>OY728127.1:413369334-414619334 GCA_963277665.1 Viscum album | reverse complement strand
AAAACACAAGGCCAAATGAATCCCTTCACTTGCAAGTCCTCCAGCTGTACCCGCAGCTCACGAAGCTCAGCGGGAGCCGTCCGATATGTTAGAGTAGATATCGATGTCGTCCCGGTGTACAGATCAATGTAGAAGTCCACCTCTCTAGGAGGAGGTAGTCCTAGGGCATCGTCAGGTAAATTATCTGCATACTAGTCCACCACTACATGATAAGTCAGACTCTCCACATCAACTGCTCTGAGGGTAAGGCAGGCCAACTGGTGAGTGATCTAATTCACCCTCCTCCAAGTAAATCTATCTGGTCCTGCAAAGTTTCCCTTCTAACTAGTGAAGGTGAACATAGACCCATCCATGTGGACACACCATAGATTTTTCCTAATACATTAAATCTGAGCATGAACTGTAGATAACCAGTCCATACCCAAGATGATGTCGTAAGGACTCGACACTGCTACGAGGAGATCCCGGCTGAAGATCTTGCCTCCAAGCGTAAGATCACACTAATAGAACCAGTGCGTAATCATAGAGCCTGCTCCTGTATGAGTCTCTAGCTATAAAGATCGAGCTAACCACTCTATCGGAATCTACAAGCCCCGAACAAGGGTAGTGGATATGAAAGTGTGACTGGCACCTATGTCTACAAGAACAGCAGCAAAGGTGGAGTAGACACAGATAATACCTCAAATCATATCTGGAGAGACGTGGTCGTATGCCTCAGCTGCCTGAACCTGAGCTCTCCCCTGTCGACCTTCTCCCTGCGGTTGGGGTGGACCTCCTGGTGGTGGTGGTCGTAACACCTCATAACGCAATCCACCGCCAGCTACACGACCAGATCCTCTGCCACATCCTCCTTCTCCCTAAGGACCACCTCGGTCGAACCCCTGTCTCTTCCTAGAAGGTCCCTCAAATTTCTACTGATCATCTAATTAGTGGGTCGGACAGTCACGAGCCATGTGACCCTACCCACCGCATGAGTAACACTGCCTGCTCTTGACAGGTATGTCACTGCCTCGGGTGCCCCGCAAAACTGATCCTGAGTCCTACGGTCATCCACCCATGGGTCTGATCCTCTTATACCTTTGCTTCATCTGTCTACTTACAGCTACAGAAGACTCTGATGCATGTCACCGAGAAGTGGGTCTCTCTACGGGTGACTGCTCAGTAAGGAAACTCTCTACTAGGAGGGATCTCTCTAACACCCCCACCTGTATCGGGATGCTTCGGGAGATCATCGAGGCTCTTATCTCTCTACGGAGCCCCATATCGAAGGTCCAGGCCCTGAGGAATGGGTCTCATGCCATATCTGTGGAGTAGAGTGAAAGGTCGGTGATCCTTGCTGAGTAATGCGCTACTGTCATACTGCCTTGCTGCAGATGAAGTAGCTCCTATATCTGCACCGCTATAAGAGTGGATGGAACAAACTACGCCTGGAACAGGCTCTCAATGTTTGTCCAGAGTATTGCCTCCTCGTCGTGGACATGAAGAATCAGGCTCCACCATCTCCCTACAGCTGCCTAAAGGAGACCTGCAGCAAGAATCACCAAGAGGTCTTCTGGTGTCCCAACCAGCCTGAAGAATCTCCCCACAACCTCCTACCAAACCTCAACCACTTGTGGGTCCATCTCTCCCTGGAACATGGGTGGCCTCTGGCACTATAAATTATTTAATGCGCTCAAGCGGCGTGTATCGTCTGCTGCTCGGGCTGGTGCCATCGGTGGCCCAATGGGATGTGGTACCACTGGTGCCTCTACAGGTAAAGGGCCCTACACCGAAGCCTCATCGCTCAGTGGGATTTCAGAGCATACGAATATTGGGGATCTATGGGGAGGAATCATGAAAGAAACAATTGTGACATGGTCAAAATATTATACCTGGTGAGCTGACCTGGTTGAGCTGACTTATGAAAACTTCTGAAAACACACATGCAATTAGTGTTTTTGTGCACTAAGTCGAAAATCAGTAGTCCGGGTCAGGGTGTATGGATACGTCGGCCGCCCACACCAAAACTGGACTCCCTGAACTAAAAACCACACTTAGTACACTTAAAACTACTGCATCACAGAAAATAAATATTAGAGTCCTGAGTTCTGCAGTAGAACCAACTCCTCGGATACCAATTTGTCACGACCCTTCCCCGGGGCCTGTTCCGTGACTACCCCAAACATGCCTTCCATAGGCCAGGGGCTGGCGACTAGCACCAAAGGCGTAAATCCCTAAACTGGGAAGGAATTACCTTTATAACAGTAGAAAAACACAACAGAGTATGCAACAGGAAGTAAAACACTATGTAAAACTATATACAAAAGAGTGTGCTGGAAGTAGAGGGGTCCGGAAATTGAAGCCCAACACCAAAGTACAATACAAATTAAATGCTAGTATAACTAAATAAAAGATGTAAGGAAGCTACTTGGTTGTCCTCCAGGGATCCCACCTGAAGGGTAGGTATAGATGGCTTCCTCCGCTCCCCAAGTCTGTCCTTCCGCTCTATGTACATCTCACCGAGTGGTCCACCTCCGGGTACCGTCTAGTCCTTCTACTCTCTTCTTAGATCAGCATTTTCCATCATCTACAACCTACACAACGAGCTGTGGGAATAGCCCGTGCTGGGGTGAGTATAACGATACTATGTAGGGACCCCGAGACCCTCAAGTTCTCAAAAAATCCTCCAAGGATAACCAAAAAGTAAGAATTCAAAAGATAACCATCACTAAGGTATATTCCCATACATATACATAAGTTATCTATAAACCCATCTCATTCGTGATATAAACACAAAAGTCATTGACTCATCTCAAACCAGGACTTTATTCAAGCAATAGTAGAAAGTAACATCCACAGTCAAACTCTTTCAAATCTTTGCTGATAAAGCACTCCTCCTCTATCGAGTACTTTGGGCATGTCGTGTCACACAGAGGCACTTCCCACTATCCTTGGGCTGATGAGGTACTCCTCATGTCAAGTATCGTGGGTCTGCGGCGTCACACAGAGGCCCTCCCCACCAGGGGTCTGCAACGATCACACAGAGGCGCCCCCCATTATAGATTGTTGGGGTACTCCTCCTGTCAAGTACCATTGGTATTTTGCATCACACAGAGGCACTCCCCACTATGGGAATGCCGCTTCACACAGAGGTGCTTCCCACTGGGCTAGTCTAAACACTCTGAGTCGAAAGGTCATCAGTCCTCAGGTCTCATCCAACTACTAGGTATCTGTACACTGCACGCTCGTCTCTTGGAGAATCCGCTCCACGAGCTACTATTAGATACTCCAAATATCACGAATTCCCTTGTAGAAGTATCTCAATGTTCTTCCTTGTCATCGTGGTCCCAACACAATAGACGGCACGCCAATCAGATGCTCGGTCTGTGAGTTATTGGCATTTCTGTTCTAGGGGCCCTGTTGGTTTTTAGGTTCAAACCAACCCTTCTATATCCCAACTATGTCCAAACCTCAAGTGGACTATTCCAATAAAACTGTCAAACTCTAAGCTTTCCATCTCCATAGGCGGTTCGTCGATCAGACACTCGTAGCCCAAGATATGAGTGCAAAGGTGAAAATATGTCAAAGAGGGTCTGGGTCCGGCCCGACCCAATCGGACTTACCCAGCCCGACCCGGGTCTGTCCAGAGCCTGACCCGGTTTGTGGGACCGACCCGATCTAAGGGAGGTCCGCCCCGAGTGGGCGGCCTGGCCCGAGTGGGCGGCCCGACCCGAGTGGTCGGGCCCGAAGGCGCGACACGACCCGAGGGGGGTGTACGACCCAACCCGGTGGCCCGCGTTGCACGGCGGGCCGATGGCCCACACTGTCCGGCAGGCTGGGGGCCTGTGTGGTTAGTTGGCTGGTCCACGTGGCCAGATGGATGGCGGCCCAGTGTGGCCGGCTGGCCGGCCACACATGGGGGGGGGGGGGGTTACACCCCCTGTCTTCCAAAATGGCCGGCGCGAGGTGTTGGCCCTAGAAACGGGGGGACCCGAAGGGCCCGCCTGTAGCGCGCACCAGCGGACGGCTCAGTCGGCTGCCCTTCTATGTCTATCATGGCCTATGGCCACAGTTCTTCTCTGGCGTGCGCCGCGCCCATACCATCTTACCGCCGCGACCAGTGTGGCTGTGGCTCCTTCTTCTGGCGCGGTGTGACGGCACCGCTCCCCTCCAACACAGTCACGACCCACCTGGATGCGGATCAGTTCTCTTTCCGACGCGATGGTGCTACGCCCCTTGGGCGGCACGGTGGCCCCTGCACCACTGGCTTCTTCCGCAGCCGGCCCGACGCCGGTTACGTTGCTCTGTCGTGGTTCATCCTTCTGACCGCGCCTTTGCGCCACCGCCATCGTCAAAAATGTTATCAATGAAAGGTGGAGGGACGGTCCGTGTTCGTGCGGTCCAATCTCTTCCCGTTACGGTGATATAAAATGGAAATTCTCATACCAGAAATTGAATGACCAAGAATATGAATAAATTCAACTCAAACCCCTACCTCGTTTTTTTCGTTAGTTGACGGTGGAAGGAGAGGAATGGCGAACGTCGAATCATCGACGTCGTGAAGCATCTGGGGTAGGAGATCGAGGAAGAAGCGTCATTGGCATTCTTCGCAGTCGGCTCCTTCTCGTTTGGATTAGTTGAAGATCGATGAAGGATTTCATTATTCTTTGGTGGTGAGAGGCGTTCTTCATTGGAAGGATGAAGTTCTCCAAGGTTTCTCCAAGCTCCACCAAAATTCTAACCAAAAATAAAAGAGGAATCATCTATTATTTATTGACACAACCACACAAATAGTTGTGTTTAATTAAATGAGAAAAATTATTTAATTAATGGTGTAATTGATTCAAATTCAACAATAAGGGAGGTGGAGAGTTTTAATTAAATAGAGAGAGGGGTTCAAATAATTAATGGGGAGTTAAAGGGGGTTTAAAGCCCGTGTGGGCCCCACCAAGAATATCCTCCCAAGGGAGGTTATGTGTGGGTGGGACCCACCACCATAACCTCTCATGGGAGGTTAGGGTGCAGTGGCCCCCACCTCCAACATCCCCTTGGAGAATTTAACCGCCAAAAATAAAAATAAAGTAACACATTATTTTTATTTCATTTAATTAAAAACCCCAAAATCTAACTCCCATTCTCGTTAGAACACAACTGCGGTGAAGGTCTCACTAAGAAATCACCAATGCTGCGAGTTCAACTGTGCCCTCGGATTTCAATTCCAAGAACCAGTTCAAAATCTATAAAATCCCCTCGTACGATTACTGAATGTACCTGAACAAAACATCTGAAATTGATTTTGGGCACACCGGCCCTCAGAATCAAGTGCCGTAAATTTTCGCGGACTCGTAAAAATCCCATGAATTTGAGAGAAAAAAAATTTCCACAGAATTTTTGGGTCATTAAATCTTCAAAAATAAATGGTTAAAAATAGAAAAATATCTTTGTGGAAAACCCACATCAGAAATTGGTTTCATAAAATTTAGTCTTAACAAAAGGGAAAGGTAAATGAAAAAGTCACCACCAAATTATGATGTCAATTAAGAGAACATTGGTGGAAATTAGAGACACATAATTGGAGGAAAAACATAAATATTTATAGGGAATGATTGAGGTCATCAATAAAAAACAAGTGTAAAATTGATGGCCTCAAATTCATTAATCTAAGATGATGTAAAATATCATCAGTTTAGAAAAAATATGGTTTTAGGATAACACATTTTTTGGTTTTAAGATCCCTTCCCTAAAGTTTACAAATTTATTTATTTATAGAATAAAAGGAAAATATATATAAATATATACTTGACAAGTAGAGTTTCATCCTTCAAATAATTCCAACCAAAAACTCATCTTTCACTCCAAAAGATAATAGAATTTAAAAATATTCTATATATCCTAATCTTATAGAGTTAATAAATGACTTTATATTCATTTGTCAGACTATTTTAAAAAAATACTTTATACAAACCAAGACTTCAAATAGGCCAGTGGTAGGTGAGGCACCCTTGTCACCCTCTATTTGACAGTTCACATCTCGTGACCTATCCTGACACGTCAGGTTGTCGCCCGACCTCCGGTTGTCCTTTTTATGAAAATCCAAAAATAAGATCATAAATGATTTAACCGTAACAATAGTATCAATTGTCAAACTTAATCTATTCAAACCTTTGGACTTATCCAAAATAATTTTATCCAAACTCACAATCCAAAATTTATAAGGAATTTAATCATAATAAAGATCCTTTTTTCCATGTAATAACTTGTGAATAACTTTATCATGTATTTTTTTAAACATGTTAACACCCTGAATTATCATATAACTGTATTGATTACATTCATGTTCCCTTATTCCTTATAGAATACTGGATATACTCCCTATATCCAAAAATGTTTTAAACTTCAACAATCATGGAACATACAAATCATTAATCATTTTCAAGTTAGTCAAGTATATCTAATATAATTTATCCAAATCAATCATATCTTATTCCAAAATCACTACCTTCGTATCAGAATCATATTAAGGTTTATCTTTCTCTAAACCATATATTTTCCAAAAATTTAACCTTCCATTTAGTTACTTTTCTTTGTTCCACACAAACACATGTCCTTAATGAATTAGTACTGAGGTACAATCCATATATACTCTATATTTAATTTAACATGTATATCATTAATACAATACTAAAATGACACAGTATATTAATAACAACAAAAGAACTCTTAATCATTCCTCTAAATCTTCGGTAGTATCATAACATGATTAATATACAATAGTTGCATTTGGGGTATACTCTGATGTTTTGGACATTGATTTGTTTAGTTTCCCAACTCTTTGCAGATGATGCAGTGTACATTTGAAACCTTATTCTTACCCTTAAAATCACATACATGGTGTCCTTGTTCACCAAAATTATAACAAAATCTCATTCCCTTCAAAAATTTTCCAAGGTGATTCTTTCCATCATTATCACATATGGGAAAATCCTTCTTTACCTTATTCCCATTATCCATATTTCTATCTACCAACATTTTCTTATCTCGATTCCCTTCAAATACATAAGACTCATAGAATTATATACTTATCTAATTGACCTATGATACTATTTCTTTATATTATGATAATTCATGGGAGAATATTTCCTATCAAAATGTTGGATTAATACCGTGAAAGATATGATCCTTCTTACTCTTTGGATCATTCATATTACTGGATTTCTTATTCCATCTACTGGGCATAATTTCTAAATAATAGCATAAAATAGGTTAGTTTATGAATCAAAATGCATTATTATAAACTTGTAAAATACCTTACATAAATTATCAAGATTGTGCATATAATATATAATCATAAAAAAAATTTCTTTGAATATTTATTTACACCTAAATCATTCATAATGTCTTGTAATGAATATTTGATTATCTTAAACATATCCCCTGAGAGTGTCATAACCAAGAGTGCAGCAAGGCCCATTGTCATGTACCTGGATACCCTGGGTCAAACCTGAAACTCCTTGTCAGAGTTTTCAATCCTAGGTACATATGTTCTATATTTTCCTCTACCTTCTCGTATCCAGACACAAATGTATTTCTTGGAAAATTCACAAAATCTTGATATTACAAAAATTATAGGATGTTCTTCTATACTAATCCTCAATGTCTATCTTAGGGTAATGTTCTCTTATCATAGTTTTTATAAATCTAGTTTCCAAGGATATTTCCAAACTTCCTCTGATACAAACAGTAAAGCCCCAACCCCAAAATCCAATAGGTGGTGCATTATTTAAATACTTTGGAATGATTACTAGGAATAAAGTCAGAAAAGAACGATCAGTTTAGTAGTCTTAAAAAATAGATTACATACATGAATGTAACATTACACTTTAAAAAATAAAACACAACATAAATTATCTTTTGAGAATGCCATTAATCCCCTAGACTAACCCTTATTATCAATCACAACACACTTCTTCAAATCCTAGGAAAATAAAACATAAGAAAGGGGTGAGCTCAAACACTTAGTAAGGATAACAATATAGTGGAATATTTCACAAATAATCCTAAACATTTAATGCAATGTATGAGACTAAAACAAAAGTCTTTTAAACTTAAAAATCATCATAATATGGCAATGATAAATCACATAATTGCATTTACTTATTCACGTGGATATTCTACTAGTCAAATAATCACATGTAATATCAATACCCAAATAAATAAGGATGGAATGCATAATTTCGGACTTCATAACCACATATTCAAGGCGTTGTTCCAAGACTACAAATAAGATTTAGTCCAGGACTTGTGCCAAGACTGTAGTTTGTCTAATGAGACCTACCGATGCATTGAATACCTATAGCAGACTCCACCTGTAACTTACTAATTCCAATGCATTCCTCATATGAAAATGTTTAAATATAACATAGATATTCGTATTAAAACTAGCATATGAAATGTTAATAATTTATTCATAAATCCTGAATGGTATAAATATATCACATCCATAGTCAATCATTTCACAATACATTCAATACAATATGGATGAATTATATAATAATAAATCAACCTCGATCAAGATTAATATCCTCTAAAGGATGTTGACCTAGTTGAAAATGATCAGTAAAAATATTTTAGAGAGATATACCTTTTTCATGAAATCATTTAAAAGACATATAATTTATAAATGAATTCATTTAAAATATATTTTTGAATCAATGTGTCCCATGCCACTTTGAAGCTTTTTAACGGAATTAACATTTTAAAACTTTCATGTCCATATAAATAAATCATTAAAACCATTTTGAAAACAGAGACATTAATGAGAAAGGTTGAGAAGAATAAATCATTAAAACATTTTAAATGATGTTTTAGTAAAAAGGTCCCTTAAAAAGAATCCCTTTGAAAACTCTTTTATGAAAAATGGACAAGGATAATAAATATATCCTAGTAGATACTTACCTAAAAATAACCTCAGATAATTAAGAGGTTGTGAAATTAACTGTTACCTTGCAATTTCCTTTGGTATAGGGTCGGTTTAACCTCCTGTATATTGACCATAGTATATTATTAAATCATTCTAGAACCATATTAATTTTTTTCATATCATAAATGATTCATTTATGACTCAATACTACCCATTTAATAATGATTTCCATGTTAAATTAACATTTCAGGTAATAATCGCTTTTGTTATCGTACCTGTTTTAACTTGTTATTCTTTATCTTATCATTTAGATCATGATTTACATACATCTAGAATATAACACATGATTTATATATCATATATATTTAGAATATAAATATTTATAACAGATAGATATATGAAATGGAAAACACCATTTATGGATACGGTAGACCATAGGTACGCTTAAACGTTGTTTCCATTTTCATATCGTATTGAACTGAACTAAGTTAATAAGAAATATTTAAATACAGATACACACAAACACACACACCTATATATATATATATATGTTTTTAGTATCATTATTATGTCATTTATTTCATACATATTAATAAAATATATTTTTATAAGCATCATTGAATGGTGAATGTGGAAAGGAATCTCATCGCGTCATGGAGACGGTAATCCGTACACACACACGAGCAACAATATCATTATATTAAGGGTGATATAATATGTAATTGGATGGTACATTATATATACAAAATAATTGAAATGTTATATTTATTATTTACATTATTTATATTCATTATTATACCAATCCAAATAATGAAATGTTTGAATATCAAAATACACCACAACGTAGAGAGGGTAAGTCATGGGTACTCACATATGGTGACTTTGTCATTTATAGGATGAATAGAAAAATGAATATGGTTGTACCATTTTTATAATAACATCATAGTATATAAAATATACTGGCGTTAATATTTTCGAATGGAAACAACCAAGAAAGAGGAAGTGGAAGAAGAAATGGACTTGAAATAGGTGATGAAATATTTACCTCTTCTTCGGGTTCTTCTTTTAATTTGATCAAAATGGATCCATAGGTTGGCTTTCTGACCAAAGTAAGGCCTCTCAGATGAAGGGAGGAATGTTGAGAGGATATTTGTATAGGGATTGATGATTCCAAATGACAGTGGAGGTGTGAAATTAAGAGAAGGGGAAGTTCCCTTTTATAAGAGAGGTGAGTGTCACTTTAGGAAAAGCTTGAAATATTATTTTATAATCAAATCAGATTCGGTTTTTAATTGATCCAAAAATATTTATTTCAAGGATATGGTGGAGATAGGTCAAAAACCTCTCAAACAATAGGTTTTAGACAGGTTTAGGTCACCATATTAACCTTATCATTTATATTTAAATCTTAGTTAAAAAGTTTGACATTTACCATGTCTTTTGGTAGTTTTATATTATATGGTTAATAAAATGACTATAACAATCCAAGAGAACCACAAGTGGTTCATTATTAATATATATAACCTTATCTAAATCCTTTGGGCGATCCATATATTTTTAGAAATATTATACCAATTAATAATATATTATTTTTAAAAAAAAATCAATTGTGCCAATTTTGACACTATTTAGTATTTGGTTTTTGTGAAAATCATAATAGCATGATTACATCAAAAAATATTATTCAATCAACCAAAACATGTCATATTGACCTATAGATTTAGTGTAATTCATCAAAATGATCAGATTAAATTTATTTAGATAGTTATAATATTTATTATTTTAATCATTCATTAATAAGGAAATTACTACATCGTCATTTTTTCATAAATGAATTAAATAATTTAATGTATAAAAATAATTAATAAAATACCATTACTTAGGAAATTTTGTTACATTTATAATGAATATTTATAGTCTAATTTATCTTTTGTATAACCCTATATTAAAAACAATTATTTATTTAACTTTGTATTTAACTCTTTTAACTCTTCTTTAAATAAAATAATAATAAATGTCATAATCCTATACATGTGATTCAAAGGGGGGAATATTTTATTCCTAAGGTTTTTTTCACCGAATTATATTTATCCAATATAATTTGGACAGGTGTTAGGGTAATTATAATAACATTTTTACCCTTAATCACCCTATTTAATTTTAACCGTGGTAAATAAAAGTCAAAAGTTACTATTCATCAGAAATTATTTTCATCTTATTGAACCAAATTTTACTTATTGATATCAACCATGTCTCTCAGGTTATTTAAATTCAACTCATAGAAGCAATAAAATTATGTTTTATACAAATTTGTAAATGCTCATAAAAGCTGGGTAAAAGACGGTTAAATGTTCTATAAAATTTTATATATCTAAACTTATTATAAAATGACTCCAATGAATTATGTTGGAAATATATAGGTATTATGTATCTATTTTTAACTAAAATAAATTAAAATATAATAACTAATTATTTACATTAAAATTTGGTTTTAAATAATAACGGAGTCTTTTTCACTATTCATCAAAAATTGAATGTTTTCAGAAAAATACCAAAAATTTACCCTAACGTAATTTAGATATTCTGAATTAAAAAATTAAGTCTATATTACCAAATTAAAAACATAGATGATGAATTTATTAATTTAAAATTAATTTTCATTGTCAAAACCAAAAAGTGGGTTTTTAGAAAGTAAAAACTTTCAAACGATTGACATGTGTTTATGTCAAATTTAAATGTGATATTACTTATAATGACCTAGATTGTTTTAAAAGATAAAAATATAATCTATTTAAACTTTCAAACCATTAAAATTCATAATTTATCAATATAAATTATTTTGATAAAAAAAGTTTTTTTCAATTAAAACATAGTATTTTTCGTTATTCATCAAAATATAAAATTTATCAGAAAAGTACCAAAAATATATCTAAACAAAAATTTTAATGTCTCAGACCTCTCCAGTCTATTAAATTTTGAAAATTTGGTGTTTGAGGTGTTCTGGGAGGTCATGGTGACTTTTACCCCACACTTAGCCAAATTTCTAATTCAGTGATCAGTTCTATCAATGAGGTTTAGTGAATAGTAATATCGGTGAGGTTTATTGAACAGTTCTATTGGTGAGGTTTAGTAAACAGTTCTATCGGTGAGGTTCAGTGAACAGTTCAATTGGTGAGGTTCAGTGAACATTTCTTTCGGTGATATTCAGTGAAAGATCTATCTGTGAGGTTCATTGAACAGTTCTATCGGTGAGGTTCAGTGAACAGTTCTATCGCTGAGGTTCAGTGAACAGTTCTATCGGGGAGGTTTAGTGAACAGTTCTATTAGTGAGGTTCAGTGAAGAGTTCTATCGTTGAGGTTTAATGAACAGTTCTTTCCGTGAGGTTCAGTGAACAGTTCTATTCATGAGGTTCAGTGAACAGTTCTATCGGTGAGGTTCAGTGAACCGTTTATCAATGAGGTTTTGTGAATAGTTCTATCGGTGAGGTTTAGTGAACAGTTCTATCGGCAAGGTTCAGTGAAAAGTTCTATCGGTGAATTTCAGTGAACAGTTCTATCGGTGAGGTTTTGTGAACAGTTCTATCTGTGAGGTTCAGTGAACAGTTCCATCAGTGAGGTTCAGTGAACAGTTCCATCGGTGTGGTTCAGTGAACAGTTATATTGATGATATTCAGTGAACAGTTTTATCAGTGAGGTTTTGTGAACAGTTCTATCGGTGAGGTTCAGTGAACAGTTCTATCGGTGAGGTTCAGTGAATAGTGTTTTATCGGTGATGTTCAGTGAATAGTGTTCTGTCGGGGAGGTTCAGTGAACAGTTTATTATTGGCGAGGTTCAGTGAATAGTGTTCTATCAGTGAGGTTCGTGAATAGTATTCTAACAGCGAGGTACGTGAACAATTTTCTATCGGTGAGGTTCATGAACAGTGTTCTATTGGTGAGGTTCTAACGGTGAAGTTCATGAACAGTGTTCTAAAAGTGAGGTTCATGAACAGTGTTTTCAGCTTCCTACTGTTTCACCCCTTTAGCGTTTTCCTTTGATGTAAAATTCATTTAAAGCCTCGTTGTAAGGACTCTAAGGCCGATTCAAAGGCAAAAACTTTTATATTAATTATTCATATGGTTCAGGATGTTTTTACATGGTCAACCCGTGTGGTTTAATGTGATCCTCTTTTAATGGGGAATTAAGGGTATCTTAAACTGTCGCACCATTAAATCATCAAAAAGTGAAAATATATCTTCCTCTCTTGTTCATCATCTTTATTCTAAGATATGAGACGCTAGTACCTTTCAATCCTTCTCGTAGGAGTTGTACAATCAAACTTTACCCATTGGATTGGTTCCGCTCTATTTTTATGCATCCAAGTTGTATCAATCAATCTTCGATATAAGGTATGTTTTATTGTCATTAAATTGGGGACTATCTTCTCTTGTTTCTCCTTTCCATAGTATAGAATGAAATCTCCAGGCTTCTAATGGGGGTTTTCTTGGCGTTTGGTTGGTGTAGTTGTACCGTGGAATCCTTGGGTGGATGCAGTTGTGGCGAGAGGAGGATCGTGACCCATTGTGCGGATAAAGAACGTGACGAACTGTTTGATGTAGGGGATTCGTTACTTCTCTTTATTTTATGTGAAACTATATCTTTAGAATGTTTTATCCCACTGGATGAAAATGGAATTGACATAATAAATATTTGAACCTGATAAATAAATTGATATCGATCATAGGTTATTGCATGTTTTTTTTTTCTAGATTGTGTTATATTTATGCTTGTTCTTGATGGAAATTGGTAAAGAATTTAAACCGGTATTAATTGATAATTGTTTAGATAAAGATAAAGAGGCATGTAAAATAATTTGGATCTTGTTTTAATTTGATGTTAATCAAATTGGTGCAGTAAGAATGTTCCTTTATATGTGATAGATTACTGTTAGTTTTCCCGAATTTAGATCCAACGAATAATAAATCGGTTAATCCAAGATGGATTAATGAACTGTTGGTTTTTAAAAGATAATTGCTTGCAGGGTTATGAGTTACCCTCTTGTTTGTTTAAGGGCCAAGACCCCAACTTGTGAAGATGATTATTTTACTATTGCTTGTGTTTTGATGTGAGCTTGTATGGTTATGGTAAAATGTTGAGGAATGGAGGCCTTTTTGGTTATGTGAGCATATGATGCCTAGAGTGGCGAGATGCTTCGGTTTATGCATGTGGGTGTCAGGGAGGACACCGGGGATGATGGAACGGAATGGATGTGATTGTTGGATGCTTCCTTTTTCTGTTGGTTGATTATCTTCTTTACTTTTCCCCACTGCTCAAGGCAGCTGGTCTTACTTACCCCTCTTCTAAAAGAAGTGAAGACACGCGAGTTATGCCACATGCTTTACGTGTTTAGATTCTCAAGGAAGGATGTGTATATTCTCTTTCTATAAGAGGCAAAGACTCGATGGGTAGTTCATACACTCACTGTGTTGAGCCCCCTTGTGTTTATTAGCATATAATGTTTTTCATGAATGCCTGGGAATGTGGGAAAAAATTTCTATAATGAATAATGGAATAAATGGTGTTAACCCATGGGGATGGAGTTGCTGGAACATAATTATGAGGTTGTTTTTTAAGGAACAATGGACTTTGGGTGTGATGAAAATGAAATTTAATGTCTAATTGTTCATGGTTAATTAATGTTTAAATATTAAATTAACGTACAGTGGAACTGATAAAAAGGGAAAGAAGTAATCTAATAAATCTCCTTAAATGGTTGTGTGCTTATAGGATAACTAGTCATAGAAGATGCAGCCTGAAGTCTGAGAGGCGTTAGCTGCAGTTGTGTCTAAGAATAGGTTATGCCCTTAGTGTGGTTGTGAGTTATAGTATATTCTGTACTTTTTGTATTTCTATATGCTACTCCACCCAGTTAGTAATTGAAACCGACACCCAGTGGATTTTGAGCCCTGGGGGGTGTTTTCCACAACATTTCGGTGGGAGGATGGATGGCTGACTACCCCCTTTGGCACTGCTCTCTTCTCTTGGTAGTTACTTTTGTTGGTAGGCACAATAGTTAGTTTTCCCCATATATGTGTGTAGATGGTTTTAATGGATGGTGGTTATTCACACACATATATTTTGGTTATAGTATCATATGGACTACTATTGGTGTAATGTGTATGGGCTATGATGGCTTGAGGATTCTTACTCGGTGTATGGGATGTAATGGCTTGAGGTATAATACCTGATTAATGATACACATTATGCGGGCTGTGGGGGATCCCAGAAATTACTTGGTTACTTTTATTACATGGGCATGGTGGTTTTGTTGCACGAGGTGCACATTGTGGTGATTCGCCCACGTGTCTGCGGGAAATCCTTTTTGGAGAGAGATGCTCAGGACGTGCGACGTTGGGGAAAAGTAGAAAACCAATGGGGAAGAAGTAGCGTGGTACCCTTGATATTATTTATTATATGATATATTATTGTATGCGTTACATGGTGAAGTTTTCAATGCTGAGGCTGGGAACATACAATACCTATTTAGGTGACGAGTTAGTTTCACTTGTTTTTCATTTCTCTTTAGCATGATTTCTATACTTTTGCATGAGAGGCTTCATGGAGGATCCTACTGAGTATACTATTATACTCAGCCTATGTATATATAAACTATTTTTCAGGTCACTTGGAGAAGGACATAGATCAAGGTGGTTTCTACTAGCGTGGGGTAACAGAAGCAGTTCAGGCTTGTTGTTGCTGCTGTTTTTTACTTTCTTCTGGGTACTTGCAGTATTTCCATTCCAATTGTATTAATTTTTCATGGAATTTCATATGTGCACTTGGGTTTTCTTTTATATTCCAGTTCTAGGTTGGAGTTGGTTGATGTCTATCTTATCTCTCTCTCTTAATGTGTTCTCTTATAGGTTAATGCCTCCCATTTGTGTGTTTATTTTACCCTCGGTGCTAGTCCCCAACCCGGGGCCTACTGGATGCGGGACTCAGGGGTTATTATCTCCCTTCTCACATTGCCGACCTAGGAGGGGTACACTTTGTGGGGAGTGGGTCATGATAGACTACTATCAAAGGTCTGGTTGAGGGAAAGGATGGAGTTTGGAGTTAGGCACAAGTGAGGTTGCATGGGTTGGTGGGGTAATGGTGTCATTCATGTTTAGCAAGTGAGGTAAACACTAGACACCGTGTGAGACATAGGAATTTAGGGCACCCTATGATCTGATGCACGGACCTTTAAGTTTATAATTTCTACTATACAAGGTGATACTAGTTGCGGGGTAGAGACTTAGGAAAGGATCATGCATCATTTTTCTTTCTCCCTGTGTTTGAATATGTAGACCTTAGGATAGGATAACCTAAATGGAATAAAAGAAAATAATTAATTAATTAACGTTGATTCTTCCATATTCTAGGTTTAGGAGATCTAAAAGTTTGTTATTTTATATGAATGGATCCAGGTCGACGTCCTCATCATGTTTGGGCAGAAAATTTCTGGCAAGATGTTCCAGAAGATCACCTTAGTGTAGAGGTTAACGAAAATGACACTTGGAGGAAGACACTCCGAGAGTTTTAGTGTGAGAGTCTACAAAAGTATGAGGGCTCCGTTTCAAATGCAGTCACGAAATACTGGATAGAGGAGGTCGAGATCAGCTTCATTTCGATCCGTGCTCAGAAGGAGCACTGAGTGTCCTTGGTTGTGACGATGTTGCATGGAGCAGTGAGGCAGTGGTGGTTCTTATTCCTTGGGGATCTTGAGGGGTCATCGATCTCATGGGAGGAGTTCTGAGAGAAGTTTAGAGTCGATTTTATTTCTTCAACTGCGAAGGAATCCAGTCGCCATGGGCTTCTTACCCTTAGATAGGGGAGCTCCAGTGTTCACGAGTTTGGAATCTATTTTAGGAACCTTTTGCGATATGTTTCAGACCTGTTTCCAGATGAGGAGGCCAGGGCGAGGCATTTCGAGGAGGCTTTGCGTCCAGAGATCCAGCACCAGGTCACCCCATTTTTGCTGAATACATATCTTGAGGTACTGGCGAGGGAAGAGGTTTTGAGAGGGCTTTGGCCTAGACCATATCATCAAGAGAGGGGAATTGGCATGAATCCTCACGAAGTAGAGCTATGGTTCGGGGTTCCCAGTTTTTAAGTCAAAAGAGTTTCCGTTCAGCCATGGGTTTTTCCCAACCCTTCACATCTCATTTCTCTAGATGTAGAAACTCTCAGGCCTATTCTAAGGGATAAGGCATTTTTTTTCTAGTGTTGGTCATGGCCACCAGTAGTGGGAGTGCCCAAACTTTCAGAGCGGTTATCGTGCACTAGGTGCTACACTCCAGGTTCCTCCATTGTGGCAGTTCCAGCCGTGGCAGGAGCAGCCAGTTGCACAAGCTTTAGATCAACAGAGGGTAGATGGGGCAGGCAGATGAAAACCCCATGATGCTCACCGTCCTCAAAGAGAAGAGCGCGGCTATGGTGGTGGTCTTCATCAGGGTCAAAGAGGCTGTGGAGGAGGTCGTGGTCAGCTTCATGCTCTAGCGTTTCCAGCTCTAGGTGATCTATACGTTGTTCTAGGTACCCTTTTCTTGTTTTATACCATGGTGTATGCCTTGTTTGATTTAGGAGTGTCACACTCCTTCATATCACCTACCCTTGTCCATGCTTTGGGACTCAAGGTAGAGAGGCCTCCAGTGCCCTTGGTTTTGACTACACCAGTTGGAGGTTGAGCAGACTTGTTTGAAGTATGTTGAGGTTGTGAGATAGTGTTGGGGATACCCCACTCTTGGGGAGATTTCCTATGTTTACAAATACAACCATTTTATGACATCCTTGGAATGGATTGGTTGTATTCGGTGCAGGATATCGTGGATTGATTCCAGAAGAAGGCCATCTTCATTGCTGCGGATGGAGAGCATGTGGTGTGTTTTGATGAGTGGTATCCTCGGATGGGTCATAGGCGCATTCCATCCTTATCATCCATGATGGCTTAGATGATGCTGAGTTCTTAAGAGGTTTAGCAGTTGGAATTTCCTAGGGTCGTAGAGGAGTACCCTGATGACTTTCTAGACGAGGTTGTAGCATTTCCCCCTCGACGAGAGATCGAGTTTCGGATCGAGCTACAACCATGAGAATCTCCTATCTCTATGTATCGATATAGTATGGCCCCTTCTGAGTTACGAGAGCTACGTATACAGCTTGTTGGTCTATTACAGTGTTGTTTTGTTGGTCCAAGCGTGTCCCTGTGGGGTGCACCTGTTTTGTTCATGAAAAAGGCTGATGGTAGATTGTGGTTGTGTGTCGATTGTCATCGCTTGAACAATGTGAAAACAAAGAATCGCTATACTCTTCTGTGGATTGATGATTTATTTGATCAACTGAATGGTGCAAGTTGGTTCTCAACGATCGAATTGTGGTTGGGATATCATCCGATGTGTGAGAAGGATGAGTATATCTCGAAGACTGCTTTCTGTTGTCGTTATGGGAATTATGAGTTCGTTGTAATGCCATTTGGCGGGACGAATGCTCCAGCTGTATTAAAGGGATTGATGAATGTTGTGTCCTGTGAGTTCCTAGACAAGTTCATGGTAGTTTTCATCAATGACATCCTTGTGTGCTCCACATCTACAGAGGATCATGCAGAGAATCTAAAAGCCGTTTTGGGAGTTCTTCATCGACATCAACTATTTGGGAAGTTGTAAAAGTGTGAGTTTTGGGCTCGAGAAGTCCTTTTCTTGGGGAATGTTGTGTCCCAACATGGAGTAGATTTGGATCCATCGAAGATAGAAGTAGTTCTGTATTGGGCAGCCCCAAGGACAGTTTCAGAGGTGTGAAGTTTTGTTGGTCTCGCAGGCTACTACAGGAGGTTCGTAGACAATTTCACATGAGTTGCGACTCAGCTGACAGCTTTGACTAGGAAGGATCAAGCATTCATATAGACCTATCAGTGCCAGGTAGATTTCGAGTATCTAATGGAGAAATTATTAAGTGCTCCCGTACTTTGTCTTCAAGCTGAGGGAGTTCAGTTTGATGTTTTCTATGATTTATCGCTTCTAGGGTTAGGCTGTGTTCTCATGCCGGCGAGGTCAGTTGTTTCTTATGGGGCTTAGTAGTTCCATCCCCATGAATGCAAATATGCCACCCATAATCATGAGTTGGAAGTATTAGTGTTTGCTTTGAAGTTGTGGAGACATTACCTCATTAGTGAGAGCTTTGTGGTTTTCACCAATAATAAGATTTTGAGGAATGTTTTCTCATAGGGTGACTTTAACTTACGACAACGTCAGTGGATGGAGTTATTACAGGAATACGAATTTGAAATATCGTATACACCTGGAAAAGGGAATGTTGTAGCTGATGCGCTGGCCGAAAGTCACGTAGTGATGCTGTGCGTGAATCTGGTGATTCCTGGAGAGTAATGGAAGAACTGCCAGCATTACATCTTGATATGGGATAAGTTGGGGGTAGAGGTTCTCTTTTTCAGATGAAGGTATAGCCATCCCTGATGCAGAAGGTGGAAGAGTCCCAGTTGGGAGATCTGGAGGTGGAGGTCTGGAGAGACCGAGTTGTTTGTTGTGAGGCCCCTGATGGTTGGTCGGATGATGAACACCACTGAGTGTTATATCATGGAATGCTTTTTATTACCTTAATGATGTGCGAGATAGTTCTCATATAGTTCCATAGCTCTCCTTTAATAGTACATCATTGCGTGACAAAGATGTACCGAACCTTGAGGAGTCAGTTTTGGTGTCCTGGGCTGAAGCATGCAGTTGCAGAGTTTGTGTCTTGATGTTTAGTCTACCAGAAGGTGAATCCCAAACACCGTGTTCCTGGTGGTCTTCTCCAGCCATTAGAGATTCCGTAGTGGAAGTGGGAGTACATCTCAATGGTCTTTGTTACTGGTTTACCTCAAGCTCCAAGATGACATGATGGTATTTGGGTGGTAGTGGATCATTTAACAAAATCGGTCAACTTCATAAAGATTAAGTAGTCAAGATCAGTGGAAGTTTTGTCAAGGTTGTATCTAGAGAATGTTGTGAGACTTCATGTAGTCCATAGGATGGTCATTTCGGATCGAGACCCTCATTTCACCTCTAGGGTGTGGAGAGGTCTCCAACATGCTTTCGTTTCTCAACAATGCCTTAGCACTACTTTTCATCCTCAAACAGATGGTCAAACAGAGCGAACCATCCAGACTCTTGAAGACATGTTACGATCTTGTTTTCTTGATTTTGGAGGTTCATGGATGAGGCACTTACCCTTGGTGGAGTTCTCTTAAAAAAATAGTTTTCACTCCACCATCATAATGGCGCCGTTTGAAGCCTTGTATGGCCAGCCTTTCCATTCTCCGTTGTGCTAGACTGGGGTCGGAGAGTCAGCAATTCTCAGACCTAAACTAGGGAAAAATACAACAGAGACGGTTCGGGTGAATCATGAGAGGATGAAGACAATGAAAGATCGTCATAAATCACATACTAATCAAGGGAGGAGACCCTTGGAGTATAATTATGGGGATCATGTGTTTCTGAAGGTGACTCCCCGTTGTGGGCAGCGAAGGTTTGGTAGTGAAAGTAAGATTTTTCCCCGGTTTGTTGGGACTTTTGAGGTGTTATCTCATGTTGGAGTTATGGCGTATCGAGTAGCACTTCCCCCACAGATGATTCAGATAAATGAAGTTTTCCATGTATCATAGCTCTGTCGTTATCTTCATGATGACTCTCACATCATCAATTAGGGAGAGATCAATGTTAATGATGATGAAATATTCAAGGAACGAGTTGTGGAGATCCAAGACCGCACGGTCAAGGTTTTGTGTGGGTGATATATCCCCTTAGTCCATGTCATGTGGCGACACAGTGGCATAGAGGAGAGTACCTGTGAATGTGAGTCACAGATACGTGCTCAGTACCCAGATTTTTTTTATGTTTAACCCTTTTCATGTACCGATGTTCCCTTTGTGGCTAGACCTTTCATGTTTTATTTATGAATTTCTTTTGTTGCTTTTGTGGCTTGCTCTCTTTGGAGATGTATCTCGATGGGTGGTTGTTCGAACCCCATTTCTTTTTTTTTTCTCTTTAGGTGGGTTTGAATTCTCGAGGATAAGAATGTTTTGAGAGGTATCTGATGTGATGGCCCAGACCAATCCGGTCCATTACATTGTAAAAATGTGGTGTTTGAGGTGTTCCAGGAGTTCATGGTGACTTATCCCCAACACTTAGCCAAATTTCCAATTCAGTGAACAATTCTATCGATGAGGTTCAGTGAACAGTTCTATCGGCGAGGTTTAGTGAACAATTATATCGGTGGGGTTTATTGAACAGTTGTAATTGTGAGGTTCAGTGAACAGTTCTATAGGTGAGGTTCTATGAACAGTTTTATCGGTGAGGTTCAGTGAACAGTTCTATTAGTGAGTTTTAGTTAAGAGTTCTATTGGCGAGGTTCAGTGAACAGTTCTATCGGTGAGGTTCAGTGAACAGTTCTATCGGTGAGGTTCAGTGAACAGTTCTATCAGTGAGGTTCAGTGAACGATTCTCTCGGTGAGGTTCAGTGAACAGTTCTATTGGTGAGGTTCACTGAACAGTTCTATCAGTGAGGTTTTGTGAACAGTCTTATTGGTGAGGTTCGGTGAACAGTTCTATCAGTGAGGTTCAGTGAAGAGTTCTATCGGGGAGGTTCAGTGAAGAGTTCTATCAGTGAGGTTTAGTGAACAGTTATATCGGTGAGGTTTGGTGAACTGTTCTACCAGGGAGGTTTTGTGAATAGTTCTATCGGTGAGGTTTAGTGAACAGTTCTAGCAATGAGGTTCCGTGAACAGTTCTATTGGTGAGGTTTTGTGAACAGTTATATCGGTGAGGTTCGGGGAACAGTTCTATCGGTGAGGTTCAGTGAACAATTTTCTATCGGTGAGGTTCAGTGAATAGTGTTCTATCGGGGAGTTTCAGTGAACAGTTTTCTGTCGGTGAGGGTTAGTGAACAGTGTTCTATCGGTGAGGTTCAGTGAACATTGTTTTGTCGGTGAGGTTCGTGAAAAATGTTCTAACAGTGAGGTTCATGAATAGTGTTCTATTGGTGAGGTTTGTGAATAGTGTTCTATCAGTGAGGTTCTAACGGTGAGGTTCATGAACAGTGTTCTATTGGTGAGGTTCGTGAACAGTGTTTCCATCTTCCTATAGTTTCACCCCTTTAGTGTTTTCCATTGATGTAAAATGTATTTAAAGCCTCGTTTTAATGACTCTATGGAAGATTCAAAGGCCATAACTCCTATATTAATTATTCCTATGGATCAGGATGTTTTTACTTTGTCTAACTGCGTTGTTTAATGTGATCCTCTTTTAATGGGGAATTAAGCGTATCTTAAACCGTCGTCCTATTAAATCTTCAAAAAGGGACAAGATATCTTCCTCCCTTGTTCAACCTCCTTGTTCATTGCTATGGGATGCTAGAAACTTTAAATCCTTCTCATAGGAGTTTCAAAATCAAAATTTACCCCTCGTATTTGTTCTGCTCTGTTTTGATGCAACCAAGTTGTATCGATCAGTCTTCGATATAAGGTAAGTTTTATCGTCGTTACTTTGAGGACCATATTATCTTGTTTCTCCTTTCCATAATATAGCATGAAATATCTTTGCATATAATGGGGTTTTTCTTGGTGTTTGGTTGGTGCAATCATACCGTGGGATCCTCGGTTGGGTGTAGTTGTCACGAGAGGAGGATCATGACCTGTTGTGTAAATAAAGAACGTGGGTAACTGTTTGAGTTATGAGATTTGTTGCTTCACTTTATTTTATGTGAAACTGTATCTTTAGCTTTTTTTGTCCCACTGGATGATAATGCATTTGACATAATAAATATTTTAACTTCATAAATAAATTGATATCAATAATATGTTATTGCCTCTAGTTTTTTATAGATTGTGTGATATTTATGCTTGTTCTTGATGAAAATCGGTAATGAACATAAACCTGGATTAATTGATATTTGTTTGGATAAAGATAAAGAGGTATGTAAATAAATTTGGTTCTTGTTGTAATTTGATGTTAATAAAATTGGTGCATTAAACATGTTCATTTATTTGTGATAGTTTACTGTTAGGTTTCCCAAATTTAGAACCAACGAATAATAAATCGGTTAATCCAAGATGGATTAACGAATTTTTGGTTGTTAAAAGATAATTGCTTGCAGAGTTCTGAGTTACCCTCTTGTTTGTTTAAGGGCCAAGAGCCCAATTTGGGAAGATGATTGTTTTACTGCTGCTTGTGTTTGGATGTGAGCCTAGATGGTTGTGGTAATATGTGGAGAAATGAAGGCCTTTTTGGTTGTGGCAGAAGATGATGCCAAGAGTGGAGAGATACTTTGGTTTATGCATGTGGGTGTCAGGGAGGACACCAGGGATGATGGAATGGAATGGATGTGATTCTTGGATGCATGTTATTTCTTTGGTTTTTTATCTTCTTTACTTTTCCACACTGCTCAAGGCAGCCGGTCTTACTTACCCCTCTTCCGAAAGAGGTGAAGACATGTGGGGTATGCCACATGCTTTCCGTGTTTAGCTTCTCAAGGAAGGATCGGTATATGCTCTTTCTATAAGTGACAAAGTCTCGATGGGTAGTACATCTACTCACCGTGTTGATCCCCCTTGTGTTTAGTAGAATAGAATGTCTTTCTAGAATTTCTGGGAATGTAGGAAAATATTTCTATAAAGAATAATTGAATAAATGTTTTTAACCCATGGGGATGGAGTTACTGGAACATAATGATGAGGTCTTTTTTGAAAGAAAAATGGACATTGGGTGTGATGCTAATGAAATTTAATGTGGAATTGTTCATGGTTAATTAATGTTTAAAGAATTAATCAACGTACAATAGAACTGATAAAAAGGGAATGAAGTAATCTAATAAATCATTTTAAACAGTTGTGTGCTTATAGGTTGCCTAATCTTAGAAGTTTCCACCCAGAGTCTGAGAGATGTTAGCTGCAGTTGTGTCTAAGACTATTTATACCCATAGTGTTGTTGTGAGTTATAGATTATTCTGTACTTTTTGTGTTTTTATATGCTACTCCACCCAATCAGTAAGGGAAAATGACACCTTGTGGATTTGGAGCCCTGGGGGGTGTTTTCCCCAACATTTCGGTGGGAGGATGGATGGCTGACTACCCCATTTGGCCCCGCTCCCTTACCTTTGTAGTTACTTGTGCTAGTAGACACAACAGTTAGTTTTCCCCATATATGTGTGTAGAGGGCTGTAATATCTTGTGGTTATTCACACACATATATTCTGGATATAGTATCCTATGGACTAATATTGGTGTAACACGTATGGGTTGTGATGGCTTGAGGATTCTTACTCGGTGTATGGGTTGTAATGGCTTCAGGTATAATACCCGATGTATGATACACATTATACGGGATGTGGTGGCTCCCAGAAACTACATGGTTACTTTGCTTACATATACGTGGTGGGTTTTTTGGCATGAGGTGCACGTTGTGGTGCTTCGCCCATGTGTCTGCAGGAAAGCCTTTTTGGAGAGAGATGCTTAGGACGTGCGATGTTGGGGAAAATCGGCAAACCAGTGGGGAAGTAGTAGCGGGGTACCCTTGAAATTCTTTATTATATGTATATTATTGTCTGCATTACATGGTGAGAGTTTCCATGCTGAGGCTGGGATCTTAGTATACATGTTTAGGTGACGAGATAGTTTCACTTGTTGATCATTGTGCTTTAGCACGCTTTCTCTACTTTTTTACGAGAGGCTTCAGTTAGGATCCTAATGAGTATGCAATTATACTCACCCTATGTATATATAAAATGTTTTCAGGTCACTTGGAGTAGGTCGGAGATCAAGCTAGTTTCTATGATCTTGGGGTTGTAGGAGCTGTTCTGTCTTATGTTTGCTGTTGTTTTTACATTCTTTGGGGTACATGTAGTAGTTCCCTTCAATTTTTAGTACTTTTGCATGACATTTCATATGTGCACATGGGTTTTCATTTATATTCCAGTTCTGGGTTTGATTTGGTTGATGTCTATATTACCTATCTCTTAGGCATGTGTTCTCTTAGAGGGTAATGCCTCCCATTTGTGTGTCTATTATACCCTCGGTGTTAGTTGCCAACCCGAGGCCTACTAGAGGTGGGACTCGGGGGGTCATTATCTCCCTTCTCACATTGCCGACCCAGGAGGGGTACACTTTGTGGGGAGGGGGCTGTGACTAAAATTTTATCCCCCAATTATAAATAAGAATTTAATTTCATTAAATTGAATATATAAAAGTGTCAAATTTTTTATTTAAAAAGGTTTTTCCATTAAAAGTTGGTAAAATTGCATTTTTTTAAAAATAATTATTTTATCCGAAAAAATGAATTTGTTCTTATATTATGTCTAAGAAACACATAATATGGATATTAAAATTATGTAGAGTATATAAGATTTAAAATTCATTTAATACTATTCATAACCTCTTTTTGAAAGGTTAGTATAGTAAGTTTTGGTGCGCTCATATTCGGTGTTACGTGTAGCGTAAACTATTGAATTAATTTAATGAGATAACATACAATGAAATATTGTTGTGTTACATTTTCCTAGACGATTTATCTATTAATCCCCTATAGAGTGATGTTGAATTTATGATTGAACTACTTATAGTAATGGAGCCTATATCGATACCTTCTTATAATGTGGTCTCACCAGAGCTAAAAAAGATCAATATTTAGTTTCATGACCTGGTGAAAATGGGGTTTTCCCTTCAATTTTTCCAAGTAATCACTATTTCATTTTCCATGAATATGGGAGGTTCACACAAATTGAGTGTGGAGTATTAGAAATTTAAATAGAAAATAGTTAAGATCATGAATTACAATATTTTTGAGGATGATTTTTTAGATCTATTAAAGGTGGAAAAGATGGGTTTTAAGATTGATCTTCGATCGACTTATCACCAGCCCTGAGTTCCTTATTTTGATATAATAAAGACAAAATTTTGGAGATGTTCTGGCTATTATGAATATCTTGTGATTCTATTTAGTCTAACTAACCCTCCTTTAGTTTCAATGGATTTTATGAATCGTTTATTCCATTAGAATATTGTCTATTTTTTTAATAGTGTTTAAAGATGATTTTTTTCACGATCTGAGCCTGAGAATAATCACTATTCAAGTTTTTTTTGGAACTATTTATAAGTAACTAATTGTATGGAAATAATTCAAAATTAATCTTCGAGATTCAAGTACTAAAATTCTTATTGCATGTGATTTTTTAGAAAATCTTGTCTGTTGATCCTAGGAAGTTAATGGTTTTCTTACCATGTGAGGATCTAAAAACTGCATTATGATTCAATGCTTCCATTGTATTTATGGAAAATTGATGGTTCTTCAATTATTTCTCTAGGTTAATGTAACTTTTAACTTCTCTTACTAGGAATGGGTTGCCATTAAAAAAGTATGAAAAGGTTTAGTCTTCTTTTGATGAGGTAAGATGACTTACGACATTGGCTCCTACTTTGATCTTACTCGAGACCGGTACCAATTATGTGGCTTCCTATTATTAATCTTACACTGGTTTGGTATTTTTAATCATGATGGATTAACATGTGTTATCTTAATCCTCTTGTGTTCTATGACCACTTGAGAATAATTTCTCTACTGATGATATAGATATTTCTGCAGTTAGGCATGATATTAAGTATAGGATCTATTATATTTTTTAGAAATGTTCACATAATATTATGTCCATAATATTTCTAGTTATATATTTTCTCAGAATTACTATAATCCGATATAGAGGTGGTGGATGGTTCACCTTTAGATGTCTGAATTTCATATCACCTACACGTTGGGGATGGGGAATTTTGTGGAAGATTCTCTAGGTAAGTTTGTTCCATCGCATATTTTTTTGGAATCAATGGTTATGTGGAAACTTATAGGATTTTTTTTACATATTTATCTATTTTATTAGGAGAACTTTTAATTTATGTTTTTAACTCATGTTCATCTATCATCATATCTCCTTGCATATATTTTGGAGAATCAGCAATATAAAATTATGTTTAAAGGATATCAAGATACCCTATATGGTGAGGAGACTGTTTTGGGATGTCTTCTCTATTCAGATGGTATAATTTATTTTTTTGATCAATTTATCATTCCATCATCTCTATGGATATTGATTTTTTTTCATTATCATATATATTCATGGTTCATCCATACAAGCACTATAATGATGTATTATGACATGATATTGTGATTTTAGAGTTTCAGAAAGAACCGAGAAATTGATGAGTACGTGTATGACTATTACACCTACCAAAATGTTAAGGTATTAAATTTAAAACCATATGGATTGTTCCATAATCTCCCTATAACATTTTGGAAATTTAATGATGTATCTATGGATATCATTGTCCAATTTCAACAGACACCTCGAGTTAGGAATGATATCTGGGAAATGAATAATTGATTGAATAAGTCATCTCATTTCATTATGATAAATGATATTGTATGTGTTGGTGATTTGGGTAAGCTATATATATATAAAATTTGAGGTTATAGTGGCTTCCATTAGTTTTTATTTTGAACAATAATCTTAGGATTACGTCTATGTTCTGGGGAAGTATCTAAGATTAAATGGGGACTCATTCCAAGTTGAATACAACTTATCATCCCTAAAAAGATGATCTGATGGAGTTTTCTATTTAGATCATAGAGGATATTCTCTATGTGTGTGTCCTGTAATTTTGTGTATCATTGGATATGCATTTGGAACTCATTGAGTTTTCATACAATAGTAGTTATCAGTCGTGAATTAAAATTTCTCCATTTGGGTAATTGTAGCGTCACTCATGTAGATCACATTTTTTTGAGTAGATTTGGGTGAATCTTATTTGGTTGGACTTATTTTGGTTAATTATATATCTATGAAAATCAAAGAGGCTTTGGGAGGTGCTGTTTGTTCGGTAGTAGAGCGCTTCGGGTGGCGCGGCCTTCGCTGGCTTCAATCTGTGTTGTTTTCTGCCTGTTGTTTGACGCAATTTTAGATGAAATGGGAAGCCTTTTTTGCTTTGTTGTTCTACTGTCGTTTGAAGATGTTTTGCGGGTGATGATGGTGTGGTTGAATGTGTCTCCGTTGATGTCATTTGAAGCTCTGGTGGAACGTTCCAGTGGGTTCGCGCATCTGGAGACGACGCCAGTGCTGCCTTCGTGATGGAAACGATGACGAAGATAATTGTCCTTTGATGGTGTAGGGATCATGACGGATCTAGAATGTTTCGGTTTTTCACTATAAGTTCATCTCAAATGGTGTTTTCTTCGATGTTCAGCTCGGTTTTCGGTTCGATTCCAAGGTGTTATGATGATGAAGAGGGTGTTGGTGTTTCCAGTGCCTGTGGTCTAATGTTTTTCAGGTGGATGATGGCCGGGGGTTTCCCCAGTTATCGGCTCCAGCATTTTTAGGGTGACGTTGTTGACTGGTTATTTCATGTTGAGCATGGATCAAGGATCTCATGGCCCGATGCATTTATGTGGTGCAGTGATCAATGTGGTTGTTTCAAATTTTGAATTTGGTGCTTTGTGTCCACGTTTTTCTATTCCTATATTTGGTTTTATGTCAAGTGTTGTATGGTTTTGTATTTGGAAATGTGAGGTTACCATTTGTCCTTAAAATGGATTTTTCATAATACATGGATTTGGAGTGGTTACAATGCGGAGCAAACAAAAGTATTATGTGAATCAATGACATCTTCCTTTGGTGTGTTTAATAAGTAATCGAGTTTTCCAAACTGTTTCTCCTTTGTTTGGTTAGTATATCCTAATAAAAAGGAATAGATGGATATGAGACTTTTTTTGATAGTTTGAGGTCATTGAGTATCTTGGTAATGTTACTTATCTATTAGTATTTCTAATATAGTTGATAGGAATTCATGGCATTTTCAACATTAAAAAGCTCATGAAATATCATCCCAATGAATATCACTTTTTCAATTGTCTAAAGATCAAGTAAAATCCTTATTTTTCATTGTTGAGAAGCCATTAGAAATAACCGACTCTCATGTGAAATTCAAGTTAGGTTATTCTATTCTTTTGGTCCGATTACTATGGACGCACAAATCAGATACTCATGAGATTTGGAATCATGATTTGTTGATAAGGGAAAAATGACCTCCCATCATTATAGTACTTCATCCATAAACATTTATTTATTTTTGGATAGAAAGCCTTAATGTGGGTATTTTGTAACATTGAATTAATTTATATCTTATAACACCCTCTTTTTTTTCTTTTTTTCTACTTTAATTGGGTTCTTCTTGTGAATCCATGGGATAAAGAACATTTTATGATCAATGGGAATTATTTTTTTGGATATGGATGTTTTATTGAATTAATTGAATCCATGTATAAATGTGCTAATGTCATGGTGGTGTCTTCATCTAATTCAAATAATGGATGTGGTCTTTTGATTTTTCATGTATGAATATGGAGTTTTATACCACGTTCTAGTTTATTACATGGCCTGTGAATGAGTGTCAAAATATGTAAATGGTTTCTAGACACATTCATTAATTTCTTATAATTCAGTAAAGGAATACACAATATGTGAATATTTCATGAAATCACATAATAAAATATAATTTTTTAATTAAAAGGAAATGAGTTTTTTGGTGTACAAAAATACCATGGATTAGAAAACATGTAAGTTGTTACACATTAATTAACAGTTGTGTGGATTGCTTTTAGGGTTCATCTTAGTAGATATTTATTCCATTCTATCACTACTCTATTGGATCTCCACCTTGAACACTAATTCATCAATTTTTGGAGTGTCTATTCAATCTGGGTTGATCAATTCAATGACTGATCATCATGTGGGAGGGTTTTCATCTCTCTAATTATGTGAGACATTATGCTTCATCATTTATTTGATCATGGTAACATCGTAGAATTATGGTACTGGATTCATAGACCTGTGGTGAGGTCTCATATTGTTTCCTTCAAGATCTGTGGTACGATCGTGTCCAAGTTTCCATTTCCTTTGCTAGTTTTAGCTACGAGGTTCAGTGTTCTATGTTATGTGTCATTTCATATTATCTAGGAACACTTTTTTAATTATATTAATTATGAGATATGATAAATGATCTTAGAGCCATCGTTGTTGTTGTTTTGATCTTCTTATCTATGGATCCTTAATGGGCGAGTTCAACCCATAGTTTTGTGGTATGGGTTTATGTCTCAAGCCTATGTTGATGAAACTTATTTATCATTTTTTTATAAAATTTTTTATAAAAAACATGGAATGAATTTTTTGATAGAAAACAATTTTTGTGATAAAAGGTGGTTTCTCCCTTGTTTTTGATAAATGGAAAAAGAGTAATTTTCAATGAATTGAAATGATTTATGAAATACAAAACATTTGAATCCTTTGGTATGTAGGTGGAAAATTTATATTAGGACAACCATCCATATTACTTTTAGTAGGATTTCTCATGTGGATTATCTCTTATCCATCGTCTTATTAATCTAGAGACATATTATTGACAATGTGGGGGTCACTAAGGGGGTCCTCCCCCACACAACAGTCATATGCTCTAAGGACTTTTTGTCCACTAGTCATTAATCTTTGTCTAAGTAGTCTTCTAGCCTATCATGGTCAATTCCATTGTTTGAGTTACTTGATCATGGATTTATAATGATTTGTAATTATTATGAATTCTATATATTTTGATTAAGGACCATATAAATTAACAATGAAACATTTATACATGCCTTTTGTTTTGAAATTTATGGAAAGAGGGAAAATATTTACTACTCTTTTGATATAATTTCCTTAATATTTATCGTTCCAGGTTTTTAAAGGGAAATACATGAGTTGTTGTATTCAGACTCACTATGGGAAAAACAGGCTTTTGCGATGGGTTATGTGCGACGAGATTAATTTCCATAAAAAATTGTCTATCCTAGAGGTTTTTTGCGATGGGGGGTTCGTCCCGTCGCAATTAACATGTTATTTGCGACGGGGATTGGTCTCCCGTCCCAAAAAATAATGTGAGGTCTGGCACAGGAAGTACGCCAAAGCGTAGGAAGGTTATTTGGGAAGAGGGCATCCCCCCGTCGCAAATGGGGTGTCGGTCGGAGGATATTTGCGACGGAACCCGTCGCAAATACGTGCGGCGGTAAATGGATTTTTGGGACGGGCTGTTGTCCCGTTGCAAAAGGTGTGTCATCAGGTCACTTTTTGTGATGGGCCCCGTTGTAAATACCCTTTCAACCACTGACATCAATTAATGCAGGCAAAGGTATTTGAGATGGGACCTGTCGCATGAAATACCTGTCGCGACGGTAATCCCGACACAAATAGTCTTGTCACAACTAATCTTACATATATATACCCCCTCAACTTTTCTTTCTTTTCCTCTCATTTCTCACTTCATCTCCATATCTAAACTCTATTTTTTTGAGTGAAAATTTCTCTGAGATAGTTTTTTTACGCAGAAGATTTGAAGATGATTACATGAATAGGAGATCAAGTTTAAAGGTATTTATATTTTATTTAATTTAGTATTTTTTTTGTTAATTTTAATTATTGTTGAATAGTTTTAATTATATTAGATTGAAATTTTTTTTGTTATCTGTATTTATTTGTAATAATAAATTGAATTTATTGATTGTAATTCTTAATAATTATAAATAATTATCAATTAGTAATAATTACTAATTATTAGTAATAAATAGTAATAATTTGAAACAATTAGTAATAATTAGTAATAAATAGTAATAATTTGTAATAATTAGTAATAAATATTAATAAATAGAAATAATTAGTAATAAATATTAATAATTAGAAATAATTAGTAATAATTAGTAATAGATAGGAATAATTAGTAATAAATAGGAGTAATTAGTAATAAATAGGAATAATTAGTAATAAATAGGAATAATTAGTAATAAATAGGAATAATTAGTAATAAATATGATTAATTAGTAATAAATAGTAATAATTAGTAATAATTAGTAATAAATATGTATAATTAGTAATAATTAGTAATAAATAGGAATAATTAGTAATAATTAGTGATAATTAGTAATAATTAGAATTAAATATGTATAATTAAAAATAATTAATAATAATTAGTAATAAATACGAATAATTACTAATAAATAGGAATAATTAGTAATAAATAGGAATAATTAGTAATAAATAATAATAATTAGTAATAATTAGGAATAATTAGTAACGAATAGGAATAATTAGTAATAAATAGGAATAATTAGTAATAAATAAGAATAATTAGTAATTATTAGTAATAATTAGTAATAAATAGGAATAATTAGAAATAAATAGGAATAATTAGTAATAAATTGGAATAATTAGTAATAATTAGTAATAATAAGTAATAATTAGTAATAAATAGTAATATTAGAAATAATTAGTGATAAATAGTAATAAATAGTAATAAATTGTAATAATTAGTAATAAATGTAGGTTCCGGGTGCAGGAGAAGCGTATTGGTGGGAGTACCCAACTTTAATTTTAGCTTTAACAACGATCAATCCATGATCTGTCACGATGTAAAATGTAGGATCTTCGGAATAGAATGATGAATGAAAAAAAGAGGGAGTTCTACAACCCTAGAGATAGGATCATCATATGTTGGTTATTATTAATTTAATTAATTGACAAGAATTACCTTGATGGATTTCTATATTCGTTGATGTCTCTGGTCATGATCTGGTGTGATCTGTCGTAGCGTCATAGAATCCAAGTGTATGATTCCTCTAGCGGTGATCCAAACGTGCTCCACGTATCTCTAGACGTCACCAAAGGGATCTCTGGGTGCTAGCGTGGATGGTCCTTTGCTTGTGATGTCCTCCTTCGATCACCTTGATCCAGTGGTGGTGGATCTCTCTCCGTCTTGAGAGCGTTCTTGGAGGGAGGAGTTTTTTCGGCCTTAAGAGAACCCTCCATATTTTTTTTGCACAACGATTGTGGAAAAGTGTTGGGGTTGTGAGGATATTTATATTCGGGTTTGAGGTTATAGAGTAATGATAATCCATAAACGTGTTAAATGTTTTATTTATTTAATTAACTAATATTGAAAACCACCAAGTCGAATTATTAATTCCTTGACATGAGCCCACGCTGATTATAATAAATATCATTTAATAAAACGATATTATTTTCTCAAAATCCAGACTGGAAAAACTACACACCGTGTAATCATTAATACATGGTGTCTTCTCGTTTTCCATAAAAATACATGGCGTGTATATTCAATATACACGACATGTACTTTTATTTTCCATTTTTATTTATGTCCTCCACCACATTTATTAGTCATTGAGTAATGGATATTTAATTCTTAAATAAATGTAACGGCATTACTCGCTAATAAATATATATTATTTCATCCACAATATATTCTCTCGAATAACTAGTGTCGAAATAAATGTGATTAGGAATCCTTAAATAATTATTAAACCACAGTCATTAATAATCTTTATTTAACTTGTTAAATCAATATTTAACTAAGATACATGGACAAACAAAGTGTGTGACCCTCTAGGCCTCTTTCTTAGTGGCATTATGTGGAGCCTACCTAATGTCCAAGGCTAGCATCTAGAAACTTGCCAAGGAACCCATAGATAAAGAAGTTAACTCTAAAATGAAGTTTCACGTCATATGAATGCTTACCATGTAATATAATCCCTTTGTCGTGATATCTCGAATCAAGCAGGTTGCATGCCAGTGCCATCAACCCATGCCCTCGATTATTCTTTCTTTGACATTCCATAATTGAACTCTCCCGTACCATACCATGGAAATGGATTTATTTAGGCTATATCAATTCCATCAAAGGGCCGGAGATATCTACTTCCATAACAGAATAGAAGCGAAAAATCCTTTCTCGCATTATTTGTTAATGCAGTATTACTCTTGACGCACCCAACGTATCATACCTCGCTGCGAAAAGTGTGTCATCACAATTTTATTCAATACATCTATGTGTGTGAGTTGTAATACCTGTTAATAATAATATTAAATTCTAAGGACCAACACTCACATCCATAGATAGAAACATCAAAGGACACTATGAAATGTGGATTTCCTACTGGCGGGTGTCGTTCTCATAATATCCTCTAGGATATTACCAAGGGCGCACACCATGAGAAGGTGCCTCAATGTTTTATGCATCCTCACCACTAATGGCCTATATTATTTGTGTCCCTCAAATAACATTATACGGCCATAGAACATATATTCAAGAACAGTGTTATGGCACTTCCAAGTTCTCATCATAGCAGGGATCCGCTATGACCCTTTAATGAAACAGCTGCCCTTAGGACATTATAACTTGTATTGTCACACCGAAGAACAATCAAGATGTTATAAGGTATTTATTATTGAATAAATTACAAAGTAGTTGGTTCTAGGCCACCGACTCCAACAGACTCCCACTTGGGCTATAGCCAACATCTAACAACCTTTATCCCACTATCTCTCACATGATATTTATGCTTCTACTAATATAGTCCTTTAGTCATGGGGTCTACCATGTTCTCTTCCCTAGAAAATCTTCTTACTGTAACTTCACCCCTCTGTTAGAAATCCCTCAAGAGGTGACACTTCTAGAGTATGTGCTTTGTCTGTTGATATGACCTTGGTTTTTTTTGGAAGAGCCACCACTGCAGTATTATCACAATACAATGTGATAGAGTATTTAATGATAAGCACCACATCAACCTCTTGGACAAAGTTCCAAATCCAGATAGCTTTTTTGGTTGTAACTGAAGCCGCTATATATTTAGACTTCACTGTAGAATTGGCCACAACTGGCTGCTTTGAACTCTTCCAGCTCACAGCACCTCCTTTGTGACAGAAAACATATCCAGATTGTGACATTAGATTGTTCTGATCTGTATGAAAACTAGCATCAGCATACCCTCTAATGACAAGCTCCTCGCCTCCTCCATACACCAGGAACATATCTTTAGTTCTTGTCAGATAGTTAAGTATAGTCTTAGCAGCAGTCCAATGTTGTTCTCTTAGATCGGACTGATATCTTCCTACCATGATCAATGCATAGAAAACATCAATAATGGTACATAACATGTCATACATGATAGATCCTATAGCAGAAGCGTATGAGATTGTTCTCATTCTATCTTTCTCCTCTTGTGTATGTGGACACATTTTCTTAGAAAGATGTAGGCCATGTGACACTGGAACTAATCCCATCTTGGATTGTTCCATACTAAATCTCTTTAGTATCTGGTCAATGTATGTACCCTGACTTATTCTAAGAAGCCTCTTGGATCTATCAAGAATGGTCTTGATCCCTAGAATATAGGCTGATTCGCCCAAGTCCTTCACGGAGAACCACTTGTTCAACCGGTCCTTTACTAACTATAATACTGGTATATCGTTGCCAATAAGCAATATGTCATCAATATATACTACTAAGATAATGATCACATTCCCATTAAACCAATTATAAACACAGGGCTCACATTCCTTCTTAATGAATCCAAATTCCCTTATGGCTTCATTAAATAAAATATTCCATGACCTAGATGTTTTCTTAAATCCACAAATGGATTTCAACAACTTGCAAACCCGTTTGGCTTCACCTGGTGTCACAAAACCTTCTGGTTGTGTCATATATACATCTTCTTGAAGGTTCTTATTAAGGAATGCTGTTTTGACATCCATTTTCCAAATCTCATAGTCATGGTAATCTGCTATGGAAATCATGATTCTTATGTATTTAAACATGGCGACTGGAGAGAAGGTTTCATCATAGTCAATTCCTTAACACTTTCTGAATCCTTTAGCCATAATCCTTTATTTATAGGTGCTAACTTGACCTTCCATGTCTAGTTTCCTCTCGAATACCCATTTGCATCCAACGGGCTTTACATCAACTAGCTCATCGACTAGAACCCAAACTTGGTTCTGATACATGGAATCCATCTCAAAATTCATAGCTTATAGCCATATTGCAGCTTCTGAGTTGTCTACTACTTCATTGTAGGAGGTAGGTTAATCATTGTCCAACAACAATGATTCACCATCCTCAGTGACTAGGAAACCAAATATCTATGGTTCCCTTACCTCTCTTGAGCTCCTACATAGTACTTGTGTTTCTAGAACCTCTTCCACAGGGACCTGTGGAACTTGTTTCTATTCCAACTCCTGTGTATCTTGAGCATCAACTTATTCAATGTAAATCTTACTCCCACTATCCTTTTTTATGATTTTCTCCCTCTCAAGAAAGATGGATTCTCTGGCAATAGTCACTATCTTTTCTGAAGGGTTATATAGGTAAAATCCTTTCATTTCCTTGGGATTTTCTATAAAGATACACTTCATACCCCTGGGTGCTAGTTTTTTTCTAGAGAAGGCCTTAACAAAGGCCTTGCATCCCCATACACATGTGTGTGAAAAAATGTGTTTCTTTCCATTCCATAACTAGGATGGAATCCCATTTTCCGCCTTAGTTGGTACTCGATTTAATGCGTATGCTGCAGTTTGTAATGCATATCCCCAAAAGAATAATGGAAGATCTTCATGACTCATCATCGACCTTAACATTTCCAAAAAGGTGTGGTTCCTCCTTTCACTAACACCATTACACTGTGGTGTATAAGGAGGAGTGAGCTGAGATTGAATCCCAGACTCTCGTAGAGGATCAATGAACTCTTGGTTCAGATATTCTCCACCTCAATCCGATTGAAGCTTCTTTATCTTATTACCAAGCTGATTCTGCACTTCATTCTTGAATTCCATAAATTTCTCTAAGGACTATGACATACACCTCATTAAGTAGACATAGACATATCTAATTAAATCATCAGTAAAAGTAATGAAGTAAGAATATCCACCTCTAACTTCTACTGGAAATGGTTCACATACATCTGTGTGAATCAATCCTAGAAGCTCTGTGGCCCTTTCACCCTATCCACCAAAAGGCGTCTTGGTCATTTTACCTTGTAAACAAGAGTGACATCTAACAAGTGGTTTAAGATCAGTAGAGTCTAAATAGCCATCTTGGAAGAGCTTTGTCAAGTTCTTCTCATTTATATGACCTAGACGATGATGCCACAACTGGGTGACGTATGAGTCATGTTAGTTTGTTTCATTATCGATTGGAAACAATTGGTTTTCGTAATTTAATACATACAAACCATTATTTAAATTCACCATACCATAACATACATTGTACATATAAAAAAGACAAACCTTATTTCCAAACTTGAAAATAAATCCATCCATATGCAAACAAGATACATAAATTATGTTTTGGGTAACACTAGGCACGTAATAATAGTTATGCAAAACCAAAATAATCCAAGTCGGCAATGAGAGGTGGTAATCTCCATTAGCCAACGCATCAAGCCTTGCGCCAATGGCAGCTCAAAGATCCACCTCTCCTCTGGAAATCTTTCTAAATCTACCTCATTCCTGAATTTGAATACTTATGTGATCCCCAAAAGCTGTATCTAAAACCCAATGTGTAGAAATAGAAATATTTAACTCGATAATGAATGCACCTCTAGTATCCCCACGCTTCTGGGTGCAGTTCCTCTTCCAGTGTCCTTGCTTTCCACATGCAAAACACACTACCTCCCATTCCTTACCCTGCCTCTGGATCATTCCATTCATGGAGGGACGACGCTCGGGGGCTTCCGACTGTTTATAAGTCTTTGGCCCCTTGGCCTTGTCATTCCTTTTCTTATTCACAATAAGTACTGTGGGTTTGTCAAGTCCCATGCCCTTATCTCCCAGTAAAATCAAGGTCAGAAGTTTCGATAGACTCTTCTCATTATTTCTCTTGTTGTAGTTGACAATAAATCATGATAATTTCTTGGGAAGTTATGACAGGATGAGATCTGTAGGCAGCTCATCTGGTAATTTAATCCCTATGATGTTTAGGTGTTCGATGTAGCCAATAAGCTTAACTACATGAGGCCCATTTGGCATAAATTCTCCGAGCTTAGTTGTAAACAAATCATTGGAGATCTCATATCTCTCTTGTCTCTCCTTCTCTTTGTAGAGATCTTTAAGGTGATGCATCATGTGATACACATCCATGTTTTCATGTTGATTCAAGAGCTCATTGGACATGGAAAACAGCATAAAACCCTGGACATATGTGGCATCATCCATGTGTTTCATGTAGAGAGATAGTTCCTCATCACTAGCCTCCATTCTAGGCGCAACTGGAATAGGCTCTTCTAGCACATACAATTTCCTTTCATGGAAAAGGATGACGCGTAAACGCCTCTACCACTCTTGGAAATTGGTGTTGGTGAGAAGGTTTTCCTTCTCGAATATGATTCGCAATGATATGTTTGAAGTCATTTTCTTTCTGTTTCAACAAATTAATATGTTCAAAGGTTTATTACATTATTATAAAAATGTGACAAATAAATAAATTAATACTTATTAGTCTCCCACTATTTTATCGAAATCCAATAGCCCTAACCGTTGACTTCATAATATTCTGTTTCCTGAATATTCTAGTGGTAAGGATCCATATTTCCCTGTGCATTACCCCAACTAGGGTTGGTCAAGCAACTTGAAGGGTTTTAGGTAGGCATTCCTAATGCCAACTTCATTAACTCGCATCTCCTTGATCCGTTGAGTGGACTCCCCAACCCTGAAATCCTTTTATTTTGGATTTCCTCAACCTTTGCCTCTTGGTCACACCAATTCCTGCTGTGGTAGTCGACCCTTTATGAGAACCAAGTCAAGTCCACCCAAAACCTTTAATTAGGATTCCCCAATAATTGAAAGCACCCCAACTAGGGTTGGTCAAGCACTTTGAACTATGGTTCGATTCTAACCAAGATTATGGAAGGCTATACCCACTTAATAATTCTTTGAATATTTTTATCCTTGTACATAAATTACCATTTTATTATCTTTGATTACATTCTTCTTAATATTAAGTGGGATTTTATTAACTGATTAACCATGTCTAAGAAAATATTTACATATAAGCCGGTCTTTATTTTAGTTCCATCTTGTATGCTTGTTGAATTCATTAATTGTGTGATCATGACAACACACACACAATAAATAAACCATGCGACTGACATAAATAAAATAAATGGTAAGATCATGAGCTTTTTCTATTTGTTAGTTTATCTAGCGGTAGATAAACTAACCCAAGACCTTGGGGAGAAGCACCTTGAACCTTTCAAGTTCGTGTTTACATCTTTCCACCTATCTACCTTTGTATATTCTTGGATTGGTTTCTCCTTGTCTCCTGATTTGAGTAGCCTCCAGAGTCTTTGGAGCTCCATCAATTACATATGCATTTATCTCACATGCAGGTGAGGGGTAAAAATGGATTTTTACATAAAAGAATCCTTGGTCGCACAGTCCCTACATATTAATGAGGAGAAGGCTCCTAGACCAACAAATTAAAATTAAATAAATAAATTAAAGAAACCATTCACATACCTAGGTCTTGATCTAGATCATGATCATCTATAATTCCAACGATATTTACGCATAAATAAAACAAGAATTCATTTCTTAAATCGTTCTTGTTTAAGATAAATCACGCTTGAATCAATTAAATATCTTTAATTAATCAATCCATTTATATTAAACCCTTTTTTGAATTATGTTGAGATTCTCATCCATCATAATTTTAAACAAATAAATTCATTTAAAATTATCTTTGTACGTAACTTGTACCTTGGAGGCAACCTGGTGAATTTCCGTTCATTACGCAGATGTTAAATTAAACAAAGATATATAAAACACCTATCACCTATTGTGCCTCAGCTTTATGCCTGTACTATGGTACACGTCTCAAGGGTTTGTATAATATAATAATAAATTTTAATAAATCTGCATAATTTGGGTGAGTACATGGTCGGTAGTTCAGACTACACGACATTTACTTTTCTTCACCATCCATCCGAAGTACAAGCCCGGGGACATGGCGTGTTGATGTACCTTGGAAATTTTCAGAGTACACGGCGTGTTCAGTTGGACACATGCCGTGTAGTATCCGTGTTACATGGTTTTCAGTCGGGAAATCCATGTACGGGGTACACGGTCCAATCCCAACCCAAAGGGACTACATGCCAAGTTCAGTGGACCGCACAACATGTAATCCGGAAAACGTGTGCCACCTGTTCCTAGTCAACACACGGTGTCATAAACGACTTAGATAGGATCTAATACACTACCTGATTTGGCGGACCAGTCCAATGCTTTGAACCAAGACTACATGGCGTGTACTTCTAAATACTCGCCGTGTATTCTGGTTTTGTACGACCTGGAACGTTTGGCACCTCCAGATGAGTTCCTCAATTTTATTTTAATCAAAATTAAAAGAAAAATCTGTTTCGGTTAGGTGAACGAGAGACGAGAGTGGAGGAACAAATCTCGAGATTCATATTTTAAAGAACGATTAACTTGAATTGAAATAATTTAATTATTAAATGCGTAAATCACCTACGAAGAAAAAAATAATTATAATCAATGATATGATCCATCTGATACCACTTTTATGTTCCGGGTGCAGCGGAAGCGTGTTGGTGGGAGTGCTCAACTTTAATTTTAGCGTTAACAATGATCAATCCGAGATCCTTCATGATGTAAAATGCCGGATCATCGGAATAGAAAGATGAACTAAAAACACAAGAGGGAGTTCTGGAACCATAGAGATAGGATCATCATATGCTGGTTATGATTAATTTAATTAATTGAGAAGAATTACCTGGATGGAATTCTTACTTCGTTGATGTCTCTGGTCACGATCCTGTGTGATCCGTCATTGGGTCCTAGAATCCAAGTGTATGATTCCTCTAGCGGTGATCCACACATGCTCAACGTATCTCTGGACGTCGCCGAAGAGATCTTCGGGTGCTAGCGCGAATGAACCTTCGATTGCGATGTCCGCCTTCGATCGCCTTGATCTGGTAGTGGTGGATCTCTCTCGGTTTTGAGAGCGTTCATGGAATAAGGAGTTCTTTCGGCCTTGAGAGAACTCTCCAGAATTGTTGTGCACAACGATTGGGGAAAAGTGTTGGGGTTGTGAGTATATTTATAATCGGGTTTGAGTTTATAGAGTTATGGAAATAAATAAACGCGCTATGCATTTTATTTATTTCGTTAACTCTTATTGGAAACCCCCATGTCTAATGATTAATTCCTTGACATGCACCCACGTTGATTATAATAAATATCTTTTAATAAAACGATATTATTTCCTCAAAATCCAGACTGGAAAAACTACATGCCGTGTAATCATTAATATACGGCATGTATATTCCATAAACATGGCATGAACTTTTATTATCCATTTTTCGTTATTTCCTCCACCACATTTATTAGTCCTTGAGTAATGACTATTTATTTCTTAAATAAATGTAACTGCATAACTCACTAATTAATATATATTATTTCGTCCACAATATATATTTTATCAAATAAATAGTGTCGAAATAAATGCGATCAGACATCCTTAAATAATTATTAAACCATAGTCGGTAATGATCTTTATTTAACTTGTTAAATTAATATTTAATTGAGATACATGGACACACTGAGTGTGTGACCCTCTAGGCCTCTTTCTCAGTGGCATTAGGTGGAGCCACACTAAAGTTCAAGGTTAGCGTCTAGCAACACACCAAGGCACCTATAGAGAAAGAAGTTAACGTCGCAATGCCGCGTCACCTCATACGAACGCTTACCATGTAATATAATCCCTTTTTTCACGATATCTCGAATCAAGCGGGTTGCATGGTAGTGCTATCAACCCATGTGCTCAATTATTCTTTCTTTGACTTTCCGGAATTGAACTCGCCCATACCTTATAGTGGCCATTGATTTATTTTGGCTATATCAGTTCCAACAAAAGGCCTGAGATATCTACTTCTGTTATGGAACAGAAGGGACTAATCCTTTCACGCATTATCTATTAATGCAGTATTACTCGTGACACACCCAACATATCCTACCTCGCTGCGAACAATGTGTCGTCATAGTTTTCATCAATACATCTAAGTGTGCGAGTTGTAATACCAATTAATAATAATCGTAAAGTCTAAGGACCAATACACACGTCCGAAAATAGGAATATTCAATGACGCTATGAAATGTGGATTTCCTACTGGCGGGTCTCATTCTCATAATATCATCCTCAATATTACCAAGGGTGCACACCATGAGAAGATGCCTCAATTTTTTATGAGTCCTCACCCCTAATGGCCTGTATTATTTGTGTCCCTCAAATAACATTATCCGGTCATAGAACATATATTCAAGAACGGTGTTATGGCACTTCCGAGTTCTCATCATAGTAGGGATCTGCTATGACCCTTTAATGCAACAGCTATCCTTAGGACATTATCACATGTATTGTCACGCAGAATAACAATCAATAAGTGATAAGGTATTTATTAATGAATAAAGTACAATGTAGTTGGTTCTAGGCCACCAACTCCGACAATCAATTGTAATAATTAGTAGTAAATTGGAATAATTATTATAAATATAAATAATTAGTAATAATTAGTAAAAATTAGTCATAATTATTAATAATTAGGAATAATTAGTAGTAAATATGAATAATTATTAATAAATAAGAATAATTAGTAATAAATAGTAATAATTAGTGATCAATAGAAATAATTAGTTATCAATAGGAATAATTAGTAATCAATAGAAATAATTAGTAATCAATAGGAATAATTACTAATAAATAGTAATATTTAGTAACAATTACAAATAATTAGTAATAATTAGTAATAAATAGTAATAATGAGTAATAATTAGTAATAATTAGTAATAAATAGGAATAATTAGCAATAATTAGTAATAATTAATAATAATTAGTAATAAATAATAATAAATAGTAATAAATAGTAATAAATAGTAATAAATAGTAATAAATAGTAATAATTAGTAATAATTAGTAATAAATAGTAATAAATAGTAATAATTAGTATTAATTTGTAATAATTAGTAATAATTAGGAATAATTAGGAATAAATAATAATAGTTAGGAGTAAATAGTAATATTTAGTAATAAATAGTAACAAATATCAATAATTAGTAGTAATTAATAATTATTAGTAACAAATAGTAATAAATAGTAATAATTAGTAATAATTAGTAATAAATAGTGATAATTATTAATAAATAAGAATAATTAGTAATCTATAGGAATAATTATTAATAAATTGGAATGATTAGTTGTAATTAGTAATAATTAGTAATAATTAGTAATAAATAGTAATAATTAGTAATAAAAAGAAATAATTATTAATAATTAGTAATAAATAGAAATAATTAGAAATAATTAGTAATAAATAGTAATAATTAGTAATAAATAGTAATTATCAGTAATAAATAGTTATAACTAGTAATAAATAGTAATAATTAGTAATAAATATTAATAATTAGTAATAATTAGTAATAATTAGTAATAATTAGTAATAATTAGTAATAATTAGTAATAATTTGTATTAATTAGTAATAATTAGTAATAATTAGTAATAAATAGTTATTATTAGTAATAAATTGTAATAAATATGAATAAATTGGTATAATTAGTAATCAATAGTAATAAATAGTAATAAATTGGAATAATTTGTACTAAATAGTAATAAATAGTAATCATTAGTAATAAATAGTAATAAATAGTAATATTTAGTAATAATTAGTAATTATTCGTACTAAATAGTAATAATTAGTAAGAAATAGAAATAATTAGTAATAATTAGTTATAAATAAAAATAATTAGTAATAAATAGAAATAATTAGTAATAAATAGAAATAATTAGTAATAAATAGAAATAATTAGTAATAATTAGAAATAATTAGTAATAAATAGGAATAATTTTTAATGAATAGGAATTATTAGCAATAAAGAGTAATAGTTAGTATAAATAGTAATAATTTGTAATAATTTGTAATAATTAGTAATATTTAGTAATAATTAGTAATAATTAGTAATAATTAGTAATAATTAATAATAAATATTAAAAATTAGAAGTAATTAGTAATAAATATAAATAATTTGTAATAATTTGTTAAAATTAGTAATGAATAAGAATATTTAGTAATGAATAGGAATAATAAGTAATGAATAGGAATAATTTGTAATGAATAGGAATAATTAGTAATGAATAGGAATAATTAGTAAAAATTAGTAATAATTAGTAATGAATAGGAATAATTTGTAATGAATAGGAATAATTAGTAATAAATAGGAATAATTAATAATAAATAGTAATAATTAGTAATAATGAGTTATAAATAGAAATAATTAGTAATAAATCCTAATAATTAGAAATGAATAGGATTAATTAGTAATGAATAGGAATAATTAGTAATGAATAGGGTTAATTAGTAACAATTAGTAATAAATAGGAATTAATAAGAATAATTATTAATGAATAGGAATAATTAGTAATGAATAGGAGTAATTAGTAATGAATATGAATAATTAGTGATTAATAGGAATATGCCCTTCTTATAATGCGTTCCGTCTTTCGCAAACAGAAAAGAGGCGCTATCTTTTTAATTCCAATAAGGGGCGTTACCCTCAAATTTTATTTTAAAAAATAGGAATTATTAGTAATAATAAGTAATAATTATTAATAAATAGTAATAAATTGTAACAAATATTAATAAATTGTAAAAACATGTAATAACTTGGATCAATTTCTAGTGGATTGACGACACTCATTTTTCTTGATGACTCTTCTCCTTTCAACATTTTCTGACTCAAAACATTATGAAAAGTGTGCTTCTGCGTATGCATATCCAATCTCGTATGCACGACTTTGAATATACATTTGTAGCACCACATTTTTTCATATTGTGTTCTGGCAGTGATAGTTGCAAGAAGATGATTCATCAATGTAAAGGGGGCTCTTTTCTTCAACGCCTCATTGAGTTGCAACTTTATCACACAGAAATGACAATGAAGAATCTTCTCAGAGGTACGCATATTCATTGAAATGCATGCGACGGGACCCGTCACAAATACCATTGGCAGAAAATGGATTTTTGCGACGGGCTGTTGTCCATTCGCAAAAGGTGTGTTAGCTGGTCACTTTTTGCGACGACCCCGTCGTAAATACCCTTTTAACCACTGACTACAATTAATAACGCAAAGGTATTTGCGACGGGGCTCGTCTCAAAAAAATTCCTTTTACGACGGTAATGCCGTCGCAAATAGTCTCGTCGCAACTAATCTAACCTATATATACCCCCCTTTATTTTTCTTTCTCTTCCTCTCATTTCTCACTTTCTCTCTCTCTCTAAACTCTATTTTCAGAGTGAAATTTTCTCTGAGTTAGTTTTTTTTACAGAGAAGTTGTGAAGTCGATTACATCAATAGGAGATCAATTTTAAAGGTATTTGTATTTTATTTAATTTAGTATTTATTTCATTTTTTATGTTAATTTAAATAATTGTTGATTAGTTTTAATTATATTAGATTTAAATTGTTTTGTTATTTGTAATTATTTGTAATAATAAATACAAATTATTAATTGTAATTCTTAATAATTATTAATAAATAAAAATTAGTAATAATTAATAATAATTAGTAATAAATTGTAATAATTAGAAATAATTAATAATAATTCGTAATAAATAATAATAATTAGTAATAATTAGTAATAATTAGTAATAAACAGTAATAATTACTAATAAATAGTAATAATTAGAAATAATTAGTAATAATTAGTAATAAATAAGAATAATTAGTAGTAAATTGGAATAATTAGTAATAAATATAAATAATTAGTAATAATTTGGAATAATTAGTAATAAATTGGAATAATTAGGAATAATTAGTAATAATTAGTTATAATTAGTAATAATTAGTAATAAATACGTATAATTAGTAATAATTAGTAATAAATAGGAATAATTGTTAATAATTAGTAATAATTAGTAATAAATATGGACAATTAGTAATAATTAGTAATAATTAGTAATAAATAAGAATAATTGGTAATATATAGGAAGAATTAATAAAAAATATGAATAATTAGAAATAAATAGTAATAATTAAGAATAATTAGTAATAATTAGTAATAATTAGTAATAAATAGGAATAACTAGTAATAAATAGGAATAATTAGTAATAAAATGGAATATTTAGTAATAATTAGTAATAAGGAGGAATAATTAGTAATAAATAGGAATAATTATTAATAAATAGGAATAATTAGAAATAAATAGTAATAATTAGTAATAAATAGAAATAAATAGAAATAAATAGGATTAATTAGTAATAAATATGAATAATTAGAAACAATTAGTAATAATTAGTAATAATTAGTAATAATTAGTAATAATTAGTAATAATTAGTAATCAATAGGAATAATTATTAATGAATAAAAATAATTAGTAATAATTATTAATAATTACTAACAATTAGTAATAATTAGTAATAAATAGTAATAAATAGTAATAATTATTAATAAATAGGAATAATTAGTAATAATTAGTAATAATTAGAAAAAAATAGTAAAAAATAGTAATAAATAGTAATAAAGAGCAATAAATAGTAATAATTAGTAATAAATAGTAGTAATTAGTAATAATTAGTAATAATTAGTAATAAAAGTTAATAAATGGTAATAATTAGTAATAATTAGTAGTAATTAGTAATAATTAGTAGTAATTTGTAATAATTAGTAATAATTAGTAATAATTAGTAATAATTAGTAATTATTAGTAATAATTAGTAATAATTAGTAAAAATTAAGAATAAATAGTAATAATTAGGAATAAACAGAAATAATTAAAAATAAATAGTAATAAATTGGAATAATTAGTAATAAATAGTAATAATTAGTAAAAAATATTTACAAATAGTAACAGTTAGTAATAATTATTAATAAATAGTAATAATTAGTAATAAATAGTAATAATTATTAATAGTTAGTAATAAATAGTAATAAATAGTAATAAATAGGAATAATTAGTAATCAATTGGAATAATTTATAATCAATAGGAATAATTAGCAATAATTAGTAATAATTAGTAATAATTAGTAATAAATCGTAATAATTAGTAATAAATAGAAATTTATAGTAATAATTAGTAATAAATAGGAATAAATAGTAATAATTAGTAATAAATATTTATAATTCGTAATAAATAGTAATAATTAGTAATAAATAGTAATGAATATTAATAAATAGTAATTAAAAAGTAATAATTAGTAATAATTAGTAATAATTAGTAATAATTAGTTATAATAAGAAATTATTTGTAATAATTTGTAATAATTAGTAATAATTAGTAATAGTTAGGAATAAATAGCAATAATTAGGAATAATTAGTAATAATTAGTAGTAATTAGTAATAAATAGGAATAAATAGTATTAAATAGGAATAATTAGTAATAAATAGTAATAATTAGTAATAAATATGAATAATTAGTAATAATTAGTAATAAATTGTAATAATTAGTATTAAATAGTAATAAATAGTAATAATTAGTAATAATAAGTAATATATAGTAATAATTAGTAATAATTAGTAATAATTTGTAATAATTAGTAATAATTAGTAATAATTAGTAATATATAGTAATAATTAGTAATAAATAGAAATAATTAGTAATACATAGAAATAATTAGTAATAAATAGAAATAATTAGTAATAAATAGAAATAATTAGTAATAAATAGAAATAATTGGTAATGAATTTGTAATAATTAGTAATAATTAGTAATAATTATAATAATTAGTAATTATTAGTAATAATTAGTTATAAATAGAAATTATTTGTAATAATTATTAATAATTAGTAATAATTATTAATAATTAGGAATAAATAGAAATAATTAGGAATAATTAGTAATAATTAGTAGTAATTAGTAATAAATAAGAATAAATAGTAATAAATCGGAATAAATAGTAATAAATAGTAATAATTAGTAATAAATATGAATAATTAGTAATAAATAGTAATAAATAGTAATAATTAGTATTAAATAGTAATAAATAGTAATAATTAGTAATAATTAGTAATAAATAGAAATAATTAGTAATAATTAGTAATAATTAGTAATAATTAGTAATAATTAGTAATATAGAGTAATAATTAGTAATAAATAGAAATAATTAGTAATACATAGAAATAATTAGAAATAAATAGAAATAATTTGTAATAAATAGAAATAGTTAGTAATAAATAGAAATAATTAGTAATGAATAGGAATAATTATTAATGAATATAAATAATTAGTAATAAAAAGTAATAATTATTATGAATATTAATAATTAGTAATAATTAGTAATAATTAGTAATAATTTGTAATAATTAGTAATAAATAGTAAAAATTAGTAAAACTTACTAATGAATAGAAATAATTAGTAATAATTAGGAATAATGAGTTATGTATAGGAATAATTAGTAATGAATATGAATAATTAGTAATGAATAGGAATAATTAGTAAGGAATAGTAATTATTAGTAATGTACAGGAATAATTAGTAATGTACAGGAATAATTAGTAGCGAATAAAAATAATTATTAAAAATTAATAATAATTTGTAATGAATAGGAATAATTAGTAATAAATAGTAATAAATAGTAATATATAGTAATAAATAGTAAAAATTAGTAAGAATCAGAAAGAATTAGTAATAATTATTAATAAATAGAAATACTTAGTAATAATTAGTAATAAATAGTAATAAATAGTAAAGAATAGTATTAATTAATAATAAATAGGAATTATTAGTAATGAATAGAAATAATTAGTAAAAATTAGTAATGAAAAGTAATGAATAGGAATTATTAGTAATGAATTGGAATAATTAGTAATGAATATGAATATTTAGTCATAAATATTAGTAATTAGTAATAATTAGTAATAAATAATAATTAATAGTAATTAATAGTAATAAATTGTAATAACGTGTAATAACTCGCAAAATTTCCATTGGATTGACGACACTCCTTTTGGTCGATGACTCTTCTCCTTTCAACTTTCACCAACTCAAAACATTATGAAAAGTATGCTTCTACATATGTATATCCAATCTCGTATGCACGAATTTAAATATACATTTCTAGGACCATATTTTTCATATTGTGTTACGGCAGTGACAGTTACAAGAAGATTATTCATCAATGAAAAGGGGGATCTTTTGTTCGACACCTCATTGACTTGAAACTTTATCACACAGAAATGACAATGAAGAATCTTCTTAGAGGTACACATATTCATTCTCATGCATACAAGAAGGAATATGCGTAGCTGCGAGAAGATTCTTCATTATCATTTTTGTGAGAGAAAGTTGCAAGTGAATGAGCCGTCAGACAAAAGAGGAGTCATCAATCCACTGGAAATTGTGTCGCTTCTAAGTAATGGTAATTATTAAGAAGCAGTTGTAATTATTTTTTTTATCAGATAGTGTTTTTATAGTTTCAAACTATTCCAAAAATTAATGATTTTAAATTTTGTATACAAATATAGAACAAAGAAGTCGACAAAAATCATTATTATATGATCGCGCTTGGATAAATCCGTGTAGAAATCCAAATGGTTCTGGTTTAAATACTATATATATTAAAGGTGTTGATGTTTTATTATCATTTGTATCATCAAATGAAGAATATCTTTTAGAAGGAACAATAAAATTTCCTTGTTAAAAATGTTCTCTGAGAACATTTGACACATTTGACAAGGTTGGGGGACATCTCTTATAGTTTGGTTTTCAACCAAATTATGTTCTTTCGTATCAACACGGTGAACACAGTTCTAGAGAAGATGCTAAAAACGTGATTCCAAATCCATCATGGTTTAAAAATTTAGTACATGGTGTTGCGGGTCTATCTGTTCAATAAACTGAAACTAAAGATGATAATGATTTAAATCCTGAGTTGGCACCATCTAAATTTAAAGAGTTGTTGAGGTATGATGAGGATGAATTATATCCTGGTTTCAAGATAAGAAAATTAGAAGCAGTTGCAAAATTTATGGCTATTAAATTAGATAATGCAATGCCAAACAACTATTTTGACCATATATTTTCTTTGGTTAAAACACTATTACTAGAAGGACATGTGTTACCTACAAATTACTACAAGAGAAAGAGGCTGGTTCATAATCTAGACCTTAGTTATCATAAGATTCATGCATAACAAAATGATTACATCTTATATTCTAGTGAAAATGATTCATTGGATAGTTGTCCCACATGTGGACAGTCGAGGTAAAAAGAAGCTCAACCAAGGAAGTCTAGATCGATTCCAGTAAAACAGTTGAGATATTTCCCCCTTACAATCAGGTCACAACATTTAATTATGTTTCAGAACACATCATCAATGATGTCATGGCACAAAACCAAGATTTCGACTGATAAAATCTTGAATCATACATCTGATGGTGATTCATGGAAACATTTTGACCATCTGCATCCGTGTTTATCTTTAGAATCCCGAAACATCCGATTGGTTCTTTCTACAGATGGTTTCTATCCGTTTGGTTCTTATAGTAGTTAGTATTCATGTTGAACTGTTTTTATAACTCCGTACAATTTACCTCCATGGATGCTGATGAAGGAGCCCTATATTTTTTTGACCTTATTCATCCCAGGACATCTGAAAAAAAATATTGATGTTTATTTGAAACCATCGATTGATGAGTTAAATGAATTGTGGAGTAACGGTGTTAGTGCATATGTTGTTGATGCGAAACAAAATTTCATATTAAAATCAACATTTATGTGGAAGATTAGTGACTTTATAGAATATGGCATGTTATCTGGCAGGAGTACACATGTTCTGCAATCATTTCCATACTGTATGAAAGAAAACAATGGCTTTATGCTTGTCAATGGAAGAAATCCTTGCTATTTTGACTGTCACCGCAGATTTCTTCCAAACGATCTTCCTTTTTGGAGGATCAAATTTCATTTCAGAAAAGGTATAATTTAAAGGGATGAACCTCCAAAATTGATCTCAGGTAGATAGTTAAAATTAGTTGTATTTTCATTACCTCCCACCTCATTTTGGCTAATAGTAAACCAACAGAAAACTCATGGCTTTGGTAAAGAACATAATTGGATAAAACGAAGCATTTTCTGGGATCTTCCATATTGGTCTGATTTGTTGGTCCGCCGCATGTTGTATGTCATGCATATTTTGATGAACTGTTTTGATTTTTTTTTCATACAATTTTGGATACACCAGGTAAGACCAAATATACTAAAATGACATGATTAAATCTTTCCCAAATTTTCAGGCGACCAGAACTTGAACTATTTGAAAATGTCTGATCATAGAGGTTAATGAAGCCAAAAGGATCTTATACACTATCCAATGAGAGTCGATTACTATTTTGTCAATGTTTTACAGATTTGAGACTTCTAAATGGCTATCCTTCCAATTTGGGCAGATTTTTTAAGAATGATTATATTACTGGATTAAAAAGTCATGATTGTCATGGTATAATGGGAAGAATTATGATGATTAGATTCAAGGGATTTTCAAATTATATGATTTGGGATTCGATAATAGACATATCATATTTTTTTCAAGACATTTGTGTAGCAATAACAGACTATGATGCACTTAGAAAACCGTAAGAATATGTTGCTGTAATGATATGTAAACTGGAAAACAACTCTCTACTTGCTTTCATTGACTCAAGGGAACATCTGATATTACATTTTCCGCATGATGCTAAATGTGGAGGTCCAATATATTTTGGATGGATGTTCCCATTCAAGAGATTCTTGCAGAAATTGAAGAAAAAAGTATGTAACAAAGCAACAGTTGAAGGCTCAATTGTTGATGTTTATTTTTAAGAAGAAATTTATTTTTTATTCTCTCAATATTTTGAATCTAAATATCCCTCAAAACTCAATTTCATGGTATGAAATGAGGGGAATGTTAATGAAGAAATTGAAAATCAATTATCAGTTTTTAATCATCCAAATCTTGGTTTCGGTGGAGTTTATGAACGATGGTTTTTAGATGATGAACATCACAGAGCTCCTACATATGTTCTGCTCAACTATGAAGTAATGACATCATTTTTATTGTGAGTTCTTTTATCACATATTATATAATTTATGTTAAATTATGTAAACTTTTTTTTATTTTTAGGTTATATGATAATCATATCAAGAAAAAGCTTCAACAAATGACAACAGCCGCTCTTGAAGAACCCAGAAAAAAAAATTTCAATGGTTTAAAAATCTAATAACATAAATTATTGATGGTTTAATATTGATTTAGTTTACTATTTATCATATTGATAATTGTTTTAAAAATCTTTAGGTGTCTTAACATGCTGATAAAATTGATAATCGATAGTGTATATTGAGTAACCCATCATCCAAAATGGTTAAATATTATAATGCACAGGTGGTTAATGGTTTTAGATTTCATACACGTGCATATGGGGAATCAAAAAAAAAAACAATGAAAAATGGAATTTTCTTGAAAGGATCGCATCATAGAGAAACTGAAATTAACTTTTATGGAATTCTAGGTGAAATTATTGAGTTGTGTTATCTAGGACATAATTACATAATGATGTTTAAATGTTGGTGATTGGATACTAAGAGAGGCTTGTGTGTTCATCCGAATCATAGAATCTTCGATATAAAATATAAGTATTCTGGTAGTAAATAAACCATTTTTAGTGGCTCAATAGGAACATCAAATTTATTACGCAAAGTACTATGCTACTTCAAGAGACTTGAGGGATTGGTGGAGCATAATAAAAATGAAATCTCGGGAAAATCAGTTTTCTCACACTGAATGTGGTTGCACTAAATTTGAATGAATTGAAATTTTTCAAGAGACTTCTCAAAATCAATCTTTTTCACAAAGAGACGTGAATATCAATGATGGAACTCCACAATTAAGGTTTGATGACGACAAAGATGTTAATGATGTTACAAATGAATTAGAAATGTCAAGAGATGATGGAATTGAAACTCATATGGATATTGATGATGCAGAGGAGGAAGATGAATCCATTGACATTGACAGCTATGAAGATGAGGATGAAGATGGAAATTGACACCATTAAATACTGGTTATAATAGTAAATAATATATATCTATATATAATAGTTATTTTCAACTATCTGCTAACAAAAATCATTTTGTGTTTTAGATGGATCCTGATCTATTTCATGAGTTGTAGGAGGATGATCTACCTTTGGTTGACGGGGACTGTGAACCAACTGACCCTTAGCCTACTAATGGTTCAGGGGGTAGACGGAGGGGGTGTAGTCTTGCACAACTGATGATTCCTGACCCAATCCATGAGCGACGCCCACGTATTGGCTTCGATCCATGCACAAAGAGATATGATAACCTCTATATTTTAGTTAGCTTTCATTAATTTATTTATATATATACTAACTGTTTGATTATTTATTCCTTTTTCACAGTTTTTCGCATGTAGCTATTGGATAGGGGAGCACTATCTTGCACAATTATTTTTTTCAGCCATGGATCACATTGGAATAGAATCCCATTGATGTGTGGTGCGACGTGTTCGATCATTGGATGGTACGTAAATAAAGAATATTTATTTTGAAATTTATTTTATTAATAACTTTATATTATAAATTATTTTTAGTTTTTATGGTATCCCATCGATGATAGCATGCATGATGTTATCCACACGGCATGGCAAGCCTCTATGCGTGACCCTTTCCGTCAGTTTTTTCACAATTTGAGAAGTGCAACCATTAATAAAGCAAGAGTGATAGAATTTGATGAGTCATGTAGAGCCCACTGACCAGTGTACATTTCATGTCACATTTGGAATGGATTATGTTTACACTAGATTGGTGGTGGATTTCAGAGGAGATCTTCAGTGGGACGATAGAACCGGGGGAGATTGGAGGTGACACATCGAGCTAGTATCAGTACATTTAGTATGCATAGAGAGCATCTGGTAATTATATTTTTTAAATATTTTATATAATGTTAAATATAAATAGTTTATTTTAAATTTCTATCGGTAGTCGAGTATCCAGATATTATAGAGTTCGACGTTTATTAGAGGATGTATAGTGATCCTGCCATATGAGAGATTAGAGGTGATCGCCAGCGTCATATTGTGGTTAGTATTATTTTTTTTCAGTTTGAAAATTAACAACATATGATATTTTCATCATCTAAATTTAAATTGGAATTGAAGGAGTCATATGTGGCTGTGACCTCTCAGACATAGGCTGAGAGTCAGGACGAGACGACTGAGCAGACCAGTTCCCACAATTTCGATGGGGCAGAATGGATGCATGCGACTCAGTATGGCTTTGAGAAGGGTCGAGTAGTTGGCATCAACTCTCATGTGACTCCTGATACTTATTATGGTACTGCTGCGATGTCGGCGTCCATATCGGGAGGAGTTCGTGGAGAGGAATCATCGTCTGCCTCACAGTATCAAGAGGCGTTGCGATCTAAGTCTGGGATTATAGAGAGATTTCAAAAGAAACATGAAGAGATGCATCAGCAATAGCAGCAGCAGCATGAGGAGGAGATGTGTCAATGGTAGCAGTAGCATCACGAGTAGATGGAGTACATGCATAGTCTCACTTGTAGTTTAGGGATGGAGTTTCTCCACCATATCCTACAGCTCCTCCACCTCCTCCAAAAGATGACCCCCAGTGATTTTTTTATGTTAAAAATATTTTAATTGAAGATTTATTGTAATATGAACTATTTACAGCTTTTGTCATTTATATTGGTGAAAATATTTCATAATTTAATTTTTTTAACTTTTAATATTTTATTATTTATTATTTGATTTATATTTCTTAATATTTGATTATTTTATTAATAATAATAACATTTTGTGAATTTTTTATATATTTTTTGTAAATATTGAGAATTTTTATATTTTTTTTATATTTTTTTATTTTAATAAAATTATTATAATTTTTCCATTAATCATAATTTTAATAATAATTTTTTTTATTATATTTAGTATTTGTGATGGGTCATTTTGAGATGGCCTCTCATTGCAAATAATTGAAATATAGTTTTTTATTAATAGTATTTGTGACGGGATGACGGGCCCGTCACAAAAGGTTTTTATATATATAATGTATATAATCGGAGAATTATTTGCGGTGGGCCTGTCGTGAAAGGTTTATTTATATATAATGTATATAATAGGAGGATTATTTGTGATTGGCCAATCGCAAAAAATAATATTTGCGACACCATTTTCTACAACTGGCTATTTGCGACGGGGCCCCATCGCTAAAGCCTATTTGTGACGGGATCCTGTTGCAAATAGCCCGTTGAAAATACATCTAATTCAGTAGTGAATCATTATGGAACACCTAAGTGGGATCCAACTTAACCGATTAGATCACACCCTATAAACATATTCAGTGGTGTGTAGTACTCTATATGTATTTAGATGTTGGGAAATAAGTGAACTCTAGTAAGGAAGTGAGGATGTCTGTCAGCTGGGATGGGTAGATGATGGTGAGATGGTAAGAGTCTTTCCTTGATTTCAGATGCAGTAGTGGGTTGTTCTTCTTATTTTGATGCTTTTTTGAGGTTTTAACATTACTTTGATATATTTTTTCTAATTTTTAATTATTTATATTTCACTATTTTTTCAGTTATGGAAGTTAGGTATTTTCTTCAAGTCGTTGCTCTAGGTTTGGAGTAATAATTCCATAAATTTTTTTTAATGGTACTTAGGTTCTAGTATCAAGCTAATGGGAAATGAGTACAACCTTCAATTATGTGGATAATCAGTTCAGGTACCAGTTCTAGAGGTTATTAATGATAGGTAATTACAATATATATCTATTTTATGATGTGTAAAAAAATAAATATTTCCATGCACTGTTGTTTTTTAACATCTAAAATTAATTGTAAAAAATATGTGATGCTCTTGACTTAGTTTGAGATTTTTTTTCACTTTTATTTTATACTTCATTTACATCCATTGATCAAAATGTTCATCATATAGTAAATATCAGATTATTCATCGATCATAATAAATAGAAATGATGGTAATAACCTATTTCAGTCTTTAGATTTTTCCAGAACCATCAAGTAGAATTTGAGCAGTCAGAAAATTATTTATAAATATTTAATGATAATTTATTGATTTTGATATAATTACATTATATTTTAATTCCATTCTTTTCATTCTAAAAATCAAATTTTGATATATTATTCTTTCTATTCTGTTTTGTATAAAAAAATTAAAATTGACTAATTTTCCGAATGAAATAAATTCAATGATATCATTTAGAGGTATTGAGGAATCTATAAACCTAAAATAATAGTAAACAACATGTGACCCAATGGTTCACTCCATGTACTAGTGTTCAATGCACCAATAATTAATTCATAATTAATCCATGTGAATTGAATTTATTTTATGTGATTCCTTTAATTTGTTACATTCTATTGAGTGTGACATCATGACACCTGAGCAATCATAGTACATTCTTTGTAATTTCGATATACAACATGTAGTACATTAGTCATATATAGGTTGTGTATCTTATTATATGACATACCTAATAGGTGATAAAGTAACTCAAAGACCAAATGATGTGTTTCCCAGTTACATGTTGTTTAAACTAGTTTTTTCCAAGTAACATTTTACAATTTGAGTCCCAAAGGGTGTGTTCGATTGATGGTGGGAATTATACATTCCATGTTGATTCCTTGTACAAATATGAAACTTTTTACCAAATTATAATTAATTAAAAATTAATGTATCATATGGTGAAAACCTTATCAACAAGTTCATGCATGTGGTCATGAAATTGATAAGACATTCCTTGTGAGGGTATTTTAAATATATAATTGTTTAATTAATTTCCTCTTAATGATTGGATTTTCATATAATATAATATTCATAATATATTTATTAGTCTATATACATTGAATGATTAAACATGAAAGAAAATAAGTTAATTTTGTAATCCTTAAATTTATAGATTATTTCAGGAAAGTATGTGATATGTCATGTATTACACATGTCACAGGAGTAAGTAACGTATGATTATAATTCATATTGGGTTGTTTAGATGTGTACTCACTATGTTTCATCCATGGTACATTTTTTAAAAATCTATCCTTAACAACATTTATTTAATTTTTTAAAAGTTATGAATGATGAGAATATTTATGATGTTCATAAGATAATTGAGATAAAATAATTTATTAATTCAAAAAGATAATTAAGTTATTTTTGTGTGATATAAATTATATAAGAATAATTATAATTGAATGGAAATTTTATTTAATGTGTATTTTCTTTCATGAATGAGGATGATCATGAGATGAGACCATACCATTGTATGTGATTGGTTTCATTATATTTATTATTAAATTACCTTTCTACCCTATATTCCATCCATCATCTTTATATATATGGGAATGTGTGCCAAAAATTTCATTTATGAAAACCACATCCCCTTAACTGTGTTTGAGAAAAAGCAATTGTAATGGATAGATCTGTCAATATAGTGAGGGAATTTCAAGTTTATAGGTGATTCAAAACCAATCCAAGAGTGATACATAAGTGGATATGTGGAAATTGGTAACAAACTCCATAATCGATTCAAGGTGTTTTCTATAATTTAATCTTTTAGAAAAGATAACAATTATAAAGATGATGATCATGTAACCTAATTATTTAATTCATTTAAATTTTCATGGTCATTTCATTGTGATATTTTTTTCATGATCACTTAAATTGATGAAATTTTAAACATGTAATATTGAACAAAAATAAGATGGATTATAAATAAATATTATCTAATACATGATTAATAAATTAGTTATATAAACATAATATTATCATGAATGTGATATTTTTAATTATAAAAAAATTATAGATAGAATCTATATTTACACAATTATATATATTAAGACGATATAGTCTTCCACTACTTAAATTAAAATCAAATCATAGTTCAATGTGATTGAGATGCCATTTTTGGGGTGCTTTAAATTATCTTGTAATTATAACACAACATTTTGGGTAAAATAAACATAGTTCATTTCAATGGTTGACATCCAAATAAGGACTCCATGTAACTAAGAGGTGATTGTTAAGGAGATCTAATATAACGATTCTGGGATTACACGGCCCTATCAAAAGATCATGAAATTTTGAGTTAATTCTATTGGAATTTTGGTTTCATAACTAAACCATTGAAAATTTAATTACCATAAAAAGTTAGGTTAATGAGAAGGTGAATATATATCCTTGATACTATAATGTCCAATGATTTTAATATTCCAAATCCAATGGTGAGGGATGTTGTGTTTTGAAAATTTTTTGGTAGAATAATAAATATGATATATATTTATTTTTTAATATTTTATATGATTAAGTATTAAATATCTTCTCATCATATTTTTAGAAACAAAAAATTTAATTCCAACATATAATCGTGATCCATACTATATAAGGATAACCCTCTCATCAGTACATGTACTATCATAGGAACATGCCTGTTATCATATGATATGAAATGAAATTATATGTACTAGAAAACCTATTCATGATTATTTTTGTAATGACACTATTGAAGTAGTGTTTTCTTTATTTTGAAACATTTGGATGACACTATAGATGTTCTCAATGTTTTATGCATTCATCCTTAACAAATGATATTTTTATGCAACATGAGGGAATGTATGTGTATAGCACAATCTATCAAGTTTTGAATATTGATCAAAAAAAGGAAGTACAAGAGATATATGAGATCTCCAATTTTCTATTTACAATTAATAATGATGATTCGGTTCCAATTATACCTCATGTATTTAATCTTATTGGATATATATATCTCTTAGACATCATAGAGATTAAATTCCTAGAATAGTTTCTTACAAATCACATAATTTCCACACTACACAGATCCTTTTAAAATTTCATTATTAATTTTAATATGATAAGAAATTATTAGTGTCTTCCATAGTTTCTTGCATTTCATCACCATGTGGATAAGGGCATGGGGTGTGGCAAACTTGCATTCCCTGTGCGGAATATGAAATAGAAGAATTAGGTGAAGGGTCCAATGTAAGAACCAAATTTTCACATTGGTATGTATCCTTTAATTTTATGTCTAAATATTTAAATTGGGCCTAATGCAGATGCCTAATGGGTATGTAAAGGTTCTGAGGGTGTCTGAGGCTTGTTCGGAGCCCGAAACCCATATTTTTGGAGGAAACAGACTATGTGCATGGTTTAGAGTAAAGCGTGTAGAAGGGTTTTTTTCCGAAAATGGAAGCTCGCACATTTGGCACACGACTGTGAAACCAAACCATGAGAAGAAAATTTTTTCCTAGGTAACTGTGCATGGGTGGTGCACAGATTGATAAAATTGTGTGGATGAATAATTTTCGGGAAGAACTGTCTCTCACGGGTTGCGTACGACATGAAAATCCATGCAGAAAAACCACGCACAAGATAAAAACATGGGAAAATGATAAAAATTCCCTTAATCATCTATTTATCCTCCTCACTCCTCCAAATCCAAGAACCAGCATGATTTTCTGCTATTTTCACCCATTTAGATCTTTTTGAAGGCCAAATCTAGGGTTGAAGAGATCTCCTTCATTCGGCATCTGATCGAGCTTCTATTTATCACGTTGGAAGCACAACGATAGGTAATCAATTCATAATTATCCATAATTCTTCTCTTTCACCCTCAAACTAGATATCTCCATGTGATCATTTTTATCCTTTTCATAGATCCACTATGATATGAAAACAATCAAGTGTAGATACCATAGGAGACGACTCGTAAAACCCAAAGGTGGGTAGTTTATAACCCATCCATAAAGTTCATTGTTTTAGGAATGTTTGTGTTGGTCCCATCGATTACGTTGGAAATGGTTTATTAAATTAACATTCCATGATTATAATCCTTAGAATCATGTGTTTATGGTATTTCTTAATATGTGATTAGTTGTTTGTGGTTTTCCCACAACTCAATATGCCGCATGTCAAATGTTATGCCATAGTTGGGCTGTTAGTGTTTTGGAATATTTGATCCATCATTCAGTTGTCCCTTTACTTGACCTTTCTAAAGGTGAGTCTTCTTGTTATAAATCGATTGTTATTATGGAGAATTTTATAATGGAATACACCATATATGCTCACCACATGACCTACCTAATGTAAGTGATTTAAAATAATTATAAAATGTGAAATGTGAAATGAAAAGTATACTAAGTATATAAAATAACATTAATAAAAGAGATTTAATAATGGTTACATAACCATAGCAACCCATTCCATGTTGATGGAAGGTAGTGGAGTGAACCTAAATAATTGATTAATCCTTAATGGTTAACTACGACTCGTTTAAATGGTTGCAACACTACTTGTACTATCCACACTAATGGAAGAAAAGCCTTGGAAAAATAAATAAATGGTTTTTACTATACATGACCTATCCATACTAATGTAATGACAAAATTGAACAAAATTAATTACTACATGATTTAAATATCAAATAGGAATGGACTCACTCGATTTCGCATTGGATTCGGATAGGACAATACCTTGGGTCACAGGATCCTCATTCCGATTGATTGATATCGTTTTCTTAGGTTGATACCCCCCTAGACACTGGTTCTTGTGTATTCTTTGGATGCTCGGTATACTACCGTTGGGTCCCTTTCTTTATTCCAGGATACCTCAGATACACTCCTTGGATCCAGTATTGACTAGAAGGTTCCATGGTGAAATCCCATAGGGCCCTATATTTGATTAGCCCCGTTTTACCTTGGTTGATCACCTTGGACTCGATAGGCGCCTTATTTTGGAATGCCTTGATTTAAGCTCCTTAGATTACACACTTACCCCTTATCTAGACTCAAATACAACTAATTTACCTTTCTATGAGTTTACGTTACCTTGGTTTTTACCCTAGAACTCCCCCATTGGATATCATTTTCTGGTTACCTTGTTACGTCTTGGGACCTTCACTACATATACTATCATGAGGTGGTGTCTATTTTGCCTATGCCTCATGTTCCCTATTAACATTAAATGGTAATGATTAATTGATGAACTAGTTAAATGTTCATACAATAGACAAGGGATGAAGCATGGACTTGGTTATTTAGTTATATTGTACTCCTTTCTTTACTTTATATAGGCATACCTACACACTGATATTTTCCATTACATGGGCCATATATTATAGACACCATTGGTGGTGGCCCATTGAGATTTATCTCACAACCTCTCTAGCTGTCGTTTGGTTCCTAGAGTAGATTTCATGGTTCTAGGTATTGATAATGGGAAGCATGCAACATCAAATACTTGACTGTGTGCTGATAGGATGGATCTCAATAGCAGATCACCGAGTAGGATCTCGGGATTCTTGGAGAAGACTTGTTTTCATTTACCTGGTGGAATATGTTATTCTTATTGTAATGCATCCTAGATTTCATGATTCCTAGTGACATGAAATTAAAACATCACTGTTTCAGTTGATACAATTATTTTTCTTTTTTTATCTGTTTCATTAGTTTTCTTCTACTATTTATCTATATTCTTTTTGTTTTTACTTATATATTACATTACTTCCACTATTACACACTTTTCTAATGAGGGAATGGGCTTCTCATGGACACACCCTAGGCCATTGTTGCTAGTTGGTAGCCTCTAGCATTCGGGAAGATGCGCTTGGGGCCATGTGGCTCACTAGCCTGAGGGCACCCGTTAAGTGGCATTCGGGTCTGGTTCGTCACATCCCAGAATAGAAAACAAGGCTTAATCTCTAGAGAAGCTTCCTCATAAGAAAATGAATTTCTTAAGGCTGGGTAAGGAAAGGGGGGAAATTTTTTTTTCATGTGAAAGTCAAGGACACTATATGTGTAACTGCATTTCGATGTAATATAAAATAAAAGGTAAATTCATTATCAAGTGTATACATTCAATCTCTACACATTAAGTATTAGATATAGTTTATGGTTCTCACATATGTATCTAAATTTATCTATCGAGTAGATTCATAAATATTTATTATGAATTGGTTTCTTTATAAGTGTCCAATGGTGCATAGTTCGCTTCTCTTTCCATTGGTGACTACCACCTTTCATTTCTAGTTAGGATGATATTGGTTTCGAAAAATTATAATTATATACCAATGCTTATCATGAATATAAATTATGTATCATTAAAAATTGAATATGGTATTATATTCATCTTAGGAAATAATATTTTTTTATTTTATAGAGAAAAATTATGTTTTTTATTGATAATTTTAATAATTTTATTTAACAATTATGTTACTAAGACCATGTATTAGAAATAGAAAATGAATCACGTTAACACGAGTCGTATGTCACCAAGATTTGGCATCACTATATTGTTCATATGAACAAGGAGCATTTGAAAATGATCTGTTAAGTTGGTTATTTAGAATTATTTGAGCTAAAACCACTTGAAATATGTATTGATAGTTTACAACGTAAAATGAAAAAACTCCATTCAGTGCACAGTGTGAAAGGGTAATAGACATTATATGATTGGTACACACTATTTCATGTGAACCATTTATAACATATTATAGTGGTGAGTATTCTTACATCATAACAATTAATGATGACACCAGTAGAAATTAATAGTTATAATTGATAAGGAATAAGTCCAAATCCCTTAGAAGATTCAATGAATCGAAGACTAAAGTAGAGAATAAACCTAGAGGGATGATAATGAAATGTTAATTAGATTGAGTTGGTGATTATATAAAACATGAGTTTAGAAACATTTTATGATAGTTTAAGATTTTATCTAAACTCAGTGGATTGTACGCATCACAACAGATTGTTTTAATTTAAATGAGGAACCCACCATAGTTATTAATGGTATGTTAAATGATAATCCATGTATAAAATCCATTATCCTTTTTGGAATATGATTTACACACTACATCATTCACATTAAACTGAGTACCAACTAATGGAGATGATGGGATTCCCTTCATGTTATGGAATGAGAAGAAATTTTTTTATGAACACTCATATATATCATTGTGATATATTTGTTAATGACTTCTCTGATAAAAAAAGCACCTCAGGGCACAAAGTGTATCTTAATTGGGAATCTGAATGAAATAAATGGATACTACCTCTACAAACCCTCATACAGGAATGTGAATGTTTCTAGAAAATCGATCTTTCATGAGAGGGAGAACATCCACCAAAAGGATAGTGGGATAAATAATGACTTCAATGATGTTGATGCTCAATATACACAATACATTTTAGAAGAATATATTCTACATGTTTTAGTGGAATTAATAGTTCATGAAACACAATTACTACATAGTATCATAAGAGAGGTAAGTGAACCCGTGAGATATGGTTTTCTAGTCACTGATGATTGTGACTCATTATTGGTGGAAAATAATGAACCTCTATCTAATGAAGTGGTAGTAGATATCTTATAAGATGAAAGATGACAATAAGCCTCGAATTTTGAAATGGATTCTGGGCATTAGAAGCTATTTTGCGTTCTGGTCGATACACCTGTTGATGTAAATATAGTAGGGTGAAAATTGGTATTCAAGAGAATAATACACGTTGAAGCTAAGTAAATACCTATAATGTAATGATATTGGATAAATGGATTAATAAATTATTTGTAATTAACTGTGATGAAACATTTTCACCATTTTACATGTTTAAATCCATAAAAAATATTCATTCTATAATGTCATACCATTACAATGAATATTGGAAAATGGACATCAAAACCTCTTTCCATTCTGGGAACCTTCGGGAAGTTGTTTATATGAAACTACCAGAAAGGATTGTGACTCTATGTGATTCCAATAACGTTATCAAATTTTAGAGATCAATTAATGGATTGAACCAAGCATCTAGTTCATTGAAAATTTTATTTGATTAAGATATAAAATATTTTTAATTTCATTACAAATGAATGCTAGTCATGTTTTTATAATAATATTAGGGGAAATTAAGTATTTACTGTATTAATATATGTTTAGGAAACATTAGTTATTTGAAAAAACATACCAGTCATTCAATATGTTAAGGAGTAGTTGAACATGTGTTTCTCATAGAATGGAATAGGGGAGGAAAAATATTTTCTTAGGATAATGATCATTAGAAATATATCCATGTGGCAGCATGGAATAAGTCAAAATATATATACCAAATAGATAATAATGTGATTTAATGTTGGAAAATCCAATAGGGGATTAGTTCTAGTGTCACATGTTATAAATCCTACTATGAACATTAGTCTTTATAATGAACAAAAGATAGATTGAATGTGTAAGTTCTCATACTCATAAAAAATTGAATCGTTCATGTATTCAACACAATATAGAAGAATTGATGTTGATTATAAAATGATAATGGTAGGAATATATCATGAAGATACAAGATAAGAACATTGGTATTTTATTAAGGTTATCCTCATGTATCTAATATTATCTTGGTATATATTCCCATAATATGGAGAAGAAAAGGAGATAGTTATCCAGGGATATACTAATTCTAGTTTTGAAACACATTATACCTATCCAATGTCAAGGTCTGGATATGTTCTCTATTACAACAACTGATCTTTGAGCAAGAAGAGTTCAATGCATCCAGTTTTCAATGATTTATTGTGGATTATGAGTGTATATTGGCTTTGGATACAGCCATGGAATCCATTTTCATACTAAACATTGTCTATGAGCTTAATGTGGTAACTTTTAATAGATACACTATCGCAATGTATTGTGATAATACATTAGCAGTAGATCTTGTAGAATATCCATGGACATAAAAATAGTAGAATAATATAATCCATAAGTATCAACTCTTGAGAGATTTTACCAAATGGGTGAAAATGGAGTAAAATGTGTTCTCAGAAAATAAAACATAGAAGTCTCCTTTACTAATTTCCTATCATTGAAGAATCATGAGTATGATTTGAGTGATAGTGGAGTGAAGGTTATTTGATGTTCTCTCTAATGAAAGTGGGAGTCTATTGTAGTTAGTTCCCTAAAATAGAATTCATTATATTTTATGATAACCTATATTTATAAAATTTAATACTAATAAAATCCTTATCACATCATGACTATTTTTGTACGTGACATAGTTTATGATAATATCCAAATAGTAGTTGTTACGCAGAAAGGCCACATCCATCTACCTCTATGACAAGAATCCATAAGTGACACAAACAAATAAATACATGTTCTAAATCCACATGATATAATTTTAGGGACCCAAATTATATAGGGTATCAATGGTAGAGACTCATAATAAATTGATACAACATCTCACGATTTACACCCTAGGTACTATGCAGTGTAGGATGATATGAGAATGAGACCCACTAATAGGAAATTCAAATTTTTATGTTTCAATGGATGTTACTATATTGGGATGTCAGTATTAATTCATATACATTATGATCATTATTTTTGAGAGTTTTAAGCCTTGTGATTTTATGTATTGATGAAAACCATAATGACACATGATCACAAGGAGGTATGATAAGATTGGTGCATCATGTGTAATATGTCATTAATGAATAATGAAGAAATTATTTTTTCATTTCTATTATTTAATGGATATTTTAATCTCATTCCCTTTTATATAAATGATATTTATTAAAAAAAATCAACATACATGGTGTTCTATAGGCAACCTTCATTTATGGAAATTCATAGAAAGAGGCATAAAGTGAATAGGTTTATGACATCAGCATGCAATGTTTGGGACTCGTGATATCATGATAAATGGATTATATTACATTGTGAACATCCATATAAGTCATTATGTATTTATGACATTAACATATCTCTTTACCAGTGCTTTGGAGTATCTTTAGACACTAACTGTGGAGTTTGGGCAGCTTTGACCAATGCCATTGAGAAAGTGGCATGTAGGGTCACACACACGTGTATCCAAAATTTCAGTTAAATAAGATATTATTATTTATTTTTCCAAAAACTAGAGTAAATTTTATTCCCACATGTGGTTAAACAATTATTCAAGGTATCATTATCACGTATATCTCGTCACTAGTAATTCAATAGAATATTATGTGAGAGGATCATTTAATATTTTTTTTCTATTTAGTTAATATAATATTTATTTATTTATTTTCATATAATGTAGTGATATTTATTTAAAAAATAAATAGTCATTATTCGAAGTACAATAAATATTGTGGTAGAATGGAGGACTAGTTTTATAGTTCTGGGTATAAATAATATATATTGAATATTATATTATTTAATATTGTTAAATTTCTATTTGAGAGTTTAGAATATGTGATGAAATAATAATAATAATAAAATTATTATTATTGAAATGAGTTTTGACAAGGATTAAATAAATAATAACTCTATCAAATTAAATTATTTATTTCTAACCCTAACTGCATATGAACGCTTTTTTTTCAAGAGATACATTTTTATTCGTGTTGTGAATAATGATAACTGGAGAGAATTATTTCATTTCATAGAGATCTACCACTCCAAGAATGCCCCAATGTATGGAGAGTAGTATTACTCCACTATCCATGATCAACTGTATATGGATCCAGAAGAATCATTTGTATGTGATTCTAATGATGATAAAAAGTGAACGATGAATGTGATAGGATCTTATGTGGTAACATCAAGATACTCCTATGGAAATGTTCATATATTTTTGGAACATGTTTGGGTAAATGATAGTGGGAATATATCCTTGATTATTAAAATGCAATTATAGTTTGATGTTTTTTATTTTTCAGATCCAACTATAAAAAAATAATTTTCTTCAATGCAATTATTTAATTTCATAGAATTATTATAAAAAATTTAAAATGATCTTATTTTCGGTTCTAGAATTTTATCGCTTGTATACATTCATTGATTCAATATTTTTATCATATTAAGCATATTCATGTAAATTATTGATTACTTATAGATCATCAAAAAAATGAAAGGTTTGTCATGATGCATCGCACAGTTCCACTGTGCCCAGAGCCATTAATAACAACCAATTATTGAGAGCCTCAAAAGTTTCCTTAGTTGAATAATGGAATCTATTTTTATAAATAAATTATTAAAATTATGGTATTATATACCATGATATACCAATTACAATGAATCATCCATGAGATATAAACTCAATGATATGAATATTCTTATCAGATCATCTATCGGTCGGTAGATGATGCAGTGTATAGTACTTCAACTATGTTTATAATAAATTATATAATAACTTTCAAAACATTGATGTAAAATTTTATTCCCTATATGATGTGATACTAAAAGGAACTCGACATAGTTATATGTTCTCTTATTTATAAATAATATCCAACACATTTATAGAATTATTCTCTTATATTGAGAAGGAATTGGATAATTTTTCCCACAGATAAACTACAACAAAAACTACACCTCGATGTCTTAGTACTCGAGGTCTCCCTATCAATAATTATATAATATCATTAATAAAATCCACATGGTACCAATAAGTGTTTGAAAAAAAAACTATGAAATTGATTATTAGGTTTTATCCTCTACTAATGAAGGCATTGTGAGAGAAAATATGTGATGTACCTCATCCATTATGCGCACGAAAACTGAGGTATGATGTCATGAAACATATTCATGAACTTTTTATGAACAAAAAATTTAGATCATGAGAGTATATAACTATTTCTTCCCAAATAGATGTTGAAACTATAATCGACATGTTTTCATTGACTATGTCTTCATTCTCTACATACTATCAAGGGATAGATTCCTCCCCCATCATGAATCTATGTATAACTAAGAACTTAGCGTCTGACTCATTTATCTTATTCAAATCATAAAAAAAGAATACATGATAATAAAATATGTTATAATCCTAAATACATTATTACATGATATATCCACAATAAAGATGGACTTAATCCACATTATACACCATTCCATATTTGAAGGATTCAATTTGTGATCCTGTATCAGTGGAATTTTTTGACTGAGAGAATTAAAAAAAAATGTTACCCAAAACATTGGCCATATCAATGTAAAAGGTCTTTTGAAACTCCACTAAATTACTCTAAATCATGTATAGATTCTACGGAGATAGGAATTATTATAGTAACATAGGTTTTATGTCAAAAAACATCTCACCCAAGAGATGATGTCTCTAACACTTCAGATCATGGACAATAAATACCACATCAAAATCATGTGTCTGGTATTTCCACACATAGGGTTACTAATAATTGACCATTAAGATAGTACATATTCACTATTCATTATAATGACTCAAAAAGTTTTTGGAATAAGTTATTATTTATATTCGTTATTGATTATTTGATATTTTATAATTGTTTTTGTCTTCAGCCATCTCATGAAATATTGGAAGACCACTTCAAAAAGATCTATCCACTCATTGATCACTCCCTACATTGAATTCCGAATCATAAAAATATATAAAAAAAGTTCAAAATAAGCTATGGATAGTATCAAGATAGTCCATGGAAAATTATTATATCAAAATCCTTCTTGGGGGGGGGGGGGGTCCTATGATATCACAACATCAACCTTCACTAGGTCCAAATAAATTAAATCCTCATAAATTAAATTGAAATAGACTTACAAAATACTAAATCTAAAAGTTAAACCTTGAGATTTTGGAGTAAATAAAACACTTTCTATACGAACTCAACATATGATCAAAATTCCTCATGTGAATTTTTGGGTTCCTATTTATATATTGATATTGTAAAAAATACCAAAGTAATGGAGTCGATATACAAATGGAAATACTATTCATTTTACCCATGAGAAAAACTAGTAAAATTCTCAAAATTGATGGAATGAAAAGGTTCTCATACATTTTATTTATACTAATTAATTATTTCTTGGAAATATCATTTGATAGTATTAGGACACATATAATCTTGAAAAGTCATGTTTTATTGTTTTTGTAGATAGAAACCTCCTTATTTTTTTAAAAGAATATATTAATTAGTTATTTTTGTTCAATTTTTAACATGTTTTAATTTTTTTAGTATAATTATATTCATAGATTATTTTCACTTGGGTTAGTTTATCACATATAGTATTTAATTTCCTCTCTATTTAAATATTGGAATATTTTTACATGCGTTAATTATTTTATTTTTTAATAAGGATTATTTTATTAATATAAATATTGTGTTTAATTTAGTTGTTATTTATTTGATAATCATTTGTTATTATTATTATTATTATTTATAATTATTATTATTTTAAATATTGTAAAAAATATATTTCTACTAAATTTTTATACTTATATATCCTATTTTATTTATTATTCATCACTATATGTTTTTTATCACATTGTTGTTACCTTTAAAAAAGTTTACATTTACCATATTTAAGTGTTTTATAAATTTCATTGTCCCATTTCATTGGCCTAGTTTTTCCTCACATAATATTTTTTTTACCTTGGAACAAATACCCCAAATCATGAACATGACTATCAAAAAACTGTTACATACCATTGGAAGTACCCATATTCTAATTTTAAAATTTCGGCCATACCCCTTGTAAAATCAACAAAAACTTATGCAGATAATGAATTTCACCATTTCACTTCCTCATGTTAAGAGACGACCCTTATGCGAGTTTGTTTCTTAAAAAAATATACATTACCCTTACAGAATAAGGTAAAACATGGATTGACCCTTAAACGACTGTGTATCCACATTTATGTAGTCACCGCATTCGACATAAATTTAATTTCATTTTAAATTATAAATTTGATGAAATACAAGGTTACCACTACAAAACCTATAGATATAAAAAGTTACCTTTATAAAAATTTGAACATACCCATATGCATCATCAAAATTATCATTCTTACATTTACATGGGTTTCTATTATTTCATTACCCATCCTATTGAAAATTATTCGTATCCATATGACAACTTTATAAAATAATTAATTCCATTACACATGTTGTTGAGTCAAAAGTTATATTTTGACTTCTATATCTTGTTTTGGAAATCAAAATTGTCTTTCTAATCATACTGATTTTGTCCATCGTATCGTACTGAATCTGTCAATTATATCGTACTGACTCTGTCAATCTGATCGTACTGAACATGGAGATCCTACTGACCATGCTGATCGTACTGATCATGCTGATCGTACTGATCATGCTGATCGTACTGACCATGCTGATTGTACTGATCATGTTGATCATACTGACCATGCCAATAGAACAATGCTGATCATACTGATCATACCAATCGTATTATGCCGATCGTAATGAATATGGAAATTGTATTGACTCTTCTACACATAACATTCATTACATACATGTTTTGGTACTGAGTCAAAAACACATGTTTCATTTAAATCGTATTCATGATTATCTTATTTATATATCTTGTTTTAACCAATACAATGTTGTTGAGTTAGTTACAAACTAATCAAAATGATGTCGTGCTTTCTGTTTCAATATGACCGTTATGATGCCAGGTGTCCAAGTCCCTCCGCGTTTTTGGGAGAAATATAACCGTTGGAGGAAATGTGACCATTGGAACCCGAGGCCTATAAATAGGAGGTCATTTAAAGATGAGAGTACATAACCGAGAATGAAGAGATTTTAAAAAAAGTGTGATACTTTGCTTCAATCAAGATTCTAGAGAGAGATGCTGTGACTTCTCTAATGATGTGTGCCTTGTGCGACCGATCATTGTATCGAGGGATTTCAAGTGATTGAATGACAGAGGTGCGGATTTCCTAAAAAATCGAGGGCTGCCAGGGATAGGCAGACAGACGTTCCGATCATCATATCAAGGGCTGCCAGGGATAGGCAGACAGACGTTCCGATCATCGTATCGAGAGCTTCCAGGGATAGGCAGACAGACGTTCCGATCATCGTATCGAGGGCTACCAGGGATAGGTTGACAGAAAGTCCGATCATCGTATCGAGGGCTTACCAAGGTGTTGGTGAGACAAACCTTTTATCCTAGGTGAAAGGATAACCCTTCTCTTTGGGTCAAAATAATTGTAATACTTTTACTTTTCCACTTCTGCTTGTATTAGAAAGGAATTTGTATTGTTTCCTTTCTTCTTTACATATTCAATTGTAATTGCTTCAATTAAAATCATTCTATTACATATTGTGTTGATTGATTCTATACGCTTTAAGGTAGAATCATTCATCTTTATACTACTCTGATTATTGTGTTCATCTTGAATACAACTGTTTTACAATTCATTAGTATTACAATACACCATATCTTTTATATTCAATACATTTTTGGGTGTTTGTATTTGTATTAGTTTAAGACATTTAAACTAATCTCTTAAGTGTTTAAATACAAAGTTTTTAAACCTAAAACTCACCGCCCTCTTGTATTGTTCTATCTAATATTCATATACATCTACATATTCGATCCAACAATTGGTATGAGAGGAGGGTTTCCACCGGTTTGTAATACTTGTTCTATTTTTACATACTACACTAACGTGTGGAGTGGAAAAGTTTATTGTTTTTAGATGGAAGGAATGAATATTGGGTCAATAAACAATCTGAATCCTTGTAGACCACCAATCTTTGATAGAAATGATTATGAGTAATGGAGAGATTGTATGAAGACGTTTGTTATCAATACTGAAGTAGACAACTTTATAATGCTTACTGGAGGTTACAAAATTCCTGACAAAGAAGTCAGTACTTTCACTAACGAAGAGAAGCAAGAATATCAACTAAATTACAAGGTACGCAATACTTTATTATGCTCTATGACCAGGAATATATATAGTGAGATATCTTCATGTGAAGGAGCCAATTGTATTTGGAAGAAATTGGAAGTTACTCATTTTGGAACATCCAAGGTTATAGAAACAAGAAGAGCAATTCTTCGAGCAGAGTATCATGGATTTGTTTTTCCCTATGGAGAACCAATATGTAAAGTGCAACAATGGTTTATGACAATTGCCAATAGCTTACAATCTATGGGAGAAAAAGGTCTTGATGATGAATCTCTAGTTGATAATATTATAGATATAATGCCAAATGAAGGGGAGTCAAAAAGGACAGCTATTGATGAAAATAGAAAAGTTTCCCAGATTTCTCTAGATGAACTCTTTGGAACTCTTCTACAGCACGAGACAAGAATGAAAAGAAATGTTGATTTCAACAAGAAGAAGAATGGGAATGGGAGTGTAGCCTTTACATCTAAAGCTAAAACAACTGAAAGGCTTACAAGATCCAAATCCAAGAATGTTATATATGATTCAAGTGATTGTGATATTTTGTACAATGAATTAGCCAATCTTGCTCAAATAATGAACAAGATTGTGGGAAATAAAGACTTCCAATATAGATTCAAAAAGAAAGATAGGAAGGACAAAAAAGATTCAGAGGTAACCTGTTATGAATGTAAGAAAGTAGGACATATAAGGCCTGATTGTCCTTTACTGAAGAGGAATGACAGAAAGGAGAAACACTCTCAAAGAAACAAGAAAAGCTTTTATAAAACAAAGAAACTATTGAAGGAAAATGATACCTGGAGTGCAAGTGGTAGTGATTCTTCAGATGATTCTTCAGAATATGAGTCCTCAGGACGAAATAATATTGTACTTATAGCCATATTACCAATTGAAGACCATTGTCTCATGGATAAGGTACACAATGATGAAGCTATTACAAATATCTCTTTAAATGAAAATTATAGTGATGATAGATATTATGAATATTCAAATGATGAATCCTCATCCTTAGAAGATTATACATTTCCTTCTTTTGAATAAGTATCTATATTTTCTAAATTACTTGAAAATGAAAATTCTAAACTCAGGAAGAAGCTTGAGAAAGAAAATTCTAGAATTTCAATCTTGACTAAAGAAGTATCAGATCTTTCTAAAGATCTTTATATGAAATCTTCTTATTTTTAAAGTATTTTAAAAACCCTTTAGAAAGTCAAATTTGATAAGGATAAACTTTATGAGGATCTTGAAAATGTGATTTCAAAGAAAAATGTTTTAGAGCCTAACTCTAGTTCAAATTCAAATGTTTTGGAAAATAAAAACATAGTTTTAAAATTAAAGTCAGAAATTTTTTCCATGAATTTTTTTTTCTCAAACATTACTCATGGAAAGGAATACTTTGACAAGATGTATTCTCAAATTAGACCTTTGAGAAATCGTTCTGGACTTGGTTATACTCATTCCAAACCTGTTTTTAGTAATAACTATTTTGTTCCTCAAAAAACCTCTTTTTGTTCTAAGTGTAAATGTGGAGGACACTAGAGAAGAGATTGTTCTCTTAAGAAAACTAAATCTTTAGGATTTCATAAATCTCATTTTGCAAAACAAATGTGGATTCCAAAAATTCTTTTATCTAACCCTTCTGGATCCAAACAAGTTTGGATTTCGAAAACCTAATTGTTTCTGTTTCAGAAAAATGAGAAGTGTACCAATAACAATATTTGGTACATGGATAGTGGTTGTTCTCGACACATTACCAGAAACAAAGATCTCTTTGAAAAGGTTATCAAAACAAAAGGAGATATTATTTTACAATTCATCGGAACGCAAGAACAACTTGCTGACATTTTTACAAAACTATTACCTTCCGATAGATTTGAGTTTATAAAACAGAAGCTAGGAATGATTACATTAAAATAATCATTCATATCTACTTCATGTTCTACAATTCTTATTATAGTAAATAACTCCCTTTGAAAGGGGGAGGACATTTCTTACTATGTTTTTTGTTTCTTTTTATCTTATGATCTTTAATTATTTACTCTCCTGGTATGTGTTTTGGTTTTCCTGTCTATCGTATTGACAGTTTTATCGTATCATTTACTTTTATTTTCCATCGTATCGACTGATCATGGTAATTAATTTCTTTTCCATCGTATCAACCGATCATGGTAATGAATTTGTTTTCCATATTATCAACTGTTCATGGTAATGAATTTCTTTTCCATCGTATCAACTGATCATGGTAATGAATTTATTTTCCATCGTATCGACTAATGATGGAAATGAATTTCTTTTCCATCATATCAACTGATCATGGTAATGAATTTCTTTTCCATCATATCGACTGATGAAGGTAATGAATTTCTTTTCCATCGTATCAACTGATAATGGTAATGAATTTCTTTTCCATCGTATCATACGATAATGGTAATAAATTTCTTTTCCATCATATCAACCGATCATGGTAATAAATTTGTTTTCCATCGTATTGCAGTTCATGGTAACGAGATTTTTTTCCATCGTATTGTCAGTTCATGGTAACGAGATTGTTTTCCATCATATTGTCAGTTCATGGTAACAAGATTGTTTTCCATCGACTTGTCAGTTAATGCTAACGACTTTGTTTTCCATCAGTATGATGATTTTTTTTCGTACGTTTGTGTTTTCTTTTGAACTCTACTAAAACCAACAATAACCTTACGTTCTCCGGCAGGTACTTTTCATTTTTTAAATTTTTTTTCTCTTTCATTTTAATCCTAACCATTGATCGGTTTTCCACCAATCTTGATCGTAGAAGATCGACGATCACCCATGTATTGTCTATAAATAGACCCCCCACTCTCTAAACCCACATTGGGTTTTCAGGTTTTGAGGCGAAGCTCTTCTCCACTGTTTTAAGTCATCGTATGATCTTTCATCGGCAGCATCCCTATGTCTCAATCTTCTGCCAACACTCCTGCCAATATGTCCTCAAAGGCATTCTCAGAAAAATACCTTTTAAGGGAATGGTTAGTCTCCCATGACTTCTATGATTCATAAGATTCTACTATCAAGAGGATTATCTTGTTTCAAGGATGGGAGCATTTGTGTGTTGAAAATCCTGTTTCTCAAGATCCAGTTCTCTTTAATGAAGTCTGTCAGTTCTATAAAACTCTATCTTTTGACAAGAATATGACTATCAATTTTGCTGTGTATGATAGAAAGTTATCTATGTCAGTAAAACAAGAGGCTCATTTTCTGAATGTCCCAATAGAAGGGGATTCTTTCTTTCCATCTCATAACCTACCAGAGGAAATCGGTACGTTTAATAGAGAAAGTGCTGAGAAATCTTTGTTTGTTATAAATGAAGAGAAGAGAAAAGTGGCTCATCATTCTCCAGAGAATCGGTTTGTGACTTTATGGATTCAAGGTTTTCTTATCCCAAGGAGAGGGGATAGAGAAACTCTGAATGTTTCTGATATCTTCCTGTTGGACTATCATTTCAACATGAGAAAAGTGAATCTCATGGGGTATGTTTTTGAAACAATTAAGAATGTAAAGTCAGGGGAATCAAATCTCATTTGATTATGTATCCAGCCATTCTTACAATGTTTATTCTTGAGAGCATGAAGTTTTTCAACCTTCCTTTGAAAGGAAACCTGATAGATCTGAAGCCATCTTGGATTAGTAAAAGTACGATGAAAAATCGGAATGTTTGTTTTGATCATAATTCAAAACTTTTTGTTAAGGATATAGAAGTTGAATCTCCTCAGAATCAATTGGAACCTATGCCAGCCAAAGACATTCCTTATTTTGGTATTCCTCAAAAGTCTGATCCACAAACCAGCTCAAATCCAAGGAAGAAGTCAAATAACAGCAAAGGAATTGTAGCCAAATGGAGAAAGGATAAGGAGCAGAGAAAGGAAGGTGATCCAAAGTTCGGTCTTGACCCGGATGAGGCTTTTGCATAATGAATAAGGGTATAAGAAACCCTTAAAGATGAAAAGAAAAAGAAAACCTTTTTGAAAATAAATGCTCACGACTTTGATATGTCTAATGTCTTGAAAATGGTTGAGGTTGGTAGTGCTCAACTGATGGAAGAAGTGCATCAAGAACCCATCGTACAGAGTCTTCCTAACAAAGAAAAAGGAAAACAAATGATGGAAGAGATAGAAGAAGTGGAAGACGAGGAAGGGTATTTTCTTTTATAATTCCTTCAGAGTTCGAAGAAAAGTAGAGAGGAATCGGTTCAAAAGCTGAGTGAAGGTGTTCAACAAGTTCCTCGTGCCGATCAAGCACGAAATCCAGATAGAATTTCATCTCAAGAAAAGCAAGGTGCTCAATCCTCTCACACTAATAAAGTTGTTGTCATTAGTGATAAAGTGGAAGAAGAAAGAAAGCAGAAAGAAAAAACAATAGGAAAACAACTAGTTGTAGACTCAAACCGATCAAATGAATTGACTTCGTACGATGAAGATACTGATTCAGAACATAAGATCTCTCTCAAGAAGAGTGATTACATTGTCCATGTTTTGAGAAGGGTTGATAAGAGCATTCCATATTTCCCTAGGCTGGAAGGGAAGATTGATTTTATTACTGACAATCATAAGAAGAATTTTGGCTCTTTAAAAGAATTGAGAAAGAATGTTTTGTCAGTTGAAGCTGATTTGAAAGTCCTTTAAGAAACTTCGGCTGCCCATAAGAGGGCATGCAACAAGATGACCATGTGGTCGTACAAAACAGAGAGCTCAGTCAATGATCATGAGTTAGAAATTGAAGATATAAGAAGGTTTTCAAATGAGCTTTCAATTGCTTTCAATATGCTGGAAAAAGAAACAGTTGAAAGGTTGAATATTTTGTCTTCTCAATGAGCCGATGTTTCTTCAGTAAAAGACTTGCAGGAGAGAATTAATGCTTTTCAGACTGAGTTTTCGAAGGTTTCTTCTTTCAAAGATGAAATAGTTCTCTTGATGAAATAGAACTCTAGTTTATCCAAAGATAACAAGAATTTTCAAAACAGAATTGATACTCCAGAAGAAGTAATCAAAGTTTAGGAAGAGACAATCAGAAATCAGGATCACCTCTTTTCCGATCAACAAGACCTTCTCAGGTCTCAGGGTGATGCTATTTCTGAAGACAAGAAGGAGATTAAAAGGTTAAAGGAAGTTCTTCATGAGTTGATCAAAAAGGAGAAGGAATGAGAAAACAAGTGACTTGTATTTGTTTTCACGTTTGATCTTGATTGTTATCGTAATGAAATTTCTTTTATCCATTGTCTTTTATTCATTTTCTAACTCTTTCAGAAAATTCAAGTTTACCCCTTTCTTTTTGTAAATCACAATGGGGGAGAAAGTTTATAAAGGGTGGGAATTTTTTATCAAGGGGGAGAGTTCTTTACAACACTTAAGGGAAATCTACAAATACAATCCTTAGGAAAGTACACCTAAGGGGGAGTTAGTTGTATTTAAATTTATATTCAGAAGAGTTTCCAATAACTCACGGGGAGATAATTATTTCTTGTTATATTTACTTTGTGTGTTGTGCTTTCCAAAAATGGGGAGATTGTTGAGTCAAAAGTTATATTTTGACTTCTATATCTTGTTTTGGAAATCACAATTTTCATTCTAATCATACTGATTTTGTCTATCGTGTCGTACTGACTCTGTCAATTGTCTCGTACTGACTCTGCCAATCTGATCATACTGAACAAGCTGATCGTACTGACCATGCTGATCATACTGATCATGCTGATCGTACTGATCATGCTGATTGTACTGACTATGCTGATCATACCGATCACGCTGATCATACTGATCATGCCAATCGAACAATGCAGATCGTACTGATCATTCCAATCGTACTATGCTGATCGTACTAAATATTGAAATTGTATTGAATCTGCTACTCATAACTTTCATTACATACATGTTTTGTTACTTAGTCAAAAACACATGTTTCATTTAAATCGTATTCATGATTATTTTATTCATATATCTTGTTTTAACCAATACGATGTCGTTGAGTTAGTTACAAACTAATCAAAACGATGTCGTGCTTTCTGTTTCAATATGACCATTATGATGCTAGGTGTCCATGTCCCTCTGAGTTTCTCAGAGAAATATGACCGTTGGAGGAAATGTGACCGTTGGAACCCGAGGCCTATAAATAGGAGGTCATTTGAAGATGAGAGTAAATAACAGAGAATGAAGAGATTTTAAAACAAGTGTGATACTTTTCTTCAATCAAGATTCTAGAGAGAGATGCTGTGACTTCTCTCATGCTGTGTGCCTTGTGCGACCGATCATCGTATCGAGGGATTTCAAGTGATTGAAAGACAGAGGTGCCGATTACCTACAAAATCGAGGGCTTCTAGGGATAGGCAGACAGACATTCCGATCATCATATCGAGGGCTGCCAAGGATAGGCATACATACGTTCCGATCATCGTATCGAGGGCTGCCAGGGATAGGCATAATGACGTTCCGATCATCATATCGAGGGCTTCTAGGGATAGGCAGACAGACAGTCCGATCATTGTATCGAGGTCTTACCAAGGTGTTGGTGAGACAGACCTTTTATCCTAGGTGAAAGGATAACCATTCTCTTTGGTTTAAAATAATTGTAATACTTTTACTTTTCCGCTGCTGCTTGTATTAGAAGAGAATTTGTATTGTTTCCTTTCTTCTTTACATATTCAATTGTAATTGTTTCAATTACAATCATTCTATTACATATTGTATTGATTGATTCTATACGCTTTAAGGTAGAATCATTCAACTTTATACTACTCTGATTATTGTGTACATCTTGAATACAATTGTTTTACATTTCATTAGTATTACAATACACCATATCTTTTATATTCAATACATTTGTGGGTGTTTGTATTTGTATTAGTTTAAGACCTTTTAAACTAATCTCTTAAGAGTTTAAATACAAAGTTTTTAAACCTACAATTCACCCCCCTCTTGTATTGTTCCATCTAATATTCATATACATCTACATATTCGATCCAACACATGTTTAGTATCTTAACAATTGACATATTTAAAATGATATACAATACCCTTATGTAGAATATAGAAATGTTTATTTACCATTATACAACCTCTTTTATTTCAATTTCATTGTTATATGAGATATAAAATTATATTTGTGCAATATACATCTTACCCATATACAGAGAAAGGGAATTTTCTACTATTCTAATATAAGTTTTCTCATTTCAGTCATTGTAATATAGCAACTCTTAACATTATAACCTACTGTTAAATTCTAGAAATAATGTGTCCTCGGTGAAAAAGTACGAGGAGTTATGCATGGGGATAAATAATTGAATTTGGGGGTGTTGTAAAAAATAATGGAAAAAATAATATATTCCTATTTTTATTTCATAAACATTAGTTTTTGAAAATATTATAATGAAATATGAAGAACCCACATAGGTAATATTTACATATTTTTTGTTTAAGAATTGTATAAAAAAGAATTCTTTCTTTAAATAATCGCCTTGGAAACAATTAGATAGATATAAAATGACACAGTGAGAAATAAATTGACTCGTTGATGTTGATCTGATAATGAAATACTAGTATCTAAAATATTAATTCATCAAAATGATTTTAAAAAGGTCTCAATATACCTTATATAGACCATCTTTCTTCATCTAAATATCTATTTTTTTGTTATTTCAATTTTTCTAATACAATTTTTTTTATTCAAATGACACAAATTTTTTTTATTTATTTAAAATTTATGTGGTTGTTATGATGACCATATAAATATAAAATCACCATGGTTTGGTCTATTTTATAAAATATAATGGGTTATGTTTATACAGACAAAAGGTTGACTGATAGGATTGTATTTGTCATGTGAAAATATTGACTTCTTATTTAACCTATAAAAGGAAATTGTTTATTTTATCTTTTAATAGTCTACAATTAGTTTCCCCCAATAAAAGTATTCATAATTTTACTTCTTTTTTGTGAGTACCAATATACACATTGAGTAAAAGGAAGTTAAAGAGTACAATAGTTTTATTGTGAACAAGACAACAATAAAAGTCATGGTGTTCTTATTCTTTATATTTATTTTAATACATATATGTTTGAACATCTCCCTCATATTTGTTTTTAATTTTTTTAGAATAAAATATTCTCTCATAATTATTTAATTTAGTTCTAAATAATTTAAAGGAATATTCACCATGATTCCATTACATCTTGTGAGAGACATCTATTCCACAAAATTATTATCAAAGGAGGTTCCATTAAGAGTAGTTTATACTCTATTCCTTATTCATATTCTCTATATCACATTGGGAAGTGTTATGGTTTTTATTTGGTTTTCCAAAAAACTATCCTAGACATAATAGTATAAAAAAGGATCATTTTTCTAATGGTATATTTGGAAATCGAATTCATACATTCTCTAGGAATACGACGTGTCAATGAAAGTGGATATATATATTGGATGGTTCCTAGGGATATATTTATAAATAACAATTATTTATATTATTGGATAGTAAAATATAATACTTATTAAGTACAAGAAGTATATCTAGACACACTTATTGGAAATGATGCTATTGAGAATGTTGTAAAATAAAATGTCAAGAATTTATATTTTCATTCATTAAGTATATTTATATATTGAAAAATTTCATCATGAAAACTTATTATTACATTTATAGGATTTTTGGTCACTCATCAAGGAACTGATAAGTTAACAAATTGGGATTACATCAGGTGGAATTTTATGAATTCATAATGTCTGATCATGATACTATCATTAACATGTTCTACTTATTTACAATGATTTTGAAAAGAATGGTTGTTTTCTGAAAATACTATAAATAATAGAGTAAGTATTTATAGAATATATTATGGATTATATTTTATATCATACTTAAATACAAATTTAATCATTAAAAGAAATGATTTCTCTCAATCTTGTAAGGATGAATTTATTAGATCTATTCCTCAATATAACATATAACTCCAGACCAATTATAGTGATATTTTTGGAAAAAAATAATGTTATAACATTTAAAACTAAAATATATTTTTATTATATCCCTTTTAAAATAAAATACCATATAATTAATGAATAACATATTGTAACAAAAATCAATGGTATCTTCTAGATGATGAAAAGAAATAGAGGAATTAGGAGATGATATAAAAAGAACCACATAGAAGATCAATGAAAGGTAATTAAATGTAATTCCAGTGTGTAAAATTCTGTTTCTCAAATAATTTTTTTCAATGTATGAAATATGGGAATATCAATTATGTAACGCCCCAAGCTTCTACGGTACGCTTCTCTTTGAATAATGTGATAGCGTGTGTTGTACGCAACACCGAGTTCTAACACACCATAACCAATCAAACTAGTCGTTATGAATAGTAATACCTAATTTTTGAAATTATATATATATTATATTTCAAAATGGACTTCATTTTTGGATTCGGAATATCGAATTTATCCTAAGGTGAAATTTTGGTACTTTTCGGATAACTTTAATATTTTGATGAATAGTGAAAATTACTAAATTTTAATTAAAAACAACTTTTTAAATCAAAATAATTAATAGTGATAAATTATGAATTTGAGTGGTTTTAAAATATATTTAGAATATATTTTTACGATTTAATATAATGTTGGTCATTGGACATAATTTTACAATTAAACCGAACATAAACAAGTGTCAATCTTTTGATAGTTATTATCTCTTAAAAACACGCTTTTTGTTTTGACAGCGGGAATTAATTTTGAATTAATTTCTGCCACTTCTGTGTTTTGAATTTAGAAAAATGGATTCCATATTTGGAATCATGATTTCCAAATTGTTTAAATGGGAAACTTTTATTTTTAGACATTTTGAATAATTACTGTTGTAAAAATTTTATTTACCATGGTTAAGGGTAAATCTGGTAAATAAGGGTTAACAAATAATATTATAATAATACTAAATTACCCTAAAACGTGTCCTAGACTTATTGGTTGATACATGTTCGACTATAGGCATCTTTGGGTCGATTTGGAACCCCATGGTGCCACTTGTAGGTGATAGGGACACTTTATTTTAATTAAGTTAAAATGAATACAAAAATGACACAAACATATATCTTTTAGAAAAACAATTATTACATAGGGTTATATATGTTGGATTTTATATTATAAATATTAATTAGAAAGATAAAAAGATTTCCTACATAATTATATTTTATTTATAATTTTTAGTCATTAAATAATTTATTTTATTTATGACACAATGATGATGCAGTAATTACTAAAATAGTGAAAAATTAAATTAATTGATATTATAAATACCCAAATAAATATAATATGAAACTTTTAATGAATTAAACTAATTTTCTAGGATAATATGATATATTAGGATTGATTTAATTTACTTTTTTCGAAGTAATCAATCTGTTATGAGTTTCAAAAAAAATCAACTATTGAATAGTGTCAAAATTGACATAAAAGAGTTCTTAAAACAAATATTATATTATTAATTGATATTAAATTCCCAAAAATCTAAGGTTCGGCCAAGAGACTTATATCATGATAGGTTCATCATTAATGTACAACTTGAGGGTCTCTTAGATTTATATAGTAAGTTTATTAACCATATTATATAAAAATACAAAGGGACATTGTAAAAGTGAAACTAATTAACTTAGAGTTAATACTTAAAGATAAGGTTAATATAAGTATCCAAACCTGTCTAAATTCTATTGGTTGAGTTGTTTTCGACCCATACCCACCTTAACCATTTAATATTCAACTTTGGAGCCATTGGAAACCGAATATGAATTTATTAAAAACTAATATCTCTAGCTTTTCCAAAGGTACCCCTCACCCTTCTTATAAAAGGGCACTCCTCCTTCTCATTTCTTCACACCTTCATAGCCTTTTGGTTCGGCCAAACTCTGCGCAAATACTCTCCCAACTTCCATCACTACAACCTAGAGGCCTTATTTTGATCAGAAAGCCAACCTAAGCAGCCCTTTTGATCAAATCAAAAGGAAGAACCCGAAGAAGAGGTAATGATTTCACCACCCTTTTTCCAAGTTCATTACTTCTTCCACTTCTTCTTCCTTTGTTGTTACCATTATAAAATAATAACTTCAGTATCATATATATATATACTGTGATGTTATTATAAATTTGGTACAACCATATTCAGTATTCTATCCACCCTTTGAATAACATGTCACCATACGTGCGTACGTACGGCTTACCGTCTCCACGTCGTGGTGTAATTGTTATTCAATATAATATTATTTTGATGGGTATAATAATGATGTGTAAATCATGTAAATAATAAATATAACATGTTAATGATTCAGTATATATGATATAACATCCATTTATATATTATTTTAATATCAAAAGAATGATATTGTCGCTCGTGCGTACGTACGGACTACCGTCTCCACGAACGCGATGAGATTCATTCTCCATCGTATCCATTCAAGTATAATTATCATTTGATGATTTAAAAAATGATGTTTAAGGACTTGATATCATTCTGGATATGAATAATATACAACCTATCCTTTACAAACATGTCTTACGTAACAAAACATATAAAAGAAAACAAGTAAGTTAACACCCGAAACAATGATAATACTAAGATATTATTATCAAATCAATAATAAAAGATCATATATGATATCATATTAATATATATGATTCTTGAATAATTTAATAACATGTATTTCACCATTATACATGAGGTTAAACTACCCCAACCAAGGAAATGTACAAGGTAAGGGGTTTTCATCTCACTCCTTATTCCCGTGAGATTCATGCCATATTGCCACCATCACCTTTTGTATGGTGTATGTACTTCCCATAATTATGTTATTTGTGTAATACACTCTAATTTATGTGTATTTACATATTCATTGTATGATACCTCTTTCATGGGTTGTATGTTTCATAAGTTACCAAATTGGTAAGGGTTATTTCACAATCTCTTCATTATCCGAGGTTGTTTATACGTAATAATCTACTGGGGTCTCTTTATCATCCACATCCATGTTTCTTAATAATGTATTTCAAAACATTTTTACTATTTACAAGAATATGGGTTAAAGTCATTTATACCCTTATGTGTTTCGAAAGGAATCTTTTCGTCATTTTCCAAACAAGGCACTTTTAACCTTTTGGACAAATTTAAGGTAAGAATGTTTTTTTTAACTTATATGGCGGGTGCGGCTATTTACCGCCGTTATAAAATCATCAAAGATTCCCTTAAAATCTTATAAGAATAATTTAAAATTGAATGTATTATTTTATAATTATGTTACTTTTAAAATGATTTCAAAAAAAAGAGAGATATTTCTCTAAAATAGTTTTGATTTCCTCTATGTCAACATCCTTTGATGGATTTTAAGCTTATTTGAAGTTGATTTATTATGATACAAAACATCCATATTTTATTGAAGGTTTTGTGATATTTTTGACTATGGATAAGTTATTTTTATGTCACTCATGGTTTTTTTTAAAGTATTGACATTTCATAAGTTATTTTTAATCCAAATGTTTATGTTATATTTCAACCTTTCATTCAGATGAATGTGTTAGGCAAGTATGTTCCGGGTTGGGGACCGATAAAAGTAAGCCCTTCGGTTTGGTGTTCGGTTATTAGAGGCACTCCGGGTTGGTGTCCGGTTATTAGAGGCACTCCGGGTTGGTGTCTGGTTATTAGAGGCACTCCGGGTTGGTGTCCGGTTATTAGAGGCACTCCGGGTTGGTGTCCTGTTATTAGAGTCACTCCGGGTTGGTGTCTGGTTATTAGAGGCACTCCAGGTTGGGTGCCGGTTACAGTTAGCCCCAAGGTCTTGGGATGAGGCCATGACAAAGAAATTAAAGTTCAGTATTATGCATTCCATCTTTATGAAAGAGGTTATTGATTTTGCATGTGATTATTCGATTAGTAGATTATCCATGTGAATAAGTAAATGACATTATTTCATTTTATTTATGCCATACTATGTTGAAATTTCAAGTTTGAAAGACTTTTGTTGTAGTTATACATTGCCTTAAATGTTTACTCTTATTTATGAAAGTTTCCGCTATATTGTTATCCTTACTGGGCATTTGAGCTCACCCCTTTTCTATGTTTTATTTTTCCCAGGATATGAAGAAGTAAGTTATGAATGACCTACATGGATATTATGCGGGGATAATAGTGTGGACTATGGAGACATTATGTTGTTGTATTAGTTTTTCACTTTATGATGTAATGTAAAACTTTATGAATATATCTAGTGTTTCCAAGGCTACTAAACCAATCAGTCTTTCGGGATTTGATCTTTCTTGTGATCATGCCAATGTTATGTAATAATGCACCAACTCTGGGTAACTAGGGTCGGGGCGTTACAGTTGGTATCAGAGGAAGTTTAGTACAAACCTTGGAAGCTATATTTAGATAAACTCTGATTAGAGCACGTAGACCTAAGATGAACTTTGAAGATTAGTATAGAAGAACTTCCTAGAATTTTGGTATTGTAGAGATTTTGTGAGTTTTCCGAGAAATACATCCCTGTCTGGATACGAGCAGGTAGAGGCGGCTCTGGCACAGATGTACCTAGGGGTAAAACCCGAAAACACCGCTTTGAGCTAGACTCGAACGGGAACTGGTGCACGACAACGGGCCTTGCTGCACTCTTGGTTACGACACTCCCGGGGGATATGCTTAGGATAACTCTCATTTTCTTTACAAATCATTATGAAGGGTTTATGAGTATATACTTCCTCAATGAAAACATTTTTATGATTATGGATTATATCCATAAATAGTTCAATTATGTTATGTGTTTTATATGTATGGGATTATGTATTTTGATTCATAAACTGATCTAGTGTATGCCATTGTTTAGAAATGGCGCCCAGTAGAAGGAATGAGAACTCCAGAAATGCACATGATCCAAAGAGAAGGAAGGATCATATCTTTCATGGTCTTAAGCTAGAATTTATAAGAGAAATAGTCTCTCATGTATTATCATCATTTGAAGAAATATTATCATGTGTTGATAAGATAAGTAAAGAGTTTACTGAGTCCTATGGATTTGAAGGGAAGCAAAAGAAGAAAAGGATGGAAGAGAGAAAGATGGATAAAGGGAAGAGGGAAAAGAAGAATTTTCCCATATGTGGTAACTGTGGAAAGAAACACCCTGGAACTTGCCTGAAAGGAATGGGAGTTTGTTATAAGTGTGGAGGAAAAGGGCACAAAGTACGTGACTGCAAGGGTAAGAAAATGGTTTCAAATGTACAATTCTTCATTTGCAAGGAGTTTGGACACTACGTGAACCTATGTCCCAGTAATCAGACTATGCCGCAAATGATTCTATTGGATAATAATCAAATTCTGATACTACCACAGATAAAGAGGAATTATTAGAGTTCTTATGTTGATTATTTCAATTGAGTGTTGTATCAACAATGTACTTGTTATAATAATTATGGAGTATATAAGGATTGTACTACAGTACTATTTCATCAAGGACTTGAGATTGTGTGGAACAAAGAAAGGTGACTCAATAGCAGGATAAATTTTTGGAAAATATATGGTTGAGAGAATGATAAACCATAATATAGTTCTGATACTGAGGTAGTGATTTTGGAATAATACATGATTGTTTTGGATAAATTATATTGGATATTCTTGACTACCTTGGAACTGATTAATGATTTGTATATTCCATCATTGTTGGGGTTTAAAACATTTTTGGATTGATGAAGTATATCCAGCATTCTATATGGAATAAGGGAGCATGAATGTAATCAATAAGGAATATGGTAATTCAGGATGTTTCAGTGTATTAAAAAAATACATGATGAAGGTATTCATATGCTATTACGGGGTAAAAAGGATCTACATTATGTTTAACTTCCTTATAAATTTTGGACTATGAGTTTAGACAGAAGTATTTTGGATAGTTCTAGTTTGGATTATTTTGTATTGCCATAAAAGGACAACCCGGAGGTCGGGCGGCAAACCCGTCACGTCCGGCAAGGCTGCGAGACTTGAACCCGCAACCGAAGGGCGACAAGGGTGTATCACCTACCACTGGCCCATGAGATGTCCTGGATTAAATAATGTAGTTTTTTTAAAGATATGGTAGATGAATTATAAATTCATTTATTTTGGAACCCTGTACGAATAGTATAAAAAGAAATTTTTTTACGTTCTATTATCTTTTAGAGTGAAAGATGAGTTTGTGGTAGAAATTTATTAATGGATAAAACTATAATTATAAAGTAAGTATATCTCCTTATGATCTTTGCCAATCTCATAAATAAATTCCTCAACATTAAGAAAAGGAACTTAGAACAAAAATGTTGTCCTAGATGGTACCTTAAATCATCACTAATTTATGGCTTTGGGATTGTTGGACTTTTCATAGCCATGTTCTCTACCACTCTCCATCAGATAATTGATGGTTAGATTTCTCTTCCATATCCATATTTTCTTACATGGAACCCTAGTATGTGCTATTTTCGGTAATCTTCATACTTTCCACTCTTTATTTTAAATAGAGGCCTCATTAATTCATTTTTCGATGTGGGATTTCAACTAAGATATTTTGAAATGTCAAAAATGTGTTATCCTAACACCCAATGTTTTGTTGAACCGATGGTATTTCAAATCATCATAGATTGATGAATTTAAGGACCTCAATTTTACACTTGTTTGTGATTGATGACCTCAATCACTACCTATAAATATTTACATTTTACTCCAATTATATGTCTCTAATTTCCACCAATGTTCTCCTAATCGAGATCATAATTTGTTGGTGACCCTTTCATTTCTCTTTTCCTCATATTAAGACTAAATTTTAGTAACCCAATTTCCGATTGGGGTTTTCCCACAAATATATTTTCTATTTTCAACCTTTTATTTTCGAAGAACAATTTCAAATTGCGAGGACTCAATTTATTGAAGGAGGGTAGAATGTAACACCCCAAGCTTCTACGGTACGCTTCTCTTTGAATAATGTGATAGCGTGTGTTGTACGCAACACCGAGTTCTAACACACCATAACCAATCAATCTAGTCGTTATAAATAGTAATACCTAATTTTTGAAATTATATACATATTATATTTCAAAATGGACTTCATTTTTGGATTTGGAATGTCGAATTTAGCCTAAGGTGAAATTTTGGTACTTTTCGGATAACTTTAATATTTTGATGAATAGTGAAAATTACTAAATTTTAATTAAAAACAACTTTTTTAACCAAAATAATTAATAGTGATAAATTATGAATTTGAGTGGTTTTAAAGTATATTTAGAATATATTTTTATCATTTAATATAATGTTGGTCATTGTACATAAATTTACAATTAAACCGAACATAAACAAGTGTCAATCTTTTGATAGTTATTATCTCTTAAAAACACGTTTTTTATTTTGACAGCGGGAATTAATTTTAAATTAATTTCTGCCACTTCTGTGTTTTGAATTTAGAAAAATGGATTCCATATTTGGAATCAGGATTTCCAAATTGTGTAAATGGGTAACTTTTATTTTTAGACATTTTGAATAGTTACTGTGGTAAATATTTTATTTACCAAGGTTAAGGGTAAATCTAGTAAATAAGGGTTAAAAAATAATATTATAATAATACTAAATTACCCTAAAACGTGTCCTAGCCTTATTGGTTGATACACGTTCGACCATATGCATCTTTGGGTCGATTTGGGGACCCCATGGTGCCACTTGTAGGTGATAGGGACACTTTATTTTAATTAAGTTAAAATGAATACAAAAATGACACAAGCATATATCTTTTAGAAAAACAATTATTACATAGGGTTATATATGTTGGATTTTAGATTATAAATATTAATTAGAAATATAAAAATATTTCCAACATAATTATATTTTATTTATAATTTTTAGACATTAAATAAGTTATTTTATTTATGACACAATGATGATGCAGTAATTACTAAAATAGTGAAAAATTAAATTAATTGATATTATAAATACCCAAATAAATATAATATGAAACTTTTAATGAATTAAAATAATTTTCTAGGATAATATTATATATTAGGATTGATTTAATTTTCTTTTTTCGAAGTAATCAATCTGTTATGAGTTTCAATAAAAAATCAACTATTGAATAGTGTCAAAATTGACATAAAAGAGTTCTTAAAACAAATATTATATTATTAATTGATATTAAATTCCCAAAGATCTAAGGTTCATCCAAGAGACTTATATCATGATAGGTTCATCATTAATGGACCACTTGGGGGTTTCTTGGATGTATATAGTATGTTTATTAACCATATTATATAAAAATACAAAGAGACATTGTAAAAGTGAAACTAATTAACTTAGAGTTAATACTTAAAAATAAGGTTAATATAAGTACCCAAACCTGCCTAAATTCTAATGGTTGAGTTGTTTTCGACCCATACCCAACTTATCCTTTGAATAGTCAACTTTGGAGCCATTGGAAACCGAATATGAATTTATTATAAACTAATATCTCTAGCTTTTCCAAAGGTGCCCCTCACCCCTCTTATAAAAGGGCACTCCTCCTTTTCATTTCTTCACACCTTCAAAGCCTTTTGGTTCAGCCAAACTCTGCCCAAATACTCTCCCAACTTCCCTCACTACAACCTAGAGGCCTTATTTTGATATGAAATCCAACCTATGCAGCCCTTTTGATCAAATCAAAAGGAAGAACCCGAAGAAGAGGTAATGATTTCACCACCCTTTTTCCAAGTTCATTACTTCTTCCACTTCTTCTTACTTTGTCGTTACCATTCTAAAATAATAACTCCAGTATCATATATGTATATTGTGATGTTATTATAAATATGGTACAACCATATTCAGTATTCTATCCACCCTTTGAATAACATGTCACCATACGTGCGTACGTACGGCTTACCGTCTCCACGTCGTGGTGTAATTGTTATTCAATATAATATTATTTGGATGGGTATAATAATGATGTGTAACTCATGTAAATAATAAATATAACATGTTAATGATTCAGTATATATGATATACCATCCATTTATATATTATTTTAATATCAAAAGAATGATATTGTCGCCCGTGCGTACGTACGGACTACCGTCTCCACGAACGCGATGAGATTCATTCTCCATCGTATCCATTCAAGTATAATTATCATTTGATGATTTAAAAAATGATGTTTAAGGACTTGATATAATTCTGGATATGAATAATATACAACCTATCTTTTACAAACATGTCTTACGTAACAAAACATATAAAAGAAAACATGTAAGTTAACACCCGAAATAATGATAATACTAAGATATTATTATCAAATCAATATTAAAATATCATATATGATATCATATTAATATATATGATTCTTGAATAATTTAATAACATGTATTTCACCATTATACAGGAGGTTAAACTACCCCAACCAAGGAAAAGTACAAGGTAAGGGGTTTTCATCTCACTCCTTATTCCCGTGAGATTCATGCCATATTGCCACCATCACCTTTTGTGTGGTGTATGTACTGCCCATAATTATATTCTTGGTGTAATACACTCTAATTTATGTGTATTTACATATTCATTGTATGATACCTCTTTCATGGGTTGTATGTTTCATAATTTACCAAATTGGTAAGGGTTATTTCACAATCTCTTCATTATCTGAGGTTGTTTATACGTAATAATCTACTGGGGTCTCTTTATCATCCACATCCATGTTTCTTAATAATGTATTTCAAATTTTTTTTACTATTTACAAGAATATTGGTTAAAGTCATTTATACTGTTATGTGTTTCGAAAGGAATCTTTCCGTCGTTTTCCAAACAAGGCACTTTTAACCTTTTGGACAAATTTAAGGTAAGAATGTTTTTTTTAACTTATACGGTGGGTGCAGCTATTTACCGCCATTATAAAATCGTCAAAGCTTCCCTTACAATCTTATAAGAATAATTTCAAATTGAATGTATTATTTTATAATTATGTTACTTTTAAAATGATTTTAAAAAAAGAGAGATATTTCCCTAAAATAGTTTCGATTTCATCTATGTCAACATCCTTTGATGGATTTTAAGCTTATTTGAAGTTGATTTATTATGATACAAAACATCCATATTTTATTGAAGGTTTTGTGATATTTTTGACAGTGGATAAGTTATTTTTATGTCAGTCATGGTTTTTGTTTAAAGTATTGACATTTCATAAGTTATTTTTAATCTGAATGTTTATGTTATATTTCAACTTTTCATTCAGATGAATGTGTTAGAAAAGTATGTTCCGGGTTGGGGACCGGTAAAAGTAAGCCCTCCGGTTTGGTGTCCGGTTATTAGAGGCACTACGGGTTGGTGTCCGGTTATTAGAGGCACTCCGGGTTGGTGTCCAGTTATTTGAGGCACTCCGGGTTGGTGTCCGGTTATTAGAGGCACTCCGGGTTGGTGTCCGGTTATTAGAGTCACTCTGGGTTGGTGTCCGGTTATTAGAGGCACTCCGGGTTGGGTTCCGGTTACAGTTAGCCCCAAGGTCTTGGGATGAGGCCTTGACAAAGAAATTAAAGTTCAGCATTATGCATTCCATCATTATGAAAGAGGTTATTGATTTTGCATGTGATTATTCGATTAGTAGAATATCCATGTGAATAAGTAAATGGCATTATTTCATTTTACTTATGTCATACTATGTTGAAAGTTCATGTTTGAAAGGCTTTTGTTGTAGTTATACATTGCCTTAAATGTTTACTCTTATTTATGAATGTTTCTGCTATATTGTTATCCTTACTGGGCATTTGAGCTCACCCCTTTTCTATGTTTTATTTTTCCCAATATATGAAGAAGTATGTTATGAATGACCTACATGGATATTATGCGGGGATAATAGTGTGGACTATGGAGACATTATGTTGTTGTAGTAGTTTTTCACTTTATGATGTAATGTAAAACTTTATGAATATATCTAGTCTTTCCAAGGCTACTAAACCAATCGGTCTTTCAGGATTTGATCTTTCTTGTGATCATGCCAATGTTATGTAATAATGCACCGACTCTGGGTACCTAGGGTCGGGGGGTTACAAATTATCGTTTTTCAAAATAGATGAAAGACAAAAAATAAAAGCATTACAAGAATACATTAACGAATGTATGGCATCATGGATAGAGTTTTACTAAGTTTTAGTTCCCATGTTATGAATATTAGAGAGGGGAATATAAATAAAACCTATTATTAATAAATGAAAAATAATATGTGGAGTGTAAAAAATATGATTCTAGTTCAGTTTATGAATGTTATTATACGAGGTTTTATAATTATGTAATATATTAATGAAATGAAAAGACATAAAATGATTATTTGAAATTTATTTCATAATATTATGGATTAATATAAATTAATAAGAATATGAAAAACCAATTTATGAATATTATTAAATAAAAATAAAAGATTAAGAATGAAGTAACTTTTTTGAATGATAAACATTATAAAAAATTTGAAATAATTTTAGGAGAATATTAAATGTTAAAGGATGTTAATGAAAAATACAATGATTTTATATATGTATATAATTTAGATAAAAAATTAGAGTAAATTAAATAAAGGTTTAACGATCTAAATCCTAATTTTAGATTATCAATATTTTTCTGGGGAATACTAACTTAAAGAGTCAACATCCTACCCAATTCATAAATCTGGGGAAGATATGGAACATGATAATAATGATAACAAAAATATGAAAATAAAACTTTATTATTTATTTTTAACTCATTCCAAATTTTTATAAAATGAAATAAGTGTTTTACATGATTATTTCCATGAAAAATTGAATAAATAAAAATTTGGTATTGTTTATATTAAGATGATTACGATGTTGTTCAATACTTATGTCTTTAAAAGTAAAAATTATACAATATCTGGTGCTTCATTTTTAATGTTATTTTTGAATTATTTATATGAAAATGAGTTTTTTATTATATTTACAAAAAATTAGGGTTTTTATGAAACTGATATTTTAAATTTCTTATCTTCTTGATTATTGTACCCTTATTTTATTAAATCTATATTAGTACCAAATAATATTTTTAATAATTCAATTATATTAAAATAATCTTGGCTCCAAAAGAAAATATATACCTGCTTTGATTCCAAAAATCTGACTATTTTCATTTTATGAAGTTATGGTTTATGGAATGTAGTTTCTTGTGCGACAAGACTAGAGAAAAATCAATATTTTTTTCCACATATCAATGAGATGGAGGACACTTTGCTTCAGGAGACAATAATAAGGTTATGGTTTAATGGTGTAGAGATTCAGGAATATAGGATATTTTAAAATATATAAATTAATATATATTGAAATAAATAAAAATAATTTAAATATTATATCACAAATTGTTAATGATATAATTATTTTAAGCTTTATTAATTATAAATTTATTGTATTGATAGATAAAACAATTTTATTTTTTATGAATTTCTATACAATTAAATTTTCATGAAAAACCATGAAATATGTTAATTGTTTAAATTATATAGAAAATGATTCCATTCTAAATGGTAGGATAATTTCTAATATTATTTTCAATGTCACACCCGGATTTTCAATTCTATGCTTTGTTTAAATCCTCTTATGAATCTAATATGTCTCTTGTTTTTTGGGTGTTTTGGGATTGAAATTTTGGTGTCTCTTGTGTTCTTGACCTATGAAATTGTTCATAGGAGTCTTTGTTGGTAATTTTCCTCCACTTTTTTCCAAGGGATGGTTTTAGGATGTGGTAATTTGGTGTTGGTTTTCTGACACTCCTAGTGGAACCACTTGTGGGGTATGTTGTTGAGGTGGTTTGTACCCATGAGATGGATGAGTCATGGGTTCAAATGGTGGTTTTATTTTTGTTATTATTTCCACCTATTATTGTACTATAATTATCCCTTGTTTTCCACCTTGTACCTTCTTGAAAATTGAGGATAATGGGTAGATTTTGAGTTGACAGAACATGCCGCATAGTTTGGCCACACGGTTTGGCCGCACGGTTCCAAACCACGTAGGAAAACCATGCAGGTGTGTCAAAGTCATTAAAAATAATTTTTAATTTACAAATTTCCCTTCCAAAATAAAACTAAATTTTCCCCTTTCTTCTCCATTTCTTTCCCTACCATAATTTCCAGCCACCAATGTCACTCCCCCTCTATTATACCTCATCATTGAATGGAGATTTGATGGGGGGAAACATCCAAATTATGAAAGTAAGTCATTCTATCTTCGATTTCTTCCATTAATTAGGTTTTTCATCTCTATTTGAAGATACTCTTTTATAGAAACTAGGTATTTGTACCTAGCGTTTTCCTTAGATGATCATGGTCAAATTCTGAGGTTTTAGGTTTTTTTTCAACCCCCTATGGTGTAGTTGAGGTTTCACACCACGATTCAAGGGTTTTGAGTCAAAAGGTATGTGATTCCATGTGTATCCATTTGATTATGAGTTAGTTTTCATGAGTTACTTATTTTTCATGTTTTTAATATTCTATGTGTGGTTAGAAATCTAAACTTGATGTGTTTGGTTAGGAATTAAATTTTACAGTTTCATTTTTGCTCTAAATTGTGTGTTTTCCTATGTGTAACTCTTGTGATATAAATTCAGTTATTTAATAACATATACAAGTGGTTTAGAAAATGTTTTTTGGGCTTCCAATTCAGTTTTGGTAATGTTTTAGGGTCACATGGGCCTTGAAGGGGGTTTTTGAATAGGTTTAATGTGAAAAACCATGTTTTACATCTTGAATGTGATTTAGGGAAACATGTGTTTTTCATGTGTATGTTTTGTCGTATCATTTGAGGTAATTTTATAACACCTAGGAGTGGCTTAATAAACATTTATAAGGCTACAACTTCTATTTTGGGTTGGTATTGGTATGGTTTTGTCCATGAATGAGGGCATTGAAATGGGTTTTGTGTGCGAAGCATAGTTACACCCCGTGGGATTGTTTTATGAAAATTGTAAATGTCTTATTTGGTTAAACAAAGTGGTAAAAAGGGTGTATATGTACTATTTATTTAGGGTGATCACCTAATATGTATTTTGGAAAGGTAAGGTTGTGATTTAAGATGTCAAACATTTTTATAATGTTTTATAAAGTGTAAAAATGTATTATCAAATGGAAATAGAGGTGTGAAACATGGTTGTGGGTTGTTTTGTGTGAATGTGATGTGAAAATGGATTTTTTTTATAAAAAGGGTGTTACATAACAAGTGATTGGGTAGTTATGTGATGTTTAGAATCTTGTGAAATATTTTAGAAAACTATTTAAAGGATCTTTGGAATTGTGAAAGAACTTTGAAAAGTGTTGTGGGCTATTTTTGGTGTGAGTAAAATTTCAAAATGCATTTAAAGGAAAATGGGGTTTTGTTACTTGTGTGATGTACATGTGGGCTTTTTGGGTAATGTGTGAGTTGAAATTTGTATTTTCATGTGAAAATTATATTTCATGGATTTTTGAACTTTTTTTAGCCCAAGAGGGAAGCCCAGGAATCTAGGTGGCTGGACATGTACTACTATGCTAATGATCCCATGGGGTTTGGCCCTAGTTTCACATAGAAATATTGAAACTTACAACAGTATATAAACAATGATGATGATGATTGGGGATCACTTAGTTATGGTTATGTTCCCTAATAGTGGCTCGTGCACGAGAACATATATTGTAATGGTTACTCTCACCGAGACACGAGGTACCTGGGAGCCACAAAGAGCCAGTTCCTACGGGTTATGTTCTATAGCTTGTGCTCAATAGATTATTTTTGCTTATCTTTGGAAAATAGTATGGCGAACAGAAAAATTCAGTATCATTGGAATTTATTTTAAAACTGTGGATTCCTTAAATTAGCCCAATTGAAAACTATTTTAAATTTTAAGGTTCATCTTCTAGAAATTGTAACTAGCATTTCATGTTTATGAAAACTTATAAGAATTTCATCTTTATATGTTTATCTCATTGATTATCATAGTATTGTTATCCTACTGGGATTTTGTTCAAACCCTAATTACTCCTTTGGGTGTAAGTAGACTTGGTTATTTTTTATATCGCAGGTTGGGTACATTTTTTAGATTCAGTGGTTTGGGTTTCTTGTAGGTCCTTGGTGGGGATATCTTGTTGATATGGCTTGAGGGTGGTGCCTCTTGTGATGAGGTTTTATGGGCTATTTCATTTTAGTTTCATACCTTTTTTAATAGTCTTGGTGAGTTTTTTTAAACTATGTAAGTTAGTTCTGAATCTTTTTAAAATATTGTTTGGTTTGAAAAATCATGATTTGTTTTATTGGATTCATTTGATTTTTATTTTTATAAACTCGGGAAAAATGTTCTTAATTTTTATTATATGATACCCGGGAACTTGTTCCAGCCCATGGGGATCGGTAATTCCCTTTGGGCCTTTTCAAGTGCTAGACTAGGTTACGGTTTTGATGGTGACCAAATTCGGTTTAGGAAAAAATGTTATCAAAGGAGGTTCAGGTTAACTCTTTGGGTCATGTTATTTGGGGAACTGTAAGGATAGACTGTAGTTAGGATTGAAAGGACTTACTATTTTAGTTTTGGGTAGTGTGTATGATCACCACACCCCTTGACAGAATTCATGTCTCTAGGATAAGATGATATTTGACAGAGTCCTTTGGTTTTCCTGGTTTGATTGTGATTAGGGGAAATGAACAGAGAGTTTGGTTAATGGTCTCATCGAGATTGCAGTTTCTAGGAATCCATGTGGTGCCGAGGATATTTCCTAGAACAATCTCTATGATGGTGAAGTAATTGGAATATGGCCACCATCCATATATCCAATTCACTAACCAGAACTATTTTTTTCTCCCATTGTCTTGTGTTCTTTAGTTTTGGAATCCAGGAAGTTCGGTTTTGAAGGAAAAATGAAATGGATTTAAGAAGTGTAACAACTTTTTGAAATAATTTTCTAATAAATATGGAAGGGTTTCATTTTTGAAATGGTGGAACTGAATTTTTAGAATTGTTCTGAAATGGAAAATGGTGTGTTTACGCCTCTTTTGAAAGCATAAACTATGTCAAAGTCGGTTTTGAAAAAATGATTCCGATAGAGTTTTCTAAACTATTGAATGGTGTTTTAATGGTATGAGATGTTTGATAATTTATTTGAATAACTATAAAGTGAGTTCTTATCTAAATGGTTGTGTCTCACTGAAAATTTCTCTAGTCATTAATTTTGGTTTTAATTCATGGTTTGCGGTCTTGAGAAAATTTAAGTATTGGTTGACTGTTTTGGTTTTGAAAAGTGGAAAGGATTTTTGTTTTTAACATTGGTATTTCCATGAGTGAACACTTGAATGGGGTTATATGGGATAATGGATGGTTAATTCCATGACTGGATAAGTTCCAGTATGGATATGTGAAGGGTGCCAGGTATGGCGAAGAAATATGCTTGTGCTAGGACTATGGGGTACCATGGGTGGATATGCTAAACGCTGAACCTTTTACTTTCAAAAATATTATTTTAATTGAAAACATGATGTTCGGATTAATGTATTATGTATTTTTGAAAATGTTGATGTTATGGGAGGTTTTGAGTCCAATAACCCCTCCTGTTTGAACTATGTTTTGGGTTTGTGTTTGGTCTGTTAGATGGGTAGAAGGACCGGTTAGTTTTCTCTTAAGATAAAAGTTCGGGAATCTTTTAAGGTGGTTCCATTCATGTTTTGGGATCTGGTCTGTGGCATGTTTTGACCAATGGATTATCTTGTTTGGGTCCTTGTGTCTTTTTTGGATAAGGTACGCCCCATAGAGGGTTAGTGCACGACTAAAGTGAAATCCGGATTGTTCCACCATTATAAAGTACTCCAGTTGATCAATATAAGGAATATTTTTCTCAATATTTGGAGATTGAGATTACAGATGTTCCTTTATTTGATTTTTGGATCCTCTTATAGTAGGAGTGTGCTCATGGAAGTTTTAAATAAACCTTACTTTCTTATGTTACATAATTCTTTGAAGGTGAAAGTTGTAGGGTGTTGGTAGTGTTGATGAGTATCTGGATATTGTCTTGAGGACCTCTGGGTCCTTCTTAGTCTCCTCAAAGCAAGAGTTCATGTTAAACCACCACTGAGGGAAATCTGGTCATGAGAGGCTTTTATGGACAGTTTTTTGAATTATTTGATGTTAGGGGATGTTGTTTAAGGTCACTCTCCATGTATTGATTCTATTAGTCTCTTTGGTCATGTTCAGTGACGTGTTGTTATGTCTCATTTTCATTTGTTTGTTAAGTTAATGTCATGAAATCCTCAGAGAGTCTCAATCCTATTAGAAGTATGTCCTTCATGGAAAAAAAAAAATCAAAATCCTCTTTTTTAGTGGAAGGAGTTTATATGTGTCATTTCCTTCTGTTGTTTCTCACCCAAAGAAACAAGGTGTGATGTGTGTGAATCCTCTAAGCTCGTGTTTCAGTGAAATATTAGGATACGGTAAAGTGAATTTGGAAGGTTTTATGTCTTGGTAAACTTATCAGGGATTATAGTGTGGTTGTTTGTAGCACGGGAAGAAGAACTTTTATTCAGGGGGTTTCCAAATCCTAACTACGAGGCTGAAGAAGCATTAATCATTTGAGCTCCAGACATAGGTTCCGGAGTGAAGCTTGTGCATAGTCAGGAGAAATCCCATGGTTATTCAAAACCTTGTACAAATTCATATCCTCAGTATGAAATATGGGTATAATTTAAACCTCTCGTGTTGTCATCTTTCTTCTCTTGTTCTAGTTCAGTGGAAAGAGGTGGTGGGCCCCATGCCCATGTTACCGCCCAATTTCATTCTTCCCCCCTTTTTTGTATTTTTTTTGGAGTATGGTATGGAATTTGGATAGAAATGTTGAGAATATGGTTTGTGCAAGGTTAGTAGTGACCATGTGCCCGAAATCCATGTAGACAGAATGATCTCCATGGTTAGAACAGAGTTTCCCAAACTATGCAGACTAACCATGTGACCATACCAACTCTTTATGTTTTGGGTTCTTTCAATGAAGGCCCATGATTGTCAGTTATAATAGTTGGTTTTGATGGTGGGGAGAGACAATATGAGTTTATGTAAGTTTTTTTAAAATGTATAATGTAATTCTACCCCTGGAACCGGGGAGTCTGTTCTATCCCCCCATGTTAGTTTCCCAATCCTATCTTGGAATAATTTGAGTTGTCTCTTATGGTGGGGACACATTTGTGTCACCCCATACTAGTAACTCATATTGTTCCTTGGTATTGTCTTGGTGGTAGGTAGTCTTGTTCGGAGCTATATAACTACAACCATCTTCCTTGGATAAACGTCCGGATTTGACACCACCTAATGGTCTAGTTAAATAAGGGTTTGTGTAACCTGGTTCATTACTTTTGTTGGTCTGGGTAAATTTCTAGTGTCTTATTTGGATAGTGTTTGAGGAGTTTCTGTTTGGGATAATGTTGGAATGTACTTGATCATTCCTAGAATGTGGTGTATGTTCTAGTTTGTGGAAGTATTCCATCCAGAATTGATCATTGGAGGTCTCTTGGACATTGGGATGAATCTTAGCCAGGGAGTGCATCTTGGTTTATCAGTTGGGTTTGGTTTTTGATTTTGGCCTTGCTACAGATTTCTGGGGGCAGAAAGATTTATGGTGGTGAGAATGGTCACACCAGAATTTTCAATTCAATGCTCTGTTCAAATATACTTTTGGATCTTATCATTCTCTTGGGTTTCTGGTGTTCTAGGATTGATATTTTGGTGTCTCTTGTGTTCATGACATATGATATTGTTCATGGGGGTATTGGATGGTAATTGGCCTCCTCAATTTTTTAAGGTAAGGTGTTAGGTTGTGGTGATTTGTAGTTTGTTTTTGGACACTCCTTGTGTCACCTCTTGTGGGTTATGGTGTTGAGGTGGTCTGTACCCATGAGTAGGATGATTCATGTGGTGAAAATGTTGTTTTATTTTGGAAATTATTTCCCCTTATTCTTGGCCATTATTTCCCCCTTGTTTTCCCCTTATAACATCTTGAAATTGGATGATAATGGGTGGTTTCTGAGTATCCAGAACAGGCCGCATGGTTTGGTCACACGGTTCCAAACCATGCTGGTAAACTGTGTAGGTGTGTCCATGTCATTAAAAATACTTTTGAATTTCCAATTTTTCCCTTCTTTAATAAACACAAATCTGCCCCATTATTCACCCTTTCATGATCTACCTCCATGGCCAGCCTCCAAGGTCCATCCCCCTCCCTTGTACCTCATCTTTAAAGGGAGATTTTAGGGGGGAAACATCAAAATTATTATAGTTAGACATTCTATCATCGATTTCCACTATTTCATTAGGTTTTCTTCCACTCTTTTTGAAGTTCCTCTTGTCCAGAAATAAGGGCTTCATACATAGTTTTTTCCATTGATGGTCTTGGTATAATATTTTTGTTTTAGGTTTTTTTCAATTCCTTATGGTGCGGTGGAGGTGCGGTTGAGGTTTCACACCAAGATTCAGGGGTCATGATTCAAAAGTAATGTGATTCCATGTGAAACAACTTATTGATGATTTTGTTTCTGGAATTAGTTATTTTTAAATTTTCTAATATGATGTGTGTGGTGAAAAAACTATTTTTTGAAGTGTTTGGTTAATCATTATATTTTATATTTGCATTTTTTCACTAAATTGTGTGTATTCCCATGTGTAACTCTTGTGATATTAAATGGGTTATTTTATAACACAATCAAGTAGTTTTGTAAATGATGTTTGGGAAACCAATTCTGGTTTGGTAATGTTTTAGTGTCACGTGGGCCTTGAAATGTGGTTTTAAGTGGTTTAATGTGTAAAATCATGTTTTACTTCTTGAAAGTGATTTATGAAAATGCGTTTCTTTCATATGTATGGTATGTGGTATTGTTTGAGGTATTTTTATAACACATGAGAGTGGTTTAATAAACATTACTAAAGCTGCCAATTCTATTTTGGGATGGTATTTGTATGGTTTTGTCCATTAATGGGGACTTTCAAATGGGTTTTTTGTGCGAATCATAGTTACACCCCTTGGGTTAGTTTAATGAAAATTTTAAATGTTTTATTTTGTTAAAGAAAGTGGTAAAAAGGATTTTTTGGGAGGGTGCTAACCAAATATTGGTTTTCTAATCATAAGGTATTGGTTTACAATTCCAGACATTTTTAGATTGATTTATAAAGTGCTTATATGTTTTATCAAATGGAATGAGAGGTGTGAAACATGGTTATGGGCTATGTTGTGGGAGTGTGATGTGAAAATGGTTTTTTTTTATGAAAAGTGTATTACATAACATGTGAGTAGGATGTTATGTGATGTTTATCATCGTGGAAAATATTATATAAATATTTTTAAAGGATTTGTGGAAATGTTATATAAATGTGAAAAGTGTTTTGGGCTTTTTTGGAGTGAGTATGATTTTAAAATGAATTGAAATGACAAGTGTTTTTTGTAACTTGTGTGATGTAAATTTTGCCTTTTCGGGGAATGTGTGACGTGAAATATTTTTTTCATGGGAAAATTATATTTCAAGTCTTGTTGAACTTTTTTGAGAACAAGAGGTATGCCCGTGTATCTATGTGGGTGGAAATGTACTAGTATTCTAGTGATCCTGTGGGGTTTGGACTCAGTTTCACGTAGCAAGATTAAAGCTTACAACACTAAATAAACTACGATGATGATGATTGGGGAGGACTAGGTTTTGGGTATGTTTCCTACTAGTATTCCATGCATGTTAACAAATATTGTGATGGTTACTCTCATCGAAATACGATGTACCTGTGACCCACAACCAGCAAGTTCCTAGGGGTTATTTCCTTTTTCTTGTGCTCATTAGATGATTTGTGCTTACCAACGGTATATGGCATGACTAGATGGAAAATTCAGTATCTTTGGCATTTATTTAAAAAGTGTTTACTCCTTAAAATATCCCACTTGAAATCTATTTTAATTTTAATGTTTCATTTTTTAGAAATTGAAACTAGAATTTCCTCTTTATGAAAAAAATGAAATCTTTTCATCTTTGAATGTTTATCCCATTGTATCTCTTAGTGGTGGTATCCTACTAGGATTTTTCTCACACCCTAATTACACCTTTGGGTTTTAGTAGACTTGGTTATTTTTCTTGTCACAGGTTGATTATAGTTTTTTGTTCTAGTGGTTCGGGTTTCTAGCAGGTCCATGGTAGTGATGTCTTGTGGAGATGGATTGAGGGCAGTTCCACTTGCCAGGAGGGTCCTCATGCTGTTTTATTTCGGTATTGTACATTTTTTAAAGTATTGGTGAGTTGTTTTATACTATGTAATTTAGTTCCAAATTTTTGTAATATATTTTTTTGTTTGAAGAATCCATATTTGTTTTATTGGATTCATTTTTTGTTTAAGTTTATAAACTTTCGAAAATAATTCCCAATTTTCATTTTATGTTACCTAGGCACTTGTCCCTTATCAAAGGGATTAGGAACACCCTTTGGGCCTTATCACAGTTTGCTTAGATTCCGGTTTTGATGGAAACCAGATTCAGTTCGTGAAATTCAATCTACTTCAATGTTTATCTAAGGATAGTCATGTGGATGATCACCCCAAGAAAAATGATAGGAAATAATTTTCTCTCAAATCCTGTTTAAAAGGTAAGGAAAATCTAGCAATATTTAAAATGATAATAATGTTAGTACTTCTTGATAGTTTGAGTTAGTAAATCTTATTACTTGGCCAATGAACACCTATAGTTTTAAATTTATAAATTATGTGTTTTATATAATTGATAACTATATTATGCTTACTTAGATTTACATTTCATTTCAGAAGAATGGATCATTATCTATGTATATATTATATTTTTTTTAATTCAAAATAAATGGAAAATGTTATTATTTAAATTATAATTGATAAAGGTGGTGAGTTCCCAAATATATATTTCAAAATTATTTGGGTTGAAAATGTATACTCTCACATATTTTTTTACCATTGATAACCACAGAAAAATGATTATGTATTATGAAAGAAATGATCTATATGATAAATGACCTCAGTAGTTTATAATTAATATAATTCACAGTTTTTTTATGAATATATTCACACAAAATGTTATATTTATAGTTGAGTACTTACTATATCTTTCTGGATTATGACCCCATATAAAATGAATAATCGAACAAATCACTAAATAAGGTACATTAATGTTCTTTTTTATGAATATTAAGTTTTAAATAATAATGACGTCTTAGTTAAATTTTATGTTAAAACAATGGAAGTTACTATTTGAGAATACTATACTAATAGACATGTATATACAATGTATAAAATGATAATAAATATTTAAAAATGAATCTATACGTATAAATATAAATGAGAAAATTAATAAATAGAGTGCATATATTCAAAATTCTGAAGAATAATTTAGATATTTAATAATTTTTTATGATGAAAACAATAATAATAATGGAATAATTAATATGGATGATTTACATTAAAAATAATATCCATAACATTGAGGGAATAATATGGGTCAACTGTTATAGAATGTTATCCAAAATATTTTTCCAATAGTAAAAAAAATTTAGACAGTTTTGAAATTATTCTCCAATTATACTATTATATCTAAGATAGTAACTAATAAAGTTGATGAAACATTGAAATATATTGACTGGATTATGAAAGTATAAATGAAATTAAAAAAATTCATAGGAATAATATATTTAATCATGTCAATCCCTCTAATGGGAAATAAGGCAGACGAAATAAATTTATTTTATAACATAATATAATTGAATAATCTTAGATTATTAGAAACAATTATGGGATAGTAATTCATGGTTATTCACAATATGAGATAATAGATTTGGAAATTCCTTTTCCTTTAATTTTAATAATTGAATTTATCAATATTTTATTATCTTATATTAGATTCTTGTAATTTTGATTATTCCAAATGGATGTAAAAATTTCATTCTATAAGGGTGTAACTTCTAGAGAAGTATATGTACATCAACCACCTATGTTTTAAAATGGTTAAATTCCAAATAATGTGTTTAAAGTTAATTATGAAATGTATGGTCTCGTGAATTTTACAAGGGAATGTAATAAAAGATTAAAAATGTTTTATCTAGCAAATTGTTTTAATAATGGAAATGTTGATTCATAATTATTCATTAAAAATAATTCTATAAAAATATTAATTTCAAAAAAAATATGTTTATGATATTGTGTTTGGATAATCATGTAAATACACTCGTAATAAGTTTTATGTCTTATGAGAAATGAGTTTTATATGAGCTTAATAAGAGTGATAAATATTGTTTTCAATCATCAAAATATTAATTAAATTATAGGATATTTCAAAAGTACTATAAATATGATAGGGAACTAGTTATGAGGTTAGTTATGGTTTCCTATAAAATTATGTGAACCCAATTTTTATTAATTAAAAATGGGATAGTGATGAATCTATGAAAACCATTGAGGTAAAATTATAAATATGAATGATTGATAGTTAAAATTTAAAAACTTCTTCTAGGAATGATATAATTATTAGAATATTTTTTTATTAATGTTGACAGGATAATCCAAAATAGAGTTATCTTAAATAGATCAAAAGAATTATAAGCAACATTAATGGAACTAATTTTTCATGTCATTATAATTAAATTTAAATGATATTTATTATTTTAGTTAATTTAATTTTATCTTTTGATGTTCCTCGATTGATATTAAAAGCACATCATGTTTCTATCATTTACATGGTGAATATATAATTTCATGTTGTGAAAATAACCAATTATTAGTTTATTTATCTGTATATGAAGTTGATTACATAGTCACTCTTATTTATTATTCTTTACTTATTTGAATTGAGAAATAATTGTTTTATTCTAGTGTTTATCTTGATAATTTTTCAATTTATTTTCATAGAACTTGTGATTTCTCAATAAAAATATACACTATGAAACAATATGAAAAAAATGTATGTAATATTTCATATCATTTGTGATCACGTTAATAAGGGATATAATTTTATTGAATTTATTCCCACTAAAATAAAATTTGTAATCATATTTAAAAATACATTAGATGATATATGTTTTGAGAGAATAATGTTTCAACATGGATTATTGGAAGAATAAATATCAACCATTGTTCATTAAAATGTTTTGTATTGGAATCAACTTTCCCAATTGTAATAAATTTATATTTTAAATAAAAATTAGATAACCGTAAAATTATGTGGAACATATATTCTTAATTTATCTATTTTTCTATATTTGATGAGTAATTACATCGTTTTATAGTGAGCTTTTGTATCTGTGAATTTTTTTTATCATTAAATATTTATTTGAAAATTATATTTTCTCATACATGTGAATATTTCTTTAGTATTACGAGCTTTGAAATTGTATATATATATATATCATTGTGTGATACATGCATTTTGACTATAGATTTTTGATAACCATTATTTGTTTAAATTGGTGATTTACTCTCTTTTAGCATTGATATTTTCAAAAGTGGATGGTTTTTAGTGTTAAGATAATGGGACATTCAGTAAATTGTTTTTTATTATTTTAATAAATTTATATCATCATCTAATTTTATTGCAATGATTATTAATTTTAATTTTGATATAATATTATTACATTTTAACCATTTTATCATAATAATAATAATTAGTATCAACTATCAATGGTATTATATTATAAAGAGTATTATTTTATGTTCACTCTATATTATTATGGGAACATATTTCATGTGTATTTATTTTATTATTAGGCCTGGTTTACTTTTTATAATTATTTTATGAACTTATTTGTTCTATAATTAATCATTATTTATATTTTTCTTGTTATTATTTATTGTTATTATTGATTATATCGTGTAAAAAATTAATTTAAAATGTCTTTTACAATTATGTATCTTTTTCTATTTAACCAGTACTCGAATGTGTGTTTTTAAGACATGTTCTAACCTTTATGTAAGGTTTAATTCACCTCTGTATATGGTTTATAAATTCAATTATTCCATTATATAATATTGTTCTTACCCTTAGATAACATGTTTTGATTTTACATTACATTTATGTTAATATCATAGAACCCATAAGTAAATATCAGAATAAACCAATGTAAATTTTTATCTTTTCTTATGCATATTTTTGATATCAAACATTAACCACACACAATCTCAGATGAACATTATGTAGATAATAGATATTCATCTATAACCTTTTGTAGTTGAAGATATGACCCTTAGGTTACCCATAGATGAGATAAAAACTATCATTACACACCATGGGAAAACATGGATAGAACCTTATTCGACTAGGTATTAAACATTTTATGGAGACCTCCTTCTATGTTGAAGTTTATTAACAAAACATCACAAAAATAAAAAAATACATGGTCAACAATAGATATATTTTGTGTAAATTCCAAGGAAAAATTGGATTGAAAATAAGTAAGACATTGAGAAATAAATTGATTCATTTATTATTGATTACTAATTAAATGTTCATATTTCAATCTTACCTTGTTCAATATTATTTTAAAATGGGATAATGATCACTTCTCTAAAACCCTTCTTTATTGACATCTTATAGTTATATAGTAACATTTATTTTTCTATAGAAAATTCAATATTAAATATTTAACACATGGTTATACATCCATTAAAATGAATATTATGGTTAATATATTTTGGTAAAAATGAAATCACATTAGTTTTTTCTATCTAGTAGAATAGAAAAGTTTCAATATTCACCCTCAAATAACTAATTTCTTGGTTTCAAATGTTACATGAAAAATTATGTGTTTTTAACCCAAAAAGGAAATTTTCTAGAAATTCCCATAATAGACTACATTACATCGATACTAGTAAATGATTCATATTAATTATTCATTTTGGATATTATCGATATTATAAAATATTTATAGGAGATTAAATAGAAGAGTAAGTAAATTTTGAATCGAACAAAAAAAATAACGTTTTTTTGTGTCATTATTTTAATTCATAAGGTTTATATTTGAACACCAATCACACATTGATTTATAATTTATTTTAATAAATAATAAATTGATAATTATATGATATATTCTAAATATATTAATAAGACTATTAACCACCTCTAGTATATATTTTCGTTAACAACACTACTCAACATCCCCCACTCTGAACTAATGCTTGTGGAAGAATGATCATAAGACATTCTTAAAAAATAACTACTTCCCAGCAAAGATCAAACCTGTCATAAATAATTATCGATTGGTATTAATTTTTCTAAAACACTTTTTCATCTTCAAATAGTCAATACACAATCAAAAAATATAGTTTTTATTCTTTTCAATCAACATTGGATCACCCTAAGGAAATGAAATTGAATAGATAAAAATATTTCCTCTAAATTCAATTGTCTTAAATTGATTTTTATCAATTCGATATACACCATATGATATGTGGGAATTGAAATAGGTATTCCTAATATCATGATATTCATCTCAATTTTAATTAAACTCTTTGGAGGGATAACTAGCAAGATTTTTGTTTAGAGATCCGGACATTGTTGCATCATTATAGGAAAAGAAGAAGCTACTTATTATTTCCCAATATGATCCATTCCAACTACGTTTTTTTGTAATAGATCAAATATATTTTAGATGCAATACCATTTTTCTTACTACAATGTGTTACTCACCAATAAAAATTTTTTCCCTCCATTTGAAGAATTATAGAATATAAGTATAATGTCATAGTCGATACATGATAGATAAATTCTCATCAATTCCATTACAAGGATCCCAATGTAACTCTACAAATCATAGATCCAGAAATCCCACAAAAATACACATCTATTGAAAATTATTATCTATATTTTACTCCTTAATAGATGATCTACCATCATTCCCATGGGAGTATAATGATAAAACAACCCAAAAGATAACATGATTTGTATGTCAACACTTGTAATATATTCCCAATATAAAAATTAATAGAATGTTCTCGTATGATAATGAGTGGAATATATTGTAGAGGTGATCATGATCTTACCAAAATAAATTGATATTCCCTCTCCATGGTCCTCCATAACCTGATCTACAACATAACACAAGACTACCTTGTCTTTACCGCTCAATCCTTTATATCAATGGATTGATTTTGTGTTCAACATCATTCTGTAATGAAATAGATTTTGATGATCCCAAAATGTAATATGGTTTAAAACCATTATCTATATTGAATCCTAACAAGACCATATATGTAATGAATTTCAAAATTAGTGTTTTAGATTCCCTATTAGGCTGCACAAATGACAACTAATCAGAGGCATTTTAAAAAAGATTCAATAATTCCCTCTATGTTCATAGTTGAAATATTTAGGATCTTCATCTTACATTGGTGGTTCTAATGTATCTCTAATATACTATTTCTATCTTTTAACACTTCATTGTTAATCTCATTCATTACTCTTCATTTTATTTAACTAATACTAGGTTGTTTTCAGAAGCATGAACGATTACCCAAAGCATTGTCCTCATCAAGACCCTTCTTGATTTTCAAGCATATGAAAAGGACGTTAATATATGTCATTAGGTCAAATATTATGAAATGATTCATAAATTTTGGCTATAATAAAATCTCAATAATACTATATTTCTAATACTCATTCCATTCCAGGAGAAGAGAAAAGAGATGTAATTATATCAAATGTACAGATTAAGAATATGTAATCATCTATCAATGATAAAACACCATAATAAGAAGAGTGAATTGCAGATTTAGAATAATCAATAAGAAAAGCTCACTGAAATAGTCCTTCAAGGTATTTCCTATCAATCTTCTAATACACCCTACTAGATTCATAACCCCCATCACCTCCGGTCGTGTCATTGTTACATGGAAATAGCCAACATTACCCATTAATCCTCAAGAGTTTCCTCTAGATAGAAAATTTCATAATTATTGAAATATAGTCCTAAGCCTCCTAGGGGTATATATTATATGGGTCTATAAATGGTTCAATAAATATATGACTTAAGAGTAATTAACCAATATATTGGAACCCCACACACCATAAACTAGTACTAATAATTGAAAACTTTTCTAAAGTGGAAATTCTGGCTAAACCCCTCATATGGGTGAATTAGAGTTATTCTACATATCAAGTGCATGTCCAAAAATCTCATCTATTGTAATGGAATTCTGGGATACATCACTGAGAATTATGATAATGAATTTCAGAGCCAATAATCTATGAAATTCCAAATGAATGTTATTAATAGCTAAAACAATTTTCATATGGTGACAACATAAATAGTTAAATTTAATATATGAGGTACTATTATGGAATCCTATCCTAGGATGCTATCTAAAATAAGATGGAACAGCCCTCCAAGTATTATTCAATGATCTCCCACCTATATATTAGGAACAAATATATACATAAATATATATTTATATAATAAAAACAATTTTTTTTACATCAACTAAATAATTACGTAATTAATATATCCTAAAAGAAGAGGAAAGAGATATATCACAGATATATCACCATATATATATATAATATTAAAGTAAATAACCAAATAATTACCATGTTATACTCAATATATATATATATATGAAAAGTTATACTATGTGGCTACTCATGATATAATAATGCAGTCAAATATATTAAAATTGTTTCCACAATACCATCACTGATATATCATAAGTCCGTTATTCGTGTGTTTTCTAGACATAGTGAAACTATAATACCTTAGACAAACATATCCTAAGACCATTACACCACTCCCTAATGAAAATTGATGAATATTAAAAATAATAAACCTCAACTATTACCAATTTAAATGGTCCAAACCTGAATTATTGGGTCTAATCCATAGTTCAACATGGACTCTTCTACTCCTCCCCATTTGAGATAGGTGGATTATAGTAAGGGAGATTCATAATTTCATTGGATTAAATTCTATGCACTCATTATCAATAAATTAACATATAAAAAATAAAATCGAATAACACAACAAAATAAATAAAAAATTCCAAGGAAAACAGAATCAAATATATATCACATCAAAGAGAAAAAATAAATCAGTGAACCCTAAAGTGTAAGGTAAAACAATAGTATGATAAAGGAATGTAAATAAACAAAACATTGTTTCATTACTATTGAGTCTATGCTGGTACCTCTTACGACCTTTATACTAGTCTCCTAGCTCCCAGTTGTGGTGGAATTTCCCCTTCATTTGTCATTGATGAATAATTCTACACATTCATGATGATTCCCATGTATGGTGTGATTATAATACCGAAAGGAAACCACCCAAGTGTCTCTAATAAATTTTAAAAAACAAAATATTCTATGAAGTGAAAATTCATAAATGTGAAAAAAATCAATCATATATTAACCATTCATGCATAGTCCAATTGACCACAACCCTGATCATAAATTCCATGAACCTATTCTTGAAATAAAGTTATAATAGGAGTCCTAAAATAGAGTCAACCATAAGGAATGATATTTATTAACCTCTACCACAAAAGGGATAACATTCCTTTTGGTTGTAAATATGGAAATCATACCACATATATTAAAAGGATCACCCCATAGGGTTATCATATCCAAACACTTCTTTGAGTCAACCGACATGGTAGTAATATCGCAACACTATGTCCTAGATTAGGTCTCTAATGGCCATCGTTCTCTACTATCACATTTCAATAAAGGCAAAATTAGATCATTATATACCCAATTCAGGCATAGAAGACCATCATACTGGATCATCTAAATCAATACTGTCATCATATCACATGAACTATCTAGAAACACTCCCCTTATGGAGCAGCCGACACAAGACGTGCTAATATATCACTTTGTTTATATTCATAGAACATATAAAATACTATCCTATAAAAATTACATCACAATGCACTAATGATATCATACTAGTCCAATATAACATGAGGTATAGAATAATAACCATGTGTAATAGTACATAAATAGAAACATATGATTATATTCAATCATGTGACTCTCAATCTATGCACACCCACATGAATGTGATAAAACATCAAACATGGTCTCACTAGATATGGAAAAACACCCATGTGATAAAATTAAATAAAGATCTTAGTATACAATCACACAATATCACATCATTCTAAAAATAAAATACATGTCCTCAGTAAGATAATAAACCTCTTACTTGAAGCATGTTGATTGCAATGTTAATGTTCATTAAGAGCACCATTTAACAATCCAGATTGGTGCACCTACCTGAACATAAATTCTTACCATGATATCATGTAACTGATTCCAATATATAATAACATGGATTCTAGAATTATTCTCATGAAAGAATAAATATAATGGAATACTTATTCATCAACTTATCTGATGTCAATCACCATAGTAAATGGTAGGTCCAAATCCATGTGATGGTAGGTAACTCATCAATGAAGGAGTGATGATTAAGGAATAGAACCCATGATCCAAATTCCTATTGTTCAAACAAAACAACCCCATGTTAGAAGAAATCACCATATGATATCAATATGAGAGGTATATCATTCAAGTTTTCACCCATAGTCTATGAGTAAATGGAGTAAAAACTATATGGAATTTGTCTCATTCAATATAATGATATGGAAAGTTAGATTAATCAATTAGAAGGTAAATTAATCAACATATTACACGCTTAACACCAATCATAATGATCACATGTGATTTTCCATTTAAATTATTATTATCCAGGATGAGTAGATTTAGTTTTTTCCATTTTAAAATTATAGTTGACATCAACCACGGAATACAAACAAACCTAAACCATTTTCTTGATGTAATTTTAGACATATTAATAGGAAGCCAAACATGACCACCTTGTATATGGATGTTCCATTTTTTTGTTTTCCATCACCAAAGAGTTCTTTAAAGGTGTGGTGTGGTATCCCAGGTCATGGTCCAAATTACCATTCCATTGTGTACTTTAGCATTGGAGACACATTGTACTAACAAATATTATAATCATTTCTCACATAGTGTCCCATCAATGACAACCATAACATACACCAAAACAAATTTTTATCTTATATTGAACATAAAAACCTTTAGAACAATCAAATAAATTCAAAATATCGTAAAGAATAACCCAGGAAAGGAACAACCAATACACACATATGGAAAGTGTTGATATGATGTTTTGTAAACATTCAATAATAGTTCTATGACTCTACACATAGGATCCCATGATGAATACTTTAGATTCTATTGTGTTTTCTATTACATTGAAAACAATATTTATACAAATTTTAGAGTAATTTTTTCAAAACATTTAAATGGATTTTAAGGTTATTTGGAAGGCTTTAATTCTGATTATCATTAAATTTTATTTACTCAAGTTTAATAAAATAAATTTTTATTGAATAATATTTTATTTCATTTCAAATTTATAAAAAAAATAAAATCCTCTATTCCATATTAATATCTATTTTCCAATTTCGAATAAAATGGATATTCATATAAAGGGTATACATGGACGGATTGGTGGTTTACTAATATTTAGTGTAGATAATGTTTATATTCATTACAAGTTAGATAGTTTTTCATGGACATAATCATATTTTTTTTTGCAACTGATGGTTCCATTTATGTTCTTAGTCTATGATGATTGTGGTGATAAGTTGTAAAAAATTTCTTATACATGGATATTTATTTGGGTCTATTGGTGTTTTATTTATTTATTATGTTATAATTAATGTAATATCCATTTTTTGTTTTTATTTGTTCATTTTTTATCCTATTTATTTAGAGAGTTATTGCTGATTATTGATTGTGACAAATCTTTTTGGGGATTTTATAGTTTATTTTATGATTTTTTCTTTTTTCTTTCTTCTTTATTTTTAGGATGTATAGTTATTTAGTGGAATTGAATTAAATCCAATGTGATTAATATTCTAGACATTTGGGTAGTATTGCTTGTAAAATAATTTATGATCGGGGATAAATTACTCCCATTGGTAGTCATGTGATGTCTATTGTTCTTTGCAATACCCTGGGATGATTGGAAATTCCTCTCATGTATTTGAGGTTTTAACATAGGTTCCTATTCTGAGGCATTTCCTAGGTTGTATCATGACACTATGTCTCTGTACCATGTCAACTATGTTGACTTACTTCACTGAGAAATTGAAATATAATATTTCATCACTATGGGTAGTGATATTATATTTTAGGACTCATTACATCGAATAGTAAAAAAATGTGAAGAGGTTGAAAAAGAGTTTGAAATGAATATGGTCAGGGGTAATGTCTCGCATTGTAATATTTCATCTCTGATGTTGTCTATAGTCATAGGCCACACAGATCTCATTAGTGTGACCTCATTATAGTTTCCATAATCTCCAATCCCTATAAAACTTATCTACAAATACTCTATATAGTGGTTTACCCACTTGACCCTTATGTCTATCAGCCATTGCAACCATGAGGAGGAACTATACTAGTTGGCCATATTTCTCATTGTCATACCTCCTCCATGATATCCATGTGGGTCATAAAATTTTGTTTCCATAATATACCATAGTTATAATATTATATATTTAATTATATATATATGTGAGAATGTTCTTATATTTTGGTTATATAAAGCATTAAAGAAAAGTCCTGAGGATATCAAATAAAAACCCAATATTATAAAATATGATATTTTACTTCAGATATATATAGAATAGATATTATATATATATTAGGAGATGGAAACAAGTAGGGTTGGAATAAATGTGGAGACGACCGTGGGTTTTCCCAAGTATATGTGTTTGGATACTATAACTTTAATGATAAATATCTATTTTCTAGGGTAGTAACTACAATGAAATAATTTTGTGGTTATAATGAGGGTTATACCCTTTATAGGGGGACATACCTTAGATTTCGGCAACAACCATCAATATTTTGTCAATAAACATGATTTTTGTCTTTGCTAAAACCCATATTCTCTAGTCTTTATATCATATAATGTACCCATCATCATGAATTACATGATCTGAATGGCACCTCAATATGTTTTTCAATATCTATAATGAACATGATCTAATTATTTAACAGCCTGTAGAAAAAAAGACTCAACAAATATTAATGTGATCCAAATGAAAAAAAATAATTATGATGATTATATAAACAAATGTGTGGATTGGAAGTATATGTTATGAGTTTCTGATAAAAATGTTAATACTAATGTAATTTATTGTCAAACGATTGATGATGTAGTGTTTTGAGAAGATATTTAAGAATATATTTTTCATGAAAAATTTCCAACATAATTATATATGAAATATATTCTATAAAAAATTAAATATTAGATAATAGAATATCTAATGTTGAATTTTTTTACCATTAGTCTTCATTAGCTCATCCCAACTATATATTTAGTTGTACATTGATTAATTGGATAGAAGAACCATATCCAATACAAAATTATAATACATTCTATCATTCCAATATATGTCTATGGAATTATGTTTTCCTAGAATGAATCAATAATTATCTATTGAAAATTTTTCAAGGATTTAACCCAAATTAACAACATTTTGGATTCACACTAGTAAATGATATATTGAAATTGTCTCTATTTTTATTCATTACAAATATCAATTATGTTAATCTCCTTTATAAAATATTTTCCCTACATGTGGTACCACATAATATTTATCTCATTATATTAAAGACTTGTTTCATAACTTGTTTTAGGAAGAGAAATACTCAAACAACTACCTATATCCCACTTCATGAACCCAAATGCATAAACATTTCATCATCATTATCTAAACTATTATTATAGTTGTCTAAAACTTCATTGATAAAATTTATCATGAAATTTATTTACCTCCTAATCAAATAATAAATGTTATAAAAAATATTTAGGTCCATAAAAATATCGTTTACTTGTAAATATGAATAACAGGTGAACAAAACATCATCTTTAATTCGGATTCTATGCCTCATGTTTACATCTTTAATTGAATCTTCCAATATCATCCAATCATATCAATGTAATTTTATTCACATAAATTATTAAATGACCAGTTCTTGAACATGAATCCTCGTTTTCTTTTCCATTTTACTTATGCTTTTAGGAAAACTAATATCATTGTGTTTTCATAGAATTCCTCTATCTATTGGGTTCAAAAGTCATGATATGATTAAACACTAATAAAAAATTGTACAAAACAAGTTTAATTACTAGTTACACAAATCTACTCACCATTTTATTAATATGTGTATCAATTTTTAGGGAAGACATAAAATTATGTCAGGTGGTTCTGATTATATTTTAGTTTATGGTTAGTTTTTATGAACCAATAAACATTTCTACTTATTCAGACAAAATTAAAATTTCATACCTATATCTAGTTTCCCACATTACTATTATACGAATTTTGTATTTATTATTCCACATAGAACCATAGTGAAAAATATTCTAATGAAATTACATAATTATAAACTTATACATATATAAGGTATTACCCTAAAACATATTCACTTATATTTCCATCAATCAATATTTTTATTCGTACACAGCCTTCTAATAAATAAAAATTATTTTCTATGAATAAATAATTCCTAAGGACCATAATTTATAACATATGATTTCATCATATATAATAATAATTTATTATTATGTGTCTAACTAGATCATTATTTAATATTCATCTCTTAAAAATGCACAAAAAAAATTGAGAATTTACTCTTGTAATATGAAAATTTTCGGAAATGAGTAAAAACCCTTATGATTAAGTAATAACATAAAGGAAAATAATTCAAAAATTTTAAAAAAAAATTATTTTTAGAAATAAATCATGTGGAAATCTAATGGCTTGTGTAATTTAGAATTAAATTTATTAAAAATTTCATTCAATAATGAAAAATGACTAACATTAACATTGTCAACAAAAAAACATCAATTATATTTCACTAAAAATAACAATTAATGTATTATTAGAAATTTTTTTAAATTTACATTTTAAAGTAATTATCTAATATACCATCACTAATTAATTATTTTTTAAAAAATTAAATAAACTAAAATTTACAATTAAAATTTATTGAAATATGTTTTTATGTAGTAATGTAATGTTGTAATTTATGGAACAAAAACAACAACAAAATTATAATAATAGACTGTGATGGGTTGAATGTCATGAAAAATTATGATGAGCTCAAAAAATCAATCATTGATGTTGATGAGGCTAACATCATCACTATTGAACAAGTAGTACTTACTAACGGAAATATATAAATTTATTATGATGAAAATGATTATTGTAATTAATGTAATATGGAAAAGGTCTTGACAAACATATTATATTATTTAAACACACGAAATCATGTTGTGGTGAAAATATTACCTGATATCAAAATCCATGTGTAAAATTTAGTGGGAAAAAATATCCCTATAATATTTTCAAAGGATATGAATTAAAAAACCGATGAAGCCTTCATGATAAATTAATTAATTAAGATTATTTATGAATAGAAAAACCAAATAGTAATGAAGGAAGCGTGGGAGAATATACATAATTAAAAGTATATGGACAATATTTAAATAAAATGTTTCTTAGAATGAATCTGAATATAATAGTTAAACTTTTATGTAATAAATAATTATAGGATTGAAGGGGGTAGTATCTTATTTAAATAATATGAATTTATAAAACATTTTCCCTAATAAGAATATATGATAACATTGGGATATTTATTTTTCAAAAACCAACATGGAAAACCTAAAATTTAAGAACCCAATATATCCTAGGTCATGCTCTAGGGTACATTATCACCCATACTTGGTTGATGACCTGAAAAGAATAAAAATATTTTGAGAACAAGGGAATAGATTCAAATAATCACTATTATAATAAATTCATTGTAAATATTCACTGAATCTGGGATGACTCATCCATATTTCTGATATCTGAATAAAAAATACATCTATAATATTTTAGGAATATCACAAAGAAAAAACAAAAATATATAACCATGAGATTTATAAAATAGAAATTTTAATATAGATCTAGATAAATATATATGAATGTGGGAAAATCATATGTTCAAATACTTAAAATAATCAAAAGAAAATAAACATAGAACTATTATTTTTTTCCACAAACACTGAAACTGTTCTTGAAGAATTTGAAAAAATAAGAAGGCATAATAGAAGTCATTTGAAATTCATGAAGAAAAAAATTTCATATATATGATTTAATTGGATATTCCCTATTTGTATACTCCCCAACTCAATTCATACAAACTAAAGATAAATTCCTTTCATTCAAATTTGATAATATATTATAGAAGATAAGAATTTTTTAACATTATTAAACCAAGTGACCTAATAAAATTCAATATTTCACACACATATTTATTCAAATAGAATTTTTTAAGAGATTAAATTTTATGTAAAACACATAAGTACACATAAAACCCATAGAAGAAAGGAATTTTTGTAAAACTATTTTTACTATTTATACTAACATGAAACATATAAAAGTTATATCTATACATTATTAAATGTAGTAAACTAAATATGTGAAATGACATAAGAAAAAATAGTATCTAGAAGTAATAAAATGAAATGAAATTATATAAAATAAATGAAAAAAATTAATGGTTATAAAATTAAAAAAGTAGTATCAGATGAGTGCATAAATAGTTTATGAAGTTTCCCATAATATAAAAAAATTAATAGGGAGTAAATCAATTATTTGGACTAACCATAGGAAAAACCAAATATTTGAATTTAGCAATACATTGATTTTTTTTCTAAAATAAAATAAATTAAACATTTCCACTGTTGAATTTTTATTGAAATAGTAAAAAAATTTCATTTCACTTTGAACATATTTTCCCCCACAACTCTCGTTTTATATTATTCTATCTCTCCATATTTTCATATTTTATAGAAGATATCATTTTTTTATTTAGTTCATAAAATATTTGTGTTATAATTCTCTTTAATGATATATTATATTTATCATTTCAAAAAGTATTACACCCTTAATCCCCTAACATGTGCTTTTATTCCATGTCAGAATCCCTTTAAAGATTATTTCAATTAATTAGGATTTAATAAAAACTATACCATGAACCATATTTCACTATGTTCATTATGTAGAATTATATTCTACAGAATAAATTATATTTAACTTAATTTGTCTTATATTATCATCCATTGTTTATATCTATGATTTAAAATCAAATACATTTTCTCTAAGAATACCCTAATTTTCAGTCCAAGATTATGGGTGTCAACCAAGACTCCCATGAATCAATTGATTAGTTAATTTAATGACTAATACATATTCCCTATCCCTATTAATTATAAATATCAAAAGATCCATTACCATAATTAACATTATTTACCTAGAATGTAAATTTATTTTATTGGTTTCCCATTTATTGTACATGTTTTTATCTTTTCATTATAATTATTATCAACCATTGAATTATGAATTTTACCCTTATGTTGATCCATTTATAATGGATATGAAATCAATTCTCATTCCATGGGTCATGAATGATTTGTTTTAATAGTTAATTATATATATGTATGATGATATGTGGTGTCTTATAATTCAATCCAATACAATTTTTATGGATTTATATCACGAGAATTAGCCATTCTTGAACATGGTTTTGTATGTTCCTAATGGTGTTGTAATGATTATTTGTACTAAAATTTTTAAAGAATGGGATGGATTTGTTTTGTTTAACATTTTTTGTGAAGGTTTTTTCTCTTTCAATTTTTATATTATTATGATTTTTACCTAGCCCTATTTTTATTTATAAGACTATGTTCTGATATCATGGATCATGTTTATTAACTCCTAATTATAAACTCTATTAACTTGTTTCATGCGAAATTCTATATCATATCACATGACTCATGTTTTAAATTTTATTATTTATTGGAGAACACTTAATTGTTTATCATTATTATATATATATTTACATAGGACCCTCAATTATTATTTTTGATTGTTATTAGCTATCATTACCCTTTCTGATAATTTGAGGTCACCCAATTTAGAGGTTTCCATTTCCCCATATTGTGAAGATACAAAAAGCATGATATATCAAGAATAGCATATTATATAGTCATTTATATTGATATCACAGAGACTATTTATTGAATAATAAAATTTTAAAAATGTTTATAAAATGTGAAATAGATAAAAGTACATGATTTCTATTAGTTAATTTTTTATCATAATTAAATTAAAATATAAACATGAATGGTCTTGGGAATGTGATGTTGTATACATGGTAGTGTCATACCGACACATAACCTATGGTTATATTATATAGTTTTTATTTAATAATTCCAAAATGGTTTTATATTATCTCTCATAGAGGATCAATGGTGGTAGATTTTACTAGAGTCATTATTCAGCTAAATCTATTATTTCAGAATGAATTATAATAAAACTAGGTCTAGTGATTTTAATTCTCATAAATCCTTTATCGATTTTGATTATCAGTAATTAGGTAACTGGGGAACCATGTTCAAGCATGTAAAGAAATAATTGTTTGTGATTTACCATTACACCTTTTGTTCTTATGGAGTGATTATATTTAACTGGGTTATGGGCTGCTGATTTAGTTAAAATGTTTTCATGGACATGACTATACCTTTCAAGCTATATATTTTTTATTTCTCTTAATCATCAATTTACCTTGTGTTTTACTCCATTGAACCCAGTAGGGAACATAGACTGACACATGACTCCCCATATGCTAAGTGCCACTAATTAGCAGCGAGGGCCTTGGGAGTGATAGGGGTGAGACTATTCATTTTCGTAAGAGTGGTTTATAATAGGGATATAAAATATGAAAAAATATTTTAATATTGATAAAAAATAATCAATATGACTAACCATGTTATAATATTAACCATCAATGTCATATGTAATCAATATAATAATTGTAAACAATATCATATTCATAATGACAATTTCTTTTATATAAAAAATGATATTTAGGATTACATAACAGTATGAAGATATGATAATACATTGAACAAATAGTAAACCAAATAAAAGGAAAAAATATCCAAGAACCATAATCACAAGACTGGTCATCTTCTACCAATCCCACTTCCTAATGTAATCATGCTTGTCAGGTGTCCAATGTGGGATAACCCCCCTTGTACAGATTTGTGATCATTTAATATTCATTGGAACTATTGAGAAACTAGAGAGGGGTGACAGAAATATAAATATTTTAGTACTAATGGAATCTATAAAATACATTATTTAATTATAATTTGTAATTGGAGTATGTATATAGCGGTAAATAAATTCAATAATAAATAAATCATACCAACTTAAACCTTAGATGGTAATATAATTGAACATCTGATCATTTTGATTTTCAATTTATTACACTTCATTTCAAAATCATAATATCATTTATATGTAATGGTATCGATGATATTATAACATGATGTAATGATAACAATGTATCAAGGTGTAATCAAGGAATTCCTAACCCTAATGGCCATCCGAACGAATATTAGAATAACATGCAGTCTGCCTATAATGGGTGGGAGGGTAATCCACAAGGCTCACCATAGGAATTAAACTATAAATAATTCTAACTGAATACAAGGAGGTCGTCCATGGTAATCATGGTTTAAGCATAATTGGGACCAATGGGGTGAATCCATTTTGTCGTGTGTTTGATGACATCAAATTGAATCAAAAGAGTATATATAAGGTATTCAACTATCTAGAAAATATTTCTTGTTAATTATCAATACTAAAATGAGGAATTCATGTAATATGACAATAAATAGATTTCATAGTGGGTATCTCCAACAAAAATCATCTCAATGAACTGATTTGGGTCCGCAGAGTGCTCAGAGAACCCCCTTGGGAATCCATTGAAAGCTCATATCTACCATTCATATAATGAAGAAAATGTTTTAAATAAATGGAAACCATATAATCATTCCTTTTATTACATCTATAATCAAATATATGAAATACTAATTACATTTAAACATTTACTAGGTTCATTCCATTATGTCTCATTATGAATGAAAAGGTTATATGATAACATGAAAACAATTATAATATTTAATTTATAAAATAACTTGTTATATTCATTCCATACATTTCATTAAACATGAAAATGGGTAGGGGACACTCAACCAGTATAAATTAAATTTATAAATAATATAGGCCAATTGATATCTATAAACACACTGGTCTTTCATCAACATAATATTATTTTATGGAATTGAAACACTAACCTTAATACTGGCCATGTCAGATTCACCCAAATAGTTTCCCAAGTAATCCTAATATAAGTAGTCAAGGCATAAAATACGAACAAACCCCAATTTTGTGGTCCGCATTAAGGTCTCAAACTCCAATAGAAACAAGTTCTATTATTTTGTCTATAGAATATAATGTTGTCAACATAAATTATGGCTTATCAATTTATGGGGAAATTCATGGTGAAATCGACATAGACACAATTAAAAGACCTTATAAATTAAGAAAAATTTAGTGAAAATATATAGACCACCTATCTTATTCATGGAGAATATGGATTTCCCCGTATTATCCCACAATATGACGTGGATCAACAGAAAATGTAATAATAAAAAAATTCTATAAAAGAGGGTAAAACAGTATGCATCAAAAAAGGGTCATTGATAGGAATACGTGTGATGAAATTAACCTAAGGAATGAACCACTAACTGAGAGGAATCAATAAATATGAAATGATCTCAAATCATAGGTTCTATGAAAAACAATATTAAATAATTAAATTAGAGGATTTCAAGATCAACCGTGGAGAAAGGTAGAGGTTCTATCCATTAGCAAAGGGAAACAAGAATGAGGTGTTTCAATTATTTCAATTTAAAGGCGAATGTGTAATTTTACCATAATTATAGGGGTCACATCATTTTGATTAATGGTTATCCAGACTAGCCACCAACCGTGATTGGACCACTATCTAATAAGGTGTTCGACATTATTTATGTGCATTATTTAGCTAAATTTTCAAAGGAAATGTGTTTAACTTATAAACAAAATGTATAGTCTCTTTAAGTTCATTTTCACTAGGTTTCACAGTTTTGTAAAATATTGAAGCCCACTTCGAATCTCGAAACACCCATCCTGATTTAGAGAAACCATTCTAAATGGGATGTACAATTCTACTAACCTTATGGTCTCATGGGTTCTTTCACTAGCATGGGAGTTGGATGTTGAACATTCCTTGTACACCCAAATTGTATTCGTAGCTTCACTATTCATTCATATTAATTCAAATACATAGAATACAACAAAAAATTAATGGATCCATACCCCATATAAAAATCATGTTCTTAATATCATCCTTGAAAAATATCTCTTCATTGACTTTCCCTTCCAAGGGTGGACGAATAGTGTTTGAAAAAAACATCCACCGCTGAGGATGTATGTAATCCTCCAACTCACTTGTCATGTACCTTAAATGATCTTGAAACTTTAGCAAATTTATTATAGAGATAGACCAACCAAAAAGATCTTACGCTCTCCAGACAATAATTCATATGTGATACTCCTTAAAATAATCATAAACCTCTAACTGAACATCATCAAGATAAAAAATATGAGATGGGATGGAATTTAAATGGCGATGATATGAAATGTGGTAGCCATTATGAATGGAATGGTACATATACCATAATATCTTTTGATCATATATCAATCAAACTCTTTCAAAAATTTAAAAAGTATTCAAATGTTATCTGAGAGCTTTCCTTTCCATCATATCTGCCTATACACATGATTGGGTGATAACATCATGAAAACATGAACTCCATCATCAATCTCCAAAGTTCATTGATGAAAATTGGAATAATATTTATGTAATCACTGAGTAGTAGACATACATTTATTGATCAAGTAGACAACCTTTGAAGTTTCTTACATGAGACGATGACCAAGTAGTACTACCTCTCCGGCATTTATTTAGAACATGTATGAACAACGCATCCTACCATATATGTCATCATACATAACCATATGAATTGTTTATAGAAATATACTATTGTATGGAAACTCAATGACAGGGATACATTTATACCATGAACCTCCAAAATCATAGAGGAATTATCATATCTTTTCCTCCAACACCTATATATTCATTTCTAACAGGTCATTAATTGAGGGTGAACAACTTTGATCAAAATCATATGTATAACTAAATATTTTTTCTAAACCTATCAATAACCTCCATGTGTAATGAGAATAATAATATAAAATGATAGTACAAGGAACCTAGTTAAAATTTATAATCTCATGAATATACAATATTCCTGGATCATCAACATAGAATGTATCCCAAAAAGGAAGGAACTGGTCTACATTCAACATTTCATAAAAAAAAATTAAAACTACATCACCAACTCAAGGAGAACTCAGTAACCCTTCATCAAAATCCATCACAACTTATTCCCATTTCTATTATCTTATTGGTAATGCATGTAACAATCCATTATGGTGTTGGTGCTCCAACATCACATACTAGGGGGTGGAACACCATGTTATAAAACCAAAAATATTACACTTCATCATTTTCCACCTATAATTGAAACACATATCAAAATACATCATATATATTACTTGACGAACATTCCACTGGGAAGCACGAGTGTAACGAACCAATGTTTTATAAATGGAAATTCCTTTCTTATAAATATGTCATAAAATCACATGAAAACACGAAATACTGAACTACTAAGTGCTAACTGACCTTTAAACATAAGTTTTTCACTTTTGTGATTGGATGTTCGAAAATATGACATACACAGTTGCAATCAGTATGTTATTTTGAGTCTAATAAGAAAAACATAATTTTTGGTGAATAGTAACGTACCCTTATGAATAGTATCATACCCTTATAAATAGTGATATACCATAATAAATAGTAAAATTACCTATGATAGTATATAAATAGTATCCATGTTGAATGTATGATATACCTATATTTTAGAATGAGTAAAAGAATGTTGTAAAACTGGTTTTGATAATAAATTTTAATTATAATTAATTATTAAAATAATCATATTTATAAAATTAGTTCTGAAAAATGGAATTCATTTTTGGATTCTACACATTGATAACTGATTTTTGTGGTTTTTTGAGATTTTTATGAAATAATTTATTTTTTTAGGAATAGTAAAAATACCAGAATTTACAATAAATGCTAAATAATGGATTTATTGAGTCATTTATGATGTTCTGCTAATGTAATACCCATTGTTTTGGGATCACATGATAAAATTACTATTCTTGGACATGGAATACTAACTATTCCTTGTCTTGTGGGTAAATAATAATTTAAATAATTTTTTATTGATAAATCCACTCTCTCCTCCACTATAAACCCCCCCCCCCCTTCACTCTCCCTTCTCCTAACTCCTCTCAAGCCTTGTGCCTTGACAATATTCTACCAAAATATCTCCGCAATTTCCTCTCTCATGTCCAAAAGATCCCAACCCCTTCAAAAAATAGAAACCTCTCTTCTTAAGAGGTTCTCAATGGAGAAGGTCTCAAGAGGTAAATTCCAATTTCCAATTCCATCATTTCCTTTATGATATTTTATTTTTTGTTTCATTCCTCACTTCCCTTCACCCAAATAGTATGATAAATCTATAAACATACTTATGCTGTAATTTTTTCATGCTAATGGGATATTTCATTTTCTTATCTCCTATCCCAACCTTTTATTTGGAAGAAATGAAAGCACCATTTGGGGAGTGCTAATTTAGCACTATTAAGGATAACAGTTTATCAATTTCTATTATAATCATTAATTATGGTCATGAATCCATTTTCGTTATGGTTGAACAATATTATTATATATATAATATATCCTATATTTATTTCAGTAATCATTTTGTATAAAATGTGTCATTTTATAAAGAAAAACATGTTCTTTGTAATCAAACCCACCGATTAACAAAAATAGTTGTCACTATGGTATTATATAATAGTTAAACTTCAATCTAAGTAACCAAATAAAATTTAAAACCATGTAATCTAATGGATGTTCACTAATAGAATAGAACATAATTTTTGGACAACCACTTCCATATTTCATGTAATGTATGGGACCTCTCCGGTCCATTACATTGGGAAAATGTGGTGTTGGAGGTGTTCCAGGAGGTCGAGGTCACTTATCCACAACACTTTTCCAAATTTCCAGTTCTGTGAACAGTGTTTCCAGTTTTATGAATAGTAACGGTAGGTGTACAGTGTAGCACATCTCTGTAGCACAAATCGGTAGCACAGATCAGTAGCACAGAATGGTGGCACAGATCGGTAGCAAAGATTGGTGGCACAGATCGGTAGCACAGATCGGTTGCACGGATCTGTGGCACAGATCAGTAGCACAGATTGGTAGCATAGATCAGTCACACAGATCGGTAGTAGATATCAGTACCAGAGATTGGTAGCACTGATCGGTATCACAGATCCAGAGCACAGATCGGGAGCACAGATCGGTAGCATAGATCGGTACCACAGATCGGTAGCACAGATCGACAACACATATCGGTAGCACAGATCGGTAGCACAGATCGATATGACAGATCGGTAGCACAGATCAGTAACACAGATCGGTAGCACAGATCGGTCGCACAGATCGGTCGCACAGATTGGTGGCACGGATCAGTAGCACAGATTTGTGGCGTAGATCGGTAGCACAGATCGGTAGGTGTACAGTAAAGGTAGGTGAATAGAGTTTCCAGATTCCTATACTTTTTCCCCTTTTGACATTTCCTTTGACATAAAATACATTTAAAGCCTTATTTTAAGGACTCTTAAGGCTGATTCAAATTCCATAAATCCTATATTAATTATTCCTAAGGCCGAGATGTTTTTACTTGGTCAAACCGTGTGGGTTAATGCGATCCGTTTTTAATGGAGAATTAACCAAGTCTTAAACCATCACCTCATTAAATCTTCAAAAGGGACAAGATATCATCCTCCCTTATTCTTCCTCCTTTTTATTGGTTATGAGATGCTAGAACCTTTCAATCCATCCCATTGGAGTTTCACAATCAAACATTACTCCTAGGATTGGTTCTGCTCTGTTTTCATGCAACCAAGTTGTATCGATCAATCTTCGATATAAGGTACGTTGTATCGTCGTTCTTTTGGGGTTCATCTTCTCTTGTTCTCCTTTCCATATTGGCATGTAATCGACATGAATCTAATGGGGTTTTCTTGGGGTTTGGTTGGTGCAGACGTACCGTGGCATCCTCGGGTGGATGTAGTTGCCGTGAGAGGAGGATCGTGACCCATTGTGTGGATAAAAACATCAATAACTCTTCAATGCAGGGGGTTCATGGCTTCTCTAATTGTTTATGTATCATCGTAGAGTTGGCTTGATTTAGCCCTTTGGATCACAATGAAATTGAATTAATTAAATTTTTGAACCGGATGAAGAAATTGTTATCGCTCATATGTTATTGCCTCGTGTTTTGATAGATATTGTGATATCTATGCTTGCTTTGTTTAGCTGTTTGTTCTTGAGGGAAATTGACAAATAACGTAAAGCCAAAATTAATTGATAATTAATTGGCTATGGAAAAAGTGGCATGTAAATGAACTCGGTTGTTTTCATTGTTGTAGTTGTTCTAATTTGATGTTAATCAGATTGGCATAGTAAGCATGTTAAATATTTTGTGATAGCTTACTGATTAGGTTTCCTAGAATTGGAACCTACAAATTGAATCTATTAATTCAAGAGGGATTAAAGAAATGGTTGGTTGATAAAAGTTAATTCCTGGTAGGGTTATTAGTTACCCTCTTGTTCGTAAGGCCGAGTGCATTGTTCTTTAGAGCCATGAGTTCTCATTTTGTATGAAGGTCGTATGCCTTGTTAAAGAGCCATGATCCCATTTGATGTGATTTTTGATTTCCTGCTGCTTGTACTGTGATGTGACCTTGGAGGGGCGTTGTGATATGTGGAGGCAGGGAGGCCTTGTGGTTGTGGCAACGAATGACTCCTAGAGTGGTGAGATGCATCAGTTTATGCATGTGGGTGTCAGGGAGGACACCAAGGATGATTGCATGGGATGGATGTGATGGCAGGATATTGGTGGTTTTGTTTGGATGATTATCTGCTTTACTTTTCCCCACTGCTCAAGGTAGCTGGTCTTGCTTACTCTCTTTCAAAAGGAGTCGAAGACACACGGGGTATGCTACGTGCTTTCTGTGTTTAGCCTCTCGAGGGAGGATGGGTCTACGCTCTTACCATAGGTGGCAATGACTCGACGGGTAATACATCTACTCACCGTGTTGAGCCCCCTTGTGTTTAGTAGCATAGGTTGCTTTTCAAGAATGCCTGGGAATATGGGAATGTAATTTTTGTAATGAAATATTGATTAAATGGTGATAATCCACGAGGATGGAGATGCTGGAATTTAAAGGTGATGTTGAATCTTAAAAGGAGCATTTGATTTTGAATGTGATGCCAATTTAGTTTAATGAGGTTGTGTTCATGGTTAATTAATGTTTGAAGAATTAATTAACATACAGTGGAATTGATAAAATGGGAATGAAATGATCTAATAAATCCCTTAAATGGTTGTGTGCTTATAGGATACCTAGTCTTAGAAGTGGCATCCCAGAGTCCAAGAGACGTTAGCTGCAGTTGTTCCTAAGACTAGGTTATCCCATAGTGTGGTAGTGAGTTATATATATTCTGTACTTTTTTTTGTTTCTATACGCTACTCCACCCTGTCGGTAAAGAAAACTAAAACCCCAGGGATTCTGAGCCCTGGGGGGTGTTTCCCCCAACATTCTGATGGGAGGTTGAATGGATGACTACCCCCTTTATCCCCACTCTCTTCTATTGGTAGATACTAGTACCTTTGGCACAACAGTTAGTTTTCCCTATATATGTGTGTAGAGGGCTGTAATGTCTTTTGGTTATTTAACACACATATATTTTGGATATAGTATCCTATGGACTACTATAGGTGTAACATGTATAGGCTGTGATGGCTTGATGATCCTTACTCGGCATATGGGATGTAATGGCTTGAGGTATAATACCTGACATATGATATACATTACGCAAGATATGGTGGCTCCCGAAATCTACCAGGTTACTTTTGGTTGTGAGGATGGTGTGGTGCATTGCCCAGGTGTCTCCAGGCAAGCCTTTGTAGTGCACGTGGTACAGATTTTGAAGCTTAGCCTAGGTGTCTATGGGCAAGCCTTTGGAGAGAGATGCACATGACGTATGTCGTTGGGGAAAAGCGGAAAACCAGTGGGGAAGTAGTAGTCGGGCACCCTTGATATTCTTTACTATATGCTATATCCTTGTATGAGTTACTTGGTGAGAGTATCCATGGTGAGGTTGGGAAATTAGTATTCATGTTTAGGTGACGAGTTAGTTTCACTTGTTGTTCACTAGGCTTTAGCATGATTTCATTACTTTTTCACGAGAGGCTTCAGGGATGATCCTACTGAGTACACTTTTATACACACCCTACGTATATATAAACTATTTTTTAGGTCACTTGGAGCAGGTTGGAGATCTAGCTGGTTACTACTAGCTTGTGGTTGCAGGAGTTGTTCGGGCTTGTGGTTGCTGCTGTTTTTCCTTTCTTTTGGGTACTTGTAGTTTTTCCCTTTCAGTTTTAGTACTTTTTCATGACATGCCATATATTTACTTGGGTTTCTTTTATATTTCAGTTATGAGTTAGGGTTGGTTGGTGTCTATCTTATCTCTCTCTTTCTCATGTGTTCTCTTAGAGGGTAATGCCTCCCATTTGTGTGTTTATTATACCCTCGGTGCTAGTCGCCAACCCGGGGCCTACTGGAGGCAGGAATCGGGGGTCATTATCTCTCTTCTCACATTGCAGACCTAGGAGGGGTAAACTTTGTGGGGAGGGGATCGTGACAGAGTGGTATCAGAGGTCTGGTTGAGGGATTGGATGGAGTTTGGAGTTAGGCATATGTGAGGTTGCATGGGTTTGTAGGGAACAATGTCATTCATGTTTATAAAGTTAGGTAAACACTGGAGATCGGCTGAGAGATAGGCATTTAGGCCCCCCTATGATCTGTTGCACGAAACATTAATTTTATAATGTCTACTAAACAATGTAATACTGGTTTCAGGGTAGAGACCTAGGAATGGATCATGCATCATTCTTCATTGTGCCTGTGTTTGAATGGGTAGACCTCGGGATATGTTAACCTAAAATTAAAGAATGAAAACAATAAATTAATTAATCTTGATTCTTCCATATTCCAAGATTAAGAGCTCTAATGTTTTGTTATTTTATAGGTATGGCTCCAGGTCGAAGTCCTCGTCAGGTTTGCACAGAAAATGTCCAACAGGCTGTTCTAGCATATTGCCACAAGGTAGAGGTTCATGACGATGACACTTGCAGGAAGACACTCTAATATTTTCCGCACCATAGTCTACAGAAGTATGAGGGCTCCGTTTCAGATGTAGTAACTGAAGACTGGTTAGAGGAGGTTGAGATCAGCTTCAGTTTGATTCATGCTCGGAAGGACCACTGGGTGTCCTTGGTTGTGACGATTTTGCGTGGAGCAGCAAGGCAGGGGTGGCTCTTGTTCCTCGGTTATCTTGAGGAGTCAGTGATCTCATGGGAGGAGTTTTGAGACAAGTTTAGAGTCTAGTTCCTTTCCTCAACCGCGAAGGCTTCTAGTTGTCTGGAGCTTCTTACCCTTCGACAGAGGAGCTCCAGTGTTCGAGATTTTTGGAATCCCTTTCAGGAACCTTCTACGATATTCTTCAGACCTGTTACCAGATGAGGAGGCCAGGGCGAGGCATTTCGAGGAGGCTTTGCAATCAGAGATCCAGTGCCAGGTCACCCCATTTATGATGAAGACATATCTTGAGGTGCTAGCGAGGGAAGAGGTTTTTGAGAGGACTTTGGCCAGGACCGGATCATCACGAGAGGGGAATCATCATGATTCCTCAGGAAGCATAGCTATGGTCTGTGGTTCCTGGTTTTCAGGGAAGAAGAGTTTCTATTCACCTGGGGGTAGGTCGCATCCCTTCCTATCTCGTTTCTCTGGAGGCAGCAACTCTTAGGCCTATTCCAAGTGATCAGGTGCTTGTTTTTCTTGTGGTGGTCATGGTCATTAGTAGCAGGAGTGCCTAACTTTTCAGAGCAGTCATCGTGCTCCGGGCGCTCTGCTCCAGGTTCCTCCGTTGAAGCAGTTCCAGCCAAGGCAGTAGCAGCAGGTTGCACCAGCATTAGATCACCAGAGGGTAGATGGGGTGGAAAGAGGACATCCCCATGACGCTCCTCTTCCTCAGAGAGTAGAGCACGACAATGGTGGTGGTTGTCATCAGGGTCAGAGAGGCCATGGAGGAGGTTGTGGCCAACTTCACGGTCTAGCGTTGCCAGCTCCAGGCGAGCCAAATGTCGTCTAAGGTACCCTTTGCTTGTTTTCTAACTTGGTGTATTCCTTGTTTGATTCAGGAGTGGCACACTCCTTCATATCACCTACCCTTGTCCATTCCTTGGGACTTGAGGTAGAGAGGCTTCCAATGCCCTTGGCATTGACTACGCCAGTTGGAGGTCGAGCTAACTTGTTTTAAGATTGTATAGATTTTGAACTAGTGTTGGTGCAGCACCGCTCTTGGGGAAATTTCCTATATTTATGAATACAACAATATGATTTCATCCTCATCATGGATTGGTTGTATTCAGTGTATGATATTGTGGATTGCTACAGGAAGAAGGTCATTTTCTTTGATGCAGATGGAGAGAAAGTGGTGTTTGTTGGTGAAAGAGACCCTCAGATGGGTCATAGGCACATTCCATCCTTATCATCTATGATGGCTGAGATGATGCTAAGTTCTTCAGAGGATTATCAGTTGTCGTTTCCTAGGGTTTTGGAGGAGTACCCTGATGTCTTCCCAGAAGAGGTCATAACATGACCCCCTCGACGAGATCTCGAGTTTGGGATCGAGCTACAGAGAGGAGCGTCTCCTATATCTATGTCTCCGTATAGGATGGCCCCTTCCGTGTTACGAGAGCTACGTATACAGCTTGATGGTTTGTTGAAGTGCAGTTTTGTAAAACCAAGTGTGTCGTCATGGGGTGCACCAGTCTTGTTCGTGGAGAAGGCCGACGACAGTTTGCAGTTGTGTGTCGATTATTGTCACTTAAACAAAGTGAAAATAAAGAACCGCTATCCTCTTCCGTGGATTGATGACTTATTCAACCAACTAAAGGGTGAATGTTGGTTCTCAATGATCGACCTGAGGTGAGGATATCATCAAATGCATGTAAAGAATGAGGATATCCCGAAGACTACTTTCCGTTGTCATCATAGGCATTATGAGTTCGTTGTAATGCCTTTAGACATGAATAATGCTCTAGATATTTTCATGGGTTTGATGAACGATGTGTTCCATGAGTTCCTGGACAAGTTTGCGGTGGTTTTCATTGACGACATCCTTGTGTACTGCACATCTGAAGAGGAGCATGTAGAGCATCTACGAGCCGTTTTGGGAGTTCTTCGCCAACAGCAGTTGTTTGGGTAGTTTTTGAAGTGTGAGTTTTGGGATCGAGAAGTCTATTTATCGGTGCATGTTGTGTCCCAACAGGGAGTATCCATGGATCCATCGAAGATAGAAGTAGTGGTGTCTTGGGAAGCCCCCAAGACAGTGTCAGAGGTGTGAAGTTTCCTTGGTCTCGCAAGCTACTATAGGAGGTTCATAGCCAATTTATCACGGGTTGTGTCTTCTCTAAAAGCTCTGACCAGGAAGGATCAGGCCTTCGAAGGGACTGATCAGTGTCAAGCATATTTTTAGTATCTAAAGGAGAATTTAGTAAGTGCTCCAGTTCTTTGTCTTCCAACTGAGGGAGTTCAGTTTGATGTTTTCTGCAATGCTTCGCATCTAGGGTTAGGGTGTGTCCTCATGCAGCAGAGGTCAGTTGTTTCTTATGGGTCTCAGCAGTTACATCCCCATGAATGTAACTATGCCACCCATGATCTTGAGTTGGCATCCATGGTGTTTTCACTGAAGTTGTGGAGGCATTACCACATTGGTGAGTGCATTGTTGTTTTCACCGATCATAAGAGTTTGAGGTATGTTTTCTCCCAGTGTGACTTGAACTTGCGACATCATCGGTGGATGGAGTTCTTCCAGGAATACGACTTCAAAATATTTTTTACACCTAGAAAAGGGAATGTCATAGTTGATGCATTGAGTCAAAAGTCATGTAGTGATGCTATGCATGAATCTGGGGATTAATGGAGAGTAATGGAATAACTGTCAGCATTACATCTTGATATGGAAGAGGTTGGAGTTAGAGAATGTCTTTTCCAGGTGACGGTGCAGTCATCCTTGATGCAGAAGGTGGAAGAGTACCTTTTGGGTGATCCAGAGGTGGAAGTTTGGAGAGACAGAGTTGTTTGTGGTGATGCCCCTGATAGTTGGTCAGAAGATGAACAACACCGAGTTTTGTATCATGGTCGGATTTTTGTTTCCTTAGAGATGCGCGAGACGGTTCTCTGAGAGATCCATAGTTCACCCTTAGCAGTACATCCTGGTGTGACAAATATGTACCGATCCTTGAGGAGTCGGTTTTGGGGGCCTTGGATGAAGCATGAGGTTACGGACTTTGTGTCTCAATGTTTAGTCTGCCAGAAGGTGAAGGCCGAACACCGTGCTCCAGGTGGTCTTCTCCAGCCATTAGAGATTCCTTAGTGGAAGTGGGAGGGCATCTTAATGGACCTTGTTACAGGTCTACCTCGAGAACCGGGAGGACATGATGCAATTTGGGTGGTAGTGGATCGTTTATCAAAATCTTCCCACTTCATAGTGATCAAGAAGTCAAGATCAGTGGAAGTTTTGTCGAAGTAGTATCTAGAGGAGGTGCTGAGAATTCATGGAGTACCTATGACGATAATTTCTAATCGAGATCCTCATTTTACCTCCAGGGTGTGGAGAGGTCTCCAACATGATTTTTGTTCTCAAGTATGCCTTAGAACTTCTTTTCATCCTCAAACGGATGGTCAAACTAAGCGAACCATCCAAACTCTCAAAGACATGTTACGATCTTGTGATCTTGATTTTGGAGGTTCATAGACGAGGCACTTACCCTTGGTGGAATTTTCTTACAATAATAGTTTTCACTCCACCATAGGTATGGTGCCGTTTGAAGCCTTGTATGGCCGGCCTTTCCACTCTCCGTTGTGCTGGACTAGGTTCGGAGAGTCAGTAATTCTCAGACCAGAGCTAGTGCAGAATAAAATAGAGATGGTTCAGGAGATTCTTGAGAGGATGAAGACAGAGAAAGATCGTTAGAAATTATATACTGATCAAAGGAGGAGACCCTTGGAGTTTAATGTTGGGGATCACGTGTTTCTGACGGTGACTCTCTGTCGTGGGTAGCGAAGGTTTGGTTGTGGAAGTAAGTTTTCTCCCAGTTTTGTCTGGCCTTTCGAGGTGTTAGCTTAGCTTGGAGCTGTGGAATATAGAGTAACACTTCCCCCATAGATGAGTCAGAAAAATTATGTTTTCCATGTATCATAGCTCCGTCGTTATCTTCATGATGAATATCACATCAACGATTGGGGAGAGATCGATGTTGATGATGATGCGACCCTTGAGGAGCGATCTATGGAGATCCAAGACTGCAAGGAGAAGTTGTTGTGTGGGCGTTCTATCCCCTTATTTCGTGTCTTGTGGTGACACAGTGCCATGGAGGAGAGTACCTGGGAACGTGAGTCACAAATGCGTGTCCAGTACCCAGAGCTGTTTTAAGAAGTTGTGCTGTGTTTTATTTTATCCTTTTTTTATGTACCTTTGATGTGATTTTATTCTTTAATTTTTTGGATATGGATTGTTTTTTCCCTTTCTCTCAGATTTCATGGTTTTGTTCCATCTTTAGAATAACCAAGGGTGGTTTTTCCCCTGAGAGGTATCTCATGGGGTGGTTGTTCGGACCCCTCTTTTCATTAGGTTGGTTTTAAATTCTCGAGGAAGAGAATGTTTTGAGAGGTATCTGATGTAATGTTCAGCACATCTCCGGTCCATTACTTTGTGATAATGTGGTGTTGGAGGTGTTCTGGGAGGTCAAGGTGACTTATCCCCAACACTTTTCTAAATTTCCAGTTATGTGAACATTGTTTCCAGTTTTATGAACAGTAATGGTAGGTGTACAGTGTAACACAGATCGATAGCACATATTGGTAGCACAGATCGGTGACACAGATCGGTGGTACAGATCGGTGGCACAGATCGGTGGTACAGATCGGTGTCACAAATCGGTCGCATAGATCGGTGGCACAGATCGGTCGCACAGATCAGTCGCACAGATCGGTGCCACAGATCGGTCGCACAGATCTGTGCCACAGATTGGTGGCACAGATCGGTGGCACAGATCGGTGGCACAGATCGGTGGCAGAGATGGGTGGCAGAGATCTGTGGCACAGATCAGTGGCACAGATCGCTGACACAGATCGGTGGCAGAGATCAGTGGCACATATCAGTCGCATAGATCGGTCGCACAGATCGGTACCACAGAGAGGTGGCACAAATCGGTGACACATTTTGGTGGCACAGATTGGTGGGACAGATCGATGGTACATATCGGTGGCACAGATCGGTGGCACAGATCGGTGGCACAGATCGGTTGCACAAATCGGTCTGACAGATCGATAGCACAGATCGGTGGCACCGATCGGTATAACATATCGGTTGCAGAGAAAGGTAGTACGGATCGGTAGCATAGATTGGTGGCAGAGATCGGTGGCACCGATCGGTAGCACGGATCAGTAGCATAGATCGGACGCATAGATTGGTAGCACAGATCGGTAGCACCGATCCGTTGCACAGATCGGTGGCACAGATCGGTAGCACAGATTGGTAGCATAGATCGATCGCACAGATCCGTTGTACAGATCGGTGGCACAGATCGGTGGCACATATCTGTAGCACAGAATGGTCACACAGATCGGTAGCACAGATCGGTAGCACAGATCGGTAGGTGTACAGTAACGGTAGGTGAACAATGTTTCCAGATTCTTACAGTTTTTCCCCTTTTGACGTTTCCTTTGACATAAAATACATTTAAAGTATTATTTTAAGACTCTTAAGGCCGATTCAAATGCCATAAATCCTATATTAATTATTCCTAATGCCAAGATGTTTTTACTTGGTCAAACTGCGTGGGTTAATGCAATCCGTTTTTAATGGAGAGTTAGCCGGATCTTAAACCGTCGCCTCATTAAATCCTCAAAAGGGAAAAGATATCATACTCCCTTTTTCTTCCTCTTTTTTATCAGCTATGAGACTCTAAAAACTCTCAATCCTTCCCATAGGAGTTTCACAATAAAACTTTACTCTTAGGATAAGTTCTGCTCTGTTCTGATGCAACCATTCTGTATCAATCAATCTTCGATATAAGGTATGTTGTATCGTCGTTATTTTGGGATTCATCTTCTCTTGTTCTCCTTTCCATATTGGCATGTAAACTCTACGCTTCTAATGGGGTTTTCTTGGGGTTTGGTCGGTGCAGACGTACCGTGGAATCCTCGGGTGGATGCAGTTGTCGCGAGAGGAGGATAGTGACTAGTTGTGTGGATAAAGAACGTCAAGAACTCTTCAAGGTAGGGGATTCATGGCTTCTCTAATTGTATATGTGCAATCTTAGAGTTATAATTATTTATCCCTTTGGATCATAATGAAATTGAACTAATTAAATATTTCAACCTGATAAAGAATATGTTATCGCTCGTATGTTATTGCCTCGTGTTTTTCTAGATAGTGTGATATGTATGCTTGCTTTTCTTAGCTATTTGTTCTAGATGGAAATTGATAAAGAATGTAATGCCGGAATTAATTGATATTTAATTGGCTAAAGATAAAGAGGCATGTAAATGAATCCAGTTGTTTCTGTTGTTATAATTGTTCTAATTTGATGTTAATTAGATTGGTATAGTAAGCATGTTAAATCATCTGTGATAGATTACTGATTAGGTTTCCCAGAATTGGAACAAAAAAATTGAATCTGTTAATTCAAGATGGATTAAAAAACTGTTTGGTTGATAAAAGTTAAAGCCTGGTAGGGTTCTTAGTTACCCTCTTGTTCGTAAGGCCGAGTGGCTTATGCTTTATATCCTTGAGTTCTCATTTTGTATGATTGTTGGAGGCCTTATTAAAGGGCCAAGATACCATTTGATGTGATGTGTGATTTCCTGCTGCTTGTGCTGTGATGAGACCTTGGAGGGGTGTTGTGATATGTGGAGGCAGGGATGCCTTGTGGTTGTGGCAGCGGATGACACCTAGAGTGGCGAGATGCATTAGTTTATGCACGTGGGTGTCGGTGAGGACACCAAGAATGATTTTATGGGATGGATGTGATGGATGGATGTTGGTGGTTTTGTTTGGTTGTTTATCTACTTTACTTTTCCCCACTGCTCAAGGAAGCTGGTCTTGCTTACTCTCCTTCTGAAGGAGGCGAAGACACATGAGGTATGCCATGTGCTTTCCCTGTTTAGCCTCTGGAGGGAGGATGGGTCTACGCTCTTACCATAGGCAGCAAAGACTAGATGGGTAATACATATACTCACCGTGTTGAGCCCCCTTGTGTTTAGTATCATATCTTGCTTTTCTAGCATGCCTATGAATATGGGAAAGTAATTGCTGTAATGAAAGATTGACTAAATGGTGATAATCCACTGGGATGGAGACGCTGGAATTTAAAATTGTTGTTGAATCTTAAAAAGAGAAGTTGATTTTGAATATGATGTCAATTCAGTTTAATGAGGTTGTGTTCATGGTTAATTAATGTTTTAAGAGTTAATTAACATACAGTGGAATTGATAAAATGAGAATGAAGTGATCAAATAAATCCCTTAAATGGTTGTGTGCTTATAGGATACCTAGTCTTAGAAGTGGCAACCCAGAGTCTGAGAGACGTTATCTACAGTTGTGTATAAGACTAGGTTATGCCCATAGTGTGGTTGTTAGTTATATATATTATGTACTTTTTTGTTTTTCTATATGCTACTCCACCCTTTCGGTAAGGGAAACTGACACCCTGGGGATTCTGAGCCATGGGGGGGGGGTGTTTTCCCCAACATTCTGATGGGCGGTTGAATGGTTGACTACCCCTTTTAGCCATGCTCTCTTCTCTTGGTAAATACTAGTGCCTTTGGAACAACGGTTAGTTTTCCCCATATATGTGTGTAGAGGGCTATAATGGCTTCTGTTTATTTCACACACATATATTCTGGATATAGTCTCCTATGGACTTCTATAGGTGTAACATGTATAGGCTGTGATGGCTTGAGGATCCTTACTCGGTGTATGTGCTATGATGGATTGAGGTATAATACCCGACGTATGATACACATTATGAGAGCTGTGGGGGCTCCCAGAAACTACCTGGTTACTTTTGGTTGTGAGGATGGTATGGTGCTTCGCCTAGGTGTCTGCAGGAAAGCCTTTGTGGTGCATGTGGTGCAGATTGTGGAGCTTAGCCCAGGTGTCTGCGGGAAATCCTTTGGAGAGAGATGCACAGGACGTATGTCGTTGGGAAATAGCGGAAAACCAGTGGGGAAGTAGTAGTGGGGTACCCTTGATATTCTTTACTATATTCTATATCCTTGTATGCGTTACTTGGTGAGAGTATCCATGGTGATGTTGGGAACTTAGTATACCTATTTATGTGATGAGTTAGTTTCACTTGTTGTTCACTAGGATTTAGCATGATTTCTTTAATTTTTCATGAGAGGATTTAGGGAGGATCCAACTGAGTATAGTTTTATACTAACCCTACATATATATAAACTTTTTTAGGTCACTTGGAGTAGGTTGGAGATCAAGCTGGTTACTACTAACTTCTGGTTGCAGGAGCTGTTCGGGCTTGTGGTCGCTGCTGTTTTTCCTTTCTTTTGGGTACTTGTATTTTTCCCCTTTCAATTGTAGTACTATTTTATGGAATTTCATATATGTACTTGGGATTCTTTTATATTTCAGTTCTGAGTTGGAGTGGGTTGGTGTTTATCTTATCTCTTTCTTTCGCATGTGTTCTCTTAGAGGGTAATGCCTCCCATTTGTGTGTTTATTATTCCCTCGGTGCTACTCACCAACCCGGGGCCTACTGGAGGCGGGGCTCGGGGGTCATTATCTCTCTTCTTAAATTACCGGCCAAGGAGGGGTACAATTTGTGTGGAGGGGTCCATGAAATTTCATGTTTATCCGAACATGAATATAAGTGAACAGATCTTTTAAAACCATGTAATCAAATGAGCCCAAACATTAAAATTGAACTTTATAACTAATCAATATGGCCATGAATTAACTAAAAAGGGTTATAATAAATCAATTAAATATATAAATGGTTCTCGAATTATGAATAAATAATCCTAATTTGTTTATTCGTTTCATTAATAAAAAGTGGAGAACAAAAATGAATTTATGGTAAGGGATCCTATCCATTTCTCTCTTTAATCAATATTGTCCTCTATGCTATGCCATTTTCTGTGTAATCCAGAATGACAAGGAATTTTTACGCATATACCCATAAAACCCTCTTGATTTATATGTGATGAGAAACCCCTTTTCTCTCTCATCAAGTCCTCTTAGTTACACTCGATACCATGCAGATAAACCATAATGAATTCTACCCGAACATCCTTTATTCATTCGGGTTGCTCTATCTTTCTTTTTACCAAAATGTAGTTGTCTATTAATTTTATTTAAAACATTTTCATTATGTTTATATGCTCCAAAATCATGTTCCAAGATCCATCTTTCATTCTCTTTTGGGGATATACATGCTTTTAAGTGAATCCCTCCCTGATACATCCCAATAACACACTCGTTTTAAAGGAACTTTTCGAATTTTTACCCAATTTCAAGTGAACTATATACTATGTTTTTTGACACCATTTTATTTTTAAAATTATTATATTTATTATAAAAACCTTTTTGGTTAAATTCTTGTTTTATATAAAATATTGACTTATTTTCTATTTTAAAATCCCTATAGTATTTTCCTTAAAAACCCACAAAAATGTTTTAATGCTAATATTTCTCAAATAAAATAGTTATGTGTTTTCACTTCTGTTTGACATCACATTACATGTTATAATCCTATTTTACCCTATGAACATCCATTTATGTTTTAATCCCTTTATTTAATGGAAACTTTCATGATACACACATTGGTTATGAATTATATCATGATTGTGGTACCTAATTCTTTCCATGGGTATCCTTATGTTTATGTATGATTATTTATGTAGAAATATTTTTTATGTGGCCAAAAAATTCATGGAAATGATGAGATGGGTGTGCCCAGTTAGTTCTCTAATGCATTGGGTAAGGTTAAGTCTCATGATATGCGATGTGAAACGGGGTTGTAGGTTAGCCTTGACTCGTACTAAAATGGGAAACGAGATTGGAAGGGAGCCTTGACCCATACCAAGGAAATGTTTTGTTATTCTGCCACATTTATATGATTCCATGTTTATTTGAACCCATGATTTTACGATATGATTTCATATTTTCCATGATTTGGATATCTTTATGTGATGCCTCCAAACTCATGTGCTTAACATGAATCCTTAAGTTCATTCCCTTATTGGGATTTTCAAGACACCCCTTTATTCATGTGTTCCCTAGGGTACCCTATGCAGATGTAAGGGCTCAATGGATGTTAGGAGCTCTTTATTGAGATTAAATAAAGTAGTGTTTTTAGCCCCTTGTTTTATGTTTTCTTTACATAGTCTTCTAGGACACTAGAGTAAACAATCATTGCTTGTACATTGATGTATAATTATGCTTAAAATAATGTAATATTATATGTAAATTGATTGGGTCTCAATAGTTGGTATCATAGGATGGTCTAGTTATTTTACGATCACCTTATTGATAACCTTAGGGATGAGACTAAGTATTAGAAAACATTCCTAAATCAGGGTGAGTATTGAGTAGTGGTTTATTAAGAAAATACATCGCTGTGTGGATATGAGCAGGTAGAGGTGTCTCTAACACAAATGTATTTAGGGGTAAAACCTGAAAAAACCTCTTTGAGCTAGACTCAAATGAGAAATGGTGCACGAAAATGGGCATTAATGAACTCTTGGTTATGAATATCCCAGGGGATGTGCTTTGGTATATTCACAAGCATAGTAAAACCCATTATTAAGGGAAAAAAGTCCATTATAATATATGTTAAGAAATAGATTGAGGATAACCTAGATATAAACCTAAGGGATTACAAGCTAAGATATACTTCTTTATAAGTTCATCCTTTTATGTTCAATGTTTCCACTTTTATGCTCAATAGAGAAGTATTCAAGACCTCTAATTATACATTCTTTTTATTAGTTAATGGTGGGAAATAAAAGAACACGTTCCAACAGCAAATGTGATAGGAATTGTGAATATTTCCATAATGATATTCCTGATATGATAGGAGTGGGTGCTAAAAAATTCAAGATAGTATGTGCTCAACTGGCTCGAGTTATGAATAATAATAAGAATCAGGTGGAACGCCCTCCTCCTCCTCCAAGGAAAGAGAAAGTTGTTTTAGAATCCTTAATGTGGAAAAGGCCTCCCATATTTAGTGGATATTCTAATCCCCTACCTATGAAAAAATGGATTCACTCCATTGAGAAGATATTATCCATCCTCCAGTACTTGGATAAAGGGAATGTTGTACCTGCGGTCTATAATTTTGATGGGGAAGCTGATTAGTGGTGGACACTGATCAAGAATACCAAGTCCCAAGATGAAATTGATTCCATGGATTGGGAGGAATTCAAGATGATGATTTTCAATAAATATTTTCTGTTAACCCTCCATATCAAGATGTAAATAGAGTTCCTCATACTCAAAGAGAAGGAAGATGATTCCATTAGGGCATTTAAAGAAAAATTTACAAAGATTTTAAGGTACACCGATGGCATTGTCATGAACATCAAAAGCAAGGTGGATCAATTCTTTTGCAGACTAAATCCAAATATATGAAAAGTGTTGGAAATTTGAGACGTTGATAGTTATGAGGAGATTTTTCATTGTTCCCTCATGGTTGAAAGATTGGAGACTCTTAGTGGTCTCGTGGTCCTATAGATAAGAATCAAAAAATAGACAACAACATGCGTGGTTCATAGAAAAAGACCCATGATGGAAAGAAGTCTGAGTTTTCCCCTTGAAAAAATTATGGGAAGAAATCCTAGTAACTGTCTGAAGGGATACAAGAATATCTTCAAATGAAGAAAGTTTGGTCATTTGGCCAAGAAATTCCTCCTGGATATGACTAATCCTACTAATGAGGAAAAAGAAAGGAAGGTTCAAGTCAACACTCAGCCTGCAGTGCAGTGATAAAACTACAAGGAGCATGGACATTATGCGAACAATTTCACTTAGCCAAGGGTTCACAGAGGCAATCGACAACAAAATAAAAGGAATCAAGGAAGGTCTTATGCTATCACTACATCTGAGGTGGATCCGGAAAATAATGTGGTGAAAGGTACGCTAGTTATTCATTCAGCAATAACGAACGTACTATTTGATTTTGGTTCTTTGGATTCTTTAATATATTTCAAGTTGAGTAGAACTATTCTAACACCACCTCAAAATTTAAAAGAAAAGTTATCTGTGAGAACAGCGATGTGGAAATTATTACGTCTATGGTTTATAACTTCTCCCTAGTTAATGTTTGTGGACTAAACCTCCCTAAAAATCAAGTAATAATTCCTTTAGGTGAGTTTGATGGTATCTTGGGCACGGATTGGCTATCATTATACAAATCCAACATCAAATTTCAGGAAAGGAAGATCACCTTTCACATCCTGAAGTATCCCCAGATTCTTTACCAGTGTTATGAGTAAGATGAACCTCCTTTAGAATCTTCATCTCAAATGTAAAGATCATTGACTTAGGAGAAAGAATATATAGCTCAAATGATTGATACAAAGGATAGAATCATGCTTGAATACATTCCCATCATGAGGGATTAAACTGATGTATTCCATGAAGAGTTTCGTAGTCTTCTTCCTGACAGAGAGGTTGAGTTCTTAGTTGAACATATTCCGGGATCTCTTCCTATCTCAAAGAAACTTTACAGAATGGCCATCGTAGAGCTGGAAGAGCCGAAGAATCTCTTACAAGAGAATATGGAGAAGGGTTTTATACCCCTGTGTGCTTCACCATGGAGTATTGTAGTCCTCTTAGTCAAGAAGAAGGATGGATCAATGCACCTCTGCATTGACTATCATGAGTTCAATAAAATCATGATAAAGAACAAGTACCCCATTCCACGGATAAATGACTTGTTCGATTGGCATTGTGGGTCCAGTTATTTATCTATTGTGGAATTTCAGTAAGGATATCACCAAATAAATGCGAGGAAGTAAGATATTCCCAATAATGAATTTTGAACAATGTATGGACACTATGAGTTCATATTGATGCCATTAGGAATCACTAACACTCTATATTTTTTGATGGATTTTATTAATAGAGTATTTAGAGATTACATCGACAAGTTTGTGGTATAATTCATTGATTATATTCTAATATACTCAAAGAGCTAGAAGGAACATGAGGAGCATTTGAATACTGTGTTAAATACATTGCGATGGGAGAAGTTGTATGCAAAGTAGAGTAAATGTGAGTTCTAGATGGAGGAAGTATCATTGTTGGGGCATGTTATCACCAGAAAAGGGATATCTGGGGACCCTTCCAAGATGAAAGCACTCAAAGAGTGGCCCATGCCAAATTATGTAATTGTGACCCGCAACCTTTTTGGGTCTAGTTGGGCATTATCGATTATTCATGAAGAAATTTTCACAATTGTCAAACCCAATGACCAAGATTACATAGAAAGGAGTAAAGTTTGTATGGAATCAGGAATGTGAAGACTTTTTCACTGAGTTAAAAATGTGGATTATCACTGCATTGGTACTTACACTCACAACAAGTGGGGAAATATTTGTGGGGTACAATGATGCTTCAAAAAAGGGATTATTTTGTGTGCCGATTCAAAATGATAAATTGATATCCTATTCCTATCATCATCTAAAAATCCATGAGCAAAACTATCCAACACATGATATGTAGTTGGTGTTTGTGATCTTTTCATTGAAACTATGGCGGCATTATCTCTATGGGGAGAAGTGTTTGATATATACGAACCACAATAGTCAGGAATATATATATTCACATAGAAAGATATTAATTTGCACCAACATGTATTGATATATCTCATCAAGGATTATGACTGCTCCATCCACTACCATCCTAGTAAGGAAAACAAGGTAAAATATGCTCTAAGTAGAAAGGATCCTTCTTCTTTATCAACTTTGATAATTGAAAAAGATCTGATCTTCTTAGATTTTCAAAAGATGGAAATGGGAATCATTAAGGGAGGAACAACATCAATCCTTTTGGAAAAAATTTCTCAACCATCCCACTTAGAGAAAATAATGGATGCTCAATGAAAATATTTGGAAATTCAGAAAAGGCTGGAAGCGATCAGAAATTGGAAATCCTATGATTTCAAAATTAATGAGGAATAAGTTGTATGATTTTGGAAACGATTATGTGTACAATCCGATCCATAGATAAAGAAGCTTCAATTGAATGATTCACATAGCTCGATCTTATATACCCACCCAGGGAGCAGAAAGTTGTATTTAGATTTTCGAGAAAACTTTTGGCGGGACAATATGAAAAGGGTGATTGAAGAATATAGATCAATGTTCTTGGTATGACACCAAGTGAAGCCTGAGAGACAAAAGCCTAAGGGAATGATTCAACCACTACCCATAACATTATTGAAGTGGGAGAACATTACCATGGACTTTGTCACTATACATCAAAGGACATCTAGAAGAAATAATGATATATAAGTTGTTGTTGGTCATCTTACGAAGACAACTCACTTTATCGTGGTTCTAGAGGACTTATCATTGGATAAACATGCACAAATTTACATCAAAGAAGTGGTAATGTAGAATGGAGTACCAAAATCTATTGTATCCGATTGTGATCCAAGATTCACCTCAATGATTAGGAAAATTCTCCATAATGATATGAGAACTAAACAGATCTTCAGTATGGCTTATCATCCTTAAGCAAATGGCCAATCTGAGTGAACTATTCAAACACTAGAAGACATTTTGAGAGCTTATTCTATGGAATTCAAAGGAGGGTGGGACCATCATCTTCCACTAGTTTAATTCTCTTACAACAATACTTTCCACTCGATCATCCGAATGGATCCATATAAAGCCCTTTATGGTAAAAGGTGTAGAACATCGACACATTGGGATGAAGTCGGTGAACATAAGATACTAGGACCTGAAATGGTCAAAGAAATGGTGGAGATGGTGAAAACCATTCAACAGCATATCAAGGTAGCCCATAGTTGATAGAAGAGTTATGTAGAAAACCCTCAATGATACCTAGAGTTCAATGTTGGAGACAAGGTATATCTATGCATATATCCGTGGAATAAGGTCCTAAGGTTCGAAAAGAAAGGGAAGTTAAGTCCTAGGTACATCGACCCCTTCATGATACTTGATCAAGTCGGAGCAGTGGCCAATCGACTGGCACATCCACCTACCATGTCAAACGTACAAGATGTATTTCATGTATCCCTCTTAAGGATGTACATTCCAAACCCTTCACATGTACTCTCTTCAGAGGTGGTACAGTTGGAGGATGATCATTCCTATGAGGAGAAGCGAGTGAAGATCTTGGATCATAGAGACAATGTTATACGACACAAGACTACTCATCTAGTCAAGGTACTAAGGAAAAACCCTATGTATGAATAGGAAATGTGGTTACTAGGTGAATCAATGATGGAAAAGTACCGCACCTATTTTTGGCTTGGCATGTAAAACAAAATTTTGAGAGTGAAATTTCTTAAGGGGGAAGAAAGTAATGACCCAATGTTTTTTAAATGGAAATTCCTATCTTATAAATATGTCATAAAATCCCATGAAAATAGAACATAATGAACTACTAAGTTCTAAGTGGCCTTTAAACAAATGTTTTTCACTTTTGTGTTTGGAATTTCGAAAATCCGACATACACGATTGTAACCAGTAAGTTATTTGGATTCCGATAAGAAAAACATAATTTTTGGTGAATATTAACATACTCTTATGAATATTAACATAACCTTATGAATAGTGATATACCCTAATGGATAGTAACCTTACCTATGATAAAATATAAATATTATTCAAGTTGAAAGTAAAATATACCTATATTTTAGAATAAGTAAAAGAATGTTTTAAAACTGGTTTTGATAATAAATTATATTTATCATTAAATATTAAAATAATCATATTTAGACAATATTTTTTGAAAAATGGACTTCATTTTTGGATTCTACAAATCAAAAAATGGCTGGGGTGGATTTTTAAGATTTTTTCTGAAATACTTGAATTTTTTATGAATAGTAAAAATACAACAATTTACTATAAATGCTAAATCATGGATTTATTGAGTCATTGATGATGTTATGCAAATGTAAGACCAATTGGTTCGAGAAAAACTAATAAAATTATTATTCTTGGTCAAAGGAAGACTCACTTTTCCTTGTCTTTTGAGTAAATTATAAAGTAATGATTTTTATACTAAGAAATCACATCTCTCCTCCACTATAAAAACCCCCCTTCACTCCATATTCTCTTCAATCCTATCAAGCCTTGTGACTTGCCGATATTCTACCTAAATATCTCTCCAAGGTCCTCCCCTATTTCCAAAATCTCCCAGCCTCTTCAAAATTCCAAAAACTCTCCCCTTAAGAGGTTCTCAAAGGAGGAAGTGTGAAGAGGTAAATTCCACTTTCCAAATCCTTCATTTCTTTTAAGTTCTTTTCTTTTTTGTTTCATTCCTCACCTACCTTCACCGAAATAGTATGATAAATCACGTAAAATACATGTACTATGATGTTTTCATTACAATTGGATATTTCATTATATTCTCTCCTTTCTCCACCTTTTATTTGAAAGAAATGAAAGCATTAGCTGAGATGTGCTAATTTAGCACATTCAAGGACAACAGTTTATCAATTTATGTTATAGTCATTAATTATAGTCATGAAACCATTTGTTTTATGGTTGAACCAGATTATAATACATGTAATATGTCCTATTTTTTACTTCAGTAATCCTTTTTTACAAATGGTATTAAGTTATAAAGAAAAACATGTTCTGGGTAATCAAAGCCACTGATTAAAAAAACAGTTGTTAGTATGGTTTTATATAATAGTTCAAATTCCATATAAGTAACCAAATTAAATTAAGGACCTTTTAATATCATGTATGTTTAATAATAGAATATAACTTCTTTTATGGACAACCACTTACATCTTTCATGTTTATCCAAACTTGAATATAAGTGAACCAATCTTTTAAAACCAAGTAAACAAACGAGCCCGAAAAGTGAAATTGAACCTTATAACTAATCAAGAAGTCGTTGAATAAACTAAAAATGGTTATAATAAATCTATTACATATAGAAGAGGTTATGGACTTATGAATTAATAAGCTTAATCTGTTTATTCAGGTCATTAATAACAAGTGGAAAACACCAACATATTTAAGGTGAGGGATTCTCCCCATTTCTCTCTTTAAAAAATATTTTCCTATATGCTATTCCATTTTATGTGTAATATCTAATGAAGAGTTATGTTTATAAACATAACCCATACTTCCATATTTATTTCTAATTGATGAGAGACCCCCTTTCTCTCTCATAAATCCCTCTTATTTACACCCGATATCATGTCGTTAAACTGTAAGGAATTCTAGCCAAACTTCTATTATTCCTTCGGGTTACTCAATATTTCTTTTTACCAAAATTTAGTTGTCTTTTATTTTTATTTTAAACTTATAAATTCTGTTTATATGTTCCAAAATCATTTTCCATGATCCATATGTGATTATATTTTGGGTATATACATGATTTAAAGTGAATCCCTCCTCGATACTTCCCAATATGCACACACGTTTTAATGGAACTTCCTGATTTTTTACCCAATTTAAAGGGAACTCTATCCTTTTTTTTATGAAACAATTGTCTTTATAAAATCAGTATGTTTATTATTAAAATAAATTTGGTTCAATTATGGTTTCATATAAAATATTTACCTCTTTTCTATTTTAAAAGCTCTATAATATTTTCCTTAAAACCACACAAAAATGTTTTAATGCTAATGTTTGTCAAATACATTCCTTATATGTTTCACTTATGTTTGACATAAAATACCATGTTATAAGCCTATTTTACCCTATGACCATCCATATATGTTCTAATTTCGTTCATTCATGGACACTTCCATTATACGCTCATTGGTTATGATTTATGTCATGATTGTGGTACCTAATTCTTTCAATGTGTATCCTTATGTTTATGTATGGTTGATTATGCAGTATTATTTATGTGGTAAGATTATATATGTCGAAATAATATTCATGGAAATTTTGAGATGGTCGTGCCTAGATAGCGCTCCAATGCATTGGGTATGGTTATGTTCCATGAGAAAGAGTGTGAAATGAGATTGGTGGTTAGCCTTGACCCGTACTAAAATGGAAAATGGGATTGGAAGTTAGCCTTAACCCATACCAAAGAAATATTTTATGATTCTACTACATTTATATTATTCCATGTTTATATGAACTCATTATTATACAATATGATTTCATATGTTCTATGCTTTGGATATCTTTATGTCATGCCTCCTAACTCATGTGCTTAAGATGTAGCCTTATGTTCATTCCCTTACTGGGCATTTCAGCTCACCCATTTGTTCATGCGTTCCCCAGGGCACCCTATTCATATGTAAGGGCTTAAAGGAAGTTATAATCTCTTTATGGAGATTAAATAAAGAAGATTTTTTATCCCTATGTTTTATTTTATATGTACCTATTTTTCCATGACACTAGACTTAAATATCATTGGCTTGTACTATACTGTATAATTATGATTAAAATCATCTAATGTTATATGTAAGAGGATTGGGATGTTATAAGCAGATTATCACATCATCTCCTCCCCCATATATTCTAGAAAATATATACTTCCATGTATATATAATATGTATTCTCCATTGACAGATGAATCAAGAGGCATATCCTCACCAGAAATACTCTCTTATATGACCAATACTTTCAGATTATAAGATGGCTATCTCTTTACCCAATCAAAGAGTGAAGAGGTAAAAACTAATCTAGAATGATAATGATAATCCTGGAACTCTTGAAAATTGAGATTCATATCAAAAAGAGGGTCCATCAATTTTCATTCATCATTGGCTTCCTAAATAGAATGTTCCTGAGTTTTTAGGCTTAGTGCATCGGCTATCACTTTGCATTTTCCTTGTGTATTTGAATGGTCAATGTCCAATGACTGAATGTACCCAGCCCATTTTAACTATTTTTAATTTAGTTTACAATGTGTAATGATTTATTTGATATTTTTGTGGTCTGTATACAAATAAATAGTGATATCACATTAGATAATGTCTCCTTATCACACACTTTATACCATAAGAACTACCAATCCATTTATTCAAACCGTTACGAGGAATATTAAGGAATAAAATTTCATTTATGAAATTATTTTAATATTAACCTGGACCCAATAAACTATTTTTATGAAAAATTATTTTAATATACTCCAATGAAACAACAACAATGCAATTATATGTTTCAATCGATGCACATTATTTTGAAATAAGATGTCCCGTGAAGTGATCGTTGTCAATCCATAATTTTCACATTACATGATTATCACATTAATGATTTAAAATTAGTGAATTGAATATGAAATAAACATGTTTGGCATAGTCACATCGATTATAAGAATAAACCATGATGTCTTCCATATTAAACATGAAAAAGAAATATATATTAGCAGTGAAAAGATATTCATCATGCCAATAAAATTTCAGGGGGCATTCTAAAATACTTAACTACAAACCAAAGGACTCATATCGACCATATCAATATTGGAAATACATATGTGGTATATATAAAGGCCTAACTCACAGAGGATGATTTTACAATAGCAGGTCAATCCTCAAGATCACCCTACCTCCTCAGAGTTGGCCAAATAGAACAACTATTAAAAAAGAGATAACAATTTCATACAATAAACAAGTTCAAAAATCCAGAATCCATGCATAGACTACGGTTATCATCCAAATTATTATTGAAAATCATGGGTGAACCCCAAGATGAATTATTGGATGGATAAAACACTTATATTACAAATCTTCCCACTATCTCCTATGATCATGGAGCTTAGTTGGTGACATCCTATATAGAGAAATAGGTACTAGATATTATCCTAGAATAAGCTCGATCATAAACTCTACCTTTCTCCCTAAAGGTAATCGATAAAAATAAATGGGAAATATATCACTAAAATGTTCAAAAAATGAAGGAAAACGTCTAGATGCATTCCCTGCTCCCCTATATGAATGATATAACACTAGGATTTTACTCCACCAAAAAAATGATTCTCTAGTACAATAATACATTCTTATACATTCCACATACCAATGTGATGATTACTATCACCTTATGGTGATGTAGAAAATACCACGTGGTAATAGCAGTCCCCATTAGCATGACTGGGGACCAACTCATATATCTCAAGAATGGAATAGATGTCAGTTTTATTAAGATTGAATAGTTTCATATGATATTAAATATTCATAAAATAAAGGGGAATTATTTTCATTGGAATATACCCTCTAATCACACAACTAATAGTGTTTCAACATTCATCACCCCAAAAAGTACTGAATTTCCCTCATAATACTTTCTTGATAAATAAGGATATAAATATGTGGGAGGATCCTATACCAAAAAAGGACTATACGATACTAGAGTGAAATAGAATAGAACCTCATTCGGTATTTGGTTCAAAACCCTGACTCTTGTGTATCATCTTTAATGCATGAAACTGTTATAATCCACTACACTGAAAAACAACTAGACTACCATGAGGAAGTGTACTATGTTGGAAATGATAATCAGAAGTCTAGTTACCACAAACATGACTTCCTCCTCTTACTCTTTGACTAGTGATACTCAAGGTTCATTCCTAATCATTCATAATGAGTCCCAATACTAAATGTGGATCTATTTTGGAACCTCTTCCACTGTAATTTTTATGGTAGTATTAGAAGAAACTATAATGAGTACTCATATGACCATAAAAACATATGTAAAGTAGGTTTTGATCACACCAAGTCTTTACATGACCCTCCATCCAAAATTATGGAATTTAATAGAGCTTATAATGTGGATACTCATTCTATTCATGATCTTATGAGAAACCAAAATCCAAGGATTCCTATAACTAGAATAACTATTATACTATCACATCACTCTCCCTATGTTACCTATAATACATGTTTCTCTTAGTATACCCTTTGGGTTAAGAACCTAATTAATGATATCTAAAGAGGTAGAAATGAAAAATAAATTCACCTGCGATTACAGGAAATTATTTAACACTTCCTTGAAATGTCTCGATCACGATAGATCTTCAATGAAAAGAAGTGCTGTCAAAGTTGGAACTTAGAAAAATGCACAGAATTATCCATAATGGACCTAGAACCATGCTCTAGGAGAATAAACTCATTAAATTGGTTATCTCTTTTCATATGAGGAAACAATTATTAATATAAGTCATTCTGGATGTCTTCCTAGTATATGCCCTGAGGATGACGATAATTGGTTTTCAAATAGAACAAATGCTTCATTTAATATTGCAGTATGTATGTGGAAATATTTACTCTCCTATATAGAGACATGTTAAGAAGCTCACATAATAAAATAATGGACTATATCGAACACCCATCAGTATGTTGACCACTATCCCACAAAATATGAGAGAATTATACCACTTGATCACATGATTCCTATTAGACATCATAGGTGTAGGTAATGGATAACCCATTATGGAGTACCTTAGCTGTATTACCCCCACTAATGATTAGTGTTAGTTTTTTGTTCTAGAATAGTTTGTGGTGTTGTTTTTGGAACTAATAGACGTATCAATGGTTTCCCAAGGACCACCACCTTCAATGTGTGGTCATCAGCACCATCCTGGTACATAAATAGAGGACTACAAGGAGGTCTATCGCTAAAATTATAAGTACACACCAAAAAACAAAATTAAAAAATATATTGAATCACTAATGGAACCAAAACATTAGAAGAAGTGGATTACTACCCAAAATAATTTCCCAACTATCCACTTATATACTTAGGTTATGGGTATGTGTCCCTTATTTCATATATATGTTTTCTATTGTATGAGTGGTCAATTTAAAGTAAAAGGGGGAATAATCTTTAAATTATACTCGGCCTCTTAATTTTCTAGAAACCATTTCATTTATTAATCTTATTTTATATTTTTGTGTTCATATTTCTTTATATACATATTATAAGGATTGATTAAATGGTCTCTCGTTCACATATAATAAAGGACCATAAAAATTATCACTGAAATCGAATCCCATTTAATTTAAATCAGCCATGTACATTTGGTGTCATAATATAATGGTTAATATATGATGGTTCAATTTAGGGAATTAAATATTCCAATTTATATGGGACCATACACTATATAATTTAAATTGGTATCAATGTAATCATAGAGAAATCCAAGAACATATTACAAGTGGTATGTAACATACATGGGTTAAATAATTATATTTAATATTCCACCATAAATTTATATATAATGAAACAATTTAGATTGAATCTGAAATTTTAAATTACCAACAACCCTTCCCTAAAAATTTTGTTAGTAGAATATGTTTATATAACAACCATGGATCACTCAAAAACTATAATAAAAAAAGGAAAAAAAATGTACCAATATGAAATAGAATATTCATGGCATATGGATTATTGGTAACTATAATGATGTATTTAATAATTCTCCTTGATATACCCAGAAAATGTAGAATATACATAAAATGTATAAATTACCATAACTCTTGTGAGTCACCCAATAATGAATTTATATCAACTGTAATAAAAAAGACAACACAAATAAATTTCCCCTTCCCCGTATAATTTTTATTTACCCAGAACATGGGATATCTACTCCCATAAATGACATATTATCATCTTAAAAAATGTTAATAATATATTTTTTATATTTCCAAAATAATAAGATAAAATATTGGAAAAATACTCTGATACCACTTTGTGATGTATCAGACATAGTTTAGTCCCCAATAAACGAACCCCTTAAAACACATGAACTCAAGCATGCCTTTCTATATTCAAGAGGATGTTAAGTAGAAGTGGGGGCCTAGGTTGTGTTATTATTGAGATTATTCCCTATTTTTATAGTGTAGAACAACATAAATATAATATATAAATTAAAAGATGATAAATAATAATGAATAAAAAACAATATAGTGTGAAGAATAAGAATAATCATCTAGTTAATAAGTATTAAACTAAATAAATAGAAACTGTATCATATACAAAATTATAATGGAATGAATCCTCAAATGAAAAGTAGGTATTCATGGAAACATTAATATAGTGTAATACGTGCATTGATAAGAAATAATGTGAAGAAAAAACAATCCAAGATTCCCAAGCACTGGACCTGTCATCTGCTACCAAGATCCCATAAAAATGAAAGAATGAATATAAGGTGTCCAAAGTGGGATACTTACCCTTGTACACTCTAGCAATCATATAATCATTACGAGAACCAGTGGTGGGTCCAATGGGGTGTGAGAAAAATATTAGTACAACACCACTAATGACATCTATGAAATATTGTCCTTAAATTTAATCTATACAGTGTATAGTGATATTGGGGAAAATAAATGTTAAAATAAATAACATATTCCTACTTGAGCCTAAACTTGTAATATAATTTCTCATTTAATCATTTAGTTACTCAATTTATTTCAATTTAGTTTACAATAAAAAGAGCAGTTATATATAATGGTATTAGTGGTACTGTTAAAGGATGTAATGGTTAAAATGAATCCCACGTGTTACCAAGAAATCAATGATGTCAGGTGTCTATCCAACTCATAATATTATCACATGATGTCTTGGAATAAGGGGTTTTATTGTAATCTATAGGGCTCCCCAAATGAATTATAGTTTAAAGGAGTCTAACCAAGTCCACAATGCTCATCCATGGTAATACTATGTTATGAACGACTAGCCCCAATGGGGTGAATGCATTGTCCCATGTGTGTGATGACATCATGTTGAATCCAAGGAGTGTAACCAAGTAATTAAAATATCATGAAAATATGTCTACTTATTCATTGGTGGATATTCACATAATAATATAATGATCAAATTTCATGGGGTATCTCCAGGAATAATAGTCTCAATTAATTATAATGGCATCATATATGTGCAAAAGAAATTCCCTTGGAAATCCAAGGAATAGTTAAGTCTCAATATTCATATAAATATGTAATAGTTCCAAAGAAATACCAGCATTATATTCATTCTATTTATAAAAAATATAATCACAGACTTGTAATACTTATTCCATTTAGTCATTTACTATGTTCATTCCATTACCTATCAATATGAATGACTGGGGGATATAATCATTAGCATCCAATTATCAAATTAATTTAAATATATATTTTTTCATTCATTCAAAAAAATTCATTGAACATTAAAAGGGGAAGATTAATGAATCCAGTTTCAATTCCCTTTATAACTAATCTAATTCAAGTTATGACTATAAATATAATTTTCAATTATTAAAATAACATGAATTTATAAAATTGAATAAGTTTCATTAATAAATAGCTTATTAAATGTAACCAAATAAATAGGCATATAATTCTAATATATTTCATAATGATATAAAATAAGAATACACCAAAATTGGGCGGTCTATGTTAGGCTCTCTACCTCCAACAGGAACAAATTTTATCATCATGTCTATGAAATATAGTATAGAACATTTAAAGGGGTAATTCATTTTGAAATAAGAGTGCGAATACTGGAAACAATTTATAAATTTTGTTAATAAAATAGAAATGTTATATAAAAAATACTTTATATAGGTAGTATATTCCTTATCTAGTATCGACCCTTAGTTGTTCCGAGATGTAAGAAAAAATATGAACAGAAAAACAACATGAAAATTTTACATAAGATCCTACATCAAAATATTATAGTCAATATGAAGAATAACGATGAATAAATCCAATGCAATGGAGCACCTATTGAGAGGAATCCAATGAGATGTTCAGATCTGGAATTGGTGGTCAAACTATGAAATCCGGTCAATTCATAGAAGTCAAATCTTATGAACTCAACATAAAGAAAGGTGGAGTTTCTATCATCTATAATGAGCTAATGAAGAGGATATGTTAAAAGTATATTAATTTAAGGTTTAAATAGTTATTTTAAAAAAATATAGGATTTAGATAGTTTTATTGATGAATTGGCCAAACCATGTGCCAATCATGCATGGACTAATGTGAAAAGAGAGGACAAATATGTTACATGAACATGGATTGGGAAACCACGCAAAAACCCTTTTTAACCTAAGATAAAAATTTTAGATCCCTTAAATATGTGTGTGTAATTTGATCCATATTTATATGAAATTGTGTGAACCACTTCTTCCCACTAAATACTCAATAAGGTATGGTGAATCCATGTTAATTGGGATGTATTGTTCCTATTAACCCTGAGGGACATGGTTTTATCCTATCATCTATCGTTCCGATATTTGAAAAATCCTTAGAAACCCTCATTTTCTCCAAATCCTTACTAGGAATTCATATATGGTAAAAATTATATAATTTTATTATAAGTAAAGGTATCCATAGCTTATAGAAAAAATGTTTCATAGATGGAGACATTCTGGTGGTCTAATGGAATATGATTCGAATAATTATCACATCCAAAACTCATTTTGTTTTGTATTTAATTAATTTTCTATTTTATCATTGGTTCATTATTATTTTTATTATTTTTTAATATTTTAATAGTTCTAGAGAGGATATAATCTTTGATATTGTAGTCTACATTAGTTCACACCTAGATTTTTTTTATTAATGACATCAACCACATTTAGATTTCATTCATAAATATCATATAGAATAATTCAATTTACTAAACAAAATATTTACACACCATGAAATATAATTTCATAATTGGATTCATTTGAGTGAAATTCCACTTATTTCATGAATGGATATTCACATCATAAATTCATATATACAAGTTTTAATTTATGTTTATACTCCTTTTTACCTTGTATGACATTAGAAATTTCGGGGAGCCTTCGACACATCATTCATCACTGAAGAATCATATAATCCCATCATCGGATACTCCATTCCACCATGATGGATTGTATGACATTAATTGAGTCTTTGGGATGGTTAATCACAATATGATATGTCATTGTATTCTCTATCATATTATTATCCACCAAAACCATAAATTTCACGTCCATTGAATCGAACATCACAGGTAGTTATCCATTAAAGTATTTTAAAATTTTACGGTTTTATAGATCTCCCTATGTTTCATAACGATCTACACGATGTATCATAAAATATTACAACTATGGTCAATGAAAGTGATGAAATTTAAGGTATATTTTCCATGTGGGTCTAATTAATATTATAACAATGAATTCTTGTGGGGATGTTATTGGATTTAAATTTCTTTAATGTAATTACTTATATTCATTAGGTATATCAATATATGATTATTGAAATTTTTTTAAAAATGTTGGTTATCAATTGAATTGGACATTAAATATATTTTTAATGTTTTAGAATTATTTTAGAAATTGAAATATACATTTTATTCATTGATGGTATCATCCTATAATTGAAAAAAATTAATTCAAAACTTATAGAAATTCATTATTTTATAATGATTAGGTGTGTGTGATTTTTTTCAATATAATTTGAAAAAATGTAATATATTGAATTTTTCAATTGAGGAGTGATGTATTTTGTTTTATAAAGGTATATATGCATTTCATTTATTTTTATAAAATGAATCCAAGGCCCTGTTAGAGCCTTTAATTATTTATTTAGAGCTAATAAAACATATGAAATTTCATTTTATATGAAATTTCATTTATCGATTTATCCTTATAGAGGGAAGTTTATTTTTTATGAATAGATAAGCGCGGTGTTCTTATTTTGTTTTTTAATGGAATGATCGAGATAATTAATTTTTTTCTGATATGTTTATATTATATACTTGTAATATTAAAAATCTAAAATTTATTTTATGTATTATGGGATTCCCTAGTTAGCTTATTCAGAAGTATATTTACATATACACATTATTTATGTATTATTATCTAGTTATTGGTTCTGGGTGGGAACTGAGTTCCACCAATATAATGGTGCCACATTGATATTCTAGTAGGGTGAGACATGATCTTAGGACAGAAAAATTACTGTGTAGTTAATAATTGATACAAGAAATTTATTTCTTTGATGATTATGTGTGATCTATTCTATATTTTTCCCATTCATTATAAATAATTCTAGGATAATGATATATATATTTATATATATTAATTTATCATTAATTACCATTTGTTAAAAACATTATGTCTTTTTTCATGGTTTTAGTTAAAAATATTTCACTTAAATTTATTAATGATTTTATAGAGGAAATTAAATTATTATTTTATTAAGAAGGATCATTGAATCTTAAATGTGTTGTGATATTAATATTAAATGATTTAATAAAACTTATAAATTATAAAATTAGTGGAAACTAATTTTATTATATATATTCAATACAACATGAAATATATTTATATTTAATGATTATGTTATAGGTCATTCGATGGAGAAATAATAGGTTATTTAGCTCATGTATATATATGAGTAGTTAGTAGACAAATCAAAAGTATAATATGTTCATGGATCTCTCTGTTTGATAGTTTATAGATGTTATAGTGGTGTTTTCCTACTTACAAATAGTTAATTGTTTTAGGTGTATTTCTATATAATTTATTACATTTTTGTAAGTATTGTTAACCATTATCCTTGCATTATTAGATATTGTATTGTGTAGAGTTTTATTATTATTTAGGCATTCTTTGTTTACCCCGATTAATATTTTAAATTTTCTTCATTTTAATTAATTCAATTTTTTTTTTGAAACCATTTAGAAAGTATTTTTTTACACACTGTCACATGTCTTGAGAACATGGTTATCACGTACAAACTTTAGGCCTATCCAATATCAATCTTGAGTTATATGATCATATGTTTTCCATGTTTTTTCATTATAGGAAAATTATTTTTCATAAGTTACATTTCATGTAAAATTATCAACAAATAAAATGTTAACAATTATCATTTCCCAATAATCCCATCTTTAAAAAAAATATTATTCTTGTTGAATAATTTCTTAACGGTATATGATGGTGTATCCTCCAATATAATTTTAATATTTATCATTAAAAAATTGATGCATTTTTTATAGTTACATTAATTTTATCCTATATGAAATGACATGTATAAAAAAAATATTATTTCTATTAGAGTGGTGCAATTCAAAATTCACTCCAGGATGACTATATCTTAATGGCTAGGAATACCCATAATACTGAAGTTATAATATAAATATGTGGTAATATCTTGGATAATAATTCATGAAATGTTATTATTTAAATTTTTACTCATGATAATTTTTTATATCATGAAAATGTTGTTATTTTCTTATGTTTAATATAATTTTTTTAATTATATCCTTTTTAGTAATGAATAAATTTCATTTATTTTGAAATTTCCAAAATAATATCAAATATTCCAAATTAATATCCCCTAAAATGATTCAAAATATTCATGTTCTTCATCCCAATGAATATATTAAAATGTTTTGATCATAAAAAAATGTGGGAATGAACATCTTTTTAATGATCGCAATAATAAGCTTACAAATAATTATTTGTGAAATTCAAAAGTACTTTCTTAAATTGATCATTAATTTGATAATCTAATAATATCAATTAAATATTTCATTAAAAAATAATCATATATCACAATATTATTTAGTTTCATGATACTATAATAGATATTATTTCTATATATGTAGTAATAATAGAATTAATTTAAGGATACTTTATAGTTTGGAATGAAAATAGAATGTTTATAATGGATTTATTTTTTGTTTAGTTAAGGATGTATTTTCCAAATTGATAATATATATATTTATCAGTGAATTTTATATAGTGGTTTTTTAGTTTTTTTCAATGTATAATGATTTATTTTTGAATTATATGGCTTTAATCATTGAGGCATATTTAATATATATGTTATGGATATAGAAAAATAAAAGTGATAATTTAATATTTGATTTTAATTTGGTGTATTTAATTAAATATTTTTATTGGAAAAGGATAATAGTTCTTAGAAAATTTTATAAGGGGTATGGATAATATATTGAGGTTAGTGTATGTTTTATGGAATATGAATTGATTTTTAGGTTTAATTACTTTTTTTTTTAAATTAAAATCATTTAAAATTTAATTGAATATAAAGAAATGGAGATTTTTGAAAGGTTTACTATGTAACTATTTGAGTATTTGGTTAGTGGATAAACATGTATTTACATAATCTTTGTTGAAAATAATAATAAAATATAAAATAATTGTAACGTTTTAAATTAAATTTCTATATATTTAAAAATAAAATTGAATTTCTCCTAAAAATAAGTTTAGTTTTTTCACTTTTTAATCTAGATAAAAAAATTTAAGACAATGAAATTTAGAAATTCCTTTTGATTTTACGGTTTTTAAATCTTCCAAACCACAAAAACAGAATGTGTATATTATAATGTTTTTCAAGTGATGAACATTTGATTATTTTTAATATTATCTTTTTTGATATTTTTGTACGATAGATAGTTTCATTTTTATTTCATTTGATATGTTTTTTTTTCTTATTCATTTTATACCATGATAATGGATATGTCGAAAAAAAGATTGTACTATATGTCTAGTGGACTATATCTTAAAAAATAACATTATAAATCACACGGTCATATTGGTCAATGGTGAAACCTATGTATTACACTATTGGGAAATATTATCTCATTTAATTAAAAATGATATAATATTTTATGTTTTTTTAAATAGATAGGATGATGAGTAAGGGTATGGGTTATTACTGTGTTGCTTATGGGAGAAAATAGTGTTTCTATTACTATCTGGGATATGACTATGATGGAAATGAGTAGTAATTATTATCATATAATAATTAATTAATAAATATATCTAAATCATGATCATTAATTATAAATATGTTATGTTTTTAAATATTAATATATTAATGGGAGATGGTATATGATGCATGGAATGGTATTTTGGGTTTCTTTTTCATTTTATAATGTAAATGGATTGGAGATGATTGGGTTTAGTATGGTTAAATAAACATGGAATTGAAATTTTTGCCATATTCAATAAGATATTTTAACAAGAAATTTGTTGGTGGAGGGAATATAATTAGATATATGATAAATTATAAGGTAGAAAATGGTTTGAATTATTTTAATAACAGATGTTTGATGTGTTGGTAATAAATATTGTTAATGAATTCATACATTAATTAATTATTTAATTGGAAATAACTTTTTAGATGATTAATAAAAAGATCAATGTTGTTCATGTGTAGATTTGTCATTGTAAACTAGTTTTTAACTGTTCAGGTTTTTTTTAAAAGCCTGGTAATTGATTCTTAATAATGAGACATTTCTATTTGTAGGTGTTGGTTAATGGGATAAGTAATATTAGTTACAGAGAAATATTTCATTAAAGAAATTTTAGGGTGTAGGTTGGGTGTGCACTATAATTTATGGTGAAACAAGACCCACACATTTTGGTGAATAATATTCCATATTTATTTCCTTCCCCTCCTAAAATCTTATACATCATTTATTATAAAATATTTTTTTACCATAACATTTTTCATGTTAATAAGTACTCTATTTATAGTTCGAGTGCCCAATGATTAACTATGGGTTAAATTATAGTATAATGTTTATAATCCTTATATTGGGAGGATGTTTCTCACTAGAGAACACTAGACAAAACGCCAATCCCACTGATCAAAAGGGGACCCTGGATGCTAGTCCATTCATAGAAGTCGTCGCAGGTTCTGTTGATCTCACAGAATCAAAGATCTCCGAAAGTTTTGATCCAAAAAAAAATATCGACATCGAGCTCTAATGGTGATTTCTTTCTCAAAAGACGATGTGCACATACTCTCATTGAATCTTTGTTTTGTTCTCATATGTAGATTTATTTGGCATCGTCCTTCAGTAGTGTTTCTGTGCAAAACACTAGAAGGTATCAGCTTCACGAATTTTCACATAGGATTACTGAATTTTTGGCATGTCATATTTTTTTCCCTCAGAGAATGACTATTAATGATTCTGGACCCGTGGTATTGGTCTTTTGGGGGATCTGTTATGAATTTTTTCCAATGGTCTCTATATTTTGATGGGTTTGAACCCCCCATTATTCTTATATGGATTGGTTTCTCGAGCTTGACACTCCATCAATTTTATTAGCATACCTTATTCTCCATTTTGGAACTCTTCAGACAACCAATCAGGCTTGACCCGACTACTATAAATTTTTCATGACCTTTAGATGCTAGGATTTGTACAAAAGTTGACATCTCTAATGAGTGTCCATCATAGTTTTAGATATGAAATGGAGATAACTGGTTTATACAAGATGTTAACTTGGAAAACATACCAGTCTACTATAAAAAAGGACTCTGAATTGGTCATCTTATGAAATAATGGGAGACTCATGCTCCCCCCCCACATTTCAAGTCAATTTGGGTGAAAAAGATTCTACAATGAAGAAAACTATAGTTCAGGTAGTTTAACATGATAATAGAATCATTGTTTTAAACTCCATAGATGCTTCAAATTCTATTCCTATGCCATAAATTCTTGAAGACAATAACCTTATCACTGTGGGTCATGAGGCTGCTACTATTGAGAAGGGTGACAACTTTAATTCTATTATCTAAATGCTTTTTGAATATATACCGGACTCATCTCAGTCTATAGCCTTACTGGATGCTGATGAGAAATCCACTCAATATGAGGATGATTTCTTAAAATCAAGCTGTCGAAAAGGGAACAAACAAGTGGTAGATTCTGTTGGATTCATTACTCCCAGTCTTGAAAAAAAATGAAAAAACATAGGTACTACTCTCACCTTGAATGAACAATTGTTACGAGATCACTAGATGGTTTTGGAATGGACAAAACTGATATTACATAATCAATAGGTGTGGTTGATTCGAATATTTCCATATTTGATGCTTCCTGAATTTGGGATTCAGATACTCCTCCACAGATGGAGGTTAATTTTTCTATTACACCTCCGGATGATAACCGAAATTAATACTATAACCTGGTTATGAAGAAAAAACAAGAAGAAATAGCTTATCAAAAGTCTCAGAAATGGTGAAATTTATATTAAGGCTTAACCAGATATTAAACGTAGAATGTTTAATAAGAGGTTGATGGAATCTAGGCAATGTCGCTGATATTTTTTTAGTGCTGCTATTTTTTAGTCTAATTTCATGGTGTTTCTTTTTTTGGAAATCCAGGGCAATGCATAATGGTTTTTTCACTTATGTTGGTTGCATAAGAGATTTATTTAATAGTCGATCCAGTGGATCTGGACCTTATTTTGATGAGATACTGTGGATCTTGAGGCTGGTTCCTTTTTTCTAGTTCCCTTTCTGGCTGTATTGCTGAAGCTATTTGATGTTTCTTCCCTTGAAAACTATCTTCTCTTAATATGTGAATGATTCATGCCATAGTCTGGATACTTTTTGTGTTTTTTTGCGATGTGTCACTGATCTTGGGAAGTCTAAGCCTCTTATTCTACTCATCCTTGCTGGATACAAACAACCATTTGGCATCTCAACATGGATTTTGGTAGGGATCTTCTATCTCTTGGGTGCACTAGGGCTTGCTTCTTCAACCTTTCTAGAGTGCTGGACCTGTTTTTGAGGGGAGTTCTCTTCATGTGATAGTGCCATGACATTTATAGATTGATCTCACTATTGATCGATGCCACTTTTGATGTACTTTATATATGGTCTCTTCTATCCTGCCTCTTGAGGACAACATATCTTGAGGAGTGGAATTATGCTTGGAGTTAGTTCACTATTGGCCAGATGCGTCTTCTTACTTGAAGGCATGAGGTATTAGGTTGGTGTAAACTCATTACACCTCAAGCATGCATTGTAATACTTTTGTTTCAATAAATATCAATGGGGAAAGAATTAGGTGACCAATTCATGTCTTCGTTAGTCTTAAAAAATGATGGGTTATATGAAATAACATCCCTATTTATTATAGTTAATAGAATCTCTTTAGTATATTCATATCATAAATTAAAAAATATTTTTCAATTTTGGAGAACATACATGGGTTTCCACCCTATTAATTCTTCATTTAAATTTCATTATGAAAGCAATTATTATTTTTCAATGAAATCTAATAATTAATATTTATCTCATCTAATAAAGATCTTATTAGGTATAAATTCATTATACATATATGTTAAAATGTTCAAATTTCAGTCATTAGACACCCACCACTCAATGTTTAAATATAATCATATTCCACATTTTTCTAGGAAACCATGACATGAAGTTCACTATATATAATAAAAATCACAAAATTAAAAAAAATACATTGTATTCAACATGAATCTTTTTCAAAATATGGGGTTTTTCATAACTATGGTTCATATTTTACTATGGTTTTTTTCAGTACTACGGTTCATATTTTCATATTATCATTACTATGGTTTCTGTATTAATTATCTATAAAATTCATTTAACTAAATCCAATTTTACATTTATGATAAATTATTTAATGAAAAAACAATTTTAATGTTTGATCTCCATCAATAGGTGAAATGGAATCACATACTGCAACTAATCATAGAAACCTTTCACTATCCTATAGATAAAGATCTTTTAGTATACTTATGGTATGAAATTCATTATAATATATGGATTATATCTTATGTAATCAAATATATCACACAATCACTCTTTCTCCATTACACTTATTAAACTATAATAATTGATTCCTAAAAATCATTAAATGAATAAATGGGGTTTTGATATTATTATTTAAATTTACTAATTAATCATAAATTAAATGTTTTGAGAAAATTAGATTAATTGATTTAAGGATTAACATATTTATTCATTGAACAGTTTCCCCATTTTTATCCATTTTTCATTGTGCGTTAATGGAAACACCCTAACTATTAACAATGGATAACTATCCCTATTATAATAAATTAGGGGGATATGAATTTTTAGATTTTAGGAACTTATATCCTCTAAAGATAATTATTCAAAAAACTAAAATAAATTATATGAAGTGATATCCAATAATTACTATGATTCTATAGTTGAAATAATTACACAGCTTATGATGTTCCCATTAAATAAAATGATTTAATTATTATATCCAACAACATATGGATGTAATTTTTATCTACATCTTCTATGTTCTATCAAACATAATCTTAAGTGATTTGGATAATGTAATCAAAAATATTATATCCAATTTAAGGACTGAATTTAATTCAATCATGTAATAATGTTAATGAGTAAGGATGAACACCTCAAAACAAAGTCAAATTTTAAATAAATATCAATTACTTAATTATAAATACTAAAATTTTATACAATAATTAAATGATTTTTTTAACTTTTCCATTCCCTCTGAAAAACCTTAGTGGATTACTTATCTCAAATATAGATGAAACAAAATGGAGAAAATAATGAAAAAATAAGACATAAGATAACAAACTATTTTTTATCAATCGACATCACTTTATAATGAAATAATTATTTTATTGACGAATAATTTCAGTGAATTTTTTTCAGAAAGTTTTATGTAAGACTATTTTTTGAACTCATATATGTTTTATAGAAACAATATATAGTATCTATAATTGTTAAAGAAGCATAACTGGAATATGCTGCAAATAGAATAAATGAGTTGGATAGGTTTCTTATGGTGACAAATCAAGTCATTTAAATAATAATAAAATAAAGTGGATTAGAAGAGATTGTGATGAAGTTGTGAAAAAACTTGATGAACATTTATATAATATTAATTTGAAATTTCTTGAGTTGGATGGTAATTTTAGAAATACTAAAATCACACCAAATATATTTTTCAAATATTTATAAATAAATAATAAAACCCAAAAAATATTAGTAATGATTCTAAATTAAAAAAATGTATAAAATTTGTGGTTAAATTCTATTTGAATATTTTGGACAAACATCCATTGATGAATCCTGGAGAAAGGTATCACATGACCCTAATAAAACTATTTTTATGGATTTATGTTCTACTAAAAGTGTAGGATTTAATTAAATATATATATATATATATATATTTATATAACGATGAAAATGTTAGTAAACCCACCAATGTACCAATAGTAAATAAAATCATATAAAAAATAATATCACCCAAAATAGAACACCAAACGGTGGGGTTTCATAAAAAATGAAATATTGACAAATGATAAAATTAATTTAGTCAACGGATGATGTTAAAAGATAAATAGTAGTATTGATATGCTTGTGTTTTTGGATGTTTGAATATAGGTTCATTGATTGTTTTCATAAAATTTTCTGTAAATATAACTTGAATAAATGCATAAATCAAGGGGGATTAACTCCAAACAAAAGTAGAAAAAACAATTTTAAATAAATAAATCATAAAAAAATAATGATATGCATATTAAAAATATATTTTTAGGACATGATAACTAAAATTATTATTTCAATAGTGTTGTCCATTATTTAAATGAATGTTTTTATCTACCAAAATATAGAAAAAACATTTTTATTTGAGGGTATGCGCATTATAATCAATGGAAATTGTGATTAAAATATATTATTTTTCCCGGTATAATTAATCAATGAATAAATATGGGAAAAATATTCTCAAAATGTCACAACCCATCCTCCGAGTAACATGTTGCGACTCCCACAAACCCACCTCCCATAGGCTTGGGGTTGGTGACTAGCACCTAAGGCATGAACCTGCATGTGGGAGTAATTTTCTTGAGTACTTGTATGCACACAGACACAACCCTATCCCATGAAAATTGGAAAAGAGAACATGCATACCACTAAACAACCATTGAGTGTAAATGTACAAACTGAAGGTAAGTGGGCCAGAATACAAACCCAAAAAACAACTCCAACAAGAGGAATTATGAGATCAAGGACAATATTTCCGCTGGAAACCCCACCTGATTGGTAAGAATAGAACAGTTGTTCGAAGTCGTAGAAGCATGATCTACCTGCCTGAACTCCCTAGACACCACCTGTTCTTGGGCCCCAAGCCCACTGTCATGTCATTGGTCATATAAACCATACACAACATCTGTGGAAAATATCATGCAGGGGGGAGTAACAAGATACTCAATAGGGACCCCAACCATAAAGAAATACCAAAATGAAATCCACAAACAAAACTAGAGACCATGACTACGAAACAAGACATCTCACACATGTATAGTCAAATGTATGCAAATCAAGACTATATGTCATAACATTAAACACCATGGAATGTTGTTTTATCATACCATATTAGTACAGTGGGTCTGCTGGGTCACACAGATCTACTAGGAGCTGATCCACAGAGTATCATGAATAGCTGATCCACATAGGGTCTCTAGGTACTAATCCACACAGGGTCACTAGAAGCTGATCCACATAGGGTCGATAGAAGGTAATCGACATAGGGTTTCTAGGAACTATTCTAGAGAGGGTCCCTAGGATATGATCCACATAGGGATGCTTGGATCAGATCCCTACATGGTCTCTAGGAGCTGATCCACACATGTTCACTAGGAGCTAATCTGCATAGGGTCTCTTGTCATTAGGTCTCAGCCAGCCGCAAGATGCTCTCACGAAGCACACATTATTTAGGGAGAATATAACTCTCAATTCATTCATTATATCTAAAATTCAAATAAATTATCATCATAGCATACTAAAATAACCTCTTTGTCACGAGGGTTCCAACACTTAAAAAAAATCCAATTGGACACATAGTTTCAATATTATAGTCGTTTTTATGAAAAGGGGAAGGTCTAGTTTGGGGCCAGTCCAACCCGACTAGATTAGACTGACCCAACTTAGGTCTTCTGACCCATCCCAGGTCCATCCACCTTACCCTAATTTTGTTTGGCCCGTTGGGCTATATGTCTGGCCCATTTTTTTTTGTTTGGATAGACTCCTGCATGGATCTCTTATGACACCCCGACCCTAGTTACCTAGAGTCGGTGCATTATTTCATAACATTGGCATTATAGATGGAATCATGTCTCGAAAGACCGATCAGTTTAGTAGCCTTGGAAGAACTAGATACATTCATATGTTTTACATTACATAATGAAATAAAAACATCAACAACATTTTTTCCTCTTTTGAACACACTTATATCTTTATCATATCCTGTAGGTAAACCATAAAATACTTCTTCACATCTTGAGAAAAATAAAACATAGAAATGGATGAGCACAGATTCTCAGTAAAGATAACAATATAGTAGAATCTTTCATAAATAAGCATAAGCATTTAACGAAATGTATAAGACTAAATAAAAATCCTTTTAAACATAAACATTAGCATAATATGGCTATGAAAAATCAAATAATTCCATTTACTTATTAACCTTGATATTATACTAGTCTAATAATCACATGAAATATCAATATACATTTTCTTAATAATGGAATGCATAATGCTAGACTTCATAACCACATAGTCGAGGCTTTATGCCAATACTAAAAATAAGATTTTGTCAAACCCTTATTCCAAGACACTATTTATTCTCCTGAGACATACCGATGCATCAAGGAGCTTTAGTGAGCTCCACCCGACACTTACTAAGTCCAATGCATTCTTCATATGAAAAGGTTTAAACATGACATGATCATTTTTGTTAAAACTAGCATACAAAATGTAAATACATTATCCATAAACCATGAATGATGTAAAAATAACACATCTATAGTCAAACATATCACAAAAACTTCAATACAATATAGAGGTTTTGTAACACAATCAATCAACATCAAACAAGCTTAAAATCCATCAAAGTATGTCGACATAGATGAAAATGATTTGTAAAAAACTTTGAGAGAAATATCTTATTTTCATGAAAATATTTAAAAGTCACACAATTTAGAAAGAATGAAATTTAAATACATTTATGAATCAATTTTTCCCATACCACTTTGAAACTTGTGAAAGGAATTAAAATTTTAAAAACATTTATGTCCATATATATAAATCCTTAAAAACCATTTTGAAAACATGGACATTAACGATAATGATTTAGAAGAATAAATATTTAAACCATTTAAAATAATGATCAAGTTAAATATTCCCTTCCATAAAACCATAAAATACTCCCTTTGAAAATATTTTTATAAAACATGGATGTGGATGATAAAGAGGTCCCAGTATATACTCACAAAAAAACAACCACGGACAATGAAGATATTGTAGAATTAACCCTTAACTTGTATTTTTCCATTGAAGCGGGTATGTTAATCTCATTTATAATAGTCAAATAATTATTATTATATTATATTATAAACATATATTTTAATATTATATCAAATACGATCTTCTAATATTTCTTTGTTAATAAAATTTTAGTAGTATAATCATTTTGGGTGTTAACTGATATGTTTTCCTTTATATGGTCAGTTATGTAGGCCATGTTTTTTATGGATAGGATTTATTTTATTCAAATATACAATTATATAAAGTTATTAAACATTATTTTTAATCATAAAAGGAAAATTATTCGGGAATGATTATGATGCGGAATGAATCTCATCTCGTTCGTGGAGACGGCAATCCGTTAGTACGCACGAGTGACAATATCATTAATTGATGGTAAAATAATATATAATTGGATGGTATATCATATATACAGAATCATTAACATGTTATATTTATTATTTAAAACATTTATACTCATTATTATACCCATCCAGATAATGAAGTGTTTGAATAACAAACTACACCACGACGTGGAGACGGTAAGCCGTACGTACGCAAGTATGGTGACTTTGTCATTCATACGATGGTTATAATAATGAATATGGTTGTACCGTTTTTATAATAATTTCATAGTATATAGAAGATACTTGATTTATTATTTTATAAAGGAAACTACAAAGAAAGAGGAAGTGGAAAGATAAAATAACTTGAAATAGGTGATTAAATATTTACCTCTTCCTCGGGTTCATCCTATTGATTTGATCAAAAGGGCTACCTAGATTGATTTATTACCAAAGGAGAACCTCTAGGATGAAGAGAGGAAGTTGTTAGGATATTTGGGTGGGGGTTGGACGATCCAAAAGGCTTTGAAGGTGTGTAATTAAGAGAAGGGGCAGTTCCCTTTTATAAGAGAGGTGAGGGTCATTTTAGGAAAAGTTTGAAATATTATTTTGTAATAAAATCCTTTTCTATTTATAATGGACCCAAAATGACTTATATAAAGGATAATGTGGGGATGGGTCAAAAAAAACTGCCAACCAATAGGTTTTATATAGGTTTAGTTCATCAAATTAATCATATCTTTTATAATTAACTCTTAGTTAAATAGTTGGGCATTTACCTTGTCTCTTTGTAATTTTATATTACATGTTTTATAAACATACGATAACAAGACAAGAGAACCCCATGATTTTTTATTATTAATATATATAACCTTGTCTATGTCCTTGGGACTAAACTTAGATTTTTTGGAATATTATATAAATTTATAATATAATATTTGTTTTTAAAACTCAATTATATCAATTTTGACACTATTTAGTATATGATTTTTTCGAAATATATAAGAACATCATCACTTCGAATAAAATTTATTTAACCAACCCTAACATGTAATATTTACCTATAAAATTAGTGTAATTCATCAGAAGTCTCAATTTACATTTATTTGGATATTTATAATATCAATTGTTTTAATATTTTATTAATAAGGTAATTACCGCATTATCATTGTGTCATAAATAAAGTAAATTATATAATGTCTAAAAATTATAAATAAAATACTATTATGTAAGAAATCTTTTTATATTTCTAATGAATATTTATATTCGAATTTATATTGTGTGTAACCCTATATTAACAATGGTTTAGTTATTAAACATTGAATTTAACTCTTTTAACTCTTCGTTAAATAAAATAATAATAAATGTCCTAATCTAATCTATGTGGACCAAAAAGGATCATATTTTATTCCTAAGGTTTTATTTTTCGAATTTTACTTATCCAATATAATTATACATGTGTTAGGGTAATTATGATATCATTTTTACCCTTAATTACCCAATTTTCTTTTAACCGTGGTAAATAAATGGCAAAAGTTACTATTCACATAAAATTATTTTCATCCTATCGAACCACATTTTACTTAATGATATTAACTATGTATCTCATATTTTTGAAATTCAACTCACATAAGTGGTAAGATTTTGTTTTATACAAATTTTCTAATGCTCCTAGGAGGTGGGTTAGAGATGGTAAATAGTTCAATAAAAGTTTTATATATCTAAAATTATTATACAATTAATCCAATGAATTAAATTGAACATATATATATATTATGTATCTATTTTGAAATAAAATAAAATAAATAAAATAAATTATTGTTTAAATAATAAGTTTATTTTAACCAATAATGCATTGTGTTTAACTATTCAAGAAAAATTGAATGTATTTAGAAAGAAAGAAAAATTTAACCCTTAGCTAATTTCGATATTTCGAATTCAAAAATTAAGTCCATTTTGAAAAATAAAATTTATAAAATTCAAAAATGTGGTATTACTATTCATAACGGCTAGTTTGATTGGTCGTAGTGTGTAAGAATCTCAAAGTTGCGTACAATGCAAGCTATTGCATTATTCAAAGGGAAACATATCGTGGAAGCTTGGGGTATTACATTACCCCCTCCTTAAAATAATTTCAACATAGAGATTTATAGAATATTTATGAATAAAATGATTCAGTTGGTTCTTTATCATACGTTCCTCAGGTTCCCAAGTTGCCTCTTCCATCATATGATTTCTCTATAGAACTTTTACCAGACGAGTCGTTAGGTTTCTCAGTACTTGTTCTCTGGTATGAAGAATTTTGAAAGGGTCATCACAATAATAAAAATCAGGTTCGAGTTCATTTTCCTCATTGGTGAGTACATGCATGGGTTCATGCATGTATTTTCTCAACAGTGATATGTGGATCACATGTTGAACTTTGGAGAGACTTGGCGGCATTTCCAAACGGTAAGCTACAACTCCAATCAGTTCCATAATTTCTAATGGTATGATGTACCTGGGACTCAATTTACCCTTTTTACTGAATCATATAACTCCCTTCCATGTAGATACATTCAATAAAACATGATCTCCTACCTAAAATTCCAAATCATTCATTTGGTTAACAACATATCTCTTCTTCCTACTTTGGGCTTCTTTGATGTGGGTTTGGATAATCATCACTTTTTCCATTGATTCCTCAACAGGTTCTGGTCCTATGAGTTTTCTTTCACCAATATTATCCCAACAAGTTGGTCTGCAACATCTCTTTCTATATAATGTTTCATATAGTGCAATCTTAATACTTCAATGGAAGTTATTGTTATAGGAAAATTCTTTCAGAGGTAAATATTGATCCCACATACCTTGAAAGTCATGTGAGAAAGATCTCAACATGTCTTCAAAGGTTTGAATTGTCCATTCTGATTGTCCATTGGGTTGAGGTTGGTAGGCAGTTCTCAAATAAAGTTCAATATCTAGGGTTTTCCGAAGACTTTTCCAGAATCATGATGTAAAATGGGGATCAATTTCCGCAACAATTGATAGGGGTACTCCAACTTCAATAATATACAGTCTTGCTAAATGTTCAAGTGGTAAATCTTCCCTTATAGCATGAAAATGCGCTGACTCGGTAAATCGATCAACAATGACCCATATTGCATCATTCCATCTAGGAGTCTTTAGTAGCCCTATGACAAAGTCCATCATAATATTATCCCATTTCCACTCAGATATGGGATGAGGTTGCATGACTCATTCAGGTTGTTGCCTTCCAGCTTTCACTTGTTAACCAACCATACTTCTTGACACTAAATCAGAAATCTCCCTCCTCACTTTGTCCCAAAAAAATGTTTATTCAAATCTTTATACATCTTGGTGCTCCCAGGGTGTATAGAGAAATAGGAGCTATGAGCATCATCCAACAATTACCTTTTTAGATCATGTTTTTAGGACACAAAGTCTCTTCCCAAATTTCAAAATTCCATCTTCAAATATGAAGTCACTCAATATCCCATCATTCATATCTTTAATCTTCTTTTGAAACTCCACATCGTCATACTGAGAAATATTTATCCTTTCTAGTAAATATGTTTTGGAAACCATTTGATAATGTATTGATGTTTCATCTTCCATGCTTATTCCCATATCCATTATTACAAGATCCATGAAAATAGGCCCCCTTTCAACTCTTATCTTTTTTAAAACTCCATGATTCTTTTTATTCAAAGCTTATGCAACCTTATTTTCCTTCCCAAGGAGGTGGTGTATAGTGAAATCACAATCCTTGATTAGTTCAAGCCATCATATTTTCTTCATGTTGAGTTATTTCTTTGAGAAAATATACTTCAAACCTTTTTGAATATTATAAATCTCACAATTTTCACCATGGAGATAGTGTGTCCATATTTTCAGAGGAATAATTACATCTGCTAACTCAAGATCATGAGAAGGATTGTTTTGCTCATGAATTTTTAGCTATCATGATGCATAATAAACAACTCTATCATTCTTCATAAAGACACAACCAAGTCCTTTCCTTGAAGGATCACTGTAAATAACAAACCCAACATTCCCCGATGGTAGAGTCAATATAGGAGAATTGACTAATCTTCTATTTAGTTCATCGATACATTCTGCATAGTTTTTTTTCCAAATAAACTTATCCTGTTTATTTATGAGCTTGGTTAATGGGTTTTAAAATCAGGAAAAATTCTTGACAAAATCCTGATAATAACCTGCTAAACCAAAAAAGCTGCATACCTCATTTTTTCTCCTCGGTGCTGGACATTCTTGGATTGCCTTGGTCCTTGAAGGATAAATAGAGATTCCATCCTTAGAGAAAATATTACCAAGAAAATAAATCTTTTGAAGCCAAAATTCACACTTTCTAAACATCCCATATAATTCATATCTTCTTAAGAGTCCTTAGAATAATAGTAATGTGATTTTCATGATCTTCATATATTTTGGAGTATACCAAGATATAATCAGTGAATACCACTACCGAATCATCAAGATATTCCTCGAAAACACTATTAATTGGATTCCTGAATAAAGAGGGTGCATTAGTCAATCCAAAAGGGATTACTGTAAACTTGTAATGCCGGTACCTGGTTTGAAATTCTATTTTCATAATTTCTTCCTTCTTCACACACAACTAATGATATCTAGGTCAAAGTTCAATCATTGAAAAATATTGAGCTCCATGAAGTTGGTCGAATAAATCGTCAACGCGTGGTAGGGTATACTTCTTCTTTATTGTTATAGCATTGATCTCCCTTTAGTCAATTCACAACCTCATAGATTAGCCTTTCTTTTTAAGAAAAATGACAAGGGCTCCCCATGGAAAAACACTAGGGCGAATAAATACCTTGTTACTCAATTCCTCTTGTTGTTTATTTAGTTCCACTAATTCCATAGTGTCCATTATATAAGTTGTCTTTGATATGGGCATTGAACAAAGAATTAAATCGATGGAAAAAAATAATTTCTCATTCTAGAGGGTGTTTAGGTAAATCCTATGGAAACACATCAACATATTCTTACACAATAGGTGCATCCCTTATTTGAATATTCTTTTCCTCGCCCATATTTATTTCATTTTATTATTCCCCAATAATTTAATTTAGTAGAGCTAATGGGGGTAGATCTAGAAAAGAATCAGTTGGTGACATTTCATCTCTAAAGTTAAGTTACTCCTTATCATAATCTAAAATTATAACCTCCTTCTTCATACAATAAATATTTTGCATCATGTTCTAAATGGAAATCCATTACGAGAATTAAATCGAATTCAATCATGGGTGTGACGATGATATCTATAGATAATGAAAATTTATATTCCCCAATGGGAACTGATTCACAAAGCTTTGTTGTGATGATACATCTCATTGGTGTTTTGACTGAAAACTCCCTTGTTAATTCCAATCGAAAATATCTAATTTCCTTAGAAAACTGGGAAGATAAGAAACAATGTGATGATCTAGAATCAAACAAGTCATTGGCTAATCTTGAGGAAACCATTAAATTACATATCTCCACATATTTAAGAGCTCTAACCTCAGCAATAGTGATCACATAAGATTGTCCTTTCTCCATTGGACGTTTTTGAGATAAGTTCCTATGGAACATTTTACACTCATTTTCATAATTCCCCTTTTCACTACAATTTTAGCATTCAACACTGACAAACTCTTTCTCCCCCTTACAATCATGAGCTTGGTGTCCTTTTCCACCACACTTGTAACAGACTCACATTCCCTTCACGAATGTACCTAGGTGTTTCTTCCCACATTTACCACAGGATGGATATCCAATTTTTTACTTCTTCCCCTTATTTCCATTTCTAGAATGTACAAAAAATCTCTTTTTCTATTTCTTTTCTTTAAAGTCAAAAGACAAATAGAATTCCCATTCTCTGTTGATAACAAATGAGACAATATATTTTTATGATGAGAAGGATTGTGTGACTAATTATAAATGGAGAAATGGTTTTAACCCATCAAAGAATCAATCAATCTTACTCCTTGGGTTACATAAATAATTTGCAGCATGCCTTGCTACCCTTGTTATGTTATCCTCATACTTTGCGACATTCTCATCCTCGTTTTTCCTCAGTCTTAGAAATTGTCTTTCCATATCTGCTTGATGGTCACATGGAAAGTATTTTTCTAAGAAAATATCTTCAAATTCCCTCCATTCTATATTTGATACATCATCATCTTCCTTTGTCTTATGAATCAATGACCACTATTGACCTGCATCTCCTGTTAGGTGATAAACTACCATGACAACATTTTCCCTTTCGCTACTTCCCATAGCATGAAATATTTTCTCTAAGGAATTTATCCATTGTTAAACTACTAATGGATTTTTTCTCCTAGTTAATGCTGGTGGTAGTTTCCCCATGAAGAGGTCTAGCATTGATCCTCCACGTTGTGGATAAGGATGCACTATTCGGGTATGGTTATTATTCATAACCATAGTGAGCTGTTCCAGTATGGTGATAAGCAGATCAGCACTAGTTGCTTCACCAGCTCTACTATAACTATCTTGAGTAGAATGTAAATACCTATATGGATTACATGCATTGATACGGTTTCCGTTCCTCCCACTAGGATCCATTTCTAAATAATGGAATACACTAGATTAGTTTATGAAACACAATAAATAATTCCAAACGTGTAAAACAATTAACATGAATTGAACAGTTTATAGATACAATACATAATCATAAAAAAATTTCTTTAATGAATTATATACTCATGAAACCTTCAGAATGGTTTGTAATGAAAATGAGAATTATCCAAAGCATATCCCCTGGGAGTGTCGTAACAAAGAGTGCAGCATGGCCCATTGTCGTGCACTAGTTCCCATTCGAGTCTAGATCAAAGCGGTATTTTGGGTGTTTACCCCCAGGTACATTTATGACAGAGCCGCCTCTATCTACTCATATGTAGATAGGTATGTATTGCTTGGAAAACTCACAATATCTCTACCGTATCAATATTCTAGGATGTTCTTCTATACTAATCCTCAATGTCTATCTTAGGGTAATGTTATCTAATCAGAGTTTTCTAAATATAACTTCCAAGGTTTGTACTAAACATCCCATGATACCAAATATAATGCTCCACCCAAGTTACCTAGTGTCGGTGTATTATTAAATAACATTGACATGATACAAAGAATTATGTCTCCAAATAATGATCAATTTAGTATCCTTGGAAGTACTAGAAACATTCATAAGTTTTACATTACATCATGAAAGAAAAACACCTACAAGTTTTTTTCCACTTTTGAACACACTTATATCCTTATCCTATCCCTTTAGGACAATCATAAAATACTTCATCACATCTTGGGAAAAATAAAACATAGAAAGTGGTGAGTTCAGATGCTCATTAAGGATAAAAATATAGAAAAAACTTTTATAAATAAGAATAAACATTTAAGGTAATGTATAAGACTAAAAAAATATATTTAAACATAAATTTCAGAATAATATGGAAAAATAAAATCAAATACTTCCATTTACATATTAACATGGATATTATAATAGTCGAATATTCTGATGTAATATCAATAGCCACTTTCGTAATGGTAGAATGCATAATGCCAGACTTCATAACCACATATTCAAGGCATTGTTCCAAGACTAAAAATAAGATGTTGTCAAGGCCTTATTACAAGACACTTGTTTGTCTCATGAGACCTACCGATGCATCAAGGAGCTATATTGGGCTCCACCCATCACTTACTATGTTTGCTGCATTCCTCATATGGAAAAGTCTAAACACAACATAAACATTCATATTAAAACTTGCATATGAAATGTCAATACATTATCCATAAACCATGAATGCTGTAAAAATAAAACATCATATTTGAAATATATCACAAAACCTTAAATACAATATGGACGTTTTTATCATAATAAATCAACTTCAAAAAAGTTTAAAACCCATCAAAGTTTGTTGACATAGATGAAAATGATTTGTAAAACTATTTTAGAGAAATATCCATTTCTCAAGAAAATATTTAAAAGTCACACAATTTTGAGAGGAATACATTTAATGAAATTTTTTAATCAATGTGTCCCATACCACTTTAAACCTTCTAAAAGGAATTAATATTTTAAAAACATTCATTTCCATATAAATAAATCCTTAAAAACTATTTTGAAAACATTGACATTAAGGAAATGATTTAGAAGAATAAATATTTAAACCATTTAAAATGATGATCTAGTTAAATATTCCCTTCTATAAAACCATAAAATATTCCTTTTTAATTTATTTATGAAACACAGATGTGGATGATAAAGATGTTCTAGTAGATACTCACATAAAAATAACCTCGGATAATGAAGAGATTGTAGAATTAACAATTACCGTGTACATTTCCTTGGTAGAGGGTATGTTAAACTCTTGTATAATTGTTAAATAATTGTTATTAAATTATACAAGAACCGTATATGTAAATATGATATCATATATGATCTTATAATATTTCATTGTTAATAATATTTTAGTAGTATCATAGTTTTGGGTGTAAAGGGATCCGTTTTTTTTATGCTCGGTTATGTAAGCCATTTTAGTTATGGATATGATATATTTTATTCATATCTAGAATGATATTATGTTCTTAAACATTATTTTTAATAATAAAATGAAAATTATTGGAGAATGATTACGATGGGGAAAGAATCTCATTGAGTTCATGGAGACGGTAATCTGTACGTATGCACGAGCGACAATATCATTATATTTATAGTGAAATCATATGTAAGTGGATGGTATATTATATATAAAGAATAATTTATATGTTAAATTTTTTATTTATATCAATTAAACTCATTATTATACCCATCCAAATAATTATTTATTTGAATAACAAACTACACCACGACGTGGAGACGGTAAGCCATACGTATGCATGTATGGTGACTTTGTCATTCATATGACGGTTAGAATAATAAATATGGTTGTTCCATTTTTATAATAAAATAAATGTATATATAATAAACATGATTTATTATTTTATTATGGAAACAACAACAAAAGAGGAAGTGGAAAGAGAAAAGAACTTGAAACAGGTGATGAAATATTTACCTCTTCTTCGGGGTCTTCCTTTTGATTTGAAAAAAGGGCTCCATAGGTTGGATTTATGCCCAAAGGAAGACCTCTAGGATTAATGGAGGAAACATAGAAGGATATTATGGAAGGGGTTAGCCAATCCAAAAGGCATTGGAGGTGTGAAATTAGGATAAGGGGATGTTCTATTTTATAAGAGAGGGGTGGGTCACTTTAGGAAAAGCTTGAAATATTATTTTATAATAAAATACTTTTCGGTTTCTAATGGCTCCAAAATAAATTATTTAAAGGATAATGTGGGTATGGGTCAAAAACATCCCAACCAATAGGTTTTATATAGGTTTATTTCATCATAATAACCTGATATTTTAGATTTAACACTTAGTTAAATAGAATGACATTTACCATGTCTCTTTGTATTTTTATATTATATGGTTCATAAACAAAATATTACAAGACAAAAGAACCCCATGTGGTTAATTATTAATATAAATAACCTTATGTATGTCCTCGATTTGAACCTTATATTTTAGGAATACAATATCAATTAATAATATGATATTTATTTTAAAAACTCAATTATGTAAATTTTCACACTATTTAGTATTTGAATTTTTTGAAATCCATAAAAACTATATAACTTCAAATAAAATTTATTTAAGAAACCATAAAATGTCATATTGACCTATAAAATTAGTTTAATTCCTTATAAGTCTCAATTTACATTTATTTGGATATTTATAATATCAATTATTTTAATATTTCATTGATAAGGTAATTACTGCATCGTCATTGTGTCATAAATAAATTAAATTATATAATTCCTAAAAATTATAAATAAAATTCCATTATGTAGATAATTTTTTTATATTTATAATGAATAATTATATTAGAATTTATAATGTGTGTGACCCTATATTAAAAATTGTTTAGTTATTAAACTTTGAATTTAACTCTTTTAACTCTTCTTTAAATAAAATAATTATAAATGTCCTAATCTAATAAAAGTGAACCAAAGAGGATCATATATTATTAATAAATCTATTTTTGGTCGAATTATACTTCTCCAATAGAATTAGGACATGTTTTAGGGTAATTAAGATATCATATTTACCCTTAATTACCTTATTTACTTTTAACCGTTGTAAATAAATGTCAAAAGTTACTATTCATCAAAAACTATTTTAATCTTATGGAAGAAAATTTACTTACTGATATTTACCATGTCCCTTGGATTTTTGAAATTCAAATCATAGAAGTGGTAAAATTATGTATTATGAAAATTTGCAAATGCTCCTGGGAGGTGGGTAAAAGATGGTAAAAAGTTCAATAAAATTTTTAGATATCAAAAATTATTATAAAATGACTCCAATGAATTAAATTAAACTTATATTGGTATTATGTATCTATTTTGAACTAGAATAAATTTAAATAATATAAGTAATTGTCTAAATACAAATTCGGTTTTAAGTAATAACACATTGTTTTTCACTATTCATAAAAAATTGAATGTTTTCAGAAAAATACCAAAAAATCACCCTTAGCTAATTTTGATATTATAAAATCAATAATGAAGTCCATTATGAAAATTAAAATTTAGAAAATTTCAAAAAGTTGGTATTACTATTCATAACAGCTAGTTTGATTGGTCGCAGTGTGTTAGAATCTCGAAGTTACGTACAATGCAAGCAATTGCATTATTCAAAGGGAAACATATCATAGAATCTTGGGGTGTTATAACTCTTGTGTGGGCCACCTCTTTCCCTTGAATAGATATGTGGTATGTCCTGGGTGTGCCGCTATGTGACATGTCAATGTCAGCTACCTAGAAAACCCACACACAGTCCCCCAACCACATGCGAACCACTTTATGGTCTACAACCGCAAGCCACTCCATCTATGTGGCCAACTGGCCACATCCCTATCCGCCAGTCGCCCACACAGACGATGGATCCAGATTCTCTATCGTTGTATGAGTCAGCTGCAACCCACCTCTCGGCAGGCCATCGTGGCAGGCTGCCACCCGTATGCAGCCGCTACCAGTGGAAGCACATCGAAAGAGCATTCTGCGGACCACCGGGTTTGCTCCATTGGACCGTTCTTTGCATAGTTTGTGCCTCCAGCTTCCATGGGATGTAACCTTCCATGAAATTGTGTCAAAAACTCCTTGAATCCATTTATAAAATGTGACCATAAACAAATCACAAAAAATGAACACGTTTGACGTGCTCAGGCCATTTTCATATCAAAATGCATAGTCCACATTAGAGGCTTAGAAACAATGGAAAAAATAATTGAATTTCAATAAAATATTAAACACAATGCAATCTCTGGAAAATAGAACCCCCTTGCAGGAACAATCTATCTGTGGATCAACCTATTCAGGGGTTGATCTGAGTCCTTTATTTTATAATAAAGAATTGGGAAACTCAAGCACAAATAAAACCCCTACCTGGGTAACTCGTTCTTTGGCAATGATCTATTCTAAGGGTGAAAGAAGAAATTATCTGTCATTCATCAATCCACGATCCATTGTTCGGTGGTCATTGAAATACATCGACATCCCCCACCAGAGCATCAGAGTAGATCCAAGACTTTGGCAACAATATTGCGTTATTTTCTCGACCATTAAAGGAGGAAACACAAAACAGTGTTTCAGTTACATTCTGTTATGAAGTTGTTACACAGTTTCATTTATGAAACAAATCATTTTCATTTCATTATGTTATTATGTCATTTCACTATAATGGTTTGAAATTTTTGAATATAAAATAAAAGAAGTTTATTTTATTTTTTAACTTCATCTTTAAAAAGTTAGAAAAATAAATTTTTCACTAGACCCATGCTAGTTGAGGTTAGGTACATTCTAGGAGAATAATTTTTTTTTGATTTCAATGGTTCCCTAATATATTTTATCCAAGAACTAGTTTAAAGGTTTGATAATCATGCAAGAACATTTATTTAAAAGAACTAAAAAATGTTCGAAATTTTATTCCAGGCTCATTAGGCCTGGGAATTATGTGCCTTCAGAAAATATATGATCAAAATACTTCCAAATAATTACAAACAAATACAACGAATTTTGGGGACAATACTTTCTCCCCACCTTAGTGATCTACATCCCCAAAATACAAAAAAGACATCAAAAACAAATGGGGGTACTGAGAACGAATATGAGCCTCTCGCCCCCAATTATTGTCTTGGAGATTCTTGTGCTGCCCCCGAACACGCTCCAGAGGAATCAACCGCCCATGGAGACCCCTCCCATATCGATCCTCTAACTCTACTCAAAAACATCAAATATACCGTCCCATCATTATTGTCCAACTCTCCCTAGTTGATAATGTGTGATGTATCATGAACGTACCATCTCAGCTGTGACACATGAAAAACATCATGCACCTACAATATCTATGGGGGATGATCTTGGTGGTATGCCACCTCGCCAGCTCTGCTCAAAATATGAAAAGACCGGATAAACCTTGGAGATTACTTGCCACTCTGGCCAAATCTCCCCAATCCCCTTTAGGGCGAGACATGAAGGAAAACATGATCCCCCTCCTTGAACACTAAGGGTCTCCAAATCCTATAATCATAAGATTTATGAATTTATGTGCATTCATCATTCATTCGTGGATGATATTCACCTTGTTAGTGGTTTCCCATACCAACTCTTGATCCATGAGTACTAACTCTCTGGGGTCTATCTAGCATAGATGTGATCTATAATGAATTACAACACAAAGCATGTCCTATAAGGCCGGTATGGTCTTCTCCATCAGACCATCAGTCTATGGGTGAAAGGTTGTGCTCAATCACAGTTGAGTCTAGAATGCCTCCTTCAATCCCTTCTACAACCGAGATGTAAAGCGAGAATCATATTTTGAGTTGATCATCAAAGGCACCCCGTGAATCTACAATATATTCTGGACGTAGAGGTGTCCCAATCCCACTATTGTTCCCTACTTCCAGAAGGGTAGGAAGTGAGCCGACTTGATGAGTCGGTCAATGGTCACCATGATAGAATCAATTGCCTTGGACATGCATTGTAATGCCATCATGAATTCCATCGAGATAAAATCCCACTTCAACTATGGTACCTCAAGTGTTTGTGCCAAGCCTGCTGGAAACTGGTTCTTATCCTTTACTTGCTGATAATTTAGTCACATTAAAAATAACTCGACCATAGATTTCATCATCCTTAGCCACTAGTACTAACGTCATAGATCCATGTACAGCTTTACCCCTAAAAGATATACAAAAAGGGCGAGTTATGAAACTCCCTCAGAAAATCCTCTCGCTACACCACTGAAACCACTGTGCACCCACTAAAAAGGATGAAATTCTCCCCACCTATCGAATATCCATAAGGAGCCTGTCCTGAAAATAAATAAGAACGTCGAGCCTCGCAGTCAATTTCTACAAGTTGTGCCTCCCTAACATGCGGTATGATTGGGGAGTAATAGTCACCAATGGAATGTAAACTTCTCCATCATCATTCATAACAGATATCTATATTGTGGATAGCTTCTCCATCACCTCACTCAGTAGTTAAAACTGGATCTCTTGGTGAGCAAGCCTCCACCCAAATTCCCCTTCATAGGAGTATAGACTATATCGAATTAATTTTCCAAAGGAACTCCATCCATTTCCACTATCTAATGTTCAGGTCCTTCTAAGAGAAGATATACTTGAAGATATTGTGGTCAGAGTAGACAGTAAACCACTCACCCATCTTGTAGTGCTGCCACATATTTTGAGAAAAGATCACTACTACTAACTCCAAGTCATTAGTCATGTAGTTCTTCTCATGTTGCCTCAACTAAAGTGAACTGTATGTGATCAATACTCACCCATGCATTAGGACAAAAGCCAGTCTAGTCCCTAATACTTCACAAAAAAATACATACCCAATGCCTTCCTTTGGTAGTCTCAAGATGGGGGGCACTCGTTAGTGTCCGCCAATGATCCTCGAAACTCTACTGGAACTTCTCTATCGACACGAAGGGTTGTCCCTTCTTTTTCAAGGATGATAAGGGTGCTTCTACTCTAGAAAATTCGGGAACAAACCTCCTGTAATACCCAGTGATCCACAAGAATCTCCCCACCACTGTCACACTCCAGGGTGGCTCCCAAACTAGCACTGCCTCAATCTTTTATAGATTTAATACATATTCATCATTCCAGATTACATGTCATAGAGATTCGACCTCCCAGATCTAGAACTAGAACTTTTAGAGATTCCCATAAATATTGTTCTCTTTTATTTTATCCAGGACTATCTGAAAGTGTGTGTCATGCTCCTCTTCTAACGCAATGTACACCATGATTTCATTAATAAATATAACCATGGAACGATCAAGGTGAGGATGGAAGATCATGTTCATGATTCCCATGAACACTGATGGGGCATTTTTCATGTCGAATAGAATTACCAGAAACTCATAGTGTTCATACCAAAATCTAATGTATGTCTTTAGTATATACTCATCCCGTACCTGAAGATGATGTTAGCCATACCCAAGCTCTATATTTGAGAACCAACATGCTCCATTCAGCCGATCAAAGATGTCATCAATTCTCGGTAGTGGATACATGTTCCTCAATGTCACATGTTTCTGGTGTAGGAAGTCCACACATAGCCTCTGTAGAGACCTAATCTTGATGTAAATGGACATTAGATTACTTTTGTGAAATACAGAGTACATGACATAATCATATGCCAAAAGACCATATCTTTTTAGTGTATTTGGAAACACGGAGCATAATCTTTTAACATAGTGAATTATCTAAAACATCTACAATAAATAACTTCCTCTTTTTTCCTAAATAAACCATTTCTTTATATCTTGGGGAAACCATAAAATGTTGAACTCAAATGCTCAGTAAGGGGGAGTATAGAAATTATATTACAAAGAATAATCATAATAATGTAAAAACATGAACATAACACTTAAAAAAGACCACATTTAACATATAAAAAAATCTTGAGTCATGAAATAAATAGTTTTAGTTCAAAAGGCATAAATCATAATGGAATCATGAACCATGAGAATATAGCATTGGCATAAAACATGAAATTTTCCCAAAAAAAGAATATAATATGATTTCTATAGTAGCTAAGGAATTGCTGCCAATACCATCATAATGGAAAAAGTCCATTACTGAACTGAATTTACATGTTATTCCAGCCCTGTATTACTGAACCAGATTTACTTTAAATTCATGTCATGTCTATCTCATCAGATATAAAACATTACCCAATGCTTTGGAGGATGATATATTTCCCACCCATATCATAATGAAATCATTCTTATATATTCCACAAAAACATAAATAATTTATCATAGCATAACCCATGAAATAGAAAGGGATTTCGAAACATCATTTCATCATGAAATAATACATATAATATAAATAGACTTCATAAAAATAATTTCATCACAAACACAATAAAATCAATGTAATTATATGGATAGAAACATAACCATATGTCATCATTAATGGAAAATAATTTTGATAAACCACTTGAACTTATTTCATGAGGAAAACTTCCGTTCATCTTAAAAAAAATTTCTTTTCTAAAAATTTCATGAAATTATAAAAAAAAAATTAATTGAAAATAAACTCGATATCATGTAAAGGAATATTCCAATAATTAATGATTTCTGAAAAAATAAAAATCCATTAATTCTATAAATGTTAAAAAAAATTCCCTCATAATTTTTTGGAGAAGTCAAAATGTATCTCGTGTGGTAAACAAATGAAATATTCATTCTAAACCATGTAGTAAAAGTGAAAAATGGGTAAAAATGACTTTATACATACATAGAAGTATATTAAAAATTTATGAAACCTTTTTTTAGAAAACAGTGACATGGATGATAAATATACCCCATTAAACAGTTATGAATAAACTATTTTGGATAAAAATGAGGTTGCAAAATTATCCCTTACCTTCGGTCCGATATCCTTTGTATGTGTCCAAAACACATCTAAATCGGGTAAATTATTTTGATTTGAGCCTAATATCTTTCTGGAATTACCTTTTCCCAAGGTAAGGCTTCTAAGAGTAAGGGATGGATGGTGGGAGCTTATTTGGACAGAATTTTTGGTGAGACAAGGGGTTGAGAGGTGAGTGGCATGTAGTAGAGGTGGTGGCCTTTTATAAGAGGTAGTAGGGGAAATTTAGGAAGGTCTTAAAATAATAATTTATTATAAAACCACTTTCAATTAAAAATAGTAAAAGGCTCATTTATTTCAGAGATAAGATGATGTAGGTTCAAATACCCATCATCCAATAATTTTTAGAGAAGTTTTAAATATTTTTATACTTATATTTTTTATTTAACCATTATTTTAACTTTTTTAATCTTACTATGAAATCATGTTTTTTACACATTGCAGGCTAGTGTAATAACCGTATCATGTCAAACGACCCATAAAATTATATTTATGAAATATTCATACTTATGTTTACCATTTGATTAATAATTGATTTTTAGGAATTTAATAATGTTTAATAAACTATTTCATGATTTAAGATATAAATTATGTTTATTTTGGACACTATTCACACTTGATTTTTAAGAAAAATTCATGAAAACTAGATTTCTTTAGAACCTTCAGAATTAAATAAAATATAATATGTAAATACCATCTACAAAATTTGTGTATGACATCATAATAAACTAATAACATTTATTTTATAATTATAATATCATTTATTTGAATGATTTTTTAATGAAGCAATCACTGCATCATCATTGTGTTATTATTAATTTTATTAATTTAATATCTAAAAAGTATAAATAAAATATAATGTTATATGAAATATTTTCAGCTTTATAATTATTATTTATAGTCAACGATTATAGTTATATAACATCACCTTAAAATTGTATTTGTAAAGGATACATTTTTATGTTATATTTTTATTTACTTTAAATTAAATCCTATAAAATATTATTTTCACACCCATATGGCTCAATGGGGTCCCCATATAGACTCAAGGACTACCATTTTCCGAGATATATCATCTAATAGGATTAATAAATGTGTTACGGTAGTTTAATAATAATAATATATTATTTTTAAGCCATATTTACAAGATTTAGACTTTAACTATGGTTTAAAAAAATTACTGAAGTTACAATTCATGTTATCCAAAAAGTAAAAGGTAAATATTTAAACAATTTTATCCTTGGAATTATAAATATGGAATCTAGTTTTCAAAATTCAAAAGTTAGAATTTTCATAAATTAATTTCAAATTAATTCTCGTTGTCAATATTAAAAAGCATGATTTTGAGAAGTAAAATCTATCAAATTAATGTCATGTATTTATGCCGAATTTAAATGTGAAATTACTTCCAATGACTAAAATTACATTATATAATAAAATATTATTATAATAAAACTTGAAAAAATAATTAAAAATATAATCTAACTATATAAATAAATTATATTAAAAGGATGTTTCAAATTAAAATGGAGTATTTTTCCCTATTCAAACAATTTTGTTTTTTATCAGAAAAATATCAAAAACTCAAAAGTTGTAAATTTTTATGTCCCACTTCCAAATAAGAAGTTTTTTCTTTCATATTTACCTTATAAAAGTGTCAAAAAAATATATTAAAAATCTATGCACCATCAAAAGGCTGTAAAAATGCATATTTTGAAAAAATACTTCTATTATCCGAAAAGAAGATTTTTTTCACAAATCAAGTTCTAGAAAATATGTGATATGCATACTAATGAAATATAAATTTAAAAAAAATTAATACGATTCATAATGTCTAGTTTAAATCCCATTAAATAATAATATTTTAATAATATATCTTTGATTAGTGAAACTCAGTATTGCATAGAACACAAGGTATCGAGGAAGGTCGCTCTTTCGTGTAATACACGCCAAGTTAGTGTTTCATGTATTAAAATCTTCCTTTTGGTGTTTTGTATAACATAATCCAAACATAGTTAATTTATTAATTTATCAAAATCTATAATCAGTGTTTTGTGAAATTAATTCGATCAAAAGAACATGAAATTGGGTGCAACACAATGTAATAATAGAGTTTCTTATACTATAATCTAATACAGGGTTTCTTATAGAACATGTTAAACTTGGTTTTTCATTCAACACAATACAATAACGAAAATAAAAGAATATATCTCATAAAATCTCAGGTTGTTACATTCTACCCATTTAAAATGAATTTCTCCCTCAAAATTATTCGGGGTTATAAAAGGTTTAATATTTGAATGTTTTACTCAAGGAAACACTCATTGTAAAAATTAATTCTGAAAATTCATTTTAAAAAGGAAATTTAGAAAAGTAATGGTAACCCAAATTGACTCACCACTGGGTTCCCACATAAAAGAACATAGGTGGAAAGAGAAAACAAGGACATGAAAGGAAAATCTAACCATCATATTCTGATGGAAAGTGATAGGGAATAATGTTTTGGTAAAGTTAATTACTAGAAACCCATAAATATTTTATGATTTAATAGACAATATGATTCATTAGATAAGTAGTTACTATGATAAAATTGTTGGTTTCATTATTTTTTTCCTGATGCTGACGATTTTTTTTGCACGAGGAGAAATACTTACTTGATTTTATTACATTCTCACCATTGGTCATTCCTCGAACAATTTCCACTTCATCTATTAATGAAATTATGATGAATTCTTCATTCATGAAGTTTTAGTATATCATGTGATAGAATGATGGGCCTTTCCATATAACTCATAAAAAATGTTAGAACAGGTTATCAAATATGCATAAGTCCACCAACTATGAGATAATACACTAATATAAAAAACTTCAATCGGAATATAAAATATACTATCCATAAATGGATAACATTACAATCCTTCCAAAACTGAAAATATAAAATGTTACTAAGAGGTGAACTAAATCTACATAACATTTGTCTCGTAAATCTAAAAAGGTAGATCTTGGTTGTCCCATTCCAAACATGTGAATACCTTAAACATGTGTTCTATTAAAACATGAATTACCATAGAACCATAGTGAAAACAGAGATGCTATCAGAAGATAACTCTTTCCACATAACAAAAATAAAAAAAATTCTATATACTCAAACCATTATATCCCCTTTTCATTATATCAGTCATCATGCAATTAATACTATAAAATATCTCATTATCTCATTATCCCTTCATTATGTGCATATCATATTATTTCTAAAAATATATTTTAATCACTTTTCATGGGTACCGATACCATATATTTATGGAAAACCACAACATACCAATACATAGATATTCTAAAATTCCATAATATTATAAAAGAGATTCAACAACACTATTTTGGAATCCCATTATATAAAAACTTACATTATGGAAATGGGTTTTTGGGTTTTTATTCATCGCTCGACAATATTACTCCAATTAACGAGTTGACGATGACTTACATTATTCCCATATTTGTTTATTTCTACATTAAATAGTAGTAAATTGAATTTTAAACATGAAAAATGGTAACTTATGAGATCAATAATCACCAATATGATAATAGCACAAATCATAGAGAGTTTTACCTAAAATTACCAAATCACATTTCAACAAAATAATTTTCTTATCCCAATATTTATTAATATAAAACTTAAATCCTAAAATCTTAGGGCTTATCTCTGGAGAAAGAATTAACATAATGATGTCCAATAGATATAATTCATTAAGGTGGTGTTTATGTGAATTAATGTTCAATGTTCTTAGAAATATTTTATTTAAAATAGAAATCTAGATATCCTAAATATAATATCTGGTTCACGGATGATTTTTGAAGACACATCATGTTTTTTTATGATTAATAATATTATCAAGGGGTAGTGGCTATCTATTGAAAAGGGGTACGAAATAAATCATTAACATGATTGAATTTGATATATTTTTTCTAGTTGGTAATAGGTTTATAATGCATTTTAAAAATCAATTTAATTGACTCTTATAGAAAATAAATTTTTAATGGTTTTATATATTTGAATGAATATGGGTTTTTTTTTAAATTATCATTATTATATTCAATATAATGTAATCTAGAAATGAATTAGAGTTTATTTGTGAATGATAAACTTCTATGAAAAATATTGAAATACCCATATCTCATTATAATATATTAATTCAATATAAAATATGAAGATCAGAGAAAATTTTAAATATAAATATTCATTGAATTTTGAGATTATAGGGGGAATAAGTTTCTCTTAAAAGATTATCCATAAAATAGATGCAATCTTTATATGTGGGGGAAGAATATATACACTGATTTCTATTTATTTTCAATATTTAGGTGTTTATTTAAATTTAATTCTTAAAAATATTTGGTAAATAGAAAACATGAATGGGAAGATTAATCTTTGAGAATGTATATTTTATGATGATATTATATTTGGTGTCATTTTATATAAAATTCAACCCCTGTTAGAGAATAGTGGATATTGTTATCACTTATTGTATAAATGGAAAGTAAAACTGTACAAAAAAAAATTATACTTTATAAGAATACATTAATAAAATGATGGTTTATATGGTTTTTATTTCAAATAAAAGAGTGTAGTTATATGAACTGTCTATAATAGTTGGAATGAAGTAGTGATGAAAGGGGTGAATCCTTCCAATCTGGTATTACGGGACAAAATTTATAGTTATGTATATAATGATTAAAATAAATTTAATGATAGTGATAGAATATAACTATTTTTTTGAAAACCCATCCATTGTATGATGGATATTAAAATCAATAAAATTTATGTTTTATATATGGGTAAATAAATAAAAATGTAGTTATAATTTAAATGATGTGAAGTATATGAAATATTATATTATTATTATTTAATATGATAATATGTACCATAGTAACATAAAAATTTTGTTTGATATTTTTATGACCTTCCAAGGTTTTGTTTAAAAATTTTTAAGTGTTATTTAGAATGATTAAAGATTCTATGAAATTATATTTTTGTCAGTAAATTAATTTGATTTTGTTGAATTTTGGAAAAATTAATATAAATGATTCATAAAATAAAATACGGAATATGATTCATTTACATTTTTTTATGTAAGTCATCCATGTTGTAAATATTGGATATTTTACAATTGAATGATTCAAGGATTCATTATGCACTACCATTGATTTTTGTTTTTGCAATTTATATCTATATATTACATTCAGAATGTACATATTAGTGATCTAGAATCATTATATGAATGATTAACTCATACAAAAATGATTTTGAATAGAATTTTTCTATGTCTGTAGTTATGAATGAGTGATTTGGTGCTACCATATGTTTAATTTTTTAGTTATATATGACTTTAAATGATTAATTTTAACTACTATTTATTCATCACTCTGATAAAAAATGTGAATTATGTAACTGAAATCTATGTTTGACTATTATCTGAGTAAAGGAATAGAGTATGTTAGACAACAGATGACTATCTATGTGTTATTAATGACTACCCACGATTAATATCATATATAAATTAATGATATTGGAAAAGTTATAGGATCTATATAATTATTTTTTAATTTCGTTTTTTTCATCTCAAAAAATACATCAATATTATGTGACGTATTGGGACACCATACGTTTCAGGAGAAACTATTTATGATTCATTAGAGGTAAATTTATTGTGGCACATTATGAGCTATATAAAATTTATCTTGGAATAAGTTCTTTAAGATATATATGTGATCCATTCTATTATACATCAGACTCATATTCATGTTGATTCTATAAAATATTCATGGAATATTAACATTAAAAAAAATGAGATATCTCATTCAAAAAAATATATTTTATGATTTTCGTGAATAAATATTTCATTTAGATTTCATGGTGAGAAATTTTTTTAGAAGAATAAATGTACAGAAAAAATTGGATGAATATATAAGATATGTATACGGCCTAGAGAAATAGATTTATAAAAGACAAATAGTCTTTTAATATTTATCATGGAGATAATAATTTTTGAAACCCCATATAAACAATTTGAGAATAATTTATATGAGGATATTGGAGACATACGCCATCAAATGGAGTTTTTTACAACCGGTACTTCCTAAAATAATTTTTATTATAGAAATTTATAATGACCCAAAAAGAACATGAAATTAAATGAGGTCTCCTGTATAAAACGGTGTAGTAGAGATGGAAACTAAAATTGTATAATTTCTAGAGAACTATAGGTCCTCTCAATGATGTATAAAAAATGGATAATATTTTTCCTATATCGTATTACCCTACTGATATAAAATAACTGAAAACCATGACAAAGTAATGGAAATACAGGAAATGTGTATATCTAAATAATATTCTACATATAGGTAAACAAATTGGATATAAATTAAATTATTCTTCATATAAAATGCTATAATAATAATAATAATAATAATAATAATAATAGACAATAAGAATATATATTTTTTATTTTTTTATAAATATTTACCGAATGACTAATTAATACAATATAAAGAATTATAACATTTGAGCATAATAATTAACATATAGAATAATATTTAATGCATTTAAAACAAAATATAATGTAAAAATTATCTATGTAAATCTAATTATTTAGTTTATTCATAAATTATAAAATTACATTAAATTTATTGATTACTCATACCATGTGTAATAAGTAAAATAATGTTTTTTAATTATCAGAAAATAATTTGAATCATGGCATTACTTAACAGTCTTCTCCGTCTCGTAAAAAACAAGCATTAATTATAAAAAAACACTATCCATTTATCATTATTATCAAATAAAAAATATTTTCCAAATAATATAATCTCATATATTTTTCAAATCAAAATTTCATCCCTCTTATATTGGTAGAAGAAAATTTGAATTTTTTTACCTTTTTAATATTTTAATAAAGATCTAAAACATATAGAAATAGTTTGACTCCAAAGAGTACTATTAAAACAAGATATTAAATTTTTTATGATATGATACTTCCCTAAAAGGTATAAATAAGAAATTAAAAAATTAAACAATGTTCAATTAAATCTAACATCTTAATATTTTAAATAGTGTATTGAAATTTATAAAAAAACGATTTTAATTATTAAATTATTTTATAAAAAATAAATAGAAAAAATGATGAATTATCTACCATCACTGAATCATATACTAAGACAATGTTTTTAATAGGTAACGAGTCTATAGATATTTTTTATACATGATACTATGAAAATAATTATAAAAATGTGAATTAAATATTACTAATCATGTATTAAAATGTTTATGCATTTGATAGATATGAATTAATAGTAAATCAACCTTCCCCATTAAAATTATTTGGTATTAGAAAAAAAATCACAATGCCAAATAATCATATGAATATACCAAATTTTTATTTAGATAGAAATAATTATCCAAATATATAATTCCATGATGAATTTTAAAATATTTAATTTATGTATTTAAAATAAATTTAAATATATTTTTTGATTTCTAGATGAATTAATTCAGAGTTTATAAAATAAAAAAGGATTTAAACAAAAAATTGTTAAATCAATATATAACCATTACATATTCATTATTTATTGTAGTTAATAAAAAAATCATGGATGATTATATAAATGATAAATATTTTTTTTCAAGGTTTCAATATTTATTTTTATAAGTTTCCCCTAAAAATCACAGAGTATAGTATGAATGTTTTTAAATGAAATTTAAATTAAAAATTAAAAATATATATAACTATATCTCTCTTAATTGATTATTTCTCTCAATCATTTATAAAATTTAATACCAAAAGATAACAATATCCTCAATTTATCCAATAATTTTAATTCGACAAGGATCCATGAAACACAATATGATTTTTAAAAAATACAATTTTATTTTAGAATGAATAATGAATGAAACCACATAAAAACACACCCACTATCAAATAAGTCATTATTTCTTATTGTCCAATTGATTTTATAAATGGAATATGATCAAGTATATATTAATATATGATTTAAATAATAATATATGAATAATCAACATATTTGATATATGTAATATAATAAAAAAAGGATTAACCAAATATTAGTCATCACATTTCTTGTATTGAAGATATTTTTGAAAATTATTATTCACAATCAAATATAAGGCCAATGGGATTAGAAAAGTAATCCATGGGAACCGAAATTGATTTAATACTTGTAGTCATAGATATTCCAGAATAAAATGGTTTGAAAATAAATAACCCTGTAGGGTTATCATATTACTGTAATATACAAGAACATTTATTTTCATAATGACCCTTTATTTGAAATCTAAATTATTTTTTAGTTGATGGAAACCATTATAGATCATAGAAAATGTCATATAAAGAGAAGATAAATGATTACAATAAAAAAGACAAGACAAATTTCGTTCTAATTTTTTCAATCTCAATGTTTTGTAACATATTTATCTAATAATAATTAAATATTAAAGATTTGATTTTATTTATTATTTTATATTTTTGATTATTATTATATTTTTTTGTAAATATAATAATTTATCTTTAATCCACACTGACATTAAATAAATATTAATGTCAATTTCATTGATTAATATTAATTTTTCACTAGGTATAATAATTTTTATGATGAAAGAATATAAATATACATTACTATATACCAACACATATTTTTGTTTTGTGAAATTTTATTCATTATAGACTAAAGAAGATTAATTTATATCAGTATTTATTATTAATTAATCACATATGAATATTGTTATGCTTTTCATATATAAATTAATCCTTAGAAAAATATGAATATATATTTTATTTTTTTACTGTATATAAATTGTTTGTTATTAATAAAATTATTTTTAATAACAACAACCTAATTAAAATTCTTCTTTTGTTAAACCCCATTATAAAATGATTATAAGCTTAATTTTCCAAATTTTATTCGTCAAATTTTTTGTGAGTCTAAAATGAAACTCCAACAATATATCATTATCTTCTTTTACAACTTATAATTATTTCATTCATTTATTTCATTATTAAAAATATTTCTTTTTGGAATGTCAATTAATTTATTTCTACACTCATAAAAAATTAAAATGTGAGAGATTATTATATATTTAATCCACTTTAAGATAAGATTAATTTTCCTTATAGTATTGTATTTTTTAAAAATTGTGTGAATAATCTATTACTTATATATCCTTACATTTCTACAAGAGTATAATATTGTCATTCCTAGATCTATAGATCCAAGGGAGAATAGTAGTCGTACACTTGCATTTAAATTTAATTCATTCCCTTTTCCAATTGTATTCTTAAGAAATATTTTTGAGTTTTAAATCATATTTTAAATCTAAAACCCAAATTTTATAAAATATTAAATTTTAATTTGATATCTTATGCAACAAACACCATTAATATTATAATTTATTTTATAAGAAATATTATGTCTATCATGAAACATCATGTTTAAATGACATATGAAATATTATTAAAATATTATTATCTAAAAAAATAGATATATCCTTACATTTAATTGTATGTGTATGTATAATACTAACTAAATTGTGAAAAATATTTTCATATATTGATTAGTAATAAAATAAGAATCATTTATAAGAATCAAATATTTTTTCGATAAGTGTATTTTTACTAGAAGGGTCGTTAGTCACGCTTTGTGAACATAATTTAAAATAACATTTTAATATTATCAGATTCATTTTTTCAAAATGGACATCATTTTCAAAATAATCTAATATATATTTTCTTACTTTAATTTTTTTTTAATTTTTATAAATTATAAAATTTTATGATATGTAATGAAAAATAATAAATTTTAATTGAAAATAGTCATTTATTAAATTATTTATAATATAAAATTATATTTTAAATTTGTTTTAATGTAAAATTAATTCAATTATATATCAAATTATCTAATTTTTTTTAATTGGAATCATTTTAATATAGGATTATTATTTAGGAATAACATAAATGTTTCAACATTATCTCCATAAAATCATATTTCTTCTCTCTTATATGGGTTTAATATAAAATTAAAATTTTCCACTAATATGAATGGAATTTTTTATAATGAGTTTAGTTTTTGGAAATATAATAATTTATAATTTCTATCCATGAAAACTTATTTTTTACCCAAATGAATAGTTATTTGAGTATCAATTAATTTTTATAGTTATGTTAATAATGGGTTTATAGTGGGGTTAAACAAAAAAGAAAATGTTAAAATGAATTTTAAAGATGTCTAAAAACTATTTTTTGGACATATTTCAATATTTTCACCTCTAAGGTTCTATAATAAAACATTTTTGACCATTATAGAATAATAAAAATGTTGGGACATTAAATTATTCAAAAAAATACTATGTGTGCCTCCTCATCTACACATAAAAGGTCTCATGCTCTCTAATCTTCTTTGTACCATCAAATGCACACTGTTCAGCCACTCAATGCAAAAATAACATCCCAAATTAATTTTTCATTATTTTGGGATTTAATCCATTGTAGAAATGAATTTGTTAAAACCTAACAAAGGTAACTTAATGATATGTAATGTTCTTCAACGAGCGTGTTAATTTTATTTCAATATCCACATTCATAAGATATTATTAAAACATGGTGATATAATAATATAAATATCTTACATATAATGGGATATTTTTACAATATGGAATTGACATAATACCATTTCCACTTCCATAAAAGAGGCTAAAATATCATTATTAATATGTGAGGTGGACTACCACATCACGAACCAATGAAATTCCTTCTTCCATTACCACCTTTCACTGTTGGGTATGATGATGGATATAATATATATATATATATATATGATATTTATAACATATTGTTTTGTCATTAAATAATATATATATATATATTCTTACCTTTTAATCCATGGGTGATATGTTAATGTCTCTCATGTTCATGGAGGGATACTGCCTCACAAATCCATGTTATTCATCTTTCATTAACACTTCACATGAAAGGTGTTAATGCTGGTTTAAATGACAATATGTGATATACATGGGAATTTTTTTATATTTATTATATATTTATAATTATTTAAATATAATATAAATCAACTTATTTCTTTATTTTCCACTCACATAAAGATGATTTAATTTTACATGACATCTGTACTGTCACCTTCACGAAGTGGCGTGACTCTCTTTTCATCACCACAATACATGTGTAAAATCATGTAACTATTTTTTGTTACACTTTATACCCTATTTTTTTCGTGATTTGGTGAGGAATCATTTGTGGGATCTTAGAGTTAATTTTTTTTAAATTTTGAATGGATCTATGGATGTGCATAGTTGGTGTGTTTTCCCTAGCCATGAATCCTGCTAGTGAAAACCCTAAAAACCCATTTAGTGGAGGTTTTACTAGTTGATGCATGGATTGTAAAACCATTAAACCTACATTTAGAAATCATTAATATTCCTAATATGGGTAACATATTTAGGTTCATGATTTGAAAAATCATGTGGCCCTGCACTTCTAACCATGCATGCATGATTTTATTATTCTAAAAATTAGTTAAAATTTATTAAACCCGAAATTGTTTTCCACTATGAACCATGAATCATTATATTTTAGTATCTATGTTGATAGGGATGTTAAAGTCCAATTTTGGCTCTACCAATCCCTTTAAATGGAAGATCAAATCTTATTGAACTTCATTTGGTCCTTTCCCAGTAATATTTACCTCTATGTTCCCTATCCGCCCCACTATTCCTCCATATTTGTTAGGGTATGCTTGATTTCCTTGTTTTTTTAACTAATGTAAGATGTTTTAGATCATTAATTATGGTATTGTTCATGAATCTCCTTTTCAGTGGTCTTCATTGGACATACACATTCCATGTGTTGTGTTCATGATCTAATGATACAAAGGTAGGTGGTAACATTTTAGAGTTAACAAAAAATTTAACCCAAAATTAAATGATTAAATTAATTTTATTTAAAATTATTTATTAAAAAAATTTCTAGTGAATTAGTTATTTTTATTTTAGTGTTAATAAAAATTGGGAAAACCCCCCAATTCAAATGATTTGGGGTTTGTTGTATTTTTATGGAAATTGTGAACTGAAGTTGTGGATTTTAAATTGTGAAATTGTTTATTTAAACTGATATAAAATTTTTATTTGAGAAAAATGGGTCAATTTTTTATATGAAACTATAGGGTTTATCATAGTATGATTCCTTATTTGAATAAAACCCTATTTTGGTTTTTAAATGGAAATTGGATTATTCCAAATGGAAATAAGTTAATCATATTGTAAATTAATTTGAAATAAATTTCCCAATATTGATTATTGAATGAGAAAATTAATGGATACATAGACAATGAGTTATTAGATAAAGACACACTAGGTTAAGAATTCCGTACCAATAGATTGACTCTTTACAACTCTAGAATAAACTTATTTGTAGATATTATCCCCAGTGGGATGTTGGTTATTCTTCTTTTTCCATTGTTAGAGAGATGTGTGGGAACATTATCATTTAAATTATATATGTTCTTGAGGATCCTATAACATGTAACTTTAATAACTATTAGAAGAGGACCATGTTTCTCATTGTTAATTATTTGATATATATTCCACTAAATGTAAGCTATATTACACATTCCTCGTGAATTTTTAAAAATTATTTTATATAAACTATTTATTAAAACATTGATTGAAATATTTCCATATTTTGAAATGTAAATCCTTCTTTATTTTTAATATACTATTGAAATGCCATGCAATTTGATTTGAAATGTAATTTTTTTGGAATATTAAATTTACAATATTATTATACAATCCTTTTTGAAACCCTATTGGGATTTTAGCCCATGCTCTATATGCGCCTTTGGGAATTTGAAGATTTATTCTTGCTAGGTTAGAGAATGTGGAAATAACCACCTAGATGTGGTAGTTTCTATTCAACAATAGGACTTATACTATTGTGTACATTGAGACATGGGTTGTTTATCATGTTTCCCAATATAGTATTGTTGTACTTTTTTCTTTTTTACCTATTTGACATTTGGTACTTGGATTCCCTATGGATTTATATTTTCAACATACTTACTTGTATATATTTATTCATCTGTTTATGGGAAAAATTATTCCTAATTTTATACTATAAGAGAGAATGTGCTAGAAGATAACCTATGGGAATTGATAACATAGTTCATGCTATGTCAGTTATGTGTCATGTGTCATGGTACTAGGGTATCAGGAACTATTTTTGAAAATGTGGTGTCAAAAGTGTAGTTTAAGAATCTTTCCATGAATTCAATATGTAGTTGAATTATATTTTTGTTCCATAGGAGGTGGCTGTAATTACATTCCAAGATAGATATAACCATAATAAACCTTCAGTCCTTAAGGGTGGTCTAGGAAAGACATATTGAGGATTAGTTCTATGATTTCCCTTGTTTTTTTCTATCAATTGAAGTAAAAATATTAATTGTCCATCAGTTGGGATTAATTTCCCTTTTTTATCTATTTGTGTGTTAATCTGATGTCTTTAGTGTTTTCTAATTATGTTTTGTAGTTCCATACCTTTGAGAAGTCATTTGAATCTGATCCATGAGGATTCTATTTATTAAACATAGGGAGAAAATGCCCGCATTGATTAGAGTTTGGTTGATGATACCTTTCTTGTTGTACATTCTATTGGATAAGCAACTACACCCATTTCTATTTAGTCTCCAACTTTGCATTCCCAAAGGAATATTTTATAGAATCATTAATAGGAGTTACTTCTCTAGAATCCATTAAAGTTCCAAAGTTATAATGACCATAAACTGGTTGAGGATTGGTTCATATTTATTGAGATTCTGTTTTTAGATATTCGAAAATCATACTGAAATCAATGAGATGTGTCACACCATCAAGCTATGGGTACCTTGAAGGATATGGTGTGACATGATGGTGATTACAAAGAAGAAAAATGTCATAGAGTGGAAAGACATTAAATTTATTATCACTGAACCATTATATGAATGTTCAATGGTCTTGGCTATGGATGGTGAATTCTTCAAACATCTATAGGTATATAAAATCCATAACTAATATGAAAATCTCATTTCTATTCTTGAAATGATTACAGATGAGATTATATCGAATATGAAGATGAAGACTCAATAGTTCAAGATTGTACATCAATTTTATTATCATTATCATTTTTTCTTACTGAATCTTCCTTCTTATGTTGATATACTAGACACACAAGTGATGGTCCAAATGAATATGGAAATTATTCTAGGGTTGATGAGAGATCTGTTTCTCCTAGTACATATTTTGTGATTTCAATCAAAAGAAAAATAATTTTTTATTATTATCACGGTGGTTCTCAATATAAGGGTCATCCTATAACTCCTAAAGTACCTAGAAGAGGAACATTGATTTATTTCCATTATGTTAATATAGGTAACTCCTTATAGATTTTAACTGAGGCATTCAAAATATGTGGTACCTTACGATAATCTTTTTAGCTAGAGAAGTTATACATTATATATTATACCCCTCATAATGTATCAAGGTCATTATAACCTAATGAAAATATGGTGAAATGAGATAATTCATGTGATTGGGGGTTTTATCAAGAACCACCAGGAATGAAGCTTCATCACGTAGTGGATGAGTCTCCAAAGGAAGAAGATACATGCCAATAAACTATGATAGGTACCATCATTATCACCTCATCATTAGTGAATTAATTATTTCATATTGGTATATCTCATACATTCATTTAAAATAATTTTACAAATCTTCTTAGTCCTCTTACAAAGCTTTTATATTATGTGATTTATATAACTAACCCCCTCAGAATGAAGAGAGATTAGGGTCTCTCTAGTACTGAATGTGTTTTCTCATTATCAGATTTCAATATTTCTTGGGATTTTTTGGTTCTGGAAATGAATCCACAAGACTTTATATTCAGTATGGATTGAAAAACTTCCAATTAATCTAAATTTTTTTGTTATCTTCTGTGGGTATACTTATCTATACCTAGAGGGGCATGTAGTATATTTCAAGGAGAATGGGACATGATGTATAGTAGAGATAAACCATCTTATCAATAGTTGGGGAATGTGATATTTGTGTTTTCTTTTTACCTGGAGCATGAATAGGTTAGCGGCGATCACTTAATATTATTCTTTATGTTGGATGATATTTTCCATTGGAATTTTATAGTTTCCCCTACTTGTATGGGATGTAGAGATTTAAATATGTTTAAATTGGTAGTCGACCCGTTACTATTCCATCATCCCATATGTCACTATCTCAATTGAAAGATTCTAAATCTCAACATGATGATCTTTTAGAAAAATTCTTTAATCTATCATGTGTGTCACCATGGGTTTCACCTGTTCTCTTTTCTATAAAAGATTATTGATCACTTCACCATCGTATTGATTACTAAAAACATAATCAGGTCATGGTAAAGTAAACAAATTTAGTTTCTATAGATTAATTATATTTTTTTACCATATCAATGTGGTGAAGTTTTTCCCAAATATTGATCATCGATACAGTTAACATCAGTTGAGAATAAAAGAATCTGATATTCAGAAAAGAGCCATTGATAGAAGATATATCCATTATGAGTACCTTGTCATTACCTTTTCTCTATCCAATTCACTTTTAGTCTTTAGGGATTTAATGAATATGATTTTTAATGATTATATTGATACATTCATCATATTCCATGTGGCTGAAGTCATTTTTAACCTAAGTCAATGGATGAAAATATGTGTCATATGAGTGTAGATCTATAATTTACGAGAAATCACCAACATTAATCAATTATATAGAAATGTGATTTATGGATTTAGTAAGGTATGTTCATTGAAAATGTGTTGTAAAAACATGGTATATCATATGATCATGAGATGGTTAAGGAGGTTATGAAATGAGATAATCCACAAAAGTTTTCATGATTCGAAGAATATTAGTGTTATCTGGATATTATCACTAGTTTTAAAGGACATCTCACGGTTTTATTTTCTGATGAATTATATAACTCATAAGGGAGTAATGATCTCGTTCGATGAGAAATGTCATAATTCATTTTTTGAGCTAAAATTCGTTTTGAATAATTCACTATTGTTGACACTTCCAAATATCGAGTGGGGATACGAGGTCATTATTGATGAATCTTGTTCAGGTTTTGGACTATGTTATTTTCAATGGTTGTCAGTTAATTCCCTTGTCTCTTGAAAGATTAAACCAAATGAGAAGAATAACCTTACCCCTAACCATGAAGTCACAGTTTTGATGCATACACTATATAGTTAATGACATTTCTATTTTCATCAATTCTTTAACGTGTATACCAACTAGAAGAGATTGGATTAAATTATCACTAAAAAATAACTAAATCATTACCACATGAATTTGGTGGAAGACTATAATTATTTTTAATTCTAATATAACACCCTGATATTTTGTTTATTTTTTAATTGATTTAATCATTTTGTGGTTTTTATTCCATGTAACACTGTATATAGATTTTCTTATATTAAAGGGACAAGTTATTATTGATTTTTACATAGCAAAAATGTGATCACATGATAAACACGATATAGAGAGTAGTATGAGGTACACAAACCACTATGTATTACATGTTTTACCACAATATCGAGTCCCGTCGATACCTTGCATAACACAGAAGGATGCATTTTACTAATATGAGAAATAATATTAATATTATTGTCGACATATCGATATAGTTACCTCCTATCCATTGGAATTAAAATTAAAGATAAATTGAAATTAAAAATAATTCTAACTAAGCTTTGGAAATATTATTTAAAAATGTATACAAAACAAATCATGTGGTTATCAATTAGCTATCAATGAAAGTAATAACTATTTATAAGCAATGTTATTTATTATATATGAAAACTATTTTTCTATTAAATAACATGATTTAATATCAATAAATTAAAATAACTCACAATAGATAGATGTTGTTAATAATATTATGTAAATATAATTCAATAAAATTTGTTTACACTCTTCAAATATGTTTTATAGGAATAACATAAGAATAAATTAAATTTACCAATGAATGATTTATTTTTCTAAAATGTGATTAATCATATTTTAATGGGGACCCATTTTTAAATAAATTTTTTTCACTTAAAATAAATATTTTGACAAAAAAAGATTCTTTATATTATATAAATATTAAAAAAAATATTTTTTTAATTTTTGGAGGTTTTTCTAAGATGATTCATTATTGATGAATAGTGAAAATAAATGATTTTAATTAAAATTGTACTTTAGTATAATTTATTTGTATAGTAATGAAATATATTAATTTTTTAAAACTATAATTAGATATTTTATAAATGAATTAATTAAATATTGTTCATTAAAGCTTTATATAAAAAATCTAACTTCAATCATTTTTACTTTAAAAGCCTACTTTTTGAGCCTATATATGAGATTAAGATTAAATTTATTTCAACAACTTCTATGAAGGGAATTTAGAAAAATGGATTCCAAAATTGGAAATATAAAACATTTATAATTTATAATGCGGTAAACATTGTTTTTTTACTAAAAATATGAGTGTAATTAAATAATATTATTTATAATAAATACGGTAAAAAGAGTTTACATAATTTTTAAATAATAACTCAAGTTTTCAAATAACCTAGAATCATGAAAAAAATCTATTAGATGGATACATTTATACCAACTCGCCTATTTGATATAATTTATATAACTAATGGAGTCACGTGATGAAAAAGGGAACATTTCAACCATGATTACCTTTTTATATTTAAAAGAATGACACTTCTCCTCCATTATAAAATGGAACCCCACCCCTTCACTTCTTACACCTATCTTTCCATTTCGCTTAGCTAACCCCTACCCAAATCTCCTCCCAAATTCCCTCCATTCAACATAGAATCCTTACTTTCAGATCAAATCCATAAATGTAGTCCGATTTGGTATAACTAAGAGGGGATACCCATAGAAGATTATATTTGAACATGTATAAAGAATGTCAATATATAAGGAAAGTGTTATATCCTCTCACATTTATTTATGTACTAATTAATAGTCACACAACAATCATTTATTATTAGAGGGGAATATAAAACCAATGGATGTATCATATTTTTCTTAAAAATAAATTTATCTTTATTTATGTATCTATTTGATGATATTTCATTCATTGTGTTTATGTGTCAAATGTTACCAAATTGGTAAAGAAATTTTGTCCCTAATTTTCCTTCATTGAGAAAATTGACATATTATGCACCTATATTTTTATATGGGGTGTATAAACATCCATTTTACATGTTATAACATTAATATCCTTCTTTTCATGATATTTTAATTTGCATTTAATGTTTTATATTCATGGGTATTATCTTTAAATTTTAAAAATGTGGTAATAATTTATTGCTTTATTGTAATCATATATTGGGATTCATTATTACTATTATTCCATTGATGAAATATTATGAGTCATATATCAATAAACCAAATGAATTTTCATCTCCTCTTGTTATTCACGATATCATCAAATAGTAGTACCATTTTCCACTATTTGGTATAGAATATGGTTAAGAGAATGTTTTTTTGGAAAATCAGACTTTATTACTCTTTGGTCGATAATCTATTTGAATAAAAAAATCGTCAGTTTTTTTTTCAAAAATATTTTTAAAATTTAATTTTATAAAATTTCAATGAAGTGGATTTCAGTGATTTTAAAATATTCCTTTATATGTCTTTATGTTTATTTTTACATATTTTATTTTTAATATTTTAAAAAGAAATTTTCAAAGAAAAATCTAATTTTTCATTATGAAATGTTTTAAATGAACATTCCAAAATTATTTTACGTCTATGATGAAATAATTTGATATAGTTTATGATTTATTGGGGTATATGAACCATGCACGCCATTCTTACTATTTCCTTGGACAATTTAATTTGATAATGAATATTTACTTAGAAAAATTGTTTCTCTTCCATTTGTTATTTCATGATATAACTCTTATGAAACACACATACACTCCTTTGTTATTCTATGATTAAATAATTATGAATCCTATCTTATTACTACATTCTATGATAGAAGGATGTGTTTTTAATACTCACTTCATTTAATGGGTTATGATTTGATGTTTATGAAACACATGTCATATTATTGGTCATGGTATAATGAATGGGTTATTATTTTTTTACATTAGGATTTATGAAATTATAATGTGATCGGTGGGACATATATCTCCCTCTAATTCATTGGGTAATTATGGATTACTCATTATTATATATTTTATACATGAACACTATTTCATTATCAAACAGTTATTCATGAACATGATTACTTGTTCTAAATGTTATGTACGATCCTAATTACATGTTTATAGTGTTGTTGTTATAACTGGATTCATGTCTATATGTTTATACATGATCTTAATTATATGTTAACAATGTTAGGAGTGAAAATTATTATGTGTTCAACCACCTATGTATGAACATGATTACATCTTAACAGTGTTATACATTGACTTAGTATCATGTCAGTAATAATATGCATGAACCTGATAACATGTTCACATTTTTGTTCACAAACATGATAACATGTTGAAAATGTCATGTGTGGACCTTATTTAATATCTATATGACTCTACGAGGATCTAATTTAATTTATATTATTTAATAAGAAAACATGTTCTTATATGTACATGTTTACAATGTTATAATATGATGTGTATACCACTGTTTTATGTCTTATTAATATGTTATTATTTTATGTATTATGTTTTCAATTATCTTATCATCAAAGAATTAGGAACTTACAATATATATGGAATGTATGTTGATTATGATCTTTGATATGTAGGGTATGATCTCCTAATGATTTGATCTTGTTCTCATTCCCTAATGCTCATGATTATGCTTAAATACCTCCGTGTTTACCCTTACAGAGCTTCCAAGATCACACTATTATTATTTTTTCTTTCTATAGGTTCTGAAAAAATGTTTTTTAAAATATGAGTAATAAAGGGGATCATTATTATAGTAATACTTATGATCTTTCACTAAATTTTATGAATGTGTTCCATGTTAATAAAAACAAAAAAAATATTTCAGTCCTCTAGAACATATTTTTTTGTTTTCGTATATATAGTAATCTAAAATGATGTTATTTCCATCTATGTTAATCTTGGATCAAAATAAATTATCTAAAATAAATTTTTTAGTCAACAGTTTAAAACTACAATGAGAAAAATTTAGTGAGATAAATAGGGATAATTCTAATTATATTTCAAGGGGTTCCTCTATGTATAATCCTATGGTGTCATATATTTAAAAGGATTCTCACTTTAGAAATCTTATAAGCATTTTCTCATGGTAATGTTGTTTTGACTATGATAACCTTTGCTCACACTATGATTTTTGGTCTTAGTCAATTTCTAGAACCTGAATGAACCATGCTAATTTGGAATACAATGGAAAATACAATTGTAGTCCACCTCAGAAACCAAATTTTATTAGAGATGAAATCAAAATACTCATTTCTACAATTTCTATAAATATGAATCATTGTGAACATCCAATAAAAGAAAAATTAAAAAAATGATATGTAGATTCCTACATGAGATAATTCCCACCTTCTATCAGTGGTTCCATTGATTCAGTAGTTTATGAAAAAAATTATATAAAAGAAAAATGTTTTTTTTCTATTTTCTAGTGTTTAGAGAATAAAATTGTCATGTTATATGTATGCCATATATATTATTAGGATGATCAATCGTAGAATATTATAAATTATATGAGGATAAAATATTATGTTAAATCTATAGATTTTGAAAATATCATGAAAATATTTTTCTATACGAACTTTCGTTGTATTATTAGTATGAAGATGGATAAGGAATTCTTAGAGAATTAGAAGAGGGATAAAAAATCTACTGGTTCCTATGATGAAAATTTCACAATATGTTCAATGTAATCATATGATATTATAATTCTCCATTAATTTAATATTTAATTATTCTTTAGTGTCTTGATACCAACTCTTTGAAGGGAGTTATCCATAAGGTAATTTGAATGTTATGACGAAAGAAATCCATGTGCATCAAAAGTAGAAATCGAAGCTAGAAACCCTCTTGGTTATGGTTATACAGATAATACAATGGTGTTCCTTATAAATTAAAATTTAATTTAACATTGAAATAATGAATTGATTCAAAATCATACTTTCCAAAACTGTGGGAAAGAGCATATAGGTGAGTTCCAAAAAATAATGAAGAAGGTGTTTCAAGTGTCAGAAGCATTTCCATTGAGAAAAATAATATAGATGTGATTTGAAGAGGAAATTCATTAAAATGATTGGAGTTAAAGATAAAAATAAGGAATCACACACACAAATGTGCTTCAAGTACAAGGAGTGTTAGATTTATGATTGTTAATGATCCAATCTAAGGTCTAATATAAATGATAACACACACAAAAATCTAATCATAAATAATATATGGAAATATTTTGGAATTAAAATGGATGAATTGAATCATGATAACATGAAAATAGTTTTCACATCCCCCAATTTTGGGAAGCCCATGATTTATTTTATATGAATAATCCCTATGAAAATCATTGTGTTCCTCCTTTATTGATGTTTTATATGATTTTTCCACTATATATGATTTTTAAAATAAAAAAATCACAATTAATATTATATTAAAAACAACACTAACCCATGAATCCAATAAAAAAGTTTCTGGTATAATAAAAGATCTTATATAAGGAATATAGGGTGAATTATAATTTGGAAGGATTAAAAGGTAAACCATTTATGGAAAGGTATATATTAAAATTTAGATGATATTTTATTGATTTATGATATTATATAACCATATGTGGATTTATACATATTATATAAAATTTAATACCCCTTTTGTTTATGTAAAGACATATGGGCTGAACAATAATTATATTTTTTGAAATCATAAAATAATAATTCTTCAGGAATGAAAAATTCATCTTTATTTCTATGAATCATTTTTGAAGTGGAAATTGACTAAGGAATAATAAATTGTAATGTAGTCCTCAAATCATGTAATTATATCTTCTCAGGAAAATTATTCCAATTTAGGAAATTGAGTACTCAAATTTATTTTTCCTATTACCCTTATTTTTGATGATATTAATAACATATTTCAGTCAACATTATTTTATGGATTTGTGATCATTAACATTATCCTGACCATGTCTTGTATCACTCTCCTTTTGTCACGACCCATCTCCGGGGGCCCGTGTCGTGACTACCCCAAGCCCGCCTTCCAAAGGCCAGGGACTGATGACTAGTACCAAAGGCATAATTACCTAAACATGGGATTGCATTGCCTTTAAAACTTGAAAAAGAACACAACAGAATATGAGTTAGAAGTATAACACTAAGTAAAACTATATACAATGAGTGCTGAAAGTATAGGGGCCGAAATACAATCCCAAAAAGAAAATACTAGTGCAACTGAAAACAAGTACAACTGAAAAGGAAAAAACAGCTGAAAGGTGAAGAGAAGCACCTGTATCGTCCCCCATAGATCCTACCTTAAGGGTAGGTACAGATATCCTCCTCAGTATTCCCAGTCTGTCGGTCTCCTCCACGTACCGACACGTCGTATGGTCCTCCTCTGGGTACCGTCCAGTCCTGATACTCTCATCCTCAGACAGCGATGTCCGTCGTCTGCAACCAACTCAATGAGGTGTGAGAATAGCCCATGCCGGGTTGAGTATAACGATACTAATTAGGGACTCTAATACCCTCAAGGTCTCAAAAAAATCTAGAAGGATAAACCACAAAGTATAAAATCAACAGATAACCATTACTAAGGTATATGCCCATACATATACCTAAGATATCAAGTAATCCATCTAAATCATGAGGAAAACACAAATTTACTGATTCAAAATCACACAGGTATACAACTTATGTAGAGAGATATGGATGATCAGATGTAGCCACTGTATCATCCGTTTCGATGAACCCACATAGGATCCAGGAACAGAAACCAGAACTCTGAAACCCACACAGGATCCAGGAATAGTAAATAGAGCTATCGAACCCACACAGGATCATGGAACAGTCGTTAGTGTTGTTGAACCCACACAAGATCCCGGAATAGTCGTCAGTGCTATTGAAACAACACAAGATCTAGGAACAGTCGCCAATGCTCTCGAACCCACACAGGATCCAGGAAAAGTCGTCAGTGGACAGCTAGCCATAGGGTTCCGCACAAAGCATGCTTGATTCTGGGAGGGTCCGCTCCTCAATCCATGTGTTGATACATCAACTAACATGAATTCCTAAGTTTATTTATCCAAAAGATCCGTCTTTTCATATGAAACTCAATGTGACAGACAGTGCATCAATCAGATGCCCGGTCTGAGAGTTATTGTCATTTCCGTTCCGAGGGCTCAGTAGAATTAAAATTTGATCCAACTCGGGCGTACCCCACATGTGTCCAAACCTCAAGTGGGGTATATCAAAAGAACCAACTCCATATAAGGTGTATTTTTCCGTAGATGGTTAATCAATCGGATGCCTGTAGCTCCAATTACGGGCAAAATAGTGGAAACAGGTCGAAAAGGGTCCGGGTCCGGTCCAACCCAGTCGGACCGACGGGGCCCGACCCGGGTCCAGACTGGGGTCTGACCCAGTCCACAGGGGCGGCTCGGTCCGCGCTGGGTCCGGCCTATGCTGGGTCCGACCCGCGCTGGGTCCGGCCCGCACGTGGTCCGGCCCGGCCGCCCATGGGGTCCATCCTAGCCACATCCAGCGGGGAAGCCGTGCCCCCTCGTAACCTAAACTGATTAAATATTCGTGTGGGTGTCAAAACGGTGCCATTTGGCGTAGGCCCACATCACGCAGGACCCACATGGTGGGGACCCGCAGTTCCTGGCTGGCTGAGCGGCCAGCCGCCTCCTGTGCGGTGTGGTTGCACCGCGCCTCCTCCGGTGACCCGACGGCTTGGGCCGCCTATCTTCCTCGTGGTCGTCCTTGTGCCAGCCACCGTTGCACCGCCACGGCCAAGGGCCACGTCCCCCTTTGGTTCCACAACGCGACGTGGTTGCACCATGCCTTCCTCGTCAATCCTGTAGCTCGAGCCGCCAGTCTCCTTCGCGGCCGGAGTTACATCGGCCACCGCTGCACCACCATGGCCAGTCGGCTGCGGGTTACTCCTCCGGAGGCACGGTTGGGCCGCCACCGTCTTGAGGTGACAATTTTCGCTCCATCCGTCAGAGAGCTTTCTGCATGTCACCGGATGGGTTCTAGTGGCCCGATTCTCATTTCAAATGTTTCTGCGCACTCCTTGGGATGACACCTTTTATCCGCAACCATTTTTGACGAGTAATTATCATCCCTGACTCATTCCATGTTTAGAATAAAATTCCACAAAGAATGTGGAGGGGTTGTGCCACGTTTTTTCTACCCACACCCTCCGCATCAGGGTGATATCAAGAGGCTTCGAATTTTTATCCTCGACGGAATATGAAGAACACACAATAATTAACAAATCTTGAACCCCTTGATTCATTTGTTGTTCGTTGTCGAAGTCGTGGGAATGCGGATGTCGATTCGTTGTTATCGGGAAAAAATATGAAGAAGTCGAGGATGACGCCATTGGCATTCTTCAAGGACGAAACTTCCTTCCTTGTTCTAGTTGAAGATCAAAGAAGAATATGTTCGTCATTGGAGGAAGAAGTGTTCTTCATTCTTTGATGGTCACTCTTCGTTGGGGGAAGCATTCTTCATTGTAGAGAATAAGTTTCTCCAAGTGCTCTTCCAACCCCTCTCCCAACAAAGGAATGACCAATATAAATTAAATGTTTTTTTAATAATTTAAATTTAATTGCACTATTAATTCAAGAGGTGTTGGAATAATAAATTAAAACGATGGTGGCGCCATTAAGTGGGGAGCTCAAGAGGTTTCTCCCCACTTAATGGGGAGTTCAGAAGGTTTCAATCCTTGGGTGGTACCCACCAAAATAAATATGAAGAGGAGGTTAGGTTTGGGTGGGCCCCCAACCATAACCTCTCATGGGAGGTTATGGTGTAGTGTACCCCACCTCTAACTTCCACATGGTGGTTATAAAAAATAAAATAAAATAAGACATGCAATTATTTTATTTTATTATTCCCACATAAAACCCAAAAACTATCTTTTATTCTGACCATCTGCCATCGAGGTGAAAGTCTTCTAAAGAGAATACCGGCACTGTGAGTTCAAGGGTGCCCTCAGATTTAAATTTCAAGCTCCGGTTCAAAATTTATAAAAACTCACTCATACGTTTAATGAACTTACCCAAAAAACATCATAAATTAATTTCAGGCACACCGGGCCTTGGAATCATGCGCCGTAAATTTTTGCAGACTCGCAAAATTCCCATGTATTTTAAAAAAATTCTGTTGAAATTTTCGAGTCATTACATTCTCCCCACCTCATGGCTTTACGTCTTCGTAAGCTACAACATGAACTAATGGAACAAATGGGGGTACTTAGAACGTATCTGAGCCTCCCGCTCCCATGTTCTCTCCTGGAGGTTCTCGTGCTGCCAACGAACGCACACCAGAGGTATTGACCATCCACGAAAGACCCTCTCCTGTCGATCCTCAACCTCCACTGGAACTTTCATAAAAGTCCCCTCATCGTCGACATCCAGCTCCCCATGGTCAATGATGTGAGAAGGGTCGTGCACGTATCTCCTCAGCTGGATACGTGGAAGTTGTCATGCACCCGGTGTAACTGAGGCGGAAGAGCTAAGAGGTATGCCACCTCGCAACTCTTCTTAGGACATAAAAAGTTCCAATGAAATGTGGAGATAACATGCCCCCTCTTCCAAATCTCTGTAAACCTTGCCGGGGTGAGACCTGTAGAAAGTAGTGGTCTCCATCCTCGAACACCAGAGGTCTCCATATCCTATCAGCATAAGACTTCTGTATACTCTATGCAGTCTTCATCTGCTCCTGGATAATCTACACCTTCTCCATGGTAGCTCATACCATCTCTGGTCCCACTAGTGCGGACTCTCCAGGGTCTTTCCAGCATAGTGGCGATCTGCAAGGTCGACCATAAAAGGCCTCAAAAGGTTCAATCTCGATCTTGGAGTGATAGATTTTGTTGTATGAAAAATCCACTAAAGGTAAGTGTTCCTCCCAACTGCGACCGAAGTCGAGGATATAAGCACGTATCATGTCCTCGAGGGTATGAATGGTCCGCTCATTCTGACCATCTATCGGAGGATGGAAGGTGGTGCTCAGACTAAGCAGCGTCCTGAAAGCCTCCTACAACCCCTTCCACAGCCAGGAAGTAAATTTAGTGTCATGATCGGAGACAATAGAATAAGGTACTCCATATAGCCGCACAATCTCTATCATGTAGAGGCGTCCCAAGCTCCCTACTAAACCCTGCTCTCTGATCGGTAGGAAGTGGGCTAACTTGGTGATTGGTCGATGATCACCCAAATCGAGTCATGAACCCTAGATGTATGTGGATGTCCTTCCACGAAGTTCATGGATATCCCATCCCACTTCTACTATGGGAACTATAAAGGCTGAAATAAGCCTGCTAGAACCTGATGTTGCACTTTCACTTGCTGAAAAGTGAGACATCATGAGAAAAACTCCTCTAATTCCTTCTTCATACCTGGCCACCGGTGTTGTCGTATGATGTCCTGGTACATCTTAGCCACTCTGGGATGTACCGCTATAGGGGAAGTGTGGAACTCCATAATCACTTCTGCCTGAAATGCCACTGATACCAAGGTACATCCTCTTAAGAGGATGATGTGCTCCCAACCTTCCGAAAATCTATCAGCTGCCTGCCCTGTGGATATCTGAGCACATCATGTCTTGCAGTCAAAATCTCCACACTGTGGCTCCCTAAATCATAGAAGAAGTGGGGGAGTGACTGTAATAGAATGAAGGAAGGCTTCTCTATCTCTATCCACAATGTATATATGTAAAGCAGCAAGCTTCTCTGTCGCCTCGCCTAGCAGCTGTATACCAGATCTTCTTATCAGTGCATCCGCAAAAACACTCTCCGTCCCAAGATTAAAGACTATATTAAAGTCATAGTGCAATAGGAACTCAAGGCAATGAAATTATCTTCGGTTCACGTCCTTCTGAGAGAAGATATACTTGAGACTCTGGTTGTCAGAGTAGACTATGAAAAACTGACCCATCAGATAGTGTTTCCAGATCTTCAAGGTGAAGACCACTGCTTCTAACTCCAGGTCATGGGTAGCATAGTTTTTCTAATGATATCTTAGCTGCCAAGAACCGTATGGGTTCACTACTCATTCCTGCATTAGGACACACCCGATTTCGGTCCCTGATGTGTCTCAGTAAACTACGCACCCTACGCCTTCCTCTAGAATCCTCAAGATGGGGGCACCAGTCAGCCTCTGCCTCAGCTCCTGAAAGCTCTGCTGGCATCTCTCCGACCACAAAAAGGGTTTCCCCTTCTTTTTCATGGCTGATAGTGGTGCTGAAACTCTGGAGAAGTCTAGTACCAACCTTCGGTAACATCTAGCCAAACCCAAGAAACTCCATACCTCCATCACACTCCTAAGTGGCTCCCAAGAAAGTACTTCCTCAATCTTCTCTGAATGAACTGTAACTCCAGACTCTGAGATGAAATGTCCTAGAATGTGAACCTCCCAGATCCAATACAGGAAATTCGAGATCTTTCCATAATACTGGTGCTCTTGGAGTGTGTCCAGTACTACCCCAAAATGGTAGGCATGCTCCTCCTCAGTAGTCAAGTAGATAAGAATGTCGTTAATGAAGTCTACGACAAAGCAATCGAGTTATTGTTGGAACGTCATGTTCATGAGTCCCGTGAACATTTCTAGAGTGGTGGTTACACTGAAAGGCATAACCAAGAACTCGTATAGGTCGTTCTGATATCTGACTGCCGTTTTCTGCACATCCTCATCTCAAACTCTGATTTGGTGGTAACTTGATCTGAGGTCTATCTTCGAGAACCACCGTTCTCCCTTTAGATGATCAAAGAGGTCGTCAATACTCGGGATTGGAAACGTGTTTTTCAGAGTCACCTAGTTCAGGAGATGGTAATCAACACAAAGAACCAAGCTCCTATCCGCCTTCATGGCGAATAGAATCAGGGATACTGAGGCAGAAAAACTGGGCTGAATGAATCCCTTACCCTACAAGTCCTCCAACTGTACCATCATCTCATGAAGCTCAGCGGGATCCATCCGATATGCTAGTGTAGATATCAGTGTCATCCCGGGGTATAGGTCAATGTAAAATTCCACATCTCTTCAAGGAGGTATTTTTGGGACATCATTAGGGAAAACATCCGTGTAATGGTCCACCACTACAGGATAAGTCAAACTCTCTACATCATCTACTCTAATGGTAAGGAATGAAAACTGATGAGTGATTGGTTTCACCATCCTCTGATTAAGTCCTTCATGTGATGTAAAGGCTCCCTTCTCACCGGTGAAGGTGAACCTACTCCCATCCATGAGGAAACACCCCACATTTCACCTAATATAGTCGATATGATAATGGACTATAGATAACTAGTCCATACCTAAAATGAAGTCGTAAGGCCTTGATATTGCTACTAGGAGATCCCAGCCGAAGCACCCACCTCCTAGAGTAATCTCACACTGCCGGCACTAGTACGTAATCGTCGAATCTGTTCCCTTATAAATATATAGATGTATGGATCGAGCCAATGGCTCTGTCAGAATCTTTGAGCTCTGAACGGGGGCAGCAGAACTGAAAGAGTGACTGGCACCTGTGTCTATAAGAACTGTAGCTAAGGTGGAGTAGACACAGACTATAACACGAATAATCTCTGGAGCTCCATGATTGTATGCCTCATCTATCTGGAGTAGATCTATCCCCATTGCACCTGCTCCCTGCGGTCGGGGTGGACCTAGTGGTGGTGGTGGTGGTAACACCTCATAACGTCGTCTACCACTAACTGCACGACTAGCTCCTCTACCACGTCCACCTTCGCCCTGCGGATCATCTTGATCGAACATCTACCTCTACCTGGGAGGTCCCTCAACTATCTTTTGATCATCCAAATGGTGGGTTGGACAGTCACGATCCATGTGACCCTACACGCGGCATGTGAAACACTGTCTATTCCTCGAATTACTGGATCTATTTCGTGTGCCTCGCACAACTAAACCTGGGTCCTGAGTTCTTCTAGCTGATGGTCTGGTCCTCTTGGACCTCTGCGACATTTTTCTACTGCCTGTTGCAGAAGACTCCACTACATGACGCCCAGTGGTGGGTCTCGCTGCTGGTGACTGATCAGTAAGAAAACTCTCCACTAATAGGGATCCCTACAACACTCTCTCCTATGTCGGAATGCTGAGGGAGATCATAGAAGCCCCAATCTCTCGCCTGAGCCCCTGCTCGTAGGTTTGGGCTTTGCAGAATGGGTCATGTAGCATATCTAAGGAGTAGCGTGCAAGGTTTTTGAACCTCACTGAGTACTGTGCCACCATCATGCTACCCTGCAGCAGATGAAGTAGTTCCTGAATCCGCACCGCACGTAGGGTGGTTGGGGCGAACTCCACCCGAAATAGGATGTCGATGTTTTCCTAGAGAAGTGTCACCTCATTATTCACCTGAATCATCAGGCTCTACCATCTACCTGTGGATTTCTGAAGGAGACTCGTGTCAATGATCACTATAAGGTCTTCTGGAGTCCCTACCAGTCATAAGTGTCTCACCATAGCCTCCAGACAATCCTCAGCTACATGCAGGTCCGTCTCACCCCTGTACCTTGGTAGCCTCTGGCGATGGAACTAGTGAAATGCGCTCAGGCGGCATGAACTCTCCACTGCCAGGGCTAGTGGCCTCTATGGCCGAACGGGTAGTGTCACCACTGGTGCCTCCGCTATGATAGGTCCTTGCACTTAGGTCGCATCGCTCGGTGGGTTAACATCTCGTACAAAGCCTATAACCCTGGATGTCTATCTTGGTGGGGCCATCATGATAAGAAACAGGTGTTCCACGATAAATAAGTTATACCTCGTGAGCTTACTCAAAGAGATCACAAAGAAAACTCTTTAAACACACATGAAAATAGTGTTTTCATACACTAAGTCAGAAATCAGAAGTCGGGGTCCTGGTGTATGGATACGTCGGCCGCCACACCAACACTGGACTCCCTAAACTGAAACCACACTCAGTAACCTTAACAATATTGTATCCTAGAAAAGATCAGAGTCCTAAGTTCTATGGTAGAAGCGACTCCTCTGATACCAATTTTTCATGACCCATACCCTGGGGCCAATGTGACTACCCCAAGCACACCTTCCATAGGCCAGGGGCTGGTGACTAGCAGGAAAGGTGTAATTCCCTAAATCTGGGAATTAATTGCCTTTATAACATGAAAACGCACACAACAGAGTATGAGCTGGAAGAAAAAAACTAAATAAAACAGTATACAAAGAGTGTTGAAAGTAGAGGGGTCGAAATACAAGCCCAATTGGAAAATAAAAATATAACTGAAAACAAGTACAACGGAAAAGGAAAAAACAAGTGAAATGTGAAAAGAATCTATTAGATCATCCACCACAGATCCTACCCGAAGGGTAGGTATAGATAGCCTCCACAGCACTCCATGTCTTTCTATCTTCTTCGCATACCGATACGTTTTATGGTCCACCTCCAGGTACCGTCCAGTCCTGGTACTCTTTGCCTCAGTCAGCGTTGTCCGTTGTCTGCAACCAACACAATGAGGTGTAGGCATTGATTGTGCAGGGGCGAGTATGACGATACTCAGTATGAAGCCCAAGACCCTCAAGGTTCAAAAAATCTACATGGATATACCACAAATTAAGAAATCAACTGATAACAATTGCTTAGGTATATGCCCATAAATATACCTAAGTAATCAAGTAATCCCTCTAAATCATGAGGAAAACAAAAAGTTACTAACTCATCTCACATAGGTATAAAAATTATGTAGAGTGATAGAGATGATCATATGTAGCCACTGTATCATCCATTCTGTCAAACCCACACAGGATCTAGGAACAGAAACTAGAATTTTCGAACCGACATAGGATCCTGGAATAGTAAACAGAGTTGTCAAACCCGCACAGGATCCAGGAACAGTCGTCAGTGCTGTCGAACCCACACAGGATCCAGGAATAGTATTTAGTGATATCGATCCAACACAAGTTCTAGGAATAGTCTTCAGTGATGTCAAACCCACATAGGATAATTGAACAGTCGTTAGTGCACAACTAGCCACAGGGTTCCACACAAAGCATTCTTGATTCTGGGAGGGCACGGTCCTCAAGCCAAGTGTTGATACATCAACTTCCATTAAGTCCCAAGTATATGTATCCAAAATATCCATCGTTCAGTATAAAACTCAATGCAACAGATAGTGCGTCAATCAAACGCCCGGTCTGAAAGTTATTGGCATTTCCATTCCAAGGGAAAAGTTGGATTTATTTTCAATCCAACCCGACCATAACACAAATTTGTCCAAACCATGAGTGGGTTATACCAAAAGAACCGCATACTACCAAGATTTTAATCTCTATAGAAAGTTCATCAATCAGATGAACGTAGCTCATGTTTTAGGAAAAAGAGCGGAAACAGGTCGAAACGGGTCCGGGTCCGGTCCGGCCAAGTCAGACGGACTTGGCCCAACCCAGGTCAGGACTGGGGTCTGACCTCGTCCGCGGGGGCAGCCCGGCCCCCGCTGGGTCCGGCCCATGCTGGGTCTGGCCTGACGGCCTGTGGGGTCCTCCCTAGCCACATCCATGGGGGAAGCCGCACCCCATGTTAACCCTAACGGCTTAGCCGTTTGGGTTGGAGTCAAACTAGCGCAACGTGGCACTGGTCCGCGTCACGCATGACCCACATGGTGGGGTCTCCTTGTTCTCAGCTGGTCGAGCATCCAGCTACATCCCGCGTGGCGCGGTTTCACCGCGCCTCCTCCGGCGACCCGGTGGCTCGGGCCACCGGTCTTCCTCTTGGGCGGCCTTGCACCGGTCGTCGCTGCACCGCCGCGACCAAGGGCCGTGGCCCCTAACGGTTCCACTGCGGTGCGTAGTTGCACCATTCTTTCCTCGGAAACCGGGCAGCTCGATCCATTGGCCTCCTTCACAGACGACATTTCTCCAGCCGCTGCTGCCCCACCGCGGCCAGTCAGCCCCAGGTTACTCCATCGGTGGCGTGGTGGCGCCGCCGCGGTCTCGTGGTGACGATTGTCGCTCCATCCGTCGGCGATCATTCTGCAGGTCCCCGGACAAGTTCCGGTGGCCCGATTCTCATTCTGAATGTTTCCGCACACTCCTCGGGATGTCGTCTTTGATCCCCAACCATTGTTGACAAGTAACGATAATCCTGGACTCATGAAACATTTAACATCAAATTCCACAAAGAAGGTGGAGGGGTTGGGCCGTGTTAGTTTGGCCCGCGCCTTCCACGTAAGGGTGATATCAAGCATCATTGAATTATAATCCTCGACAGAAAATGAATAACATGAAACAATTAACAATGCTTTAAACCCTACATTTGTTTGTTGTTTTTTGTCGAAGTCACGGGAAGGCAGGCGTCGATTCGTTGATGTCGGAAAAGAAGATGAAGTAGGTGATCATGACGTCGTTGGAGTTTTCTCAATGATGGCACTTCCTCCCTTATTCCAGTTGAAGATAAAAGAAAAATATGTCCGTCATTGGTGGATTAATTGTTCTTCTTTCTTCGATGGTCTCTCTTCGTTGGGAAGAGAGTTCATCGTTGGAAAGAATAAGTTTCTCCAAGTGCTCTTCTTACACCTCTCCCAATAAATTAATGGCCAATATAAATTAAATTATGTTTTAATAATATAATTTTAATTGCACCATTAATTCAAGAGGTGTTTCCACAATAAATTAAAAAGTGGGTGGCACCATTAATTGTGGAGCTGAAGAGGTTTCTCCCCACTTAATGGGGACTTCATATGGTTTCTAACCTTGGGTGGTCCCCACCAAAATGAATATGAAGAGGAGGTTAGGCTCAGGTGGGCCCCACAACCATAACCTCCCATGGGAGGTTAAGGTGTGGTGGAACCCACCTCTAACATCCACATGGTGGTTATAACAAAAAAAATAATACATGCACTTATTTTATTTTATTATTCCCACATAAAACCCAAAAACTATATTTTATTCCCGACGATCTGCCATCGAGGTGAAAGTCTTACTAATCGAATATCGGTGCTGCGAGTTCAACGGTGCCTTTAAATTTCTATTCCAAGCACCAGTTCAAAAGTTACAAAAACACACTCGTACGTTTACTGAATATGCCTGAACAAAACTATAGAAATTGATTCCAGGCACCCCGGGCCTCAGAATCATGCGTCGTAAATTTTAACTGACTCGATAAATTCCCATGTATTTAAAAATATATATAGAAATTTCCAGGTCTTTACACCTTTAGAACATGATAGTTATATTTTTCTACCATGTCCATTATTTCAATTCCCACTAATTTTCTCATATGCGGTAATCAAGTTATGAGTTACATTGGGTAACACTTTTGTAACCAAAAAACTTATGTAAAAGGATGTTTTATTATTCATTTTTATGATATGTGTTTTTATGAATGAAATAATCATGAATTAAACCATTTATGACCTAGATTAACCTTGAGGGAGAAATTGATTTTAAGGGGGTATAATTTAACTCCATGAGATTTTATAATAAAAAATTCAAATTATAGTAATAATTTCTGATATTTCTCATTTCACACCACACTATATATAAAATTTTTTATATGAAATAAAAATGTTATTATTTATTTATACACAACACCAATTCGAGATTGCAATACACAAAACACATAGAATATCTTTTATTACATGCAACACTATGCTTGGATTGTGTAATAGACAATACATAGTCCCCTCAGTAGTTCGTGTTACACGTATGGTCTAGTTTTACTAATCTACAAAATGATATTAATATTTTTATTAAAATATTTGTATTATTAACACTTTGAAATTGGAATGTAAATTAAAAATATGATTATATAAATTGTGAAAATATTTTTTAAATATGTAAATAAAATGTAAGGTTTGGTTATTAATTAGATATAAATCAAAGCAAGACCCTTTTGGAAATGAAGAAATTTTATTTTTAATAAATCCATTTTTCTTTGTAAAAACGTCTTTTATAACAAAAAAATTTAAAAACATCCACAATTTATTGCTGTCTTTAATAAAATTTATATATTACATATTAAATGATTTTTTGACACTCATCCAATATGTTTGATATAAATAATATAAAAATAAATACATATTTATTATATTAATGATCTATTTTTCTAAAAGGTGAATGTACCACCATTTTATTACTAAAAAAATTAAATTTATTTTTTTTAATTTTTTAAATTTTTATTTTTACAAATATACATCATGAAAGGGTGATATCAACATTTAATTTGGGTAAATTTTGGTTGTTTTTTGAGAAGATTCACATTTGGATGAATAGTGAAAATAATAGATATTAATTTAAAACAACTATTTGGTCTAATTTGATTATATATTTAAATGATATATTAATTTTTTTGAAAGAATAATTAGATAAATAATAAGTCAATTAATCAAATTTAGGTAATTGGAAGAAATTTCAAATTGATATTTTATATAAAAGCATTTCAATATTAGGAACATTTGAACATTAAAAATCTACTTTCTCATCCCATTTGTGAGATTAATATGAAATTAATTTCATTCATTTTTTAAGAGTGGAATTTCCAAAAATAGATTCTATATTTGGAATCATCATAATTTATAATTTTTATTAAGGTTGTTTTTGACAAATAATATTAGTGAATGTAATTATTATTAATTACAACAGTTATTGTATAAAAGAGTTTACATAGCTCTTTAACTTTAACAGATGTGGAAAACTAACGGAGACACATGTCCAAAAGCCATTAACTGGAAGTATTTCAACCAATTACCATCTTGGATAATAATTGGATAATAACTAGGTGATCATAATTAAATGGGGGACACTAAATAGAGTTTACCATTATAAATTTACAATAATGCAACTCCTGCTATAGTATAAAATAAAATCACCCCATCAAGTAATTAGACCTCTCATGCCATTTGGCTCGGCCAATCCTTACCCAATTCTCCTCTCATGTTCCATAAATCAATAATTGAAGCCTCTATATTGGTGTATTTTTTCTCAAAGGAATCCATTTATTTAAAAATAAGAGGAGTTACCCAAATAAGAGGATGTTTAAACATATAAAAATAAATTTAATACTTAATGTAATGGTTTGGTAATTTCACGTTTATATATGTGATACTCAATACGTATTTACCACCCACCTGTTTGGTGTAGTATATATATATCCCATGAATGTATTCAATGTTTCCTATAATTAAATTTATTGTTATTTACATACCCATTTAAATATAATTTTTTCATTTTGATTATGGTTCAAATATTACCAAATCATTAAAGTAATTTTTATCTAAATTTTAGTTATTTCATATAAATGCCATGTAACGAACATATATTTCTCAATGAGGTGTATATACTACCATTCGACATGTTATATAATGAATATCCTTATTTTCATGTAATTGTTATATTCCATTAATGTTATTATTTCATGGGTATGATTTTTCAAAGTTATCAATGGGGTAATAAGTTCTTTATACAATCTTAGTATTCACCTAGATTTATTAAGATTATGAATCCATCGATGAAATTTTATGATACATCACCAAATAACTCTCATGAGCATTATAATCATCTAGTGACTCATGATATTTCTATATAGTGGAAGAATTATTCCACTATTTTGTTGTAAATATGATTAAGAAAATGTTTTTAAGAAAATAAGTCTTTATTTATAATTTATAAAGAAGCAATTTTATTAAAAAAAGTTTTCTAAAAAAATAAAAAGGTTTTTAAATAACCATTTTTATAATTTTCAATTAAATTTATTTCAATAATTTTCAACACTACATTTAAATGTTTTCATGGTTATTTTCAATGAAAAAGTTTTCAATATGATTAATGTTTTAAAATATGTTTTTAAAAGAAAAGAGTATGTTTTCAATGAAAAAGTTTTTTGATGATACCTTCAAAAAAATCCATACAAGTTGAAATAATTAGATATAGTCTATTATTTATTAGGGATATTATCGATGGACACAATTATTATTAATTCATTGAATGGTTTATGTCTATAATGACAAGATGCTTACGAAACCCAATTCTCTTTTCGGTGTTATACAATGACAAAGAGCATACGAAACTCACATAAAATCAAGGGTTATTCTATGATAAAATTGGTAGGAAAAATATCAATTCACTACATTTTATTATTGGATGAAGTATTTATAATACCCATTTAATATCATGGGTTATGGTATGATTTTTATGAAACCAATAACTTATTATAGGTCCTGATATGATGAATGTTTCATTATTTTGTGGAACAAGGATTTATGAACTTGTTATCTGATGGGTGGGACCTATATATCCATCAAATGAATAGGGTAAAAATGTATGCCTCAATATAATATTTATTTTTCTTGAACCTGATTTCATTTTCAAAAAGTTATGTGTGAACCTGATTACTTGTTCACAATGTTATGCATGAACCTGATTACATGTTCACAATGTTATGTACGGACATGGATACATGTCAATAGGTTTATGTGGGAACATTTTTACATTTTCATGATATTTTTAGTGAAAATTATTACTTTTTCATATTGTTATGCATCAACCTGATTACATGTTCACAATGAAATGTATGAACATAGATTCATTTAAATATGTTTATGAGTGACCCTTATTACATATTCATAATGTTATCTGTGAACCTCAATACAAGTTAAAAAATTTCTGCATGGACCTAGTTTGTTGTACGTATGTTTTTGAGAAGTATTAATTTCATTTATATAAATAAATTAGTGAAATTGTTTCAACTTATATATTTTCAAAAATATTTATAATGATCTGTATTCAATTAATTCATTCAATATTCATATTTCAAGATTTCAAGGATTATGATCATGATAACGTTATCATTCATGTCATATTAACTCCAAATATTTATTCTAGAAATCATTATTTTGATATTGGAAATACATGGTATCATCATATAAGTATAAGATCATTTTATCATACTCTGATGATCCTAATTATAAATATATATCTCATTCTTTTCACTAACTAAGACTTTTATCTCACCCCTTTATTATGACTCCATTCCCCATGTAATATAGAATTCATTTTAAAATATCAATACAAAATGGGGAGATTATTTTGGAGATGTTGAATATATTTTGACTAATTGGAAGAACATGATGTAATTTTTCAAATACCCAATACTATTATAGCCCTCATGAATTTATTTTTGTAACGTGATGAATATTAGTCTAAAATAATTTAATATCAAGGTATGTTAAGCCATTGTCACTATATTGACATCACCTTTACTCTAGGGAAGGGGAATATTTTCATGGATTCATTGAGTGGGAATCCTATGACCCATGCTATGAAAGAATCTTTCTTAGAGTGGACCATGGTGGATCATTTTTAACAGATTCATATTGGAGTCTTGAAATACAAGTTTTAGGTTTCCATGTAATGTGTTCTGTTATCCTCGACTCCTATAGAGTTTATTCTTTAGGAACAACATCTTGATGCTAATTTTTATATCCTTAGAAACTCTATTGTTTAGTGGGGAGACTAATTCAGAGTGGTAATTCTCCAAGGAGGTAATTCAATGTTACATTAATTATTTTGAGGTTCCATTGTCGGTCAACAAAGTTATATTATTATATTTCTGAAATTCATGGTTGTCATTGAACCCATTAACCATGAAGGTGTTCTATGGTGTAAATAATGGATTCTGGTGTCCAGGTATGAGATTGGGAATTGCTTAAAATGATGAAATTGTTATATGTGCTAATAATACTAGGCCAAGCACCAAAAATCATCATCTTTTCTATATGAAGATCCTATCAAAACATGGAAGTGGTAAGATATCTCTATGGAAATTGTTGTTGGGTAACCATTTACCCAGGGGAAGAATAATTAAATATGATTTTTGATCGATATGATTAACAAATAAACTCACTTTATAATAATTAGTGATATAATAAATGTTTAGGAGTTAGTAAATATATATATGAAAGATATTGTTTAGATTCATTGGGATTAAACTATAATATATTATAATAGACATTTTTGGTTTACATCATTCTTTTAGAGATGTTGTTGAAAGTTGTTGGGATCTCATGTTTATTTGAGCAAGGCATACTATTTGTAGTCAGATTTACAAAAAGAAATATTTAAACATATTTATGAGGATATTACCATTACAAAATGAGAATGGTTTTTTATAAATCCATGTAGAACCAGACTTGAAAATATTTGTTTTTTGGTTGGATATTGGTAAAATATCTTCAGTAGAATTTAGCATTGGTAAATAGATAAAGTGATGTTTTAGTTGAATACTTATAGTATGTTGATTTCATAGAGCAGGTATAAATAATATTATGATCATCATCATAGACCATTGGAGTTTTCAATTGGTGTCTTGTTTTTCTTGAAAATTTCACCTCAGTTGGGTTATCAAAACCTTCAGCAGTGAGGAAATATTTCTCCCCATTTTTGGATCACTTTTTGGATTTGGAGTATGTGGGGGATGTTTCTTACAACTTTTCACTTACCCCATATTAGATTTAGATACAACACATGCTCCATGTTTCTAATCTATAAAAGTTTCTTTCTAACTTATCTCATGTTTTGAGATGGAGTGATCATGACGTTGAGCATGATTTCTCTATAACTGAGCATATGTTTATGATAATTGATTCTTAGAAAAAGGTACCTTGCATGAGAATGGTACCACTCATTTGAGTGCTATGATAGCATGGTTATGATAATCATAATACGTGGGAGAGAGGGGAATTGATGATAGAATAATGGATTCATATTTTTGACATGGTACCTTCTTAACAGGATTTTTGGGCAAATAAAGTTTATATGGTGGGGAGATGATACCATCTTATTAAATTTTTTAGGTACTATTTAACACCTTTTTTGATAATTCTTTGGTTGGGACAGGTTTAGTGGTTATTTAGGTAATATTTTTGTAATTTTGAATGGATTATGGTCTATACATAGTTTTCATACTGTTTTCCCGAACCACGTGCCCTTATAGTGGATACCATTCAAACAAATGTAGTTTTTTTATAATGGCCGGTGCATCGTTTTTCAAACCATGTAGACTCCTAGGAAAAACCATGAAACCTCATGATAAAGTGTTCCATGTTATGGTTCCTTTTTTAGAATATTGTGCGACCCTTTCCAACTGATCGTGTGCGTGGGATTTTATTGTTATGAAAATTAGTTTAAAAAATCTACTTGTGACACCCACTCAACACTAAACCACATATTTATTTTTACAAAAATGATAGGGATGTCAAGGACAAATTATGGCTCCTGGAAACCTGTAACATGGAAGATTAATTCTATGGGGTCTTCATTTGGTCTATTCCAAGTAATATTTCTGTCCATATTGCTTCACTCCTGCAATCTTTATCCCTCTTCCTTAAGTTTCGTTAGATCAATATATAATATGAGGATATAATATAATTTGTTTTATTTATTTAATATTCGTTTTATTATTGGATCTCCACTACTGATGTGCTTCATTAGAGTTTCCCATTGTAGGATTGGGGTTAGTGGTCCCCTGTTCCCATAGTAGGTTGTTCAATTTAAGAGTTTCTATTTCATTTGACGCTAAATTTCACAAGGTAAATTAATTTTCCTTAAATTTGTTAATTAAATAATACACTCTAATGAACATGTAATTTGGATTTTATTTTGAATGAAAATTGGTGAAAACCGCCACTAACAATGAATTTTGGGGTGTTTTCAAATTTGATGGAAATTCAGAAATTAAATGGTGGATTTTAAATTTTGAAATTTATTTGCAAAATTTTATTTTATTTTTTGTTTGAAAAATATCAGTTAAATTGTTTTGATAATATCAAATTGATTTTATCATGTAAATAAGAATTTATTGATGAAAAACCTATTTTGGGTTTTCAATGGAAATTGTCACATTCGTATGGGAAATGGATTAACTGAATTTTAACCTATAATAAAATTATTTATAAATTAATTTTTTACCACATTAATGTCTATGTAGTTAGTGAGATATTAGGCCTAAATATTCTTGAATGGTAATAGAATAACAATGGATTGAATCTTTACAACTCTAACATAAATTTATTGGAAGATCTTTTCCCCAGTGGATGTTGGTTTGTCATCATTGGACAATGTTAGAGTGATATGTCCCCACATTGATTTTATCATTATATAAGTGTATCGGGATCATATATCCTTTAAATATCTTACATATAGAAATATGGAATTGTTTATCACTTTTAATTTATAGATATATATATATATATATTCCATTTCTGGTAAACTATTTTACATATTCTCCATTTGTTTATATTGATAGTTTTTTATGAAATGTTTAATAATAAATTAATAGAAATATTTCCAAAATATTAAATGTAAGGAATGATTTTTTTAAATATTCTATTGATCTGCCATTTTTTTACATGTTGAATCATTATCTAGTTAATTTTGTTGTGGAATCTTATTGTGGAATCCATGTTGATACCCTACTTGAATCTTAGATCACACCCTACCAGTGCCACTGGTAATTTTAAGATTTCCTTATATTAGTTTCTATAAATATGAAATGACCACATAGAGACGGTTGTTGTTGTTGAAATTTGAGCATGGAGGTGCTGGGTCTATTGGGACATGGGTTGTTTATACTATTTTTTGGTATATCATTGTTGTACATTCGATTTGATTACCATTTTGACTAGTAGTATATGTAACCCATTTGGACATTTATTTTTAGAATAATAACTTGAAACTAATTTTTAGACTATTTATAATGAATTTTTTTCATAGTTTTATCATATATGATGCTAGGTACTAGTGACTAGCTTGTGGGGATTTGGAATACCCATTGGGCGATGTTACAATCAGCTCTGATGTGAGTATTCAATGGTATCCAGGTTGGTTCATGATATAATGGATGATATGTATATTTATATTACATGGTATATAATATATTATGATCTTTCTGAAAATACTATATAATACATACCATTACTCAATAATTATCAATGTAAAAGGGAAATTATACTCATTAGTATGTATGACCAACCATATACATGATCATAACATAATAAATATTTCATAACCACTGTTCATTATTGGTTTAAAAATTGAAATTTTTGTAATAATTTGATAATTATTTCATGATAGTGATTCTAGAATTTATATAAGTATATGATATTTGAAATAAATGGATCATTCAAGATGAAACATTCATGATAAAATAATGAAATTAACACTAGAAACAATGAAAAAAATGAAAGGTTATTATAGAATGGAAAATATTATTTATAAAATAGTTATATATGATATTATAAATATTAATATAGTTCATTTATACGTTAATAGCATTTTTAGACCAACTATTTTATAGGATAAATAACTTTTAATTAAAAAGAGGTGTGAGGTAAGGGATTTCTAAACTCAATATCCCTTCATTTGGTTAATCATATAATTTATTCATTATGTTATTATAAGATTATTTGTATAATGAATTTTTATTAAATATTTTTTTATTTCAAATAGTTTTATGCGTATATTTAGTAGAAACACATAATGGATACATTGTTAAATTTCCAAATCATCATTATGAAGATTGTAAAAATTTATTTCACAATTTCATTTTAATTAAAAATTTTTAAATGTGAAATTTCTTTTAGAGGAAATCATTTCATTATTTCCTAATAAACCTACTTAATTTTGTTATCAATGAGATTATCATTATTTTATTAATTGATAATTTCATTTTACTGTCTTCGGAACACATATCAATTGAGAAACAGTTTTACGAAAATAAGACCTTATTTATCTCTATTTTCCTAAATATGTCTTCTTCCAAAAACATGTTATATAAATGTTTATAAAAATCTGATTTAAAAAATTTCAAAATTATTTGTTAAATTAATTTTAATCCTTTTATATATTACTACTCATTTTCAAAGGAATCACATTTCATTTTTAAAATAATACTATTCATAATTTAATGAATATATAAATGGAACCTTGTTGTGTTTCTTTAATAAGGAACCATCCTAACATTTTTAAATATCAAACATGATATTTTTTCAATATTTTATTGAATGTAAATAATTTACCATCATAATGACCATATTTTATTTGAATATTCACTTTAATATTTACGTGTATCTTTTTATTTATTTTTTAAAAAATAATTTGTAATGAAAATGATATTACAACTTTTTCTTATATAAAAATGATATTTTTTCCAAATATGTTTTAAAATATTAGGGTATTTATATTCATCAATAATATGAAACATTTTTTATTAATCCATCTGGTATATATTGATTCCATCTCTATTCTTCATCTCAAATGGTTTTTAATATTTTGAACAATGATATTATTAACAATCACATCCTTGTTTCATATTTTAGTAATTTATTTCCCTTTGAAATATTTACTTCCATATGATCATTTTTAATGCCCCTGACCCCAATATCCTAGAGTAATTTCCTTTCATTATTACATTTTCCTAGATACAAGGAATAAAATATGGAAGGATTAATATGTTTATCTGTTTCTGAAACTAGATACATATATGATTCAAATTTTACATTGTGAATTTAAAATGAAAAAGAATAAATAACATAAAAAATGAGTAGCATCCATGAGAAACCATTCCAAGGTTTCATTATCATATACTCGAAAAAGGAATGAAAATAATGTTGAGATAAAATTGTTAGTAAGGGTTTTGTAAAGAATCATATATCATAAATAAATATATAATAACCATCATAGTAATGTAAATGACTAAAATCCAAGAAAATTAATCAGTAATTTCAGTAAAATATGATAGGAATAAAAGATTATCAAATAATTCCACATAAAAATTCACACATTCTTGATACGTGAAAATGGATATTAAAACTAGGAGACTAATCACATGGAATAACAATAATTAATCAATTATTAATTTTTTACATCTGGACTATTAAGATCTATCCTCAATATATTTACTCTAATGACCTATCATAAAGAGAGTTTATGCATGTAGGTAGAAACCCTTCTGATATGGCCACCTAATCCTTATCATGATACTAGAAATTCATCAATGGTAGAAAAAAATAGTACCCCAACCTATTTGAATTATTCATAAAATATTATTTATATATCTAATAATCAATTTAAATCATAGATAATGAGTCTTATCAAATATACATATTGAATAAAGGGCATTTATTTTCTTTATTCCTCCAATAAATAATATAAACATTGAAATAAAAAACCATATGTAAAATTATATTCATTTTAGGAAATTATTATACATATCATGTAATTATATGTATGTTGATAATAAATATAATTTTCAATAGACAAATATTACAAGAATATAATTTTTTCCAGGAAGAGTAATCAAACACCAAAGTAAATGAAATTGTAAAATAAAATTTTCCACCTGGCGTTTTTGAAGTCAATTACACTTAGATGATATAATTAAATATGAAACATAAAATTTCATGAATTATGAAAAAATCATGACATTACATGTCTATGAGGAATTATATACAACACAAAAAAGTGAATCGGTGTATAAAAACAAATATGTCTTAATAAAATGTAAATTGAGGGGAACTACATTACCCTAAACTTTTGATTGGTTGAAAACTATTTATAATACTATAGAATGGTTTAAGAATATTATTAAATTATAAAAGAACCATATTTTTATTTATAATATCAAATAGGATCCTTTATTAATATCTTATCACTTGTTTGTTAATTAGAAATCATTATTTTCATTTGGTATGTTCTTAATTCACATGTGTTTTTAGTATGATTCAACTTGATGTTTTTTACTATACCATGTATCATTATTTAAACATGTAAAGAATGAAAATGATGCTATAAATATTATATGTACTCAGTTTATATGTATTTATTGTAATCCATACAATATGGTGATATGAAATGAAATACACCATCCATGGAGATGGTAGACTATATGTATGCAAGGATGATGTTTTAATTAATTGTGTAGTACTAAAATAAATAAATTTAATTGATATATATAGATATATTAACATTAAAAATTAATTATAATGTAATATATATCATATATTTTTCTTTAAATCATCATTAATATAATCTATGTAATGTGTGAATTAATCACACCGTTTCGTGAGGCAATAATCTACTGTACACGCGAGTGATGGTATCATATTCCCACAAAATATAAATCGTGAAGTAATGTGTCATATAATAATTAAAATAGAACTATAACATCATAAATATCTTATATAATTTATATACTATAAATTAATCATTATTTTGAACCTTGAAATGTGTTAATGGAAAAACGAATGACATTAGTTCACAAAGTGGTAGTCTGTTGTGCTGATGAATGATTATTACAAACCCCATCTATTCTAGTTGTGTGATTATATTGGTCATAAAGGTAGTATAACAAAATCTATGTACATGTATGATATTACAGTTTTTATAATAAAGGTAATATAAAATTTTATGGAGGTAGGAAAAGAAATTAATTAAAAACTCTTTTAGAAGAACATTACATTTTATCAAGAATCTTACTTAGTTTTGAAATAAAACCATAAAATAATTAAATTCATCACAAACTAAGGATTGAAGGATCAGGTCAGGGGACTTGGGAAATTTTTTTTGAAGGGTTTTTAAAAGTGAAATGGCATGAGAGGTGCGACTAAAGGGGGCGACTGGGGATCCTTTTATAGTTATGTAGGAGTGAGATTACTATAAATACTCAAACGTATTTACTATTAGGAGGACTAACATACCTTATGTGGGTCATATCATGGATAATAATAAAATAGAGGTTATATATGGTAAATAAACTTGTCCAAGATAGAAAAGTAAATGAATTTTTATGATGTTGTTCCTTAAATTATATGATACCCAAATATTACCATTATTTTTTATTAAGGTTACTAATTTTATAATATATGTACTAATTATTTAAAACTGCATTGAAGTTATAATTATAATATAATTTAGACCCATTGATTGTAAATTTTATATTTAATTTTAATACTAAATTCCTTTCTGTGTAAGAAATTAATTTTTAGGGAAATACATATAAGGACAAACATGGTGCTTTAACCATAATCATGTTAGAGATGTTTTTACTATTTACAGGACAATTTATTCATTATAAAATATCAATTATTCCATAAATGAAAATAATTTGAAATCTATTAACATTTAAATATATCTTTTCATGGTTTATGATATTTAATAAATTTAAATCATTTAAAATATATAATTTATTATCAAATGACATTAATATCAATTTTGACAATATTTATATAAATAAAATTTAAAAATATTAATAATTTGAAGGAATTATAATGTACCTAGTTAATCCCATTATATCATTATATATTCAACTATAAAATTAATGTAAAGTAATAATTTATTCCATTCCCTTCACTTTTAAAATTTTTAGTATCATTTAGATGATTTTTATCAAAATAATTATTATCTTAGCATTTTATAAGGTTTTTATGTTACTATTTAATCTATAAAAGTAATAGATAAATTAATATGATTAAAAAAATTAATCATTAAAAATATTATGTATACCCAAACAAATATGGTATTTCCATATCTAAAATCATTATAAATATTAAATGTAAGGGATGTTCCTTTTTTGTCTTTTTAATTATATAACTTTAAATATATTTCAAAGGTATGAATAATATACCATTAAATCAAATAAAAAAATTAATAAAATGGTGTTTTAGGTGGAAATATATCAACAAATGGGTCATTCACAAGGTTATAGGTCATTTTACACCATCCATCATCCATCCAAGGGACCGAAGGCCTTCATTTTTTATTGATTATGATAATCCATGTTTCAAGGGGTGAGGTGGAAACCTTACAAGGATCGTAGGCTTAATCATAACATGGAACGTAGGCCTTAGAGGAATTAATTTCATGTAGGCTTCAAACATTACATACAATCCAGACTGACAACTTGGAACTGCTCCTCCCCAGCATCTTCATTGTGAAATCAGCTCTCCACCTTCACATGGATATTCAGTTAGGCTATCCCATGCATGAACAATCTTCTCCTGATGGCAGTTGTCATACCCTCTAATTATTGAAATCCATATAGCTTCTTCTGTGGTGAAAGCTTCTTGATCATCATCATATAGAGCTTGTTCCTTGTAGGTTGTCTGGTTAGCATCTATACTTAAGGTGGCCCGAAGGCCTTACTGTCCAGAAGGCATGGGTGGGATGAAGGCCTTAAAGGACTCTGGGACTAAATCAGTGGCCTGAAGGCCCAAACGGGGGAAAATTCCTGGCTGGTACAGTACCAAACAGTTCCTGTAACAGTTCCGCTACATTATCATCTATAGTACTGCATAGTTTCCACTATAGTACCTACTACAGTACTTCTACAATACTAATACAGTACCAAAATTTTTTCCTCTGCCTGGATTTGATCTCAGGTCGCCTTGATGCACTTAAGAGTCCTCACCAACCGGGAATAGGCTCATGTGCTAAAGGTGTGTTGCTAACACCGACTCCCAGAAGGGGGGGCCCCACCAGCCCAAGTGCGCGCCACGTTCCCCATCAATGAATTGGCATTGAATCGCCCTATTAATAATACAAACCATTGTTCGAGCCTGGTGGGCCATAATCAATGTAATTAATTATAAATATTTCCTCTAATAATTATTGTCAAAAATTAATTTGGCTATATAATAAAATATAATTTATTAAGATCACAAAAATATAATCTATTGGCCCAAATTAATCTCATAGTTGTTGGCATAATTAATTTAATATTAGTCACACATACATGATGAAAAAGTGGGTATTTAAAGTGAAAATATTAAAATGTGTTGAATTTTTTAATATCTAGATTAATTTTGATAATTATTCCAATATCCTACACTGAGTAAATAGATTTAAAATTGAATTTTTTTATTTAAAACCAATTTAAAATTTATTTTAACATAATTATTTTTTAAATAAAAGTAGTTTTCAAAGGAAATTATGTATTTTTCACTATTTATCATGAAATGAAACTTCTAATAAAATAATAAAATTCGTTCTATGATAATTTTGATATTCTTATATAATAAAATAAATTTATTTTTTCTGACAAAATATATAAATCTTGTAAAAACTATTTTTAAATTATCCATGTGAAAAATTCTTAAAAAATCTTTTAAAAAATATACAGTTGTTTTCTAAAAACATTTCTTTTCATTCAAATGAATATTTTATATTAAATTAATAGATAATTACCTAACATGAGTATAATATATATTTTCAAAATTTATTTTCTTCAATTCATACCCTCCATTATATCATATTCATTATAACTATCATAAAAAATAATAATATTGTATGTTTATACATGTTCAGTAAAATTGGCCGTGTGTGAAATGAAATCCTACAAAGTGTTTGAATATATTTAAAAAAATATCTTAACTTCTTAGAATTTTATATTCTATTTTACAGTTTTAGATAAATGTAATTACTGATATCAAATAAAATGTCCTAATTTTAAAAATTCAGGGTGTTATAATCTCCCATTCTAAAATAAATTTCTTCCTGGAAATTTGAATACTATAACAGAATTATATGTTTTGATATTTTAAAACTCATTATTTTGAAAGCCATGCAATGTAAAAGAGTTTATAATTTATCCTCCTAATATGAGGGTAATGAATATATAAATTCTTCTATAATAATCACTAAACTAGGATTCCAGATAGAACAACAATGTGGGAAATCAAAACATGGAATCAGAAATGAAAACTAAAACTCATATACAGAGAGATATTGATAGATGACATGATTAGGGGAATGTTAATAAAAAAATTCTTAAACTAGAGGATTGAACAAATTTATTGATCTCATAAAAAATTATGATAATCTAAAAATAATTTATTTAAGACCCTTCTCCAAGAGTTGAGAAATTTATTCACTCTCTATGAATATATGGAAATATAATTACATGATATGTTTCTATTTAAAATTCATAATCTTATAGTTTATTATAAAATTATCTATTTCTCATTTATCTCATATCACATTTTTCAATGTATGGTGATGTAATATATTAATTTTTAAAACCCCAACAAAAGATAATCATGAACCATTTTTTAAATTGTTAATCTTTTCAAATGATTTTGATCAAAAACTATAGAAAGAATGTTATATAATTTTGAAAAATAAAAATATAATTAATATTCAATCAACAAGATGTTTCTATTTAATCTTCACATACCAAACATGTGAACACATTCATCATGAATTCTATTAAAACAAGGTAAAATCCAAAATTACTATAAAAACTATTTGAAAAAATGAATTCCTCTTTATTATATAAATAAAAAATAAGTTATTGGATATATTCTTCAAAAAAGAATATATTCTCCATCCATGATAGAATAATTTTTTAAACCAATTATATATATGTTCTGGGTAAGAGACTAAAATTCAATTTACTTTATTCATATCAATAATTTATTATCATAATATAATTTTCCCAACATCAGGAATATATTAATGGTTATAATTTATTCATTCAATTTCTTTCCATGGTATTATATATATATCTAAATCATTTTCATGGTCATCAAAACCGATTAGCATACTCTTTCAAATTATTAATCAATTAGTACTTCAATATAATCCTTATACATTTCAAAATTCATATGGTGATAATATCATCCATAAAATAATTTTAAAACATTTTTCATTGATCTAAATACCGAAAAAAATTTAATAATTATACATCATTTTTATCAATAGAATATGATTAGCCCTGATCACGTTGCTCCTTTTCCGGTATATTCGCTTGACACCTGGGAAATTTTTTATAGTTCCTTATTGCACTATATTTGAAACATTTAATATAAGAATTTTCTTTCTTCCCATTTTATTATTTTACCTTGTGAACCTTTTTAATCACTTGTAAAAAAATTCTTATCCATTCAACCATTTTCCATGATGATTCATTCACAGTTATCACATGGGATAAAGTAATTTATTCCCTTAATCATTTTATTATTGATTTTCTTTACCATACTATTCTTATCTTTCATTCCTTTTATTTAATATGATATGAATTATTATTTTAATATATTGATATTACAATATAATAGTTCATCATAGGATGAAATTATTTGGGAGACCAACTCCCTTTAAAGTAATTGTTTACAAATTCCAATTATTTGGTTAATCTATAATTTAGTGTTTCATATGTAATTCATATCATACATATCTATCCTTTTAAAATTACCTTTATATTGTACAAAATTTCATTGTCCTTTTACTTTAAACTATTTTCCATTCTCCTCATATTAGTTTTTTTCATGATTGAAATATCTTACAAATAATGTATCCTTCAAACAATTACATTCCATGATTTAGATTTTCAATTTTGTCATACTATTCTAGATTAACAATTACCATTGATCATTGTCTATATTGATATGGTACACCTCATTTGTAATAATTTCCTTTTCAACGCATCATAATTCCATAAATCTTTTCTTCAATGACTTAATCCATCAGTCAACAACCACTGGATAAGTAGTCCAACTAAATAATGGGGTCATATGTCACATAAAGATATCAAGTATTAAATAATCATCATTTGTAATAGGATACTCCATGGGTAAAGGATATGTTTCCTAAATTGATTAAGATGACATAATATATCAATAATTTTATCAATTGTAATACTAGTTATATCAAATTCTTCATTAATGAAACCTATACATTGTCCAAGATTCTTGACACTTTTATTCCTTCTAGGTTCCCTATGTAGTCAATGAAATATATTATAATAAATAATTTTTTAAATAACTTATAATTCCATATATTGTGTAAAAAATTACATAAATTAAGTATAATTGTTCTCAAAATCCACAAATTGGATCCTTTGAGGATATCATTGTTTTAAAATCCATTATACTTGTTTTTAAAGGAAATGTGAATTATACTAATCATATATATTTTTATTGTCAAACCTAGGATGAAATGAGGCTCGTTTTTGGGTTCCATGTAAATCTTGAGAGATGCCCGAGTTGAATTTTTACGAGTTATTACACCTACATACCCCTATGGCCAAACAACTTCCTCATGTAGTATCTAGAAAATTATGTATTTTTGTGATGACCCACATAATAACTTCCCTAAAAAACATTATTGTGTTATTATATAACTATAATCAATGTATATCATATTTATATGTTTCCTAATATATATTTTCCAAAATCGTGTTTCTAATGTTTATCCGAGTAGGATCTGATAAGAACTATAATGACCGTGACCCCTCTATCACTGAGCCGGTGCCATAATTTATTTCATTTAAATATATGGAAGGAATAAAATCCCATATATTAGAAAATATTTTTAGTTTCAGAAACCATATTTCTTTATAATACCAATTTTATATTGTGATTTAAAAACTGAAATGTAATACAAAACAGAAAATTCATCAAAATCCTGAAATATCTTATCAAGAATACGTCTTCCTATCTTATTGAATTAAAAAAAATAATGGTGATCTAAAATTATCAATAAATTTTAATTAAATTTAAATATATCATAAATAAATAAATAATTATTATCATGGAATGTTATATGCATGAAACGTATGATAAATAATTAATAACATCAGTGTAATATGGAAAAAATAAATGTGAATAAAATAATTACTTATAAATTATATCAAGATCTTGAATCCTTACCAAGGATATTTTACTAAAAAAATCACATGGAATTACAATAATGTTTTAATTCATAATTTTGGACATCGAAAATATCAATATCTATCAACAAGATACTTTGTGTCATGATATATCCTGAGTATATTTTATGTATGTGGGTATAAACTTGTCTAATCATGTCATCTAATTCGTATAATAAGATGAAAGATGCATCAAGGGGATTACATTAACCTATCCCTTAATCATTTAATTTATTACAAAAAATTTGTTTATATATTTAATACTTAATAAAAATCCCCAGAAATGGGTCCTATAAAATATCTTTATTGTGTTAAAGATAAATATTTAACAACATTTATCTGATAATTCATATAAAATTAAAAGTAATCACCTTATGTTAAAAGTTTATGTGGATTAATAAATTGTCATACCCACTATAAAATAATACGAATATTAAAAATAAATATAATATCCAATTAATAATGATTACAAGAGATTAATAGTTTTAAGAGTTTGGTAATAATCAAAATGGAATTGAGATAGAATGATATCTTTTATAACATGGTAATTTTCAATTCAAATCCACTTGGATGAGGTAATTCAATTTGATACCTAAATTACCACCATATATGATTGAATCAAGATTTTAAATGCCAAATAGGCTACATATACATGACATTATATTGAATTGGGGCATAATAACAAATTATTATCATTGGAAAATAAATTGAGATGAAATCTCTTACCACACACTTAAATTTGGTGTCATTATAATTAACCACACGAATATTTTTTTATTTATTTTATTAACTAATAAATGAATCATAATAATATTTATAATAACACATATTATCATTTTGTAATATCTTATCACCCATTTGATAATAATAATTCTTTATTTTCCTTGTTTAGTGTATTAATTTCAATGTTTTGCGTGTATATTCTAACGTGTTATTATTTATTCTTCTTATTTTTATCATAATTTTTTCATATAAAGAATATTAAAAATTATTTAAATAGAATATATGTTCAGTATATATGTATTTATAGTAATACACAAAATTGGATGATATGGAATGAAACAAACCATTCTAGGAGATAGTAGGTCATATGTACACATCGATATTATTTACAAATTGTTTTCGTATTGAAATAAAGTGACATATATATATATATTATCATAATAGAATCATTATAATATCATATATATCACATATATTTATTAAACCCATCCTTACTAATTTTCATGTAAAGAATTAATTAATCACAACGTTTCATTTGGCCGTAGTCGACCATACACACGTGTGGGGATATCGTATCCCCAAAAAATGGAATACATGAAGTTATCTATGAAAGGATGATAAAATAAGAACAATAACATCATAAATATAATATATATTATATATAAACTATAAATTAATCACTATTCTCAACCGTGAGAGGTGGTAATTGAAAATTGAAATATATCTGTTTGTGAGGAGAAAGTCCTCTGTACACACAAACCATGATTTCCTAACACATTGATGGAAGTATGTGAATTTTTAGGCCATACCCTTACATTAATAAAATCCCATTATATAGATGACAACATTGTTATAATATAATAATTGAATAATAACAATAGAATGATGCATAGAATGAAATAAAATAAAAATTATTTTAGAAGAACATTACCTCTTCTCTAGGTATCTCAATATGTTTAACCTAAAACCATCAAATCAATGATTTGTGCCCAAAATAAGGTTTCTATTATGAGAAAAGGATTTTTTTATGTGAATTTGTAAGTGTATGTTTGAAAAAATATCTTTAGAGTTAATAGAAATAGAGAAGAGTATGTTCCCTTTTATAATAGATGAGGAGTTCCATTCTTGGAAATAATCAAAAGTATTCACTATTTGATAGTATCCCCTATCTAATGTGTCTCCAAAATTGACAAATTATCGGGGTTATAGTTGATGTGGTCTAAAATAACTCCATCATAATAAATTAATTTCATTTTTATATTATTCTACCTTTTCTTCTTTGTTTCCCTAGTTTTACATTTTTTTCCTTTTATTAATGTAACTAATTTTCTCACTTTGGAATTTTATTTATTAAGTATAAATTCAAGTGAAAATTAATATAAAATTTAGACACATTGATTATAAATATTATATCTAATTTATAAATATATAAATTTCCTATTGAAATTTATTTCTAAAAGAAGCGCATATAATGAGTGAAAACACTGCTTTAATCCTAACAATGATAACAATAAATTTACTATTTATGGGTAAATGTGTTCATTATAAATGAAAAAATTTTATATCATAGACCATATTTGATATTTAATAAAATTGATAAATCATTTTTTAGAAGATATGATTTGTATTATTTGTAAATAATTTAACAAAATTACATTTATTATAAAGTTACATGAATGCTGATTTAGATACAATTTATTTAATTGATAATTAAAAATATTACTAAAATCATAGAGTTTGAATCTATTAGTTTAACTCCTATGTAAAGTGGAATATTAATTTATAAAATTGATGGAATACCATTTTTATTTCAATTTACTGCACTTTTAATATTATTAATATTATGTATTTATTTACTAACACAATAATTAATGCTTTTTCATTTCTTATGAATTATAAGTAACTTATTCATCTCAAAAAATTTATGATAAATTAATTTGATGATGAAAAACTCTTGTATAATTAAAAACAATATGTGTATTTTATGAGTATCCCTCTAACTCATAAAAATAAACAATAATTTTTGTAATGGTCTATATATGTCCATAAAACTAGTGTTGGGAAAGTTTGTGAGTCATTTTTGAGCATATATTCTATATTTACCCAGTAGGTGGACTAATTTTTTTCTTAATCAATTTAATTAATTTTAACAATTTTATAGTACATTATTATAAAAAATTATGCTCAAATTATGAGATAATATAAATTCTGAGTATTAAAAATATAGAATCCATTTGGGGATATTAAAATCACCTTAATAGATTATTATACATTAAAATTAATCCAATAGACATGACATGAAATGGGGTATTTTAAATGAAAATGTTCAGACGATTAAAAAGATTTTAAATATAAATTCTATATGAAAATGGATAAAAAGACCTTCATTGAATTAATAGATGTAAAACTGATGTAATTTTACTTCTATTATAATTTAAAAAAAATAATCATTAGAAATTATTTAAATAGAATAGACATTTTCAATTAAAATTTATATTTTTTTAACTATTAATCAAAATATGAATCTTCTTAGAGAAATACCAAAAACGAAATTTAATCTATTTTTGTACTCCACTTTCAAAAATTATATTTTTTCAAATAATTTTTACAAATTTTTTAAAAATTAATATTATTTTTTGTTTCTTAACCATTATTACACAGTTTTATTGAAAAAAGTATAGTTTTTTAGAAAACATTTATTTTTATTTAAAATAATTTTTTTATGAAAAGGATAGATTATTATAAATCACCTGTAGAATATATATTTTCCCATGTTATTTAATTCTTTTTATACCCTACATTTCAACAGTAATTTTATTACAATAATATTAAATATTAATACATATTGTGTATTTTTTTTACTAAAACATGATCATTCATGTGTGGCATGATATTGAAGTGTTTGAATTTAATTAAAAAAAATATTCTATGGTTTCAAGAAGATATTTTCCCATCTACACTTTTTGTTCGTACACAGTATCAAATAAAATTTCTATATTTTATAAATTATGGATGTCACATAATTAGACATTAAATTTGTCACGACCCGTCCCCCGGGGCCCGCATTGTGACTACCACAAGCCCGCCTTCCATAGGCCAAGGGCAGGCGACTAGCACCAAGTGTATAATTCCCTAGAACTGGGAAGGCATTGCCTTTATAAAAAGTAAACACAGACTACCAGAGTATAAGTGGAAGCAATAACTAAGTAAAAACTATATACAAAAGTGGTGATAAAATGAAAAGCGGCCGGAAATAGAAGCCCAACTGTAAAGTACAAGGAAAATCCAAAACATGTACTACTAATGAAAAATAGCTGGAAGGTGTCTAGTAGGTCTGGATCATCCACCATGGATCCTACCTAAAGGGTAGGTACAGATAGCCTCCTCAGTGCTTCACGTACATCCGTCTCCTCTGAGTACCGATTAATTGTGAGGTCCACCTCTGGGTACCGTCCAGTCCTAGTGCTCTCAGCCACCGTCAGCGCTGTCCGTCGTCTGCATTGAACACAACGAGGTGCATGCATAACCCGTTCTAGGGTGAGTATAATGATACGTAGTAGGGATCTCGAGACCCTAAAGCTCTCAAAAATCCAATAATGATAAACCACAAAGTATGATTTCAACGGATAACCCTTACTTAGGTATATTCCCATACATATACCTAAGTTATCAAGTAACCCATCTCGATCACGTGGAAAACACAAAGGTCATTGACTCAGCTCAAACCAAGATTTTTCATTAATGAAACCATGTCTTCTGGGGAACTCCTCCTCTGTCGAGCAAAGTAGTCCTGTCGCGACTCCGGGGTGCTACTCACAAACCATAGACTGCTGAGGTACTCCTCCTGTCGAGTACCGCGAGACTGCCGCCTCACACAGTAGCACTCCCAATCATGGGTCTTCCACCTCACAAAGTATCACTCTCCCTAATAGGATATAGTGGTACTCCTCCTGTCGAGTATTGTGAGTCTGCTGCCTCACACAGTAGCATTCCTCCGCCATGGTTCTTCCTCATCACACAGTAGTGCTCCCCACTAGGCTAATCAAGTTACTCCGAACAAATCGGAAAAGCAGTCATCAGGTCTCAGCTAGTTTCTAGGTCTCCATAGTCTGCTCATTCATCTTCGGGAGGGTCCGCTCCAAGAGCTAAGAGGCGATACACCAAGTTTCACGAAGTCCCATGAAGAAGTATCTCAAATGTCTGCCACGTCATAGGGGTCTCAACGCAAAAGACAACACGTCTATCGAACGCCCGGTCTGTGAGTTATTAGCCTTTTTGTCCCGGGGGCCTAATTGGTTTCATGTATGAACCAACCCGACCATATCTCAATTGCACCCCGAATTCACATGGGGTATTTTTAATGGACCGATTCTCAAAGATATTACCAGTGCCGCTGAAGGTTCGTCAAACTTACGTCCAGTTCCAAAGATATGGCCAACGCAAGAAAAGAGTCAAAAGTGGGCCCTAGTCCGGTCCGAACCGGTCGGACCGACTCAGCCGAACCCAGTCGGGGTCGACCTGGTCAGACTTGCTGGATCTGAACCGGCCCGTTGGGCCGTTCAGCCCGCTATGTTTTTCCTAGTCCACTGGGCCCGACCCAGCGGACTGCGTGGACAACTCGGGCCAAAGTCACCACGTGGGATACTCGGCCCGAAGGCCGGTGGCAGGTCCGGCTAGCGCCCGAGGGGTGTGGCATGGACGGCTCGGCATGAGAGGCCAACGTAGGGCCTCGCGAGGTGCGGTTAAGCCGTGAGTGCACTGGGAAGGGCACAGGAGGTGCCGGCCAGGCACCCGAAGGGCGGCTTGGGCACCGGGCGGGCATAGGTAGGGTGCTGGGCAGGCGTCCAAGGCACCAGGCAGGCACCAAGAGGGTGTCGGGCAGGCGATGTATGCGCCGGGGCGTGTCGGACAGGCGGCCTGGGCGTAGGGTAGGTGTCGGGAGGGTGCTGGGGAGGCGCGGGGCACGACGGTAGCACGTAGGGCGCGCTGGCACGGTGCCGGCGGGCCGGGCTGGCTGTAGTTTTAGATGGGGCGTGCATCGGGCATCGCGCAAGTAGGCTGATCGGGCGCTGCAAGACCAGCGGCGTGGTTCATGGAGGTTGCGGGAAGCGCGACCTCTATTCACCATCTTCGTCTCCATCGCCACATTTCTATGCCGCTGTTACATCGTTGTCGATCCAAGGTTCCGAAACCATAAAGGTTGCGGAGGGGTTGGGCCGTGTTCATGCAGCCCGAACCCACCACGTTAAAATGATAGAAAGCATCTCAAGAAGTTGATTTAATGAGAGATGATTAAGCGTTAAACAACATAAAACACACCCCCTCCTTTTTAATCGATGGGCGTTCATTCGTTACAGGGGAAGATTATGTTGACGTCGTTCGTCGTATGCTTCCACATTCAGGTTCGTGCGTCGGTCCATTGACAACGAAGAGGAAGGATGAAGGGTTGTATAAGAGATCCCACGTCAGAAGGGGGGTTCCGAGGAAGAAGCCGAGGAAAAAATTTCTGTCACCTGCATCTTCACGTTCTTCGTTGGAGGAAGTGTAATCCTCCAAGTGTTGGGGGTCGCATGACTTTACCAGCGCTTCGTCGCTTGGTGATGCCATCCCAAATCCTCCTCCCAAACTCCCTATATATATGAGAGGGGGAGAGGTATGTAACCATAATGGAATTTATGATGGTTAATTTATTAGGAACCTTTCTAAATTCCAACGATGCAGTTTCTTAAATTAAAAAAAGAAGGGGGGTCAAGCGAATTAAAAAGCATTGGTGCATAAATTTAATTGACAACAATTAATTTTATTTTGAAACATAAAATTAATTGATAGCTTTAATTTTATGTTGACACACATCCTTTAATTTCACGTTGACACATAAAATTAATTGACAGCAATTAATTTTATGTTGACACACAACAATAATTTAGATGGTTGTGAGGTTTCCTCTCCATCCCCATTAAATAGGGGGTAGACCCCATGTGGACCCCACATCATATCCTCTCACAGGAGGTTATTCTACATGGGTGGTCCCCACCCCAATCATCCTCCCATGGGAGGTTAGGGTGTGGTAGTCCAACCACCAACCCCCAAAGGGAAGTTCCAACTAACCGCACACGCAACACATGGCAGCTTAAAAAATAAAATAAAGTGTTGTAATTTATTTTATTATTATTTTATTTAATAAAAATCCAAAAACTAACTTCCAAACTCGTCAGAATGAAACTGCAGTGAAGGTCTCACTAAGTAATTACCGACTCCGCGAGTTCAATGGTTCCCTCAGATTTCAATTCCGAGCACTGGTTCAAAAGAAATAAAATCATGAACGTACATTTACTGAACGTGCCCGAAAAAAAGTTCGGAAAATTATTATCAGTCACCCTCGACTCACACTGGTCGAGGTTAGGCTCTTCCTTGGTGAAAAACGCCCCAAAAAACCCAACAGTACTCTCGGATTTTTAATCTGACACACCGTTTAGATGTTATGAAATTTACAATAAAATAATTGTCACTTAATTATTTTATTTGCGGCCAAAAACTTACATTTTCTGCTGGCCCACACCAGCCAATGTTAGTATCTACTTAAAAAAAGCATGCCCTCATGAGTTCATCAGTGGTCTCAGATTTTTAATCTGAGCTACCATTTTTGTGTAATAAGAATTTGAAAAATAAAATAATTTATTTAACTATTTTATTTACGGTTATGCCATTTTTGGGATTTTTCATAGGAAGCCAGTGCTGATTAAACATAAGCCGGGACTAGGGTAAACTCGATATCTTGAGCGCAACAGTGCCCTCAGATTTCTGATCCGACTAACTATTTAAGGGTTATTCTACTTTTTCAGGAAAACTTCTTAAGAGCATTAATTTAATCTTAACAAAACTTCAGAAATTGATTCTGGGAACAGCGGGCCTCAGAATCATGCGCCGTCTTAAATTTCGGACTCATAAAATCCCCATTTATATAAAAATATTCCACAGGAATTCATGGTCTTTAAATTCTCCCCACCTCAAGGCATTATGTCCCTGTAAGCTACAACTCAAACTAAGGGAACAAAAGGGGGTACTAAGCACGCATTTGAGATTCCCTCTCCCATGTACTCTCCTAAGTGTTCCCGTGCTGCTTGCAAACGAGCAAGAAAGGAATTGACCATCCATGTAGGACCCTCTCTTGTTGATCATCAATATCCACTGGAACCTCCCTGAAAGTCACCTCGTCATCGATGTCCAGCACTCCATGGTCGATGATGAGTGAAGGGTCATGCACGTATCTTCTCAGCTGAGATACGTGGAAGATGTCATGGATGCGATGAAAATGAGGTGGAAGAGCTAAGCAGTAAGCCACCTCGCCTACTCTGCAAAGGACCTGGAAAGGTATGATGAAACAGAGAGATAACTTGCAGCCTCGGCCAAATCTCCATAGACCTCATCGAGGTGAGACCCGTAAGAAGACGTGGTGGCCATCCTCAAACTCCAGTGGTCTCCGCCTCTTATCAGCATAGGACTTTGTCTGCTCTGTGCAGTCTTTATCTGCTCCTGGATTATCTGCACCTTCTTCATGGTAGCTCATACCATCTCTGGTCTGAAGGAAGTGGGCCGACATGGTGAGTCCCTCGACAATCACCCAAATAGAGTTATGTCCCCTGGACATACGTGGAAGAATCATCACTAAGTCCATGGATATATCATCCCTCTTCCACTTTGGGACCCCTAAAAGTTGAACCAAGCATGTTGGTACCTAGTGTTCCACTTTCACTTGTTGTCAAGTGAGGAATCGAGAGTCAAACTCCACTACTACCTTCTTCATACCTGGCCACCAGTGCTGTCGTCTAAGGTCCTGAAACAACCTCGCCACGCCTGGATGTACCACTAAAGGAGATGTGTGGAACTCCCTCAACACCTCCTCCATATGTGTAGCTGGTACCATGGTATGTCCTCTGTAGAGGATGACGTGCTCCCACCTTCAAAAAATCTATCAGGTGCCTGACCTATGGATATCTGAGCACGTCGTGTCTCATAGTCAGCATCCCCATGCTGTGCCTCCCTGACTCGATGATGAAGAGGTGGAGTGACGATAAGAGACTGTATAAATGCTATTCCATATCTATGCACAAAGGATATCTGTAAGGCATCTATCTGCTCTATTTGCTCTACTAATAGCTGAATACCAGATCTCCTGCTGATAGCATCCGCAATAATATTTCCCCTTCCAAGGAGTAAATACTTTCTCGAAGTCATAGTATTGTAGGATCCAAAAACTCAAAACTCCTACTGCCATGAGGGTAAGGTTGGCTGACTAAAAAGTGACCAGTTACACCCTCCAAGTCATGAGTTTAACATGTGTTGCCTTGGTTTCCTTTATTTTCCAACTAAGGGAAACCTCATCTCAGAGTTGTAGATAAACCATCCTCTTTTCCTAATACCGTCAATCTGAGTGTGAACTGTGGATGCCAAGTCCAAACCCAAACTAATTTCATAAGGCCACAACACTCCCACCAAGAGGATCCAACCAAAACTCTCGCCTCTATGGTCAGATCACACCATCGGTGTAAGTGTGATTATTGAGACTCATCCCAAAGATATCTTCAGACGTGAGGGTCAAGTAAATGGTTTAACCAGAAACTCTAGGTTTGGGACAAGATATTTGGAAGGAAGGATTGATTGGTACCTATGTCTATTGTTATGACATCTAGTAGTAGACACCGAACTTACCTCAAATCATTCCCAGAGCGCTTGGGTCACACTCCTTGACCGCATGTAACTACTCTCTTCCCCAGCCCTCCAGCTGCCTGATCCTGGTGGGGACTACAAAGGTTGGTGGTTGTAACATGTAAAAATATACACCATCTCATGCTAATATCCTAGATCTTCTTCTAACTCTACTTCCCTACATATTCATCTGTCCATGTCACATCCTCTTCTTGAAACATCTTACATGCCCAAGTCTCTGAGACTGGCACCAGTTTCCTGCTTTCCCACTGTTAACATTCTTGGGCTGTATCTGTTCATCCAAAGAACATTAAACATCAAAGGTTATCTCTAGCATCATATCATATGTAGGAATGCATAGAGGAAGATGAAAGTGATGGATCGGATGTCCCTAAACACATCTCACTCGGAGTTCCAAGCTCCGTAGCATTGATTGTATCGTATTTATCATGTACCAGAACGATTTGTATGCCTCGTTGAGTACTCAACTGCTGACATGTCGTCTTGCCGAAGATATAGAACTTCTAGAGAACTCTTAGCTACCTTCTTAGGCCAGTCCCCAGCCAACTATAAGTCAGGCTTACCTCAGAACCTGGGGTGTACTTGATGTTAAAACATGTTTAAGGCACTAAGACTACATGTGGCATCAACCGGTACCACCTGTTGAGACTCCCGACCAACAGTCAGTGTGATATAGCTGACACACTACCTGAAGGTACAATCTCGGAAAATGGTCCATGTACCGAAACCTCATCACTATGTGGACCAACCTCATGGTCAATCACTGGGAAACACTCTTACCTAAGATCACCATCTTCTCTACTAGTGTCTAAACTAGGTGGAGAACTCTAGAAATTGCCTCCATCTAGTACTCCGCTGCCTAGGAATCTGTGTCACCTAGTAACCTTGAAGGCATCTACCACTAGAACTCGTGCAATGCGTTCAGTTGGTGTGCACTATCATCAAGTGCGTCTGGTGGAATATGTTGCCCAACGGTTGGTGGTGGTTCCAGTATACCACCCGAAGGTGCCAATATAGTAAGAGGGCCCTACAAAGGAGCCTCGTCGCTTGGTGGGTCATCATCGGGTACTCTATCAAAACTCCAACTGGTTGTCTGCGTGGAGGCATCCTAAACTGATGCGACATGGTCAAAAGATTATACCTGGTGAGATGACCTAGTTTGAGATAACTTAAAGAAAACATTGAAAACACACACAAACTCAGTGTTTTCGAGTACTTAAGATGAAAATCAATATTCAGGGTCATGGTGTATGGATACGTTGGCCACTGCTCCAACACTGGACTCCCTGAACTAAAAACCACACTCCTTACCCTTAACATTATTTCTTCACAGAAAGAAAATATTAGAGTCCCATGTTCTATGGTAGAACTGACTCCTCTGATCCCAATTTCTCATGACCCGTCCCCCAGGGCCCCCATCGTGACTACCCCAATCCCGCCTTCCATAGGCTAGAGGATGGAAAATAGCCCAAAGGTATAATTCCCTAGAATATGGAAGGAATTTCCTTTATAAAAAGGAAACACATACAAACAGAGTACAAGCGGAAGAAAACACTAAGTAAAAACATTATACAAAAGTAGTGCTGAAAATAAAATGGGCCTGAAATACAAGCCCAACTGTAAACTACAAGGAAAATGAAAAATAGGTACAACTAAGGACAAATATCTGGAAGGTTTCTAGAAGATCATGGATCGTCCACCATGGATCCTACCAGAAGGGTAGGTACAGATAGCCTCCTTAGTGCTCCAAGTCCGTCCGTCCCCTCTGTGTACCGACTCGTCATGAGGTCCACCTTTGGGTACCGTCCTATCCTGGCACTCTCGGCCACCGTCAGCATTGTCCGTCATCTGCATCCAACACAACGAGGTGGGGTCATAGCTCGTGGGGTCTGACCCGGACCGCTGGGCTGTTCAGCCCTCTAGGTTTGGCCCAGTCGGCTGGGCCCGACCCATTGGATTGTGTGGACAATTCGGGTCGAAGTCTCCACGTGGGAGACTTGGTCTGATGGTCAATGGCAGGTCCGGCAGGCGCTGCGAGGGGCACGACATGGACGACTCGGTTCGAGAGGCCAACAGCTGGGTGCGTGCATTCCGAGATTGTGCCGAGAAGGGCATGGGGGACGCTGAGCAGGCACAGAGAGGGCGTCGAGGGGCACCGAGCAGGTGGCATGGGCACAGGGCAGGCGCTTGCTGGGCAGCGCTTGACCAAACTCATTCACACTGCCCAGCGTGCACCCTGACCTAAACATCGGGAAGCCCAGCCCGCTGGCATCCTTCCCGCGCGCCCCGCGCACTGCTGGCGTGCCCCGCGCCAGCTCGGTGCCCTCTCGGCGCCTACCCTACTCCCCGGCTGCCGACCCGGCGCCCCCGGCGCTCGGGCCGCCCGCCCGACGCCCTCTTGGTGCCTGCTCGACACACATGTCGCCTCCCCAGCGCCCTCCCAGTGCCTGCCCGACGCCTCGGCCGCCCTCCCGGCGCCTGCCCGGCGCCCCCAGTACCCAGGCCGCCTGCCCGGCACCCCCTGTGCCCTTCCTGGCACACTCGCGGCCTTCTCGCACCCCGCGTGGTATGCCATTGGCTTCTTGGGCCATGTCGTCCATGCCGCGCTCCTCACGGCGCGGACCGGACCTGCCACTGGCCCTTGGGCCAAGTCGCCCACATGGCGACTTCGGCCCGAATTGTCAACGTAGCCCGCTCTGCCGGGCCCAGCGGACTGGGCCAAACTTAGTGGGTAGAACTGCCCAGTGGGCCAGGTTAGACCCAACAAGTCTGACTGGGTTGCCCTGGACCGGGTCGACCCGGTCTGAGTTGGGCCGAGTCTGTCCGACCGGGTTGGTTCGTACCTAGGCCCACTTTTGACCCTTTTCTTGCGTTGGTCATATCTTTGGCACCAGACATCCATTTGACGAACTGTCCGCAGCACTGGTAATCTCTTTGAGAATTTTTCCCTTCAAAAATTCCCCATTAGAATTCGAGGTACAGTTGAGATATGGTCGAGTTGGTTTGTACACGAAACCAACCGGGCCCCCGGGACAAAAAGGACAATAACTAAAAAACTGGGTGTCCGATTGACGTGTCGTCTAATGCGCTGATACCCCTATGACGTGGCGGACCTTTGAGATACTTCTTTGTGGGACTTCGTGACACTTGGAGTATTGGCTTGTATCTCATGGAGCAGACCCTCCTGGAGACGAGAGAGCACACTACAGAGACCTAGAAGCTGGCTGAGACCAACTGACTACTTGTTCGATTCATTTAGAGTGACTTGACTAGCCTAGTGGGGAGCGCTACTGTGTGAGGTGACAGACCCATGTTGGAAGATTGCTACTATGTGAGGTGGAAGAACCGTGGTTCTTGACATGATAAGTACCTTTGTAGGCTATTAGGGGGAGCGCTACTGTGTGAGGTGCCAGACCCATGGCAGGGAGCACTACTGTGTGAGGCGGCAGACCCATGGTACTCGAAAGTAGGAGTACCTCAGCAGTCTAAGGTTAGTGAGTTGCACCTCAAAGTCGTGACAGGACTACTATGCTCGACAGAGGAGGATTTCTCCAGCATCCATGGATTCATTAATGAAAAATACTGGTTTGATCTGAGTCAATGACCTTTGTGTTTTCCTCATGATCTAGATGGGTTACTTGATAACTTAGGTATATGTGTGGGCATATACCTAAGTAAGGGGTAACCGTTGAAATCATACTTTGTGGTTTATCTTTATTATATTTGTGAGACCTTGAGGGTATCAGTGTTTCTTACTGATTATCCTTATACTCAACCTTGCATGGGCTATGCCTGCACCTCATTGTGTTGGATGCAGAAGATGGACAACACTGACGGCGGCTGAGAGCACCCGGACTGGACGGTACCTAGAGGTGGACCTCACGATGAGTCGGTACCCAGAGAAGACGGACGGAAGTGGAGCGCTGAGGAGGCTATCTGTACCTACCCTTTAGGTATGATATCTGGTGGATGATCCAGGAGCTGCTAGACACCTTCCCGCAGTTTGTCATTAGTTTTACCTCTTTTGTATTTTCATTGTACATTACAGTTGGGCTTGTATTTCCGACCCATTTTATATTCAACACTACTTTTGTATAAATTTTTTACTTAGTGTTTGATTCCTTTTGTACTCTAGTTGTGTGTGTTTACATTTTATAAATGCAATGCCTTCCTAGTTCTAGTTAATTATGCCTTTGGTTATAGTCGCCAGCCCATGGCCTATGGAAGGCAGGCTTGGGGTAGTCTCGATGCGGGCCCCGGGGGATGGTTCGTGAAAAACATTCAACAACATATCCATGTTATTTAACATGAATATTATTATTTCATTAACTTTATACCATTTTAACATATATTTTTTACATTTATATTTATTTTTTATCTCTGTAAATATTGGTAAATTTGTATTCTTTTTTAAATATGTAAATTTCATGACAAAGATCATTATTTATGAATCAATTTGATTATTCGATATATGAAGATTGATTTGGACCTATACTCCATGGGTGGGGACCAATTAAGGATCGATCCTCAATGCATCAACAGTGACATGGGGAATATTAGTTTTCTAGCCTTAGTTAACTTTGTTTAAATTTATATATTATAATCTATCTTGATAATATATCTTAATATTAATGGAATCAAGTTCATGTGGAACACGACTTCTATAAATTCAGAATTACTTTCATTAAGAGTTCATTTATAATTACACATGATATTTCTACATTGATATTATATCTAGATTAATTTCACATTTAGTTTATTGATTAAATTGAAAGTGTTTTCAGTTATTTAAATTTCTGATTTTATTATTCAACATCTTGTTATTTAAATGTTATGTTTAATATCTTTTTACCCTTACATATAGATTATTTATTATCCAATTAAATGAATTTCATGTGTGCTAATTTTTTTACCTTGTTAGATTTATTATTCCTTATATAATTATTTAAATTGATACTGTGATTTGTTTATTACCTTTCCATATTGATTCTACTTATTGATTCACTATTGATTCTATTATAGACATCCCTTACAAAGAATTTTAGATCATGCTTATTATGTATCCCCTTCACAGGAATCCCTGATTATTAATATGATTGATATGAATGGATATTATAGATGGAATAATTTAATTCTTTAAAAAATTATGTTGTTATGTTTTTTGTCAAATGTATTGTGGAACTCAAGTATGTTTCTAGTTTATCGACAATACTAAACTACTTAGTCCTCACAGATGTGATAATTCATATATTATGTGTATTTAATAAATATATGTCCTTGTCTGAAGTTCATGGGTCTTGGTAATTATAGTTTTTATTAGAGGGATGTTATATAGAAACATTGGGAACAAGATTTCAAAAAACATAGATTAGTGTTCATAACCCTATTATTAAATTTGAGTATAATTATTGAAGAAAAATATTATGTTTTGTTAAGGATTATATTATCTGGGATTTTCTATTAATATATACCTTATTGGAAACTACAATTGGGAATGGTTCTGGAACCATGGTATTTTTCCCCTACAGGGGATATTCTTATGATAATTCACCTTATATTTATAAACCATTACTAAGGATTTACGATAATTAATGGACTTGGTTAAATATATTTTTTATTAGATTGAAATTATCGTGTCATAATTTAGACACCCTGTAAATTATTATATGGTTTTCACACTATGATTAGTGTTTCTCACACAATTGTTTTTAATTTTAGTCAATGGTTAAAAACCAAATGAATAATATTAAAATGGAATGTTAAGAACAAGGTGGTGGTTATGATATACTAAATGAGATAAATAATAGAGTGATAGATATAATGACTATTCCAAATAATTCTTCCACCAAAATTACTAAATCACATATCTTAAACAAGTCCATGATTCTCCAAATAATTGAACAATTATGTTCATTAAGATCTCATGTGAAGGTGACCACCAATGAATGATGGATCAATTTCCATTTTGTCATAAATTTGGAAGGGGATAGATAGGAAAGTGTGTCAAATAAATAGATAAATTATTTACCCCTATAAAGAAATAAAATAAAAAAAATCAATGATGAAAAATGAACTGCATAGTTTATTTAAGTTAATCTCACCCTAAGTATCTATCAATAGATCCTTGTATTGAATGTGCAGAGATTGGAAATTACACAAGTAAATTCCCTCTCTTCTATGGTAACCCCTAAACCATGTAATGTATTATGTTGAAATAAAATGGGTGGCGTATTTATGTATTATTGATGTATTGAAACCCTTAGTGAAATGTTTATTTAATGATTAATTTTATTTCAATTCATTCTGTTACATTTTTGAAATTTTTTTATAATTATATTAATATATTTTATAAAAAGGACATCCCCCGAGACGAATGATAAACTATCACATTTTCCAAGGATGTGAGGCACTAACCCCTGGCCGAAGGATGATAATAGTTTATCGCATTCCACTAGCCTACACGATGTACTGGTTAATATTTCAATGTTTTTATAAAAAAAATTGATCAATAAATAATAATGATGATTTAATGGTATAAAATTTAATTTTTAAATATTAGCATATAATATTTGATAGTTTGTGATGACAATATTGGTTCTGAAAAATATTTTGAAGAATATGGAAAGGCTTCTGATGACTTTATGGAAATTATATGCTGTTAAAAGTGAATTATAGTGATTCGGGCATAAAAAATGCATTTTTGGACATTTCATTCATAGAATAAGTGATAAATTTTAAGTTGATCGAAGAAAATTCAACGTGTGAAATTGTACTGTTGAAATAGAAATGTACTGAGTAAGTGTATTTTCTTATATTCTCATACAGTAACAAAATTCATAATCTTCAGGAAAATTCATCGTGAAATGAAATATTATAATTTTTACATAATTTTTATATTATCAAATTCAATCACACATCAACTGGATTTATGGTTTCAATTCCCTTAACATTCTATTTATCAATTACTTATGTTTGATCAATGACCTCAATAACTCTCTATATTATTTAAGTATTTCCTTCAAATATATGTATTCTATGACCACTAATATTTCCATATATAGGAATCTTAGTTATGTGTTATTCATTATGATATTTGTACTCCTATTACTCTTTTATCTAGATAGTATTTTATTAATTCTTTTTATGATATTTTTTTCAACAAAAAATTGAAATTCCAAACCCTTGACAAAAAAGATCATTTTAAAATTATATACATGACATATATTTATTTTGGGTAGAATGTAACACCCTATAAAATTAAAATAATAACATTTTATTTGATATAATATGTTACAAAAAAATGGAATTTATATTTCATTTCACGTAACACTTGGTTTTTCATCTATTACATTCAACCCCCAGTTTAAATGAAATGAGAAAAATTATTAATATATTACTATATTATATAACATTTTTTACATAACCATTAAATTGGAAGGTATTAACTACAGAAAGTAAAATTTTAAAAATATGTTAATATATGTATTTCAAATAAAAAACAACAATTTATAAGAAAAAAAGATTTTTTTTAGAAAAAACTATAATTTTTTTATAAAATACTAATCTATATCGCATTGGACACAAGATATAATATGTTTTTTAAAAAAATTTGAAAATTTTTATTTAAAAAATATTAATTTTTAAAGTCATCATAAAAAATTTAACTTGCGGTGAATTTCTTAGATTTTTCTGAAATATAACAATTTATGAAGAATATTGAAAAATTGCATATTTTAATTGTGAATTTGCATCATGTTTATGTAAATTATAATTTAAAGTATATTTTAATTTTTTTTACAATAATATTATTTCAATTTTATATTAATTAATACATTTTAAGTATTTTTATTAATTTTTATATTGAATTTTGATACAAAATCATTCTGAATATTTTATCATTTTATCTTCAAAACCTACTTTCTCATCACATCTGCAAGATTAATTTCAGTTATCATTTACAAATTATTTGAATTTAATTTAGAAAAAAATTATTCTATATTTAGAGTTGGAAAATATTATAATTTATAATAATTTCAACTTGATTATTTAAAAAATATTACAGAGAATACAGAAAAAATTAATTTTCATTGTTGTGGTATAATTCAATTTACAAGGGGTTGAACTAAAGATATGAGGGTAAAAATAACCTATAAAGTTATCTAAAAGAATTTTATGGGCATATATGGACCATTAAACATATATGGTTTTATAATGACCAATTAATGACTCTTTTTAACAAATTAATAATGTGGGTCCTCTCAATTATTTTCAAAAACACCTAGTTTGTGCTCTCCCCCAGATATTAAAGGCCACCCCTCTCCTATCTTATTCACACATTCAAACCTATTTGGATTGAAAAATCCCTTCCCATATCATTTAATAAACACCCAAAGTCTTCCTATAATTTTTTTCATGTGTATAATTTGATCCTAGGAAGTTATTAGTGTATTTTTAAAGAGGATCCCCAAAGAAATGGTAATTTTTGTAAATGAGCATCGTTATTTTATATTATTCTCCACTGAATTAAATATATAGAAAAACATGATTATATAATAACATGAGTATCATAAATATAATAATATGTTTTTATAATAATTGGATTTCCTAAAAAATATCCACTTTCATCAAATACATTTTGAAATCATCATTTTTGTGTACAACAAACTACCGCCCGGAGAACTGATGTCAATCGTCCATCCATTACAAAATATAACAGTGGGTTATGATGAAGCATATTAAGTATATATATGATATTGATAACATATTTATACCCTTATTGAAATTATATAATATATATATTTTTACCATCTATTCCTTAGTAGATATGATAATGTCACTCATGTGTACGGTGGACTACCACCTAATGAAATTATGTTTTCCCTCTTTTACAAAGGCTTCATGTGGTAGGTGATAAAAAACATTTAATGATTATATGTTACATAAATGATATTATTATGATATTAGTGACATAATTATCATTCTTAGAAGTTAATATATATCATTTTATCATATTTATTCACTCATAAAACTTGAAAACATTATTCATGTACGGGTGTACTACAGATTTCACTAAGTGATCTCACTATTTATTAATCACCATACCGGATAGATGATATATATATATATATATATATAACAAAATTAGGTGGATTAAATTATATTTTAATCATCCTAAAAATATTTTATATTATTTACCTTCTTTCTATATTGATCATTGGAAAATGTAAACATTACACATGCATACATATGAAATACCATCTCCAAGATCGTAATGTTCTTCATTTTACCTAACCATCATTCAAGACTGGTTTTAAAAGTTAAATTGACATAAAAATATGATAATTATTTCCTGATTACTATTACTAAAACAATATAAATATATAATATTCCCAATAAATAGTTTATTCACAGTGAAAGACACATGTGAATCCAAAATAATTGAGACCTAAAACAATGAAAATAACGAAATATAATTGATGAATGTGAGATAAGATTTTATTAAAGGATAATTTATAATATTATAAAATTTAATATAGTTTGGTTATAGGTGAACACATTTTTAAAACCACATTATAAGTGGTTAAATCATGTTCATCCAAAAATAAGTGCGTGGTAAGGGATTTCAAAACATAGTATCTACTCATTGGGTTAACATTCTACTTCAATAAATATGTCATTCTGAGATTAAATGTACAATTATTTTTTATTACATTATATTTTATTTCCACTTATATTATGTGGATTTACTATTTAAACACATAATCGATATATTGTTTAATTCTCACTTCAATGTTATGATCATTGTAATTGTTTATTTCATAATCCCATTATAATTGATAATGTTTACTCTATAAATTTTAGTTGAAGGATATAATTTTAATATTTCCTAATAAAAAATTTTAATTTAATTATCTAATAGTTATTTATATTATTTTCAAGGATTATTTCTAGTTTTCACTTTTCAGAACATAAATAAATAATGATTTTTTAAGAATACATGAATTCATTTATCTCTTTGGTTAGAAATTTGTTTTCCTCCAAAATAATTTTTTCTATAAATGTTATAAATAATGTTTTTTATATCTTAAAAATGGGTTAATATAGTATTTTCACTCACTTTTAACCATTTAAATATAAGGAATCCTGTGACTTTTTTTATACAATGCACATTATTCTTTTAATGATATCAGAAAGGAATTTTATTATCATTTTTTAAAAAAATAGACATCACAAAAAAAATTAATTTATAGAAGGACTTTTATTTTTAATGTTTAGATAATTTAGAGTAATAACACCCACCATGACCTAATTTATTTGAATATTTCTTTTCATATTTAGGGGGATATTATTTATGAAAATATTTTCCAAATTGTTTTTTGAAGAAATAAATTTACAATATATTTTCAAAAATGAAATAAGTACTATAATTAAGAATGTTTACAATGATATTTTTATGATATAAATATCCATTAATGAGAAAATACCTTTATTATTACTTCAATTGGTATATGTTAATGCCATTATTATTCATCATCTAGATGGTTTTTGAATATTTTGATGAAGGATAGTATTAACATTCACATCCATGTGTCATTTTCACATTATTAACCTCCTCATGAAATAATCACATTCATATTTTAATTAGACATTCAATTTCCCCTATATAGCCATATTTTTATCATAAATATTCTTATGTCAAAAAATATATACCATTTTACTATATAGAGTTTACATTGAAATTAATTTTTTAATCATGGTAAATATTGATAAATTAATATTCTTTATTCAATACTGATATTTGATGATAAGGAAGATTTTTCATGAATTAAAAAATTATTAATAAAAAATGTATAATTGGGAAATTAATATCATGGGTGGGATTAGTTAATGATATCCTCTTGATGCATTAGTAGTTTCAGGAGAAGATTTAATTTTCTAGCCTCAGCCAAATGGTTTTTTCCTACATGATTTATTATTTAGTAAGAATAGATCACGACGGTTAAGCTATCATGTTCATGGAAAACAGAACATCTAATTATTAAAAATTTTATTCATTAAGAGTTCAATTGTTTTTTTCTATGGTATTATCAATATGATATTACATCTAGAATAATTTCATTTTCATTTTATTGATTATATGGAATGATTTTGAAGTGATTTATGTTCCATGTCTATTGTGCTTTATCTATTTATTTAAATAAAATGTGTTCTCAGTTACGTATATTTAAATATTGATTATTCCTAATCATGTTATTTAAATGTAATATTTCCTCATATATTTACATTTTGATATTGATTATTCTATCTCAAATTTTTTAAAAGTAATGTGTGATATGTTATTTAACATTCTATATTGATTTTGAATGATGATTCATTATGGAATCAAATGTTCCCAACCGTTATTGAAAATTTGAGATCGTCCATGAAGTATATTATGATTTATATGATGGGATATTCTACATGGAATATTGTTATTTTCATAATACATTATTTTGTAATTTCTATTTTCAAATGTAATATGGGAATCATGTATGCATCTTGTTTACTAGGACTACTATACTATTTTCTCTTGTTGGGTATTTTTTCTTATATACAGAAAATTTAATGATATTAACATTGGTTTCACGATACTGGGGTTATGGTTGTTACATTAAAAAATATCCATTAATATCGTCCAATTTATATTCCATAAGAAATTTAATTTCATCAATTGAAATATAATTACGATGAAATGTTTTATGTAAACCCGATAAAATGTTTTTTTATCGACACACAAATAACATTAGTTTCTCAAAATTACACAAACCATTTACTATAACATAAATTCAATGAAACATTTGAATAAAAATATCGTATACTCCCTTTTTAATTATTTATGTTCTTCCATAAGACGTTGAGTGATGATTTATTAGCTTATATGATACAAAAAAAATTACATAAAAAACAATCCATATTTCAGAATTTTCTTGTCTTTTATATACACGACAATAAAAATTTAATATAATACAAAAAATTTAAAATATTCATTATATTGTAGTTCATAACGTTTAAAATTTCTATAAAAATTATAAATGAATCTGGATCAATATCATGTATTTTATATGTTTTAGCTATGAGATTATAATTTTCAATAAAAATATTCTCGATATTATCATCAATGATTGACATCTAATATAGATAATATGTTCAATCGATGAAAGTAGGTCATTGAGTTATCCAAACATCATTTGTATATTTTTCATCAATCATAAAATGATTTTTTCTATCACATCAATGACTTCAATTTTAGGTATTTATTCAATTTTTTTATCATATGTTTATAAATTTTCTTTCTTGAGAAAAATGGTAAATTTTTTTTGGAATGGTGTGGCACATGACTTGTGCATAAATATGGGAAACCAGGGACCACAACCATAAAATCATGCAATAAGGTGTCATTTTTTTACATAACTGAATCACATAGTAATTGTAGGGTTTGTCAAACTGTTCGAATAATTATGTGTCATATCCCTTCTGGAAAGTTTCAAACACATGGTTATAGATCTATTTGGAAAACTATATGGGAAAACCATTCAAACAATCCAGGTCATTAAAAATTTTATTTTCCAGTTTTCAACCTCTCTAATTTGTAACCATAACCCCCTAAAATCATCCCCCTTTGGGATTCCTCGCCCAAGCACCTCCCAGAGACCCCTTCCCACCTTGGAGCTCTATTTGGTTGTGGATTGGGAGTGATTTATCCTAGATTTTTCAAGTAAGTCCCCATATATCATGATTTTTTCTCTTTACCAGGGTTTTTATTCTTATTACTTTGGTTTATCTCTCCAGTAAGTTGGGAGTCATTTAAGGGTTTTTTCTTGTTTCCTACAATTTTATCATTATGTTTAGAGTTTGATATTTTCTATTTGGGGTTATCTTCACATATTTGTCATTTTCCACTATTTAATGGTAGTTCATTGACCTGAGGTTGGTGGTTCTATATTTAAACATTATTTTGAATAATTTCATATTCTTTCTTGAGGGTTTAAATGTCTTCTATGTTCAATTTGTGTGTTTTGAAATGGGGGTTTAAGGGTTTTGAAAATTATATGGAATTAAAGTGGGTTTTCTAATGGAAATTCATTGTATTTAATGTGTAATCCCATATGGTGAATTTTGAATGTGCTTTATAAATATTGAATCATGTTTAATAAATTGTTCATGTGGTCCAAAATATGTTTTACAAAGGTTATAGTGTGTGATAGTATTTAAAAGTGTTTTTGGTTATGAAGGTATTGATTCATCATGAATTTTTATATTGTTTATCTTATGTTAATGTTAAAGTGATGTTTCACGTGGAATGTGAAATGAAAATTGAGATGAATGGGAATCCAAGATATCTATGTTGGAAGAATCAAAATAGTACACTAGATGACTCATATGTGTCTCATAAAAAATTCAACTAAAATGATTGAAAATACAACATAAACTAAATTATAATGATGACTGGACACCACTAAGCCAATGGGGTGTCCCCTCCTTGTGGGTCATGCATGATAGATCTCCTGTTCATTTTTTTATGAATTTTTTACCAATATATAATGTACTTAGTGTCATATTGAGCTATGGCCTATAGAGGTTTCCCATGATGTAGTGATCTTTTTTGGTATTGTAGATACCATTATCATATATTGCACAAGGTTTTTATTTTAGAAAAAAAATAATGTTTTCCTTTAAATTGTTATTCATAATAGTATTTCTCCTTTTCTTTTATATACAAACATTCATTTTATTTTTCATTCAGTATTTATATAATTGAATCAATTTCTTGGGTGGAATCCCACAAGTATTTGGATCACACCCTACTTAAAACATTAGGTGTATATAAACTTGGTTATGTTTGAAATAGGTAAAGGGATACTGTTTTGAGATGCTAGTTCGAGACTCTAACAGTATTCTTATGCAAGTGTTTTGATGGTGGCATGTGAATAATGCTCCTCATTTTGCATGGTAGTTTTTGGGATAGTGTCTTATTCAATTTTTATGGAGCAAATTTGGGTTTTTTTAAATGTTTTTAACATTGGATATAAAATTTTTATTCCATGTTTTGTTTTGATTATTCATTTTTTTGTTTATTTGTTATAGTTGGTTATTTTTTATTATATGCATTTTTGATATCATTCAAAATTTGAATTGTTAATGCCCGAACACTTTTTTCCACCCCATGGGGATCAGGAAAACCATTAAGGTTATGCCACAGACTCGGATGGGTGATGCGTTTTATGGAACCCCATTATGGTTCATGACATTTACCACTAGTTTTTATATTAGTAAATCTCTAAAAAATAAATATATATTGAATTCACAATGTTATAGGATAATATCTGATCATTATTTCTTATAGATTATAATCCATTTTTCTAGGTCAACTATTGATTATCTATAATTTACATGAAAACATAATTGAAAAGAATTTAATATTTTAGATCAACATTATAACCAATATTTTAACCCATAATTATAAAAAAAAATTAATCAATACAAATAATACTAATAAATGTTCTTTTATTTTTAAGATGTTAAAAAATAAAAAAAATGATAATAGGATATTCATTGATAAAACATTAAAATATATAAAGTAATCATGATAATTAATAATCCATATGTTGGTAGGACAATATATTGATGACTTATTTTTTATAAAAACATTTTTCATTTACTTTTGTAACGAAATTTGAAAATAAATTGTACTGGAAACATGGAAAATATTTCATTTTAGACCGTTGTAATGAAAATAAAATGTAATTTAAATTGATCTTTAATAGTCTTTTATTAAAAAATATTATTATTCTAAAAAAAATAATGAAAATAGAGATGAAATAAATATATTTTAAATATTTGAGAACTATTTCAAAGAAGAATCACTTGCCAAAAGTCATGAATTCCCACATACATCTATTACATTATAGAATAATAAAAATATATTAATTATAAAATTACACCAAATCCATTTTCATTTTCATTTAGTTTTCAATATTACATTTAATTGATTATGTATTACATTATATTTAAATATTAAGTTAAGTAACATTATCTAGAACATTTTTTTCATTCGATTATTAATCTCCTAAAACAATTTGTGTGTTTAATATACTTAATGGGATAAATTTATCATTATCTCATTAATCATACAAATTTTATACTGATCATGATTATAAAAAAATTACTTTTTAACTATATTTTTAATAATTTCATGAAAAATATTTATCCTTTCATAGTAGCGATAATATGAACATACACATAGTGACATTTTAATTTTTATAATGATTGAAAATGTAAAAAAATTAAAACTTATTACCATAATAAAATTATTTAAATAATTTAATGAAAAAAGAATTTCTGTATTTTTTCCATTATTTGCATTTATGTGATTTGGTTTTCATAAATTAAATGTGTCATTTATGGTGGTATTCATTTTCACATATGTAAGAGTGATATTTCCATTATCCAATAGATTGTACCTGAAGATGGTAGAGAATAATTTATTTTAAAAAAACCATCCTGATGTAAAAAATAATATGTATAATCATTAAATATATCTTTATAATAATAAATGATATGGAGAGATGAAAACTAAAATGCATCAATTTATGGATATGGTAGTTCAAACGTATGCTTGAGTGACGTTTTTATTCTCCATTAGATGAAATGGGGGAAGAATATAACTATTCCATAAACAGAAAAACATTTTGTATAGTAGAGTTATATATATATTAATAGAGTTATTAATAATATATATAATGGGAAAGAGTAAATCATCTTTAAAGAATTTCATTTAGAATTATATCGCTTCCTTGGATATATTCTATTGGCATTAACAATTTGCCTACTAGGATTGGACTTTTAGGTAGGTTATAACCTATAACACATAGGAAGGAGAGTTGGGAACGAATTATAGAAGTAATATATAAATATAGAGTAAATATAGTGTGTGGGGAAGCATTTAGAGTGTGTTCTCTTTTATTTGATAGTGGATAGGCATAATTATAAAGATAAGAACATTAACATATTGAAAATTAATATCATATTAAATTGGGATCCATTTTCATCTACAATATATTATTAGATATTTTATAGTTTTAATTCACAAAAAATCAATATTTTAAAAAATTATATATATATATATATATATATATTATGTCTTATCTCTTAGATTCACAACCACCTTCACACATTTAATCCATACAGTGGTAGTTGAAGTTTACTATAGTATCATTTAATTTTGAATAAAAATAAAATTTAACACTTTAAAAAAATTTGAACATGATTATTATGAATATTTAATATATATTATATCATTCAATTTCTATAAGTGGTAAAAATTACCAATAATATAATTAAAATAATAAAATTAGAACCCTATTTTTGATAAAATTACATTTTGAAGAATAAAATTGTTTTATAAAAATATATAGTTTAAATTTTATTCAAAAATTTATAATTGTTTTTAACTAAATATACTATATATGTTATTCATTAATATCATTCAATAAAATAATGTCACCATCTAAATACTAAATTATATAGAATGAGGAAAATTAATTTTTATAAAATTTAAATATGATTAATTATAAATGACAAGAATGATTTTCAAAATACTATATAATACATATAAATATTTTTTTACATATAAAATATATGTATAAATGTTGAAAATGTTTTACATATTTTTAATTGATGATTATATATTAATGATTTCATGAAAATTTTGGTTCTTGAAAAATTGTGATTCTTACTATTTAAAAAAAGACATGCATTTATATAAAATTCCAAATAATTACATTAAGATATATTTTAAATAATGATATCGAATATGATTTACTAATAATTAAAATTATAATAATATGAAATGTAACTATTAAATAAAGCTATATTATTCCATATAAATAATTTAACTAGATAAAACATTATATTAACATTATATTAGAATAATAAATACATTTTTTACATAAAATTGATGATTAACAATTCAAAAAATTAATTCATATATATCATAGAAGTAAAATAATTATAGTATTTCTTGTTTTGTAAAATTTTCCCCACATTTAAAATTTAAACCTATAAAGTATAATTATTACATAAATATGTTCTGATATTATTCCCTCATAGCACCGTCATATTGTCCGGATTCTCCTTATATCATATTATTATTCTCTAAATCCATAATAAGGCGAGTCACCATATCCTGAAATATAGTCTCTCTATGATTTAATATCAAAATTTTAATTTCCTCAGATGAATTTATATCTTCTAACTAATTTACATCGATGTGTAGAACAATAGATACATGATGTACACATTTTATTAATAATGAAACATGAAACAAATCATATAATTGAGGTAATGTTTTACTAATGAATATATAACAATAAGATGATATATATTTCACTAAAATTCCATATGGAGAAATACATTCAAGATTTAATTTTCTATTCCAACCAAAATACATAACACTTTTTCACATAGTGTCATTTGGGAAAGAAAATATTCTATGTATCAGAGGAAATATTTTTCATCTATTATTATATATATCAGTTATAACTCTTTTAAGATTCCCATATGTGGTTATGAATCATCATTACCCAATCAAACATATTTTCTACCAATTTTTGTTCCAATAAAATTCCCCCACCAACTTCATCCCATCATGCCGATGTTTAACACTTCATTATATATAAATCCTGAAATGGTTCCATCTGATTATTTGAATAAATATTATTATTATAAGATAACTTTACTAATAATTTATATATATTTATAAATTATTAATAACAGAATATCCATGTAAAATTATAAATTATAAATTCTGAATTATTCTTATTTACTATATATGATATTTATAATTTAATGATGTACTAAATTCTAATAATGTACCCAATGAATTTTGAAGTCCAGTCATTTTTCTAATACTGGGATCATGATATGATATAAGAGATAAAATAACTATATATATATAAAAAATATCAGTTTATTATAAATTCTAAATTATGATCCAACTATGACCTATAATGAATAAGAGTAAAATGATTATATTTAGTCAATCAATCAATAAATACAAAAACTAAAGAATGAACTAGAGATATTTTGGATATTCGTACCAAAATTTTCAAGGATATATTACCCCATTATGATTTAGGAGTGTGAAAAGGATGATCAATCTACATTTTTAGTTTTAATTTTGATTTAACATGTTGAACAGATTAATATTTTTTTTTGTAAAATTGGTAACATATTTACTCATTTCTAAACTCCAATAATATTCATGAATTTATCAATACATCATACTACACTATGATAAGAAACAAACAATGATATATGAGCATACCTCATTAATTATTTCATCCCTTGAAATCAATACGTTAAATGTCCATTTTTTCAAAAACAATTATATCATTATTGAAAATGATAAATATAGGAATCTTTCTACAACTAATTAAACTTCTTTTTCAACCTATAATATTTCCTCAAAGTATGACTAGTTATTTATAATTTATATTAAAACACTAAATCCTAATCAAATTTAGATAGTATATCAACCCACATGTAACCATTTGTTTTCATACAATCTTTTTTATGTGTATTTAGTCACATATATCTCAAAATTAATTTTCGGTTTATATTTTTATATAAAAAGATGCATTTTATATTAAAAAGTTGAAATTGGCACATAATTACCATTTTCCGATAATTATATTATTTATAAGAAAATATGTTTCATTCAATTTTAATACAATAATTCAATCTCTCAGGTTATTAAAATTTATACTCATTATTATGAATGCTGGAATTTTTTTTTTTTAAATTTGATTTGAGAAAAAAAATACATTTAGAGACATAAAATAGAATAAACTCATTATTATTTGTGTAAACCTGGGAAGTATATAATAATACATTCTTTTTTCATAATAAACATATGACATAATATACCATTTTAATTTTCCATAAGTACAAAATTATTTATTAATATCATTCATAATATTTATTTATGTAATAATAACAAATAAATAAACATATGGGTTTTTGGGAATTTATGAGAACTCATGAATAACATTCCATAAAAAAGAATCCCTTAAAATTTTTTAAAAAAATTAATATTTGTTCATTAAATACATATCCAAATAATTATTCATTTTTAAATAAAAATATATCTATTATGAAAAATAATAAGAATATCTTTTATGTACCTTGGTCATTTATCCTTACATTCACTGTTTCGAAAGTACCTAATAGAATCAGTTAACTATATAAACCCCACATAACTTTTGAATATTGTCTCATCTATAAACTCCATCACTTTATTAAAAACATTAGAGAGTAATATCAGGCTCACTAGATATCTAGATATATTTCTATGACTCATCATTTCAATAAAAATTAGATGAAATATAATAGTAATTAAACAAATATAGATTTAAATTTTACTGTGAAATTCATTTTAATTGTAATCCACTAATTTATTTAATATAAAATTAGTAAAACACATATAAATGAGAATATAAATCAATTTTTATAAAACTTTTAAAACAATAATTCCAAGTAGTTGCAGAATAGAATATTCTTTTAAAAATCATATAGACATATAGAGGATATGTGATAGTGAATAACATATATGTTTTTGGAAAATGGTTTTCAAATCATATAATTTAGTAAAAGATTTTTTTTAAATTTATAAAAAAATTATAAATAACCTCTATCAAACCTTTCCAGTGAGGAATTTTCATTTCATTATTTATATTGTAAATATAGTCTAATGTGACCTTTATCCAATATTTGTGAATAAATTTAATATTTTAGTCAATAGAAATAAATTATATATATATGAAAAATGTTTTATGAAAAACTATAAAACAATTATTTAAAACAATTTCATATACATAGAGTCTGGAATTATTTATTTAATATTTATATTCTCAATGTTAATGAAATTAAATTAGTATTATAACTAATTAAAAAATAAATTATTATTCTATTTTCATTTTTTTCATATAATCACTTTTATAAAGTTTTATTTAGTTTCAAAAATGGTTATGTTCACTATGGCTGTTTTGGGGATGTTTGGATTATATGTCCATGTTTAGTTTATTTAGTTCAGTAAGGTCAAAGGGATATTGGATTTATCTTATTGAAAATCATAATAATTGGAAAATTATCATTTTAAATCACTAAAAACATTTTTAAACTGATCTAGAGAATTTTGATGTGGGAAATGAAATACATCATAACATAGAGGTGGTAGTCTACCTGGGAACATGAGAAACATTTCTTTTATTCTATAGGATAGAAATGAAATAAGAAACATTATATTTTACAATCCTGAAATCATAATTTTTTTAATTTCACCTTTATTTATTAGACTCATCTATATAAAAAATCATATGAGGATGTATTTTAAAATGTGTTTCATCACCATATGGAGGTGGTATTCAATATGCATGGAAAAAAGACTTTATCATTTTCCAATAAAAAGAAATCATAATAAGATATGTAATATAATTTATTTCAAGATTCATATTAATTTTATAATAATTATTTATAATTAAATGTTTGATCCTTATAAATATTCTTATGAGGTGGTAATGGAAACAGATACAAATCTATTCATCTTTGTTTTACTAATAAAATGTTCATGGGAGATGATGCAATTTTATATAGGATTGGAAATCGATAGAAAAAATAATTCCATCACCATAATAAAACATTTAGTATAAAATTGATATTCAAAATAATTATTTTATAGTTTTTATAAGATATTCAATGGTGGAATAATAGAAAATAGAAAAAAACTATATTGGGTATGATTATACCTCTTTCTCAAATATCTCTTATTAGATTACAACATAATTATTATTTGATAATTCATAAAATACACATAGGACAACAATAATATGGTGTGGTTAGTTGGGAATGGTTTTACGTTGGTAATAGTGGAGATAAATGTCCAATATTCTATGATGTATTTTGTAAAGGATGTTCCATTTTATAAGTCCTTACAATGCATGTAATGTAAATACATTACAAATATAAATAAAATAAATGGACTTCTAGATATCATGTTGAATGAATGGACATATTTATAGTCAGAGATTAGGTATGGTCTAAATACACTAATCTAATGAAAAGTATACATTTTATAGAGAAACTTTTTAATTATCTATTATATTAAGCCTCATTAACTTTCTTATATTTTACTAGAGTGATTAAATTTTAATACTGATGCTATTCATTATGAACAAATATTAAATTGAACGTATTACCAAATATATACCTCATAATTCCAAAATTTTAATCCATTTTATAATTTTTTTAAGTTGATCAATGTAATTTCAATATATATAATGAAAATGAACTGTAAATCAATTTTTAGAAAGAAAAAAATTAGGCATTAAAATATTTTATACCAAAAAATAATATAATTATTAAGATAAAATTATTTGGATTATTTATAATAAAATTTATATTATTTAATTTTAAATCAAATCTGAAAACTAACCTTTCTCTATAATTACATGGGATAATTATTTCTTTTATAAAAACTTATATTTCATAATATTCACTCAAAAATAAATCCCATCAGAAATATATAAAAAACACACCAAAGGTGAATTTTTATATTTCCAAAAAAATAATTAATGTAGTTTAGTTAATTAAAAATTTTAAAAAATATAAATTTATTTTTTAAATAAAACAATTAATTTCATTGAAAACATTTAAAGTCAAATAAAAATAATTTAAATTTTACAAGTTTGAAAATAAATCTATAATATATATATATGTAGATTAAGGAGATAAGAAAATTATTTATTTTTAAAATTAATTGAGTTCTCATGTTCCTACACATTTATAAAAATTGATTCCATATTAATTTATAAGTTATTTAAGAATATGACATTTTTCTACTAATTATTTATCAAATATCTATGTCTCTTATTCAATTATATTGTATCTACATAAATGTTTTAATAATAAAATATCCTAATCCAATTTCATTATCTCATTATAAACATGAATCTAAAATTTCCTTTCATCATAAGAGTTATTAAAATATAACTATACAACATTAGGGCTCAACCTATGAGGATCATATGGTATATACATCAATAGTAATGAAACATGAATCAATTCATGTGACAAAGATACACTCAAATTAAAGGAAAAGTGGGAAGAAACTAATCCTAAATTCACTAAAAATTTATATGGTCTAATAAACCATGGGATCAATATTCTATTTTTACCAGAACACAATACACCATTCGAAAGAGTTATTTGATAATAAAAATATTTTACCTCAAATAAATGGTAGTTACTCCGATTATCAACGTTACAATATTACACTACACTATGAGGCAGTAAAATGTAGTTAAATAATCATTACCTTATGAATCATCTATTCTTCCATTATTGGTCTAAAGCATTTCAACCAAAAACATTGTCCCAACATGATGGAGTTCGAAATAACATTGGAGGTAATGTAAAAAAAGTAATCCTATGTATAATTTAATGAATAATATTACATTATAATTATTTTTAATATGTAATGATATCAATTCAAAAATAACTAGTTAACTACTTTAAATTATCAAATATTTCCCTATAATGTTATAAATGTATTCTCTGAATAACCCAAAAAATTGGTGAAAATTGTAGTTAAATATAGTTTATTATATATCTACTTTTTTGTACTATGGAAAATTTTGATTTAAATATATGATCCTGATATGATTCAATGGAGTGGGGAACTACATATTACCTAATTATCTCTATAACATAATGTATCTAATGTAGATATAGTGAAAGAGTTTCCAAAACAATCAGATTTTGTCTAAGTATCTTAAAAAAATAGAAAAAATTACCTCAATATGATTAGAGTAATCCAACCATGAAATCCATTTATATTTTCCCCCATTTACATTCTATCAATAAGAATGGTAATATAATACCATTCAGTAGATTTAGCTATGCATTATCCGATTCAAAAGGTAAATCATTCATGTTAAAATTATCAATATCGTCCATTACTCAATCCCAGAAAATTCATTTATAGGCTATAAAAATCATTTTTCTTCCACGGTTAATAGAAAAATAGAGTTTTTAACATAACATAATAATTTATTCATTAACTGATAATCACTCTAAACACCTATCCTCCTTTAAAATATGATAATACCTCTATTAATAACATTAATCTCCTGAAATTATCCCTTTTTATGTATTCTAAAAGTTTATACTATCAATGACCTTCATTTTACCTCATTAATTTATTCGGATAATGATAAATACAAAAACACATGAGGCATAATGGAAGGATTTTTTTATAAAATATTTATAGGATATTATTTAACAAATACCTGACAAAAGGATCATGTTCTATAAACAGAATAATTAATGATGCGTTGTCTTTTCATCTCTTAGAATTTACTACCATGTTTTCTTCCCTAAGGAAATATTGAATTATGAAATCGTAAACCATATCATATTCTAATAATATTATCTACCTCTTGTAGAACTCAGTTTTGGGAGTATTTAAAATTATCAACTATTATTAGTATATATTTCAAATTTATCCCCACATAAATTATGACTAATATTTAATAAAGGAAAACAATAGACGCATCCAACTCAAGGTCTTTTTTATGATTCTTTTTATATGGTATTATCAATTAACATGATGAATATATGATGATATTATTATTATAAATTAAAATACAGACATGTACAATCCAAAAAAATTATCACAAATATTAAAAATCAATTAATTTCAAGATTTAATGACTAATAATGTAACATCAAATAGTAATAATTTAAATTTCTAAAAACTATATCATTCCTTTATTCAGATAAACATAACTCCTTTTCATGTTAATATTTTTGTGGGATACATTATTGATAAATTTTTTTAATAAAATAGTTATTGTCAACCATGAATCGATAAAATTTTAATATTTCCATGATATTTTTGGTTGCTAACCTCTCTTACATTTTTATACTCTTACATGGATTGAAAATTATTTCATCATTAAAGATGGTATTTGCAATAATCAAAATCAATTATATACAGAATTAACAATTACTTTATTTCCCATATTATATATTTTACATAATTATTTTAAAGTGTTCCTTAGATGTTTACCATGATCATCCATTATTTTATAATATTCTAATATATCATCAATAAAGAAAAAACAATTTATAAATACCTTCTAAAAACTATATTCAATTAATTTGTATGTACATAAAGTGTGTTTTTATACTCAATGGCCTAACGAGAAACTAATACATTACATAAATTATATGAAATTTTGTATGTAAAATGTCATATTCCTTAAATTTTAGTTTATTATAAATAGTTTTGAGAAAAATCTATATAAAAAAAATACTCTCTAGAATAGATCAAAAAATTCATTGATATGAAGAAAATAATACCATTTTTAATAGTAACTTTATATTGTTCAATATAGTTGATGATAAGTGTAATAGAACCAATATTATATTTAATAAATAAAATACGATCTCACTATGTTGGTGTTCTTGGGAATATGGAACCCTTATCACATAATTAAAAATGATAACTTTCAATTATAAAAAAATAACAAAAGCTATTATATTTGGAGGATAATAGTTTTTATAATAATGAGTAACTATGGCATGTGTAAATTCAACATCTTGATGAAAAAAAAATTAAAAATCATTAAAACATATGTCTATATAGTATTTTAAAATTATAATATAAATAATTTTAATAGTTTTATTATTTTTCATTATATATTTAACAAAAAAATAACACCACTAAATAATCTAATTATCATATTCTGGATAACTTATCAATTTTATGAACAAATTCATCTAGAGAAGTTATAATTATATCAAATGACTGAATTTGAAATCAATAACTATTCAATGTATCTTTCCTTTAAAAAATGAAATACAATATATACTGAGGATAACATGAAATTCCACTATTTGTAATAGATCATTAGTTTTTGGAAAAAAACATCACATCTAATTATTTAAATATTTCTATAAATCATAGTTGATTTAATACCTCCACCATTTGTTTTCAACAAAATTTTGTGTAATTATTTCATGTGATATTTGATATTTACTGGAAACCTATTTAGAAATGAATGATTAGGTATGTCCTATATCAAACAAGACATTTGTATACTTAGAGTAAAAAAGAAATATACCCATCACCACATAATTTAATAAACTATAATTATCAGTGGAATTTCCTCACCCTTTTAATTATCTTCTTGGTGATCACAATCCTTTATATCATTAAATGGAAATAAATTTAAATAATGGGATGTATCAATACATTCAAAACATTTAACTACATACTTTTAATTATTGGTCTTACCATTATCTTTAATCTTTTACTTTTAGGCACAATCCAGATGTCTGATTTATACACATCAGTGAAATTTTATGTTTTTAGAATATATTTATTGTTTTCAATTTTCACACACAGTTAACATGTGTGTAATTATATTCCCATACTTTTAGGTTTCCTAAACAAATTATTTCAATTTCTAGTCACATTGATCACTTCATAAAGTTACTTCAATAAAATTAAAAAACACTATATCAATATTCTCATCACGCCTTACAATTTCTTCATAATTATAGATATTAAAATTAATAATATCCCACTATAATAATTTCATCGATCATGTGAAAAAAAACTATTTTGGTATCACGATCAATAATGAAATTGTTTTGACACCATTACATTCAAGTAAAATGTTCTTCATAGGTTATAATAGATTTCGCATTTTCCTCAACATAATAACCTTCCTTCACATTATAAATTTAGTAACATTTGGTGATTAATCTCCATTAAATACATTTTGAAATACAATAAATTACATTGAATCATTTTTTCACCATTACATAGTATTCATAATCAAAGAAAACCACTTATCAACTTAAAATTAAAAATGAGTTTTTATTACTTTTGATGGTCCAATTATCCATGTACATCATATATATTATCAAAATAATTTTTTATACATCATAATTACCTATGTTTGAGAATCAAATAAAATATGGGGGGTGTCGTTTCAAAAAATGATTTACTATTGACATATCATCTACAGAGAATATTATTATTACCATCCATTGGTAAATCCATTAATAGCCTAATTTAAATGTGGTAACACAACATCCTCCTTCCCTTTGCCAATGAAAATCATATAATGTTTCTAATTATAATGTAAATTATCCTCAGGATTCCCCATTATCTATGTTTCCATGTAACTTCTATTGAAAAAAAATCCAAATATACATATATTAGATAAATAAAAATGGAAACCCTATAAATCAATATACGTAGAATATACAAATAAATATAAGACTCTTAAGATTATTTTTTACCAACATCTTATCATATTAAACAGTCTAAAAAATTTCCCTAATACAACCTATAATAACAAAAAAAATTCCATCCCATAAATGTAAAGTCCCTAACACAAGTTATTTAGAGATAATGGGTAATTTATTACATTGTAATTATATTCAAGAGATCCTATCACAAATATTAAGTTAGTTCAGTATTATTTGTAAAATCTATACATGAATGTATCAGACAATGAATATGAAAACATAAAATTCAACATTTATTTTTATATCATCATTATTCCCTTCAGCATACCAATGAATATCAATCATAGTAATACTACAAAAATAATTAGAAAAGGAAACAAAAAATGGAAGAGTTTATATCTTAGAATCAAAATATTATAATAGAAAGTATTATAGAATAAATTAAATATGTTTAAATTGGTAAGAAAAATGATTATCAAATAATCCAATATAAATAATCCCACAAGCCTGAAACATATACTACGATAATATAACAGTTACAATAATTAAAAAAAAATAAATTATGTAATTGATAATTTTGGAATAAAAAAATGGAATACATCTGAAACATACTATTGAAGACACATTCCATGATATAATACTTTAATGAGCATGTTCTTGGCCAAATACCCAACTAGTATTCTATCACGAATCTTATTGATGAATATAAGGTCACTATTCTCTAATTCCCACCTATTAAAAAATATATCCAATTAATTTAACATGTAATAAATAATAGAACATCATTAACATGGATTAATAATAAATACCTATCTATTTTGAATGATCCATTGTATGAAATGTCAATAAATTCCTCAGTTAATCTTATAACCAACTATCTAGATAAATATTATTGATTGCTTTAATAGATTATATCATTGGGAAATCATATTATTAATCAAAGGTTGTTGATATAGATAAATATACATTAAAATTATCATAGGAAAATTCTATGAGAAAAAATACAGCATCAATTTAGAAATTAGTAATTAAAAATATAAATATTTATTAAACAGTAGAAAAAATTTACTTTGGAAAGAAATATGGATACTTTTTAAATAACCATGAGGTAAAATATTTACCATGATGGAAAAAATTCATTTTTATGCTAAATAAAAAAATTATATTTTATTTAAACAATTGGATAAATGATCATAATTCCACTAAAAACAAATTATTATTACATTTAAATTTTCTTATAGAAATTAAAACATGTGTTAAAATTACATCAATAAATCACTGTATAATATTAAAAACATTATTGATGAAATTATATAGAAAATGTCGAATTGGATAGAATGATTTCTGACCAAACAAAAAAAATCCCAATATCATTTAAAAAAATATATTTTGGTCATTTTGAGTTCTATAGAGAGAAAAAAATTCAAGGTAAAATTTAAATTTCTAGAAATAATATGATGAGGATAAAATAAATGGGATGTAATCCATATATAATGTATTATTTTTTCAATGATATCTTAAAGAAGAAGAAATCATAAATAATAATGAAATTGGGAAATTAACCCTCACTACAGGTATAGTCTAACGATATATACATTAGAACCTCACATTAAATAAATTTATATTTAAAATAATTGACTATTGGTAACATATATATACATTACATTATAAGAACAATTTTTAAATTTTCAATAATCATCTTATTAAGTATTATTCATTAATGTTGACATTCTGGTGGAAAAATATCATTTTCCTTGAATTATTCAATTCTATTATTAGAATACATGAATTGTAAGAACCCGTTAATTCTATGAGATGTAAAAAACTTAATTTGGATCTAATTCAATATATTGGGACAAAATGTTTCTTTAATGAATTTTTGGTTATTTTAGGGTTATCAAAGGCTTTTTCCGAGCATGGAACCCCATTTAGTGTAGAAAACAAATAGCCCCATGACTAAAAGATACTTTGAGAGCCAATATACCTGATTTCTCAATCCTTGTGGGGGCTAGAAAACATAATGAAGTAGGGTACATATTTTTCCCTAACCGTGCACCTAGGGCCACATTGCCATGCAGAGGGGTATGAAATTTTTAGCAGATGATGTCACATGTGATGAGAATGGTTTTGAAAACTTTTCACCCCCATAGTATGGGTCCCTATTTAAGTATAGACAGATGTAATGCAAGTGAATATTTTTCCTAATTGGGCACCAATACAGTGCACCCCAATTTTTAGGGTGAAATGAATAAAAATCATTTAATGATTTATAAACTTTCCACTCTCTATATTTTTCTCATTGTATCATATAAGAGGGATATTCATATCCATTTTTGAGCTCTTAGATTCCTATTCCATAGTTTTTGTTCTAAATTCTTCATTTGGAAATTGATTCAAGACCCAATCATCTCATTGGATTCCTCTAGTTATTCCCATCATCACCATTTCTAAGTTAATGATTTCTCCTCTCCTCGAAAGAGTTATTTTTATGAAGATAGATATGACCTATTTTTTGGGTGCTAACCCAATCATCATGTTTCTTCCAATCCAGGAACAACTAAATTATGATATTTTATAAGAATAGTTCAATAGGATATTTGTAGATGTATCATTGATATATCATGTATTTCCATTTTATAAACAAACATCATTGTGTGAATACTAATTTCATTGGGATTTTCTTATTAATTTCAAATTACATGATTATAATAAACAAGATCCTATTCTAGAGAAACTTCTATACATGGTTATCACATCATTGGAAGTTATAACAGAAATGTAGACCACAAAATGTAGGGGCTTTTCCTCTATTATTCCTTTAGTGTCTTATAATGGATTCTTACAGCACCGTTTGGGTTAGCTAGTCATTTCACCATTAAAGGTTAGTGTTTATAAAAATTGTCTTAATTATAAATGTATATTAGAGTATTAAATCACTTTACCATTATTTGTTATGTGTTTTAATATAATACATGCAATTCATTTAAAAATGGAAAGTATATAATATGGATATTTCATCAATGTTTAATGTAATGGAATAGTAACTGGATAAATGTACGTAGCATGACTCTTCATGATTATGAATGTTAGAGGATTAAAATAATAATTAAATATAAAATTTATGTATGAAATAGTTCCATATCATAAATTTCCTAGTCACATAGTATTAAATGAAATGGAATGATCCACCTTAATTATTAAATTGGTTGAGTAATGCATTTCATTATTTATATAATGAATAATATATATGGTGCCTATAGAATAAGGACCTATTAATATTCGTTAGAGTTGTAATACATGATCTAACCTTGGATTCTAATGGGAATTCATTAATCACAAATAGGATTCCATTATGATTCATTGATCACATTTCCAATGTATGTACCCAACCTAGAACATTTTACATATCTACTAGTGGATTTTCAGCATGATGTTATAGGATAAGTTAACTATGATTCTAATATTAGGATTCTTGGGTTACAATCCCTGGATCCAGTATGTTTTATTTGATAATGTGGAAACATGTATTCTCCATTTGGACCCTATAATGCTCGGAACATTTTACCTTAGACGATATCATTTGAATCAGTTGTAACTATTTCCTGATGAATGCCTTTGATGATGACCCTAAGATTACACTCAGATCCCCATTACAAGGCTGCATGTTATTACTAAGTTTTATTGACACTAGACATCACAGATTCCTTGGTTATTACCTTGCATATTCATTCATTATAATCATAATCCACGATTCCTTAATTATTACCTAGGATCTTGGGTTACTATTATCCTTATTATTGGATACGTTGGTCGTAAATCATGTCATATTTTTTCAATTATTACTAAATTTAACATAATTAAATAAATTATACTATGTTTAGACACCAGATGAGATTGAAGCTAGTTTTGGGTTATTTTCATTACTATAATATGTTTTTTATTTTTATATACATAATCATTGATTCAGTTAATATACACAGACTGGGTCGTAGAGATTCCTTTTCTAGTAGAATGCAGATATTTATCTCACCCCAATATGGGAAACTGATTATACTCAATAATATTATATGTAATCATTTATTGATAATCATAAGCATCCCTCTTTAGAACCCAGATCTAGATTTCATTAATTTGGATAGAGATTCCTGTAGATGAGTAAGCCATTTCTCGGGATTCTTGTATAGTTTTTGGATATATTATTATTATTTAGTATAGAATTTATTTCCTATAACCATTTATATTTTTTTTCTAGTTTTGTAGAAACATGAAATGCATCATCACCATTTCGTTATATATTCCGTTAATATATTTTTAGTTGTTTATTATCGATTGGTTTTTATATGTATGTTCCACTAGTAAATTGATTAATCATTACTATACTTACACTATTTTTCATGTTATTATATATTTCCATTTCCATTCACTATTAAAATGGGACATACTCTCTCCAAAGATATACCCTATGCCCTCACTTCTAGTTGGCAGCCTATGTAATACAGGGAGACGCACTAGAGGCCATGTGGTCAACAAGGATCAAGGATTTCTTGTTTGGAATTTGGGCCCAGGATGTATAAGGACCCGACATTAAACATTATATAATCTTTAATTATGTCAAGAATTCTCATTGACTATATTTTCAAGTTTAGATTTTTAGATAATTAGTCCATAACTATTAAATAAGAACTTGAATATTACATGTAGACACTACTACTCAGTATCCATTTTTTTCATAAAAAAACACTTAAAAATAAACATGTCTAGTTTCATGTTTTAGACAACATGAATTTTCCATGATCACATCCTCATCCCTATTCCACTTCATGTCCTATAAAAAATTTTTCAAACACATGGGATGGTCATAAGAAGCTAAGTAAGGGTTATAAAATAGGGAAGGAAAAAGTTATCACATTATTAAATACAAATCAATGAAACCATACTTTTCGATCATAACATACCTTACAAAATAATAAGATTTATGAATAACACACACAAATCATAAATAATATAGGTAACTTATAGCATTCTTAATATACTTACATAGTAGCTATCACAGCTACATAGGGAGTCACATTTGGAATACCCATCACATTGTATTCCCTAATTCTCTTAGGAGAAACATTAATGTTTACCTCCATCACATTACCCAATTCATTGGAGAGCTATCTCGGGCTCACCCACCCTTGGTTTATCACGGTACCACCCGTATATGTAAACAATTCCCAAGAACTCATACATATTCATAAAACATAAACCAAGAATAAAATAAATATAATATTTCCACATTCCAATCACAACATGTCATTTCAATATATAGGCATAATCAATGATTTATCCAACAATTTTCGAAACTAGATAAAACATTTAATAAAGTGATTTTAAAATCAATGTGCCCCATACCACATTGAAGAGTTTAAAGGAATTAACATTTTTAATCATTAATGTCCATATAAATAAATCCTAAAAACATTTTTAAAACATAGACATTAATGAGAAAGATTTAGAAGAATAAATCTTTAAAACAATATTTTAGTTAAGGAGTTCTAAATCAAATGAGCGATTCATGAATACAAATAATTGTGGAATAAAATTCTATCAAAACAAAATAATATCATGAGAATAAAGGTAATAATGATAGAATAATCCAAATGACAGTATATACACCATATAAAAGTGAATTCATGCCTAACAACAATGAAGTCTCAATGGAATGTAAATTGAGAAGAAATCCCTTATAAAGACGGTATAATTAGATAAAGGATAAATTAATGACATAATATTTTTTAAAAAATATAAATACACTCAATATTATTGGATATTAAGTGTAAATATATCAGCGAAGATTCACACATATTATTTTTAAGACAAAACCAATGACATGGATGTTTAACTCAATGAATGGAAATAGAGTTCAAATTGCTCTCATCAAATTCATATCGATGACTTGAGAATTTATCAGTGGGGCGATTATGTGTATCAAAAGTATATCCAAACAAATGGGAGTTTAAATTAAAACATAAATAAATAAATATTGATTCCACACAGAATCATAGCATGACATAATTAATAATTAGAATATTAACCCAAGGAATGGAAATTCGGATAAAAGGTTCCCTTACTTATTTGGTACCTTTTGAAACATGAATCCCATGAAAGAAAGATCATAAAATGAATATTTAAATAACCATAAATTTAATTATATTACACAACGAATACACTCATGGGCAGTACATACACCACACAAAAGGAAATAGTGGAAAATATAACATGAATCTCACTGGAATAAAAATGGAGATGAAAATTGCTTACCACGTAGTAATTAATCGAGTCATATGAACAACAGAAATCAACCATCAAATGATTAACAGAGTAACATGAGTATAAATATTATCATGATAATATATATCAAATGGAAGTACACAAAACACCACATGAAATAAATTACTGGTGAACAATGGAAATCTCGTGGAATTAAATGTGAGATTAGAAGTCCCTTACATTGTGTTCATATTGACTTGTTTGTTCGTTATTCTCCCTGAATAATAAAATTAAGTTAATTTATACATGATTAATAACCCTTTTATTGTTTTTAATTCCTTTTATATCACTTATTACAATGTTACAAACAATATTTAATCATTTAAGTAAAAAATGTTCGTTTTGTTGATATTTAGTACTTGAGTAAAAAATAAACACCATATAATTACAAGTTGTCCATGTGGTCAAAATTCCATTATCTACATAATTATATTAATGATTTATATACCCTATATATCATATATATCCAGTATATATATATATATATATATATGTATTTATTATAGTACATAACATTGTTAGGTAAGAAATGAGATGCATCGTTCATGGAGACGATAAGCCGTATGTACCCTTGAACGAAAATTTCATTTCTATTCCGTATTTCAATTTAATGAAAAATTAATTAAAAATAGTTATATAATACTTTTAGTATAATATCATATATAATTTCAACAACTCCAACCTTTATACGTCCCACATATGATATGAACGAGTCATATCACTTTGAGGGGTCGGTAGTCTGTACTTCCTCAAATGAAATTATCGCGTTTACTCATAATGAAACCATAAAGGTATTCTATAAATTAAAAACACAAGAACCATAAAGAAAACATAAACATAATATATATCATATATAAATACAGTTTCATCATAATGGCAAACATATGAGGTGGTAGGAGATAATTGAACGATCATCGTTTTGTGAGGCGTTAGTTTTCTATCCACAGAAATAGTATGTTCTTTACCCATTAGATAGAAATGTGTGTAAGTGTAGTGTTATTACTTATAATAACAACATACTAGTATATTTATGATACAAGTTTTTTTATAAAATAAAGGAATTAATATGTTTTAGGGTTTGTAGAAGTAAGGTAAAATAAAAGAAATTAAGAGAAATTGTTACCTATAATTTTGGTAACTCCCTTTGATATGAACCAAAAGGACTTTTTGAAGTGCCTTCGGCCTAAGGTAAGGATTCTAGGAGGAATAGGGGGATCTTGAGAGATTATAGGGTCATTTTTTGGACGATTTAAGGGGCTTTATAGTTGTGAGGAATGGGAAAGAGGTGAATGCTTTTTATAAGGGGAGGATGGGTTCTTTAGGAAAGTGTGAAAATATTATTTTATTATATAATTAATTACGATTTATAAAAGTTCCAAAACTAATTAAGGTTGACGATAATATGACTCATGGTCAAAATAAATTCATCCAATAATAATTGGATAGGTTTTGGATGTTATTTTAATATTAATAATCTTTATTTATTTAAATGATTTATTAATGAGGAAAACAATGAATCGTTTTTGTGTCATAAATATTTTATATATTTTATGTCTAAAAATTATAAAAAAAATACCATGATGTAGGAAATATATTTATATTTACAATGAATATTTATATTCTAAATAATAACTTATATAACCCCATGAAAAAATGAATTTTCTAAAAAATATTTGTTTATGTCATTTTTCCTTTACTTTAAGTAAATTAAAATAAAGTGTCATTATCACTCCCATGTTGCTAAATGGGGTTTGAAATCATCCCAAGGATTCCCATTGTCTTCCATGAATCATCAAATAATTTTAGGAAAAGTTTTATGGTAATTTTTTTATTATTATAATATTCTTTTTACCTTGAATTACCTTATTTACATTTAACCGCTGTAAATAAAAGTCACAAGTTACTATTTACTAAAAATTATTTTCATTTTATTGAACCAAGTTTTAATTAATAATAACAAACATGTATGTTGGATTTATGAAATTCAATTCACAATAGCAGTAAAATTTCATTTAAATGAAAAAGACAGTTTTTTAACCACTACTTAGTGGTTTCACTATTCATCAAAATTAATATTTTTCAGAAAAATACCAAAAATTCCGCCTAATCTATATTTGATAATAAGAATTCAAAAATTATGTCTATTTTACAAAATTAAAAAAATAGAATTTTCATTAATTAATTTAAAATCAATTTCCGTTGTCAAAATAAATAGCGTGTTTTTATGAAATAATATCTATCAAAAGATTGACACTTGTTTATGCCCAATCTCAATGTGAAATTAATTTGAATGACCAAAATTGGATTAAATGGTAAAACATTTAATCTAATTATACTTTAAAAAAAATTAAAATGGTAATCTAACCATATAAATAAATTATATTAAAAGATTGTTTGGAATTAAAATACAGTATTTTTCACTATTAATCAAAAAATTAATTTTATCAGAGAAATTAAAAAAATTTACCCAAAGTAAATTTTTATCTCTATATTATAATGAATATTTTCATTTTTTCAAATATAACAAAAATAGTGACCAATACAATATTTAAAGAGGGTTCTCCATAAAAAGGTGGTAAATTGTCCTTTAAATGAATGTTAGAGTATTTATGCATAAAATCAGATTCTTTCTTATTTTAACTCTCTAAAATTTATGGGATAAATGTAAAAAAAATTAACAAACTTGTATATTCAAATTGAAGTTAGTTCTGTTCGTTCCTACCAATACAAAGGCTTGGGGTTAACTGCCATTTAAAGTAATATTATATTATTATTTTCAGTATAACTGAACGTTGTGTGAAACTTAAGATTTCAAAGAAACCCGTTGTTGTGTACGGTGTACGCCATCGAACATAACATCCACTTTGAAGTAAAATTAATAATTAATTTAATAATATCAATAAATATGAAATTTTCATATTCTGTATTTACTTTCGATGTTACATCCTTCCCCCATTTTGGGAATTGTGTCCTCGCAATTTCAAAATTGGGATCAGAAACATCATTGAAAGTCCCACATTTGAAAAAGAGTCAAAAAAATATCACTTTAAAATAAATAAAGACATATAAAAGGTAACCCAAGACAATAGATACTTGGATTCCCTGAAAAAAAGGGATATTAAAGAGAAAATAACTCTCAAAGATTAATATAGAGTGACATAGAAATTGATCATAGAATTTTAACCACCACAATACCATAAATTTGTGGTTGGGTAAAAGTCTGATGATAAAATTGAGCTTATAATTTTTTTACATAAAGATCCTTTTCATAGAGTTGATTAATTTTTTTAATAACTAGACAATTATCATAAGGAAATATACTTACTTTTCTTGTAGAGTGTCATCCTTTAACAAAATTCTACCACAAACTCATCTTTTCTCAAAGTGGTAAATATTCAAGATGACTTCGTCACACCTCAAGTGCTAGAATCATCTTCTAGAGTATCACATAATCTAAAGAAGATGAACTATATATTTCCCCTATCATTAGACATAATCCTGTACAAAAACTGATCAATAGAAGATCAGATAATCCCCAAAAGGATAATATTTTACCAAAAGAAAAACTACTCTTAATATCCAAAATCTGTCAAACAATACCTAATTTTCAACCAATACCGTTCAACAAACAACTGTCCATAAAATTCTCCAATTTAATCTAAAATAATATTGAAACCCAAATCTCAGAAGGATTTAATCCCATAGTCATCCAAGATAAATCATAACCTTTATCTCCAAATAACACCAATTACTCTTAAAGTCTCTTATTGAAAAGTAAATAACCAAATCACATATTTTCCAGGATAGGTTAATCATTTCCATAGATAACCCAAAATAAACTTATTATTGATTCATAAAATCATCTAACAAACAATAATTAGTCATAACAACTAGGGGTTCACGTAGTCTAGTTGTAGCCGATAAATCCAAATCGTACTTTGGTTATGGGTTCCATTCACACAGCTTTGTACGACGCGACGGGTTGTCACGCCGTCTACGTGTCGTCCTTTATCAAAAACTATATAATTTTATAACTTTCCAAAAAGAGGTAAATTAATCAAAAATAACCATAACATATTTTAACCACAATGTTTTTCTAATAACTATCATTTTACATCCCAAAATGTATTAACCTTTAATTGCCTCAAATTAAAGGATCATATAAACCCAAATGGTTCTTTATAATTATATCCACAAAAGAAAAGATAATTATTCTTTGAATAAAATTTTCATATATGAAGCATTATCATTACAAATACTATAAAAATTCTTCTAATGTAATCCCATTATCAAAAGAGCCTTAATACATTTAAGCATTTAACCATCCTAAAATCTACCATAACACTTGAATCCCTTATATGTTTACTTCACACTCATTCAATGTTCTTCATGATCCTTAACCATTCCTATCCAACTTATTCTGAAATAATTCTTTCCAAAAAAAAAATCACGAATCATATCCTATGATTAAATAATATCAAAACATATGTTAAGAAATAATCAATACCTTTCATTGGTTTATGTCTGTTTCTTCATCCACAATCAGAATGGCATTAGGTATTGGTAAAAATATATATGTGTTATCCTGGTGATCCCATTCTTGAATGTACATCATAGGTCATCTATTTATGTAATAACCATGCACGCCACATTTAAAACATTCAATTGATCCCATAAAAAGGAATTCCTTCCCTTTCCTAAAGTCAAATAGAAGCTTCCTTTTTTCATGGAATGTTCTTGATTTATGACCTTCACTTCCACTTATATAGCATCATCCCATCCCCTTGAAACATTTTCCTATGAGTTTCTTTCCACATCCTTGACACATGGGTTTTTTAATATTCTTACCTTTACGATTATTACTATAACTTCTGTGGGGATTTGTTTCTCGTATATATGATTCCTTATAAAAATCACCAAGTTTTAGGTGGTCAATCGTTACTCTAGATAGTTGGTTGAGAAAACCACAATAGATCTCATTATATCTTCCATTTAATTCATTTGGTCAGTCATAAAACCATCACAATTTTCATCAAATCCACTGTTACTTTGGTGCTCGTTAGATTCTACCATTTACTAAAACCAAACAGCTAAGTTTGATTATATCAGTAAAATCATCATATAATATCTAATGAGGAAGGTAAATACTAATATATACCTATTTATGTTATCTTAAAAGAATTAAATTTATCTAAAATAACTATGACTCTTTCTAAAATACTAATCATTATGGTTATGTCACATATTCTTAAAGAACACCCTATCATCAAAATCTATCTAAATAGACCTCTTATACCATCTATAATGACCCTATATTAAACATTACATGATCCTGAATTACTTCAATTATTCTCATTGAGGATCTTTTCATGTTTAAAGTTTTAGAGAATGGGGCTATAACTATTACATAACAACTTAAATATTACATGTTCACACTACTACTCAGTATCCATTTTTTTCATAAAATAAAAACTCTTAAAAAGAAACATGTCTAGTTCCATGTTTTAGACAGCATGACATTCCCTTGATCACATCCTTGTCCCTAGTCCACTTCATGTCCTATGAAAAACATTTCAAAAACGTGGGATGAGAATAGAAATCTCCATAAGGGTTATAAAATAGGGAAGGAAAAAATTATCCCATCATTAAATACAAATCAATGAAACCATACTTTTTATCATAACATACATTACAAAATATTAGGATTTATGAATAACACATACAAATCATAAATCATAAAGGTAACTAATGGAATTCAAAACATACTTGCATTTTAGATATCACAGCTACAGAGGGAGTCACATTTGGAATACTCATCACAGTATATTCCTTAAATATCTTAGGAGAAACATTAATGTTTACCTCTGTCACGTAACCCAATGCATTGGAGAGATATCTCGGGCTCACATGCCCTAGGTTTATCACAGAATCACCTGTATACATAAATAGTTCCCAAGAACTCTAACATATTCATAAAACATAATCCAAGAATAATAGAAATATAAAATTTACATATTTCAACTAAAACATATCATTCCAAGATATAGACATAATCAATTCTTTATCAAACCATTTTCACAACCATTTAAAACATTTAATAAAGAGATTTTTGAATCAAAGTGTCCCATACCACTTTGATGATTTTAAAGGAATTTACATTTTAAAAAATTAATTTCCATATAAATAAATCCTAAAAAAATATTTTTAATACATGGAAATTAATGGGAAAGATTTAGAATAATAAATCTTTAAAACAATATTTTAGTTAATGAGTTCTAAACAAAATGAGAGATGCTTGAATACAAATAATTGAGGAATGAAATTTTATCAAAAAATAATAATATCATGAGAAATAAGGTATTCCTAATATAATAATCCATAGTATTGTATATACAACATATAAAAGTTAATTGGTGCATAACAACAATGAAGTCTCAATGGAAAGTAAATTGAGATTAAATCCCTTATAATGACAGTATCCTTATATAAAAGATAAATTAATGACATAATAATGTGTGAGAAATATAAATACACTCAGTATTATTTTATATTCAGTGTAAATAAATCAAATAACATTCACAAATAATATTTTTAATATAAAACTAATGACTTGGATGTTTAACTCAATGAATAGAAATTGAGTTAAAATTAATCTTATCAAGTTCATATCGATGACATGAGAAATTATCAATGAAGTGATTATGTGTATTAGAAGTATATCCAAACAAAGGGGAGTTAAAATTACAACAAAAATAAATAAATAGTTATTCCGCACATAATCATATCATTACATAATTATGAATTATAATATTAACCCATGTAATGGAAATTGGGATAAAGGGTTCCTTTACCGATTTCACAACTTTCAAAACCTACAAACCATAAAAGAAAAATCATAAAATGATGATGAAAATACCCATAAATTGAATTATATTACACAATGAATACACTAATGGGTAGTACATACACCACACAAAATGAAATATTGGCAAATATAGCATGAATCTCATGGGAATAAAAAGTGAGATGAAAATCTCTTACCATGTTGTAATAAATCGTGTCGTATGACCAAAAGATAAAAACCACCAAATTATTCTCAAAATAAAATGAATAAAAATATTATCATGATAATATATATAAAATTTCAGTACACAATACTCTATATGAAATAAATTAGTAGAGAACAATGGAAATCTCATGGAATTAAAAGTGAGATAAGAAATCCCTTACGTCTTGTCTGAATTGACTCGTCCATTCCTTGTTCTTCCTGAATAATACACATAAGATAATTTATAATTTATTAAGAACCAATTTTAATGTATATTATTCATTTTATATTACTTATTAAAATGTTATAAACAATATGTAATCATTTATGTTAATAATGGACTTTTTGTCGATATTTGGAACTTGAGTAAAAAATGAACACCTTATAATTACATGTGGTCCCTGTGGTCAAGATTCCATTATATCTAGAATTATATTCATTATTTAGATAAAATTTATATTATATATATCCAGTATATATATGTAGTTATAATTGTACATAACATTTCGAGGTATGAAATGAAATGCACCGTTCATGGGGACGGTAAGCCATACGTACACATGATCACAACATTCATTTCTATTTTGTATTTTAATTGAATGAAAAATTAATTATAAGTAATTATATAATAATTGCATTATAATATCATATATAATTTCAATAACTCCATCCTTTATACATCCCACATATGGTATGAACGAGTCATACTAATTTGAGGGGGCGGTAGTCAGTACTTCCTCAAATGAAATTATCGCATTTACTCCTAATGGAAACCATAAAGGTATGCTATAAATTAAAAATATAGAAGAATAATGAAAACATAAACCTAATATATATCATATATAAATAAATGGTAATAATAATGGGCACCATATTTGGTGGTAGGAGATAATTGAACAATCATCATTTCATGAGATGTTAGTTTTCCATCAATAGAAACAATATGTTCATTACCGATTAGGTGGATGTGTGTGTAAGTGTAGTTAAGATTCCTTATCATAACAACATATTAGTATATTTATTATACTTGTTTTGTTATAAATGAATGGAGTAAAAATTGTTTAGGGGTTGTATATGTAAAATAATGAAAAGATTTTAATAGAAACCATTACATTTAATTTGGGTAAGTACCTTTTGTTTGAAGCAAAATTACTTATTGAAGTGACTTCTACCTAAGGTATGTATTCTAGGAGTAATAGGGGGATATTGAGAGATTATTTGGGAAGGTTTTGGATCATACAAAGGTATTTAGAGTTATGAGGAATGGTTTAGAGGTGAGGTCTTTTTTAGGGGGAGGAGGGGTTCTTTAGGAAAGTGTTAAAATATTATTTTACTATGTAATGATTTTCGATTTCTAATGGCCCAAAACTCATTATTATTGTCTATAAGATGACTCATGGTCTAAATAAATTCATCAAATAAGAATTGGATTGGTTTTGGATGTTATTTTAATATGTATAATCTTATATATTTAAATAATTTATTAATGACGTAAACACTTCATCGTTTTTGTGTCATAAATAATTTTATTTATTTGATGTCTGAAAATTATAAAAAAACTACCATGATAGAGGAAATATATTTATCATTAAAATTAATATTTAAAGTTGAAATTATAACTTATATAACCCAATGTAAAAATTAATTTACTAAAAGTTATTTGTTTATGTATTTTTTTCCTTTTCTTGAAGTTAATTAAAATAAAGTGTCATTATCACTCCCATGTTGCTCTTTGGGGTCTCAAAATCGACCCAAGGATGCCCCTGGTCGGCCATGACAAATAAAATAAGGTTAGGACATGTTTTATGGTAATATTTTATTATTATTATTATATTATTTTTACATTAAATTACTCTATTTACATTTAACCGCAGTAAATAAAAGTCAAAAGTTTCTATTCACCAAAAAATTATTTTCATCATATTGAATCAAATTTACTAACTAATAGAAACCATGATTTTTGGATTTTCTAAATTTAATTCACAAAAGTGGTAAAATTTAATTTAAATGAAAAAGTCACTTTTTTAACCACTACTATATGGTTTCACTATTCATAAAGAATTAATGTTTTTTAGAAAAATATTAAAACTTCAGCCTATGATATATTTGATATTCCAAATTATAAAATTATATCTATTTTAAAAAAAACATAAGTTCAATTAATTAATATAAAATTAATTCCTGTTGTCAAAACAAATAGCGTGTTTTAAAGAAACAATATCTCTCAAAAGATTGACACTTGTTTATTCCAAATTTCAAAGTGAAATTAATTTCAATGACCAACATTGGATTAAATGGTAAAATATATAATCTAATTACACTATAAAACCAATTAAAATTATAATATAACCATATAAATAAATAAGATTAAATGATAGTTTTGAAGTAAAATACAGTATTTTTCACTATTCATTGAAAAATGAATTTTATCAAAATAATACCAAAAAATAACCCAACGTAAATCTTTATTTCTTGATTCTAAAGAAGAATTTTAATTTTTTAAAATAGAAATTATAAAAGTGACAAAAACTAGATTTAAATATGATTAACTATCAAAATGTGTTAAATCCAGCTTTAAATGAATATTAGAGTATTTATGCTTAAAATCTGATTCATTCTTATTTAAAGCCTCTAAAATTTCAGGGATAAATGTAAAAAAATTTAAAAAAAAGGTATATTCATATTGTAGTAAGTTCTATCCATTCCTTCCAATACAGGGACTCGGAATTAACTACCATTTAAAATAATATTATATTACTATTTTTCAGTATAACTCAACGTTGTGTGCTACGTGAGATTTCAAAGAAACCCATTGTTGTGTATCTGGTACGCCATCAGACATAGCATCCACTTTAAAGTAAAATTAATAATTAATTTATAAATATTAATAAATATGAAAATGTGGTATTCTTTATTTACCTAGGAATTTACAGGATGTAACAATGTTGTATTAGAAATTTTTCTTTTTTTTTCTTAATTTTTCGGGAAGTATATATATTATATTAGAAAGATGATTGAAAATAGTAATTAGCTATTCCTGGGAGTAGTTACAATATGTTCGGGGTACATACCATGTTTCCTAAGAAAGATAAATTGTTATTCTATTTTCACCTATTATAAGAAATATTTCATAAATATTGGGTTATTAAATTGAATTGTGGTTTTGAAATACCTCATTGATAAATTACCTTGGCCATCAATGGAATAGGTAATTATTACATGCATCATCATAGCCACCTAATATTTGTATTCCCTTTATATTACATTCCAAATTGGTGAATATAATTTCTTTTGTTTCTTACAATTTATGTGATTATATAATGAGAAAGGATATTATAAATTTCTATTTCGATAAAATCTTTTACATATAGTTATTTGGTTATTTAATGTTTCAGCATCAATATAAATAATGTTTTCTAATATTTGTTGATGGTGAAATCTTAAATAGATAGGTTTTACCCATGTTATCTATATACCTATAATTACAAGAGTTTTGCGTTGGCTGTGATTGATAAATTTATAGTTTCAATTAATGAGATGTATATGCCCTCGTGGGTTTGAATGGGTATTTTAACTTGTATATCCACAATATAAAACATCATACATTCTATGATCGAATGTATATAGGGTTAAATAGAAATGTAATTGGTGATGATTTTAGTGAAAAATATTGTGGGTCCTTATACATTGGGAATGTTGATCCATTTATTAAGCATTATTGTATATAAATAAAAAAATTACAATTATAAAATTTAATATTGGAATATAAATTATAGGGTTCCCTATAAATTAATATGAAATATGTGAATTAACCTTTATTTATTAGAACCCCTGTAAATAAAAAATGAAAACATACCATCACCCTCTCCTTCTAAGAGGGTTGTTGGGTAGTGTTTCATGTGTGGTGATCCATTGTATTTTTTCCCTTCTAATAGTTTTTCTATCAACATAAATGTTTTTTGAGGAATATTCTCATAATTTTTATAGTCATTCTATCAAAAAATCCTCATGTTGTATGCCTAGAGGGTGGTGATGAACACACACTAGGAAATGTTTACATTGAGCAACCAGTCACACCGCCAAACGTTACATTTGTAACATACCATTTATACAAGAATTGGGAATTGACAGTATTCTTCATGAGATATTTCTACATCTGATGAAGTCCTTACAACGAGATTAGAAAAAACAAAAAATGTTCTTACTGACACCTGAGTTCAGTAGGTTCGTCATCCTGTATTTTTAAGGGATAGAGGTCCATAGGCTAATAAGTCTTAGTTATATACCACCTTATCTATCTTCGAGCATCTAAATACACATATGAAGTAGTGGATAAATATTTCCACCTATATGTTATGTGATTCATCCAAGAGTTGTTGTGACGTGTTTACCCAAGATAGTCATCATCAATGAATGATCTGAGTTTAATTCTACATAAGTGTGGGTGGAATGTCCATGATGGTAGAGATGGAAAAGAGAATCATGGTATTGGTGGAGTTATTACATATATTCCTAGTATCTACATATAGTATTAGGTAATGAATCTATCATACATTCCTTGAGTTGTATATCATTTCAGGCATGTCTTTCTAAATTATTTCTATACCTTACCTTCTGAGAGAGTCATATAGTTTATGATGAATCTTTTTCCAGGAGTAGCACTAATTTACATTCCCCTATATAATATGGAACCTTAATAACTCTAGGAGCTCAAGAGTTAGTTGTATGATATGAAATAAAAAGGCTCTATCAGAAAAAATACTTCTACTTGAGGTTCACCAATTATTTTCACTATTATGGTATATGTGAATCTTTGTCTACGGATGAATAACATATGGTTGAACATGATTATAGTCAAATATTGACATCTAATTCCTTGTATAGATCATATCTTTGACTATATCTAAAGAGCTACAATATTCTCAAAGACAAAATAATGATCAATGTATCATTAAGTTCATGTTTAGCCTAAATACAAACCTTATACAAGTTTACAATGTAGGTATAGTCTATATGTGTATCTCATCGTGCACTTTGGTCTTCAAAATATCCTATGTGTTTTCATGGATTTAATGAATATATATTTCCACCCCTATATTAATTCCATTTTCATTTTTTCCATGGAAGACATCATGGTTTATTCTTATACATAAAGAAAACATGATAAATAAACTAAGATCATTTTCAATACACAATGAGTTAATCATATTTATGCTAACCTATCTATGCTACACTTATTTATTGAAAATATAAAATTATCTAGTCATATAATCTCATAAGTCATGAGTATATTTTGATACAAAGAGGAAGAGTGTTTGAGTTTCATTAGAGCACACCAAGAATGTGTTAGATATATAGTGTTTCTTGGGCCCATATTTATAGTAAAGTGGTTTCATATAGTACATATCACACCATGTTTTACGTCATACTTTTTAAAAATGTAGGATGTCAATATTATCTAGTAATAATTGTGTGGGAATTTCTAGCAGGAGTTGAATGGAAGGCTTGCCTCAACACATATTCTAATTCCGCCAAAACATGCAACAGGCTATACATTGTTCTGTGATGCATTATGGATCATCATGGGTGAAATTATATTACAATTTGATATACTAACCCTTTATGAATCTTAGATGTTTACTTCTCATGGGAGAACCAACTTGACATGGGACCCTGAGAATGTATCTATTGTCTATTCCTTATACTACTGAAGTCATTATCTAATCGGTGGGATCATTGTGCTTTATGAAGACCATAAGATCCTAAAATATATATTTATGCATTGTGAAATAAATCTTACACAGTGAATATCAATCAATTATATCTAGTCCTATACCTTTGAGCTTACCAATTTTCCATTAATGGGAAATGTAGTAAAAGATTCTCTAATCCATAAAACTCAAGTAGAATCCATATAGGAAGACAATGATGAATGTAATTTAGTAACCCTTTTCTCTCGGATTCATATGTAGATTCCTAAATGTCCTAATGATTCATCAATTTCATTAATGATAATTACACATTTAATCCTTAACAGGGTGAACATAAGGCAATTTTATGATCATGAAGGATTGGATCAGTATGAGAGTGTTTTATATGATGTCCTACCTCTAGATTGGTATGTCGATGGAGTTGATGTCACCTTTATTGATTGGTATGTTTTGGTTCCTATAAACAAGAGAGAGGAAATAATACAGGGGTACTACAATTTTCACTAGTCAATCCATCTATGAATCTCAAATATGTATCAATATATGTGCCACCAGTGTTGGTGGACATGGATTAAATGAAATATAGCATGTTTTTTCACTAGGTATTCCACATTTTCATTGGTGAAGGAAGAGTAATAGTGAACTCCATTCATGATAAAACCATTAAAATTCCTGTAATGAAAAAGAGATGAAATTTCTATAGATTTTGATGTCATCTTACAAAGGGTCCTTTGAGTAGGAACCATTGTTTTTGTAGTCTTGAATCAACAGAATAAAGTACCCAACTTCCTTCTGATCCTGTGTAAATTCTCAACAAATGAACTAGGAAGATTTTACTTACCTAATATCATATAGAAACCTACGGTCCCTCATATTATCTAATATGATAGGGAGAGTCATTTGATTTAAGTGGTCTGGTAGGGTTGATAGAGAGATCTGGGTACACATGTGCTTCTAAGAACAATTTTTCACGCTCAAACTAATGGCCAATCAAAATGGATGATATAGGTATTAGAGGAAATGTTATGGAAATTAGTTTTTGATTTATATAGTTTGTGGGAGAAAAATTTCCATTTTATTGAGTTTTATAATAATAACAGATTTCAGGTGATGATTTAAATGGATCCCTATCAGGCTTTGATTGGTAGGAAATTTCTTTCACCAATGTTCTAGTTAGAGGTAGTAGAGGAATTATTACTGGGTCCTCTTCTCATTCTGGTGACATCACAGTAGGTTTAGCTGATCTGGAAGGATATGTCTCTTACATAGTTTAGATTGAAATTTTATTATGATAACCCTTGACAACCTCTTATTTAATTGGTTGGGGACAGTTTCTTTATTCATGTATTTCCCAAGCTTGGGAATATACTAATACTGTGGAATATGAATCCATTACCATGGTTCAATGTTCTATTTGGGTTTCTGGATAGATTCAATTTGGTAGCCAATCAATTTCAACTACCTCTTCGGTAAATTTACATGCATGAATTGATCCATGTTTTTCACATTTATTGTTATAATGACCATTAATCTCATACTTTTGAACAAAATGTGGGTGAGTTATATAATGATGATTTTTTTAGGAGTTCCTATTTGTATCATTGAATAAAGCATGAAGAATCATTGAGGTCGGTCTATCTATTTAGTATGAGTGATATTGTAATGTGGCCTTGAACATGATGAGTCCTGGGAATAGGAGCCAACATAGGTGTCTAGTGTTTTGAGATATTCTCATATATGGTTCCAATACCAATATAAATTAAACTCATGGATTTCTTCCTTAATGGGTAATTGATTGTAAGAACACATTTTTTTAATGATATATATATCTTTTTAGTTCTGGTCAAACTTTTTATTTTGTAAAAAATATTGATTCATATTGAGGAAAAGATTGTTTTGTGGGTATCTAGGGCTTGTTCGGACCTCAAAACCATGACTGGTGGAAAAAACAATGAGGCCACGAGATTAGCAGAAACTGTGTGAGCTAGTCTATATGGTTTCCCAAACTATGTGAGGGTTGGACAGAGGGGTAAAGAATGGTGCACAGTTTTCCATAACTATGCACCCGGGGATGTATTCCAATGCATTAGGGTTTACAATTTATAGAATATGAGATTGAACAGAGAGAGAACATTTTTGAAACCCATACTCCCCCCAGTATGATAGGTCTCTCTTTTAGGGGAGATATTCACAATTGGCGCACTATTTTACTAATTTTTTTCTCCAACATGCACTGTTAATATTTGGGAACAAGTGAATAAAATAACCAAAATGAATTTTAATCATACACCACATCCAATGTATCTAATTGAAAATTATAATAGGTCTCTTCCTCTCTATTTTTGTGATCACAAATCCAATTTCATTAGATTCTTATCATGAATCATCATCCAGAACCAAATTTTATATGTAATCATCGCATTGGATTCTTCTAGGTCATATACTCAATCATATCTATTTGTAATTAATTTTCTACCCTTGAGAATATTTTATTCAGGTAGCATAATTTTCCTTATCTCTAGGGTGTTGATATTTTCTTCAAAGTACTTTATATCCAAGGTAAACTAAATGGTGATACTAAACTATGAGTCTGATGTGGGATTATGATAAGTGGTCTATAAATCAATAGTCATGTCCCTCCACTTTAAAAATTGTCATCATTATGTGCATGCATATTTCATTATGGGTTTCTTATTAAATTCACTTTCATTGGTAATAATGATCAAGATCATATTCTAGAGGCCCTTCGCTAGTTGTTTATCAAATTTGGAAGTTATAACCACATATTTGACCACCCCATGATGTTTTTTTATAATTTATACATTTAGTGTTTTATTATATATTTTTCATCAACCATTTAGGTGGTCTATACTTGTCCTCATTAATTGTGTGAGTCCAAAAAAAATTAATGAATTTTTAGTGGATATTGCATCATATTATCAAATGACTCTACATAGGTAATTAATTTACAAAAATAAGTGAAACCCTATCATTAACAGAAAAAATATTTTCTGTATCACTTGGATAAGATAAATTTAATAGAATTGTAATTGATTACCTATCCTTATCCCACCTTATCATGATTATGAAAGGTAATAGAATGTAACTAATAATTGAAAATGCAATTTAAGAACAAAATGAATTCATGTCATGCTTATCCTTGTCACCTTGTATAAAATAAAAAGAAATAAACCATGGGAATTATTAAATAGAATCATTATTACATTACCTATTTTAAATAATGAATTTTGTATAATGTGTATATATAATATGGAAATTTTATTCATTATATCTGTTGTAAGAATTGACCTAACCATAAATTCCCTAGGTAATGACTTCAGCAATCATAGGATGCCAATGCATTTAATGTAATCAGTTTCCAAGGGAGATACCAAACCTTATAATGTGGTATATCCCTAATAGGTGATGATCAGAATGATACATTAGTTTATCTCCACTATCTAAAAGATTATAATATTCCTTTGATACAATCCATGTATCCACATTTATGTATCACAAAATGTTTCCCCATTGAATCAAACAATTATTCCTAGCCATGCTTCTCTCATTTTACCTTGGTGTATATTTTTGGACACATTTATAATAATTTATAGTGGAATTCCTCGGGTGATGCCTATTATATTACACTCATACCTCCTTTATATAGGCTATATGTTATTTTTGAGTTGGATCGACCCTTAGGTATAGGATTCCTTGGTTATTTAATTGTATCACCTTTCATTATTGTCACCATCCAAGATTCCTTGGTTATTAACTTGGATCCTATGTTATTATTTTCATTATTATTGGATTCCATATTCCTAACATGGATCCCCTTACAAAAATTTTTATTAATAGGAACATGATTAAATATATTATTATATTTTTAAACACGAAGAAGCTGAAACGTATGTTTAGGTGTTGAAATTTTGTACTACTCTTAAATTTGATTATATACAGCCACACTATTTCAGTATATATACATAGACGAGATGGTATATATGTCATATTTGTTGTCATATTAAGATTTATCACACAAAATATCATGATCGGTGATGGTACCTGGGAAGATTATATATAGGTATATATTGATAAAGGGTAGAATCCCACTTTTTTACTCCTAATCTAGATTTCTATAATTATGATGGAGCTTCGTAGAAAATGACTAAGAAAGTGCTTAGGATGTTTGGATATTTTTTGAATTTATTTTGATTATTTTTTATATCATGTATTTCTTTATTCCATGTAAAACAATTTTCTAGTTTTTAGAGACATAAAATACATCATCATCATTTGGAATATGAATTAGTTTCTTGATGTTGAGTTGATTGTTGAGGATGGTTTTTTATTCTTATTTTCCACTTCACGTCTGATTATCCAATACTATGATTATGATATTTCATAAATTATTATATATATCCATAATTTATCACCTTTAAATGTGGGAATATTCCCCCCATAGGCATAACCTAGGCCCTTGCTAGTAGTTGGCAGCTTAGGGGTATAGGGAGGCATGGTTGAAGCCATGTGGTCAATCAGGCTCGGGTCACTGTTGAATGTCACATGGGATCTGGACGTCACATGAATCTTTTAATGGATTAAATATATCTACAATAGTAATATATATATATTAATTATATATATAAATATAGTTTTACATTATTGGTGTAAAATATAAAATATTTAAAACAATTTGCAGTTGTCGTAATCTGTGCCTACAAATGAGGAAAGTTAAAAAAAATTAATATGGAAAGGGTAAAATCATAGATGATATATTATATTCTAGAAATGTAATTGTATAATAAATATCATATATATTCCTTTATTCCATTATTATTTGTATCTAAGAAAAATTGTTATGAAAAATGATATACACTACACTATAGAGGCAACAATCCATACATACAAAAGTGTGATGTTTTCTATTTTAGCGAGAAGGATAATTTGTTAAACTTTTGATGTTAAATAATCAATATAAAAAAATAATTATATTGAGGATAATAGAATAAACAATTTATAATTGGTACAATGGAATATATTAAGTGTAAGCATAAATAAACATGAAAATTTAACTAAATACACATCCTTATTCTTTAATTTAAATCTTTTGGATAACAATAGATTCCATAAAAAGTATTTTTAGAGGAAGACCATTGAATATAGGATAAAGGGTAAGAATCTTAGAAGGTTTAATAACATGTATTTTCCCAGATAGTGTTCAAAAACATTTTGAATGTAAAATGATAGGAGATACATTTTATAAGTGAGGGGTGTGTGCCCTATAATTGCATATTATATTAAATCAATATAGACAAATTTTCATACTAATTTTTCTTCGAATTTATGTATTTCAAATATATGATGAGAAAAAGAAAATTTTGTATCATCAAATAACAATTAGAAAAAAATAAGTGGTCCTTTTTACTCTTCTCCCCTAATATTATTCCCCAAATAACCATTTTGACGATTACTATGATATAATTGTATTTTAAAATTTAGTAGAAAAAATTGCTAATAAAAAAAAGAAATATTACACATAAATGAACAATTTTTTTGATAAATCATATTAAATTCATTGGGATGAAATAAGATTTTAAAAAATATAAATCATTTAATCTAATATTATTCAACATAATATATCTATACTGAATTTTTCAGAAAAATTTCTATATTTGAAATTATAATAACACATTTTAAATGTAACTCAAATATAAACCTTTAAAAAATATGCAGTATTCTATATATATATTAAAATACTGGAACACAATAATTTATTGAAATTATATTACATTAAATATCATTAAAAACATATAGTTCAATAATCTATTATATGAAAAATAATTATGTCAGTGTTGCACAAGATTTTAATGAAATTATTCTATAAGAAAATTTTAAAATTTAACTATAATGATAAATAAAATTTATTTATATTTCAAATAATCCAGTAGGATATAACATATATCATTTTATCATTGTTAAAAAATATTATAGTTATTGGAAAAATGATTTATAATTCGTATTTATTTTTGCAGAAAAAATATTTATCTCATTATCAGAGAAAAACAATAATAAATTTTCATAAAATTGAAAACTGGAAGGGTATAGTCAAAATAAACTCATAAAATAAGAATTAAGAAGGTGTTAGTAAGATTTTAAATCCTTATTAATTTATTTTTAATCCTTATTAACTAATATTCTATTAATATAGTGGAAAATATTAACCTCATTTAAAATTTACAATGACAAAAAATAACAGGTTCTATTTACCAAATATGATATAATGCCCCAACCCCAGTTACCCAGAGTCGGTGCATTATTACATAACATTAGCATGATCACAAAAGATCATGTCTCAAAAGACCGATTAGATTATTAGTATTGTAATCACTAGATACATTCATAAAGTTAACATTACATCATAAAGTGAAAACCACTACAACATCTTGTCTCCACACTCATATCCCCTTATACTATCCCTACAGGACATTCAGAAAATACTTCTTCACATCATGGGAAAAATAAAAATTAGAAAGGGGTGCGCTCAGATGCTCAGTAAGGATAACAATATAGCGGAAGCATTCATAAATAAGTATAAACATTTAAGGAAATGTATAACTAAAACAAAAGCCATTTAATCTTGAACTTTAGCATAATATGGCATAAATAAAATTAAATAATTCCATTTTCTTATTCACATGGATATTCTACTAGTCGAATAATCACATGCAATACCAATAATCACTTTCATAATGATGGAATGCATAATTCCAAAATATCATATCCACATATTCAAGGCCTTATGCCAAGACTAAAAATAATATTTTGTCAAGGCCTTCTGCCGAGACACTAGTTTGTCTCATGAGACCTACCAATGCATCGAGGAGCTATAGCGGTCCCCACCCGTCACTTATTAAGTCCAATGCATTCCTCATATGAATCGGTTTAAACATAACATAAAAATTCATATTAAAACTAGCATATGAAATGTCAATACATTCTCCATAAACCTTCAATGGTATAAAAATAACACATCCACATTCAGTCATATCACAAAACATTAAATAAAATATGGATGTTCTGTATCATAATAAATCAACTTCGAATAAGCTTAAAATCCATCAAAGGATATTGACATAGATGAAATCAAAACTACTTGAGAGAAATATCTCTTTTTTTGAAATCATTTAAAAGTCACATAATTATAAAATAAAACATTTAATTTGAACATATTCTTTATAATCTTGTGAGGTATTCTTCTACGATTTTATAATGGTGGAAAATATCCTCACATGCTGTATAAATTAAAAAAAGACATCCATACCACAATTCTGTCGAAAATGTTAAAAGGGGTCATTTTTGGAAAATGATGGAAATATTCATTAATAAACATCTTATAAAAAGTCAAAAGGGTATAAATGACATTAACCGATAGTATGTAAAATAGTAAGAAATATTTGAAATACATTTTTAAGAAACATGGAGATGGATGATAAAGAGGTCCCAGTAGATAATTATGTATAAACAACCTCGGATAATGAAGAGATTGTGAAATAAACCATTACCTTGTACTTTTCATTAGTTGAGGGTAGCTTAAACTACTATATAATGGTGAAATAATTGTTATTAAATTATACAATAATCATATACATTAATATGATATAATATATTATCTTTTAACATTTCTTTGTTAATAATATCTTTGTATTATCGTTGTTTCGGGAGTTAACTGATTCGTTTTCCTTTATATGATTTGTTACCTAAGCCATGTTTTTTATGGATAGGTTGTATCTTATTAAAATACATAATGATATAAAGTATTAAAACATTATTATTAACCATCAAATGAAAATTATTATTGAATGGGTACGATGGGGAATGAATCTCATCGTGTTCGTGGAGACGGTAGTCCGTGCGTACGCACGTGCGACAATATCATTTTTTTGACATTAAAATAATATATAATTGGATGGTATATAATATATAAAGAATCACTATCATGTTATATTTATTATTTTTATCAATGAAACATCATTATTATACCCATCCAAATAATAATTTATTGAATAACAATTACACCACGACGTGGAGACGGTAAGCCGTACGTACTCACGTATAGTGACATGTCATTAAAGGGATGGATAGAATACTAAATATCATTGTACCATATTTATAAAAACATCATAGTATATAGGATATACTGGAGTTAATATTTTAGAATGAAAATAACAAATAAATAAGAAGTTGAAAAACAAAGGACCTTGAAAGAGGGTGGTGAAAACATTACCTCTTCGTTGGGATCTTGCTATTGATTTGATCAGAAGGGCTCCTTAGGATATCTTTATGATCAAACTAATGTCTCCAGGATTAATTTAGGGATGTTTATAGAGTATTTCGGTAGGGTTTTTCTGATCCAAAATGATTTGTGGGTATGAATTAGAGGGAAGTTGAAGTTCCCTTTTATAAGAGGGGGTGAGGGGGACCTTAGGAAAAGATAGAAATATTATTTTATAAAAAATTAATATTCGGTTCCTAATGGCTCCAAAGTGGATTATTTAAATTTTAAGGTTGGGATAGGTCGCAAACCACTGAACCAATAGGTTTTATGCTGGTTTGGGTCACTATATTATCCTTATCTTTTTCTTTTAACTCTTAGTTAATTAGTTTGACATTTACCATGTCCCTTTGTATTTTTATATTATATAGTTAATAAAATTACTATAAACATACAAAATCTCCCCAAGTGGTCCATTAATAATAAACATATCATTATATATGTCCTTTGGTTGAGCCTTAGATATTTAAGAACATAATATCAATTAATAATATAATATTTCTTTTAAAAACTCATTTATGTTAATTTTGATAATATTTAATAATTGATTTTTGTTAAAAATTTTACAACTTTATTAATTCTAAAAAAATTCATTTCAAAAATCCTATCATGTCATATTAACCAATAAAATTCTTGTATGGCATCAAAACTTTCAAATATTATTTATTTTGTCATTTATAATACTAATTATTTGATTCTTTCATTAATAAGAAAAATATTGCATCATTATTGTGTCATAAATAAATTTAATTATTCAATGTCTAAAAATTATAAATAAAATACCATTATTTAGGAAATCTTTTTATATTTTTAATTAATTTTTATAGTCCAAAATATAACCTATATAACCATATGTAAAAATTGTTTTACTAAAAGATATATGCTTAAGTCATTTTTGTATTTACTTTAACTTAATTAATATAAAGAGTCATTATCACTTACAGGTGGATCCATGGGATCCCAAAATAGACCCAAAGATTCTCATGGTCGGACATGTATCATCCAATAGGGTTAGGATACGTTTTAGCGTAAATTCATTTTATTATAATATTATTTTTTACCCTTATTTAGCGGATTTACCCTTTAACCATATTAAATAAAATATTTACCGAATTAATTATTCAAAATGTCTAAAGATAAAAGTTACCTATTTACACAATTTGAAACTTCTAATTATAAATATGGAATCAAATTTTCTAAATTCAAAACACATAAGTGGAAGAAATTAATTTAAAATTAATTCCTGCTGTCAAAATAAAAAGCCTGTTTTTACGAAATAATAACTATCAAAAGATTGACACATTTTAATGTTCGGTTTAAATGTGAAATTACGTCAAATGTCCAAAATTGTATTAAATAGTAAAAATATATTATAAATATACTTAAAAACCACTCAAATTAATAATTTATCACTAATAAATATTTTGATTAAAAAAGATGTATTTAATTAAAATTATGCGATTTTCAATATTCATCAAAAATTTAAAGTATTTAGAAAAATACCAAAAATTCACCCTAATCTAATTTCGATATTTTGAATCCAAAAATGAATTCCTTTTTGAAAGTTAAAATATATAAAATTTCAAAAAGTGGGTATTACTATTCATAATGGCTAGTTTGATTGGTTGTGGTGTGTCTTAGAACACGAAGTTGCGTACAACACATGCTACTGTATTATTCAAAGAGAAGCGTACCGTGGAAGCTTTGGGTGTAACATTCTCCCCTCCTTCAAATAATTTTGTCCTTGAAATTTCTATAATACTATCACATGAAAAGACTCGTGTGGTTCTTCATTATACGTTCCTCATGTTCCCACGTTGCCTCTTCCATCTTATTATTTCTCCACAGAACATTTACCAGACGAGTCGTCTGGTTTCTCATAACTTGTTCTCTCGTATCAAAAATATTGACAGGATCTTCACAATAAGAAAAATCGGTTTCCAGTTCTAATTCCCCAAAGGTGAGTACATCTGTTGCGTCGGGCATGTATTTTCTCAATAGTGATACGTGGAACACATCATGAACTTTGGAGATACTTGGCGGAATTTCCAAACGGTATGCTACAACCCCAATTCCTTCTAGAATTTCAAAAGGTATGATGTAACTTGGACTCAATTTCAATTTTTACCGAAACTTATAACACCCTTCCATGGAGATACCTTCAAGAAAACATGATCTCTTACATGAAATTCCAAATCCTTCATTCGGTTGTCAACATAGCTCTTCGGCCTACTTTGTGCTGCATTGACGTGGTTTTAGATTATCTTCACCTTTTCCATCGTTTCCTCCACCAGTTCTGGGCCTATGAGTTTTCATTCATGAAAATCATCCAAACAGGTTGGTGTACGATACCTCTTTCTTTATAACGCTTCATATGGTTCCATCTAAATACTCAAATGAATGCTATTTTTATAGGAAAATTCTACCAGAGGTAAATATTGATCCCACATACCTTGAAAGTCATATGATCATGATCTCAACATGTCTTCTAAGGTTTGAAAAGTCCCTTCTGATTGTCCATCTGTTTGAGGGTGGTAACCAGTGCTTAAATGAAGTTTATTATCCATGGATTTCTAAAGTCTTTTCCTAAATATTGATGTAAAACAGGGATCATGATAAAAAACAATCGATAGTGGTACTCCATGAAGTCTTACAACTTCATTAATATATAGTCGTTCTAATCGTTCAAGTGGTATATCTTCTCTTATAGAAAAAAAATGTGATGACTTGGTAAGACGATCAATAATGATCCATGTTGCATCGTTCTTTCTAGGAGTCTTTGGTAGTCCCATGATAAAGTCTGTCATAATATTATCCCATTTCCACTCAGGTATGGGAAGAGGTTGCATGACTCCTCCAGGCTGGTTCCTTCCAGCTTTCACTTGTTGACAAACCATACATCATGACACAAAATCAGCAATCTCCCACTTCATGTTGTCCCACAAAAAATGTTCTTTCAAATATATATACATTTTGGTGCTCCTAGGGTGTATAGAGAAATTGGAACTATGAGAATCGTCCAATAATTCACTTTTTAGATTAGGTACATCAGGAACACAAAGTCTCCTCCCAAATTTTAAAATTACATCATCACACACAAAGTCACTCAATCTCCCATCATTCACTACTTTAATATTCTATTGAAATTCTTCATCCTCAGTCTAAGAACTCTTTATCCGTTCTAGTAAAGATGGATTGGAAACCATTTGAAAAAGTATTGATGTTTCACCTTCCATGGTGATTCCAATATCCATCTTTACTAAATCCATGAAAATAGGATCCCTTTAAACTCTCATCTTGTTCAAAACACTATTATCCTTTCTACTCAAAGCATCTTCTACCTTATTTTCCTTCCCCGGGTGGTAGTGTATCATGGAATTATAATCCTTGAGTAGTTCCTGCCATCTCCATTGCCTCATGTTGTGTTCTTTCTGTGAGAAAATATACATCAAACTCTTGTGATCTGTATAAATCTCACATTTTTTACCATAGAGATAATTTATCCATATCTTCAAAGAAACAATTACAGAAACTAACCCAAGATCATGATTATGATAGTTTTTATCATTAATTTTCAGCTTTCATGATGCACCGGCAATAACTCTATCATTCTGCAAAAGTACACAACCACATCACTTCTTCGATGCATCACTATAAATAACGAACCCATCATTCCCCGATGTTAGAGTCAATATAGGAGAATTTAATAATCTTCTTATCAGTTCTTCAAAAAAATTCTTTACATTATTTTTTCTAAACAAATTTAACTCCAGTACGTGTGAGCTTTGTTAATGGGTTACCCAATTAGGAAAAATTCTGGAATAATCATCGATAATAACCTGCTAAACCAATAAAATTGCATACCTCAGTTAAACTCGTTGGTGCAGGCCATTCTTGGATTGCTCTTGTCTTAGAATAATCAACAGAGATTCTATCATTAGAGACAATATGGACAAGAAAATAAATCTCCTGAAGCTAGAATTCACATTTTCTAAACTTCCCATATAATTCATGTCTTCTTAGAGTCTTCAATATAATGCGCAAGTGATTTTAATGATCTTCATAGATTTTGGAGTATACCAAGATATTATCAATAAATACCACTACAAAGTCATCAAGATATTCCTTGAATACTCTGTTCATTAGATCCATGGAAACAAAGGGTGAATTAGTCAGCCCAAAAGGCATTACTGTAAACTCGTAATGCTCATACCTGGTTCGAAATGCTGTCTTTGGAATGCCTTCCTTCTTCACACACAAGTGGTGGTATCCAGATCGAAGGTCAATCTTAGAAAATTATTGAGCTCCATGAAGTTGGTCAAATAAATAATCAATGTGAGGTAGGGGATACTTTTTCTTTATTGTTATAGCATTGATCTCCCTGTAGTTGATACATAACCTCATAGATCCATCTTTCTTCTTAACAAAAAGGACAGGGGCTCCCCATTGAGAAACACTAGGGAGAATAAATCCCTTATTACTCAATTCCTCTAGATTTTTGTTTAGTTCAACTAATTACAAAGTGGCCGTTATATAAGGGGTCTTCGATATAGGCCTTGAACCAGGAATTAAATCAATGGAAAACTCAATTTCTCATTCTAGAGGACGTCAAGGTAAATCTTCCGGAAACACATCTACATATTATTTCACAATATGTACATCCTTTATTTGAACATTACTTTCCTCACCCAAATTTATTTCATTCTATTCCTCCCCAATAATTGAATTTTGTTGAGCTATTGGGGGTGCATCAAGATAAGAATCAGGTGGTGACGATTCTACTCTAAAGATAAGGTGTTCTTTATCATCATCATCAAAAATCGTAACCTCCTTCTTCTTACAACAAATATTCGTATCATGTTCCGAAATCTAATCCATGCCAATGATTATATCAAATTCTATCATAGGTATGATGATCAGATCAATGGATAAAGAACATTTATTTGCTCTAATGGAGACTGATTCACAAAACTTAGTTGAAATGATACTTCCCTAAGGCGTTTTAACTGACAACTACCTTATTAAATCAAATTGGAAATATATAATTTTCTTAAAAAACTGGGAAGATATGAAACAATGTGACGATCCAGAATCAAATTATGCATTTTCTAAACTTGAGGAAACCATTAAATTACCTGGCACTACGTCTTTCGGAGCTTCTACCTCAGTAGTAGTGATAACATAAACATGTCCTTGATCCCTTGGCCTTTTTTGAGGTATGTTCCCCCTACTCTTAGGACATTTATTTTCATAATGTCCCATCTACCTGCAGTTGTAGAATTGAACATCGGTAGCTTCTTTCTGCCCCTTGAAATCACGAGTTTGGTGGCCTTTTTCACCATACTTGTAACATGCTCTCATTCCTTTCAAGAAAATACCAGGGTGTTTCTTCCCACATTTACTGCAGGATGGATACTCAAATTTTCTCTTCTTCCCCTTATTTCCATTTCCAGATTGATCAGTAGATCTCGTCTTCTCTTTCTTTTATTTAAGGTCATAAGACTTAGAGAATTATTTTTTTTCTTGATTGCATATGAGGCAATATCTTCATACGACGAGAAGGATTGTGAGACTAATGCTCGAAGAATAAATGGTTTTAACCCATCAAAGAAATGATCAATCTTACTTTTTGGGTTAAATATATAATCTGCAGCATGCTTAGCTAACCATGTAAAGTTAGCCACATACTTTGGGACATTCTCATCCTCCTTTTGTCTCAGACTCAGAAATTTCCATTCCATATCCGCTCGATGGTCACAAGGAAAGTATTTTTCTAATAAAATCTACTTGAACTCCCTATATTCCATATTTGATACTTCATCATCTTCCTTTGTGTTTTGAACCAATGACCACCATTGATTAGCGTCTACAGTGAGGCGGTAAACTGCCATGATAACTTTTTCCCTTTCACTACTCCCCAAGGCATGGAATATTTTCTGTAAGGAATTTATCCATTGCTCAGCTACTAAGGGATTTTTACTCCCATTGAATTTTTGTTGGTTGTTTCCTTATGAATTGGTCTAACATTGATCCTCCACACTATAGATCATGGTGCTCCATACGGGTAAGGTTATTATTCATAAACTGAGTGAGTTGTCCGAGTATGGTCATTAGCTGATCAGCACCAATTGCATCACCAGCTATACTATAATTATCTTGAGTAGGAGGGAAATCCCTACATGGAGTGCGTGCATTGATACAAGTTACATTTCTTCCACTAGGCGCCATTTCTAAACAATGGCATACCCTAGATTAGTTTATGAATCAAAATACATAAATCCAAACTTGTAAAAAACTTAACATAAATTTAACAGTTTATGGATATAATCCATAATCATAAAAATGTTTTCTTTGAGAATGTATATACTCATAAACCATTTATAGAGGTTTTTAATGAATATGAGAATTATCCTAAGCATATCCCCTAGGAGTGTCGTAACCAAGAGTGCATCAAGGCTCGTTGTCATGCCCCAGTTCCCGTTCAAGTCTAGCTCAAAGCGGTGTTTTCGGGTTTTACCCCTAAGTACAGCTGTGCCAGAGCCACCTCTACCTGCTCGTATCCAGACCGGGATGTATTGCACGGAAAAATCACAAAATCTCTATAATACAAAAATTCTAGGATGTTCTTCTATACTAATCCTCAATGTCCATCTTAGGTCTATGTTCTCTAATCAGAGTTTATCTAAATCTATCTTCCAAGGTTTGTACGAAACCACCCTTTGATACCAACTATAACGTCCCGACCCCAGTTACCCAGAGTTGGTGCATTCTTACGTAACATTGGCATGATCACAAAAGATCATGTCTCGAAAGACCGATTAGTTTAGTAGGCTTGGAATCACTAGATACATTCATAAATTTAACATTACATCATAAAGTGAAAACTACAAAAACATATTGTCTCCACACTCATATCCCCTTATACTATCCCTGAAGGTCAATCATAAAATACTTGTTCACATCCTGGAAAAAATAAAACATAGAAAGGGGTGAGCTCAGATGCCCAGTAAGGATAACAATATAGCAGAAACTTTCATAATTATGCATAAACTTTTAAGGTAATGTATAACTAAAAGAAAAGCCTTTTAAACTAGAACTTCACCACAATATGGCAGTAAGAAAATTAAATAATTCCATTTAATTATTCACATTGATATTCAACCAGTTGAATAATCACATGCAATATCAATAACAACTTTCATAATGATGGAATGCCTAATCCCAGACTATCATAACCACCTAGTCAAGGCCTTATGCCAAGACTACAAATAAGATTTTGTCAAGGCCTTGTGACATGACACTAGTTTGTCTCATGGGACCTACCGATCCATCGAGGAGCTATAGCGCGCTCTGCCGGTAACTTTTTATGTCCAATGCATTCCTCATATGAATAGGTTTAAACATAACATAAACATTCGTAGTAAAACTAGGATATGAAATGTCTATACTTTCTCCATAAACCATGAATGGTATAAAAATAACACATCCACAATCAATCATATAACAAAACCTTCAATACAATATGGATGTTTTGTATCATAATAAATTAACTTCGAATAATATTAAAATCCATCAATGGACAATGACATAGAAGAAATCAAAACTATTTGAGAGAAATATATCTTTTTTTGAAATCATTTAAAAGTATCATAATTATAAAATAAAACATTTACATTGAAAATATTATTATAATCTTGTAAGGTAGGCTTGGATGACTTTATAATGGTGGAAAATAGCAGCACACACCATATAAGTTAAAAGAACATTCTTACCTTAATTCTATCAAAAAGGTTAAAAAGGACATTTTTTGGAAAATGACGAAAATATTCATTTATAAAAATCTTATAAAAAGTCAACAAGGGTATAAATGAATATAACCCATAGTATGTAAAATAGTAAGAATTATTTGTAATACATTTCTTAAGAAACATGGATGTGGATGATAAAGAGGTCCTAGTAGATAATTACGTATAAACAACCTCAGATAATGAAGAAATTGTGAAATAAATCCTTACCTTGTACTTTTCCTTCGTTGAGGGTACGTTAACCTCCTATATAATAGTGAAATAAATGTTATTAAATTATAAAAGAATCATATACATTAATATGATATAATATATGATCTTTTAACAATGCTTTTTTAATAATATCTTTGTATTATCTTTGTTTCGGCTGTTAACTGATTCGTTTTCCTTTATATGATTTGTTACGTAAGATGTGTTTTTTATTGATAGGTTGTATCTTATTCATATCCAGAATGATATTAAGTCATTAAAATTTATTTTTAAACATCAAATTAAAATTATTCTTGAATGGATACGATGTGTAATGAATCTCATCGCGTTCGTGGAGACTGTAGTCCGTACGTACACACAAGCGACAATATCATTCTTTTGATATTAAAATAATATATAATTGGATGGTATATCATATATACAGAATCACTATAATGTTATATTTATTATTTATATCAATCAAACATCATTAATATACCCATCCAAATAATAATGTATTGAATAACAATTACACCATGACGTGGAGACGGTAAGCCGTACATACGCACGTATGGTGACATGTCATTCAAGGGATGGATAGAATACTAAATATTAGTGTACCATATTTATAATAACATCATAGTAAATAGGAGATACTAGACTTATTATTTTATAATTTAAATAACAATGATAGAAGAAGTTGAAGAAGAAAGGAACTTGAAAGACGGTGGTGAAAACATTACCTCTTCTTCGGGTTATTCCTATTTATTTGATCAAAAGGGCTCCATAGGTTGGATTTCTGATCAAATTAAGGTCTCTGGGTTGAATTGAGGGAATTTGAGAGAGTATTTGGGCATGGTTTCGCCTAACCAAAAGGCTTTTAAGGTATTAATTAGAGGGAAGGGGAAGTGCCCTTTTATAAGAGGGTTGAGGGGCACTTAGGAAAAGATAGAAATAGTATTTTATAGTAAATTAAAATTCGGTTGCTAATGGCTCCATAGTGGATTATTTAAAGTTTAAGGTGGGGAAAGTTTGAAAACCACTCAAACCATAGGTTTTATACAGGTTTGGTCACTATATTAACCTTATCTTTTAGTTTTAAATATTAGTTAATTAGTTTGACATTTACCTTGTCCCTTTGTATTTTTATATTATATAGTTAATAAAATTACTATAATATTACTAGAAACCCCCAAGTGGACCATTAATAATACACCTATCATAATATAAGTCCTCTGGCCTATCCTTAGATTTTTAGGAAAATAATATCAATTAATAATGTAATATTTATTTTAAAAACTCATTTATGTCAATTTTGACAATATTTAAAAATTGCATTTTGATAAAGTCTTAACAACATTATTAATTAAAAAAAAATTCATTTAAGAAATACTAACATGTCATATTAAACAATAAAATTAGTTTATGGCATAAAAAAATCTCAAATTATATTTATTTTATCATTTATAATACTAATTATTTGATTCATTCATTAATAAGGAAAATAATGCATCATTATTGTGTCATAAATAATTTAATTATTCATTGTCTAAAAATTATAAATAAAATACCATAATGTAGGAAATATTTTTAGATTTATAATTATTAATTATAGTAGAAAATATAACATATATAACCCTATGTAATTTTTTTTCTAAAGGATATATGCTTAAGTCATTTTGGTATTTACTTTAACTTAAATAATATGAAGTGTCATTCTCACTTACAAGTGGATTCATGGGGTCCCAAAATCGACCCAAAGATGACCATGGTCGGACATTTATCAACCAATAGTATTAGGACACATTTTATGGTAAATTAATATTATTATAATATTATTTTCTTACCCTTATTTACCAGATTTACCGTTTAACCATTTTAAATAAAATATTTAACAATGTAATTATTCAAAATGTTTAAAAATAAAAGTAACCTATTTACACATTTTGGAACTCTGGATTCTAAATATGGAATCCATTTTTATAAATTAAAAAAATCAACAGTGGCAAAAAATAATTTAAAATTAATTCCTACTGTAAAAAAAAGCGTGTTTTTAAGAAATAATAACTATCAAAATATTGACACTTGTTTATGTCCAGGTAAAATGTAAAATTACTTCAAATGACCAATATTGTATTAAATGATAAAAATATATTCTAAATATACATTAAAATAACTAAAATTCATAATTTATCACTATTAACCTTTATGATTAAATAACTTGTTTTTAATTAAAATTTATTGATTTCCACTATTCATAAAAAATTGAAAGTGTTCAGAAAAATAAGCAAAATTCCCCCTATGATATTTTGGATATTACGAATCCAAAAATGAAGTAAATGATGAAAGATAAATTGTATATAATTTCAAAAAGTGGGTATTACTATTCATAACGGATAGTTTGATTGGTTGTGGTGTGTGTTAGAACTTGAAGTTGCGTACAACACATGCTACTGTATTATTCAAAGAGAAGTGTACCGAGGAAGTTTGGGGTGTTACATATGAAAATTATAATTAAAAATATGATAAAAATTTTATTAATTTAACATTATATTAGTTTAAAAAATATATTTAAAAATAATAGTGAAAAATTTAACAATAACCATTTTTCGGAAATTGCATTTATTACCATCAAAGTAGATTAATTCTTATTAAATTTCTAGTAAAAACTATTACATGTGCATTAGAAATTTTTTCTATATAATATTTTTTTTATTATTAATAACATTTATCCACTTATATTATTATAATTTACTAAAATAAAAACATATTATGAGAATAAAATTAAATTTTCAGAAAATAAACTTGATTTACCATCAATATCAATAAATTACATTTTTATCAAATATATATGTAATAATTTATATTTATAAATATTTTAGCAATATTGTTTAATAATTTACATATCCATATTCATACTTGCTAATCTATAATATTGTTAATAACCATTACCCATTAATTTTTTGAAAGTATAATATAGTTTTTTCAAACATTGTATTGCGTATAATCGAATATATAGATGAATAAGTAAATTTTGAGAGTAAAATATCATAAAATAATTGTGTGTTACATTATAAACCCTTATAATAATTTCAACCTCAAAATTAAATCTATCTGATGCACACAAATGTGGATGTCTCTATCACTTCCCATTCCTGTGATATCACAAAACCTCATAAAATTTATAGTTTCAGGAAAATACATTGACTAGATGAATGGCCTTATTTAGATGAAATTTCACTCAATTATATATAATCTCCTCTTGTTATTCAATATAAATATTTTATCTAGAGGTGTCACCTATTTGTTAATTACATGTTAATGATTATGTATGAAATTCATTATGTGAAATACATAGAACACATCATGATCATGAGAGAGATTTGATAAAATACCAAAGAAATATGTTAATATAATATTAATATTATGGATTTGGAATGGACTAATATGACTATGTATTAGATCACACTTCTTTACAAAATATATTGTCTATATTCCACATTGATAATTATAGTAATACCGTTTCACCGACATTAGACTCTATATCTCACAAATATTTATTAGCCATACATTTCTATCAACTTTGATCCATCCAAAGGTGTTTCTGAATGAATTTTTCCTTTCATATATTTAAATCTCCAGATCACATACCAATAGTTTTCTTTCATCAACATAATCACAACACATTATAATTGTAAACATCTTATGATAGATGACAAAAAATAGATCCATCTTAATACTCAATTATAATCTAGTATGGTAATATAACTCTACCAAAGGATGTTTCTAAAAACAATGACCTATAAAATAAATTGATAAATAACTCAAAATGAATTTTATATTTTTAATAGTCCTATATGGAAAAAACCACGTGACAATGAAATGTTGTGCTGAAACCTGGCTCTTTATCATATGAATATCGATTACATTCCTAATTAGTGAGGTAAACCTCATATCATACTATAATTGAAATAAGAGATTCACACCATGAAAGAACATGTAAAAAATACATTTTAATTTTTTATGATGGTTATTTGATAAATCATGTCTAATATAAATTGATTATTCCAATTTTATGGTGCTTGATTTAAAAATAGAAAGACAATATTTTGTTGTTTTGTGGATTCAAACGAGGAAATCCATACTGATGTTTTCCTATAACCATGATGGTTTGAAACATTTTTGCAACATACCATTGCACCTCTGAATATGGTAGTCATACTTATGACATACCTGGCATTGGGATATATAATCTTCTATTTCAATTTTAAAATAATTACCACTTAAACACTCATTATGTTAACTATAAATATTTATACGAATAGGATGAACGTCGAATGGTGAAGTATGAGCATAAAAAACTATTTTATTAAAAATATTATTGGTAGGACACATAATCATTTACAAAATAATACTATTATATAATTAAAATGGTTGGTAATACTCTCGAACACCCTGAGAGGGGAGGGATGAATCCGGTCATCAAATTTTTCTTCCAAGATACAGATATTGTCCCCACCTTGTCAAGGAATTGATAAACCAATATGATGAAATAAAGGAGTTATCAAACACCCAAATGTGGAATAAATAGTAGAACATATACATTTTACATTGTGGACCACTAATGTATAGTCTAAGGAGCATACACCGATAGTGGGACAGTCATACCCAAATCTAGTAAATTATGAAGTAATTTTTGACTACAATTGACCATAAATTTCACTCAAAGATTGGAACACTTACTTTAAATGAATTTCAAGGATAATACACTACCTAACAATGATAAATTACATCTAATCCTTTATGCTAACAACGTTGGGTGACATCATTCTCCTTTTCATGATATGAACGTAACTTTCATTTCAAAGTAATATAAGGTAAATTTTTAATTCATTTTGGCCCACTTATGTTTCTTCAATAAATTCCAAATACTATTCCCAATATCTTATATTTTCATATAAAAATCTGTAAAAACACCATTTTCTATAAAACCACTTTATATTTTAAATAACATCTAACTTTCACAAATAAAAACACTTTTGTGAAACTCCCAACATTCTTTAAGCCTCTATCGTTCATGAAACACCTCAACTAAAAATCTTTAGCATCAATTATTTCATAGCCATTCTTCCCATGAAAAATATATTCAAATAACACTCCTGATTGATGTATGAATTAAATTCATATAAAACCATGATAAAATCAGTGTTATTATCCCTTATCCGAAAACGTTTTGACACTATATTGGATGAGAAGCCGCTTAATTTTATAAATTTCTACCATTGTGAAACATTCAATATCAGAACATCCTTTGTGAAAAACTCTTCATTCATGTTTGAAAAACAATATTTATTCGTCACATATTAAGTATAGTTTTTTCGTAAAACTTATCATAATCATCTAAATTACAATATTTTCTTCACACCTAATCCTTCTTTCTTGAAATATTCAATAATAATTCCACCACCACCATAAGATCACATGGCTTTAATAATCCGTGAAAAAAATGGAATTCATTGAAAATTTTTTATAAATTAATGAACTTGGTTTCGACATGGTGGAATATAGGAACACTCCTCAGATTCGTCATTAATTTCCCATCACCCTTTTCACCTTCTTTTTTGTCTTATGAATTGATGTATAAACATTAATTTGAGAAATATATGAGTTATCCCACTAATCCAAGGATTCAAAATGAATTATTTATAGATCCATAAATAATGAATCTCATTCAATCCTCATTGTGTAAAAAATATCTCGATATTTCTATATAAAATAATCAACCTCATTGTTCACATACAAATGCTATAAATTTAGAGAGTTGTCAAAAACATTGATCAGTTCTAACCTTCAACTCAGGTGTATACTCAACTCTTTCAGTATGATTATATACTTCAATATTTTATGATATATCTATATATATCACATCATTCCCCATAAAGATAATGTATCCATATATTTGATTAATAAATACCAGTTTTCCAATTCCCAATCATGATTCATAATCTGTTTTCGAGTAATGTTCAATTGGAAATATAAATAAGGTATCACTATTTCATTATTCGTGAAGATTTAACCCAATCCCAACATTAATGCATCACTACAAATTGCAACCCCTTATCTACTATAGGGTACTATATGAACTAGAGAATAAGGCACCTTTCTTTTAATTTAGAGAAAATTATCCTCACATTCATATGTCTATAATAATATAACACCATTTCGAGTATACAATGTTTCCAGATTATACATTCAGGAAAAATATCTGACAATAAATTGACAGTATTATACTAAGCCATAATAATTATGGATCATGGTTATTTTCTATGGTCTACGAAATTGATAAAAATAACTTTTCCTTGATTTATTCACAGATATAACCACACTACAAAGGATATTACATGAGAATAATAATTTTTTAGCTAAAAATCAAATGTTTTAAATTTGGAATATATACTCTCCTTTGATAGTGTATCTGAGACAATTCGGAAATTTTATTTACACACATATTTTCTAATTAGATACAAATGAATGTGATCAATATATATTAAAATATAGTAATCATGGTAATCAGTAAATATTATATTTATTAAAACTACAAATATTATTGGATAATTGGTATGTCATAAAGTTATTTCAAAAAATTCATAATGAAATAACTTCATATAAAAGGTTTTATTTGATATATCTTCATTATGACCCCTTAGATGATGATTTACATATTGGATGTCAATGTAGGATAACTATTAGGCTTCAAATAATTTAAAAAATGATCATATATATAGGGAAAATGGCACTTTCTATGAATAGTTATATTGTTAAGTTCCTGATAATCTTTAAATATATGAATTGACACAAGTCCCTTATTACAAAATAGAATGTTCATCACATGATAAATAATAGGTCTAAAACTCTACTTATATATATTATTCTAGAGTTTTGTCTTTAATTTTTATAAATCAATTGAGGTTATTGAATATTAAGTCTTTGATGTAAATGTTGCATTAGTGATGATTTTTATCAAAACATCAAAATTAGGATTTTGGGGAAGAATAGGAAATCCTTCTATATGTACAAAAGTATGTTAAAAAAAATAAGAAAATGTTAATATTATAGTTTTACCCCTACCATTTTAGATAAATATACATCATGAATATGTAGTAAATCCCATATTATGGATATAATTTCCATTTTATCTTCAGCTCCATCGTCGCATCAATTGATGAACGAAAGTTGAGTTAGAATATCGAATGTTACATTCCATCATCAACAATTGATATGGTATCTATACTAAAAGAGGATATTTTTTTAACAATATTAAATAAAATTTCACATGTTGATGAATAATATGATTTATAGGATTAACATTCTCACAAATTATATTAGATGAGAGGTATAATCATTTGAATATATCGATGATCTATTAGAATTTTCACCACCATATGAATATCAAATTTTGAGGAGGTGGTGTAATAAAATTTCATAATTCATTATATATAAAATAGGGTTATAAAGTGAATAAAATAAAAAAAAATACTATTATAATGTTGATATTATGTTACCTTTCACCACATCACATATTACTTAAATATTGAAAATTTTAATAACAGGAGCATGGAAATATCCTCTTGTCCTATTCTATAGTAAAATCCCTTGACATTAGAGGAATTGGTTGGAATAGTTAAATATTTAATTATAGATAAATAGTGGTAAATTTATATCTTCTCTATTATATGTTAAATAGTTATAAGGTTGTCCTTTTTATCCACACTTAAAGTGATATCCTTTTACCTCCAAACATGTAACAAGTTGTTTCATTCCATAAGTATAAAATTTCAAAAAATCACCCCTTTATACTATTTCTTTATACTTTTTTTCTCAATCATTGTCTCTTTCACATGATTTTCTTAAAAAAATTATTCATTGGGATTTCATTCTCAATCATGATTACCCAAAATACAATTTTCTAAGAATAATTGAATTTCTCGGAGACTAGTACCCATTAAAGGATTAAAAATATCCAATAAATGAAATAGTCAATATTACTCATTGTATTATGTATGAATTCTCCAACTTTACATAATAACTTTGTGATTCTGGATTCATATATATTATCATTTTGTCTTCCATTTTCCATAGACGCATTAATTGTCTCTCGAAATCATTTCATTATTCTCAAGGAAAATATTTTTCCATGAGATATACCTTAAATTACTTTTAGACCATACTATCCTTTTATTATAAAAAAATTGGGTAATGAACCAATGTCCACTATTGATCCTCATACCCCATTTGAGAATAAACTACCACAACAACCATCTCTAATTCATTAATTCCCAAAGAGGAAAATATTATAACTATGGATATTATCTATTTCTCATGTATAAATTGATGTGTGTGTCTATTAATAATGGAGACCATTATCATATGAAATTTTATATCATTGTTACACCACCTTTAGGATTAAAAGTATTCTATATATGGAAAAGGAAACATCTTATAACCAATGTTAGCTACTAGAATACAATTATAAATTGTTCTATTCCATCTAAATCAACTTTTCTTGTTCCATGTCTGGCTTCCTTATCATTCCCAAAAGGTTAATCCATACATAGATTAAATTTATTGAGATGGTTTTCATTATTTATTTATGGTACTATTTTTAAAAAATATAGCACCCTAGATTATATCATAACAATATGAACCATAATGTATATTTTTAAAATAAAAAAAACACATAAAAATCAGAATTCGTTCATATATAATATCATAATCATAACACTTTTATTAATGGGAATATATTCAAATCATAAAAACATTATCTAATTTTTAATATTTATTTTTAAATAAATTGAGTATAAACAAATTAATGTACATTTGTAGTGTGAAACCAGATTCATATAAAGGTATCATTCACCATCCATAAGAATTATGATCATAGAATACATGACCAAATCATTTAGAGGTTATCATAAATAGTTGGTGTTTATGCCAAAAACAAGTCCAATGTCAGTATTCAAACAAGGATATGATCGTTGTAAAAATTATAATTTTCCTTTATGATAAAATAATTATTATAATTTATTATATGTAGACATATCCCAAAATTTGGAGAAATTATTATATTTTCTAATATTGGTTTTCTAAAACATAGAACCTAATATTACTATAAAAATTATGTAATAGTAACTATAATGGCCTTAATCATCGTAGTCCAAATATGGTGGTTATATTATTACATTATCACTATATATATCCACTCAAGACCCAATGGATTGATTATTTTATTAGTCTTGGTAAACTACATAGATTCTTTAATCACACACTACATTTGAAACCATTAAATATAATGTAATATATTCTTTGAAAAAAATCATTACATATTATTATTTATCATTTTTTTATCAAAAATATAATAGTTATTCAAAACTTTGTGAATGGAAACATATAAAAGGGGTGATATCAAAATTTTTTATGAGAAGAAAAGTTTTTTCAAATTTATCATTAAATAAATATTGAATTAATAATATATTTTAAATAAATTACGATTGAATAAATCGTTACAAATAGTCACATGATATATAAAACATTCCATGGAAGAAAAAAATATTCGATTAATGAAATGTCCATCATTAACCTATTTCATAATAATGTAATACATAACATAGGATGTCTGAGATTTACAATCAATGAATCATTCCAAAACACCTTAACCGAATTGGAAAGGAAAAGGCCAAAATAACAACTTGATTTTCCTCAAAAGGCAAACTAATTCTCCTAGGGGAAAAGTAAAACGTTCCTCACCATTTACATAATATTTCGTATGAAATATTCATATATATAACCAATATAATTTATTCAACATTAATTAATAATCAATAATTCTTCATATCAGAATAACATTCATAAGGAATGTCAGTACATCTCATTTTCCCAAAAATATTTAACTATCCATATAAATATGATGAATTTTATCATGATAGTTTTTCATTAAAAAAATATTTAATTAGATAAAGGATGTTCGCATAGTCAAAAATAATATTAAAATATCACCAAAAACACTATATCAGAACACAATTTTTCTTTCAAAATAAATATTTCAAATAAATATTTTTTAATAATAGCTGGAAACCCATTTTCATTTTAGTGAAATATGGATATTTTTAAACCATTATTAAAGGAAAATTATAGTCCTTATAGTTAAAATAATCATTTCCACAAAAATAATAATTCAATGATTTCATTAATGCCTTCAATATAAAGTGCAACTCATTCATAAAATGAAAATAAGATTAATTTTTAAACATTAAATATAAAGAGAAACATTGAAAAATTACTTTAATATATCATTAGAGAATGTTATAATTTTTTTTAATATTGTAATTAATAGATAAAAATTATGAAAAATTTTCCATGAAAAAATGAGAAGTATAGTGAGTTTTAATTTAAAAAAATTGATATTTTTGAGTGCTAAGGCGTGGGGGATCAATGATAAGAATTTGAATTTAAAATATAAATAATGGAAAATAAAATATATGGATTTAAAATATTTAAATATATAATAATTATATCAATGGTATCTTATAACGTTAACAATATCCAAATAGGATATTATTGTGAACTAAACCCTTTATACAAAAGACTACTTTCATGGTTACACTAAAACCACATTTATATTATATTTAAAAATTATTTGAAACATATAATATAATAATATGTATATATTTATATATATATAATTTTATTTTCAATTTAAAATTTTCAAATTATCTTTTAATTTAAAATTCCTTATTAAAATGGAAATTCTTGTTAAAAATATTCTATTTTATACGAATGTTTCGATGTGATGGTTCTTATAATTTTACCTTGGTCATGGATTAATCATTCCTCTAATAATAATAATAATTACATATATAACATATATATTCATTAAATAGTTATTTATAATCATCACTGAATGAAAGAACTGAAAAATATTAACATCACTTCATTAATGTGGTAGTCGACCCATATACACGAGTGATGTTTTCCATTTCTTAAATGATGGACGTGTAAAAAGGAAAATGATATATTATATTAAAAAAATTATTATTTTTAAATAATTTTTTTATTTATTATTTCAATCTATGAATCCAACAATGTGAAATTATGATGATAATCTAATTACACCACTATGTTGATATGATAATCCATACACACACACAAATTATGTCTTCCCTTTTTTCAATACAAAAATTGAGTGGAAAATTAGATTTCCCAGAATCAAAATAACATATCAATATTTTTCTGAAATTGGATAAAATATATAAGGATAAATACATAAGTTTCAATGATTATATAAATAGAAATATACATGAAAGTGTCATCAAAGATTTTTATGTCTTTATTGGAATACCTCGTTAGGATTACACCCTGTTCATTTTAGTATTTTTCAAAAGTGGAAACAATTGGATCAATGAATATTTTATGGATTCTATTATAGTGTTAGGGAATTATGTTTAACAGATATATTTCTTTGTCTATGAGAATAAGATAGGGGAGGATGTGACTTTTCATAATTTGGGAAGGGGTACAATTATTTTTCTATAAACATTAACTAGTCTAATATCTTTAGACTAGATTTTATTTTATTTTAGTAGTAAATATCATTTAGGTTTATAATTTTAGATTTTCATAAAATAAATCATTCATAATTATATCATTTATAAAAAACATGTCACTTCCAATCAGTATCAAATTTATGTCACAATATAAATCATTTATTTTAAAGAATAATTTAATTTCAAAAATCCAATTCATTAATTTAAACTTATCATATTACTCTCCCTTACCCATCCATTATCCATATTATTTTTCTAAATAAATTATTCAAACAATGTTGTTATTATAGGATATGAAGGGAATGGTATGAAATGTTAGTCCATGAATTAATGTAAAAATATTCCTTTTCCAAATAAAACGTGGGACATCAATCTTCATTTTCATCGGCAAGTAATCACATTTTTTACCATTTGTTTTGTAAAACATTTCATACGAAATAATAATGAAATAATAAAATTCAAAAGGATTCATTTAAATTTTGAAAATATCAAAATATTTTGATCGTTAAGTGATACTTTTCAAACTTATAAAGTATCTTATTGTTTCGTTCACTTGGTTAAATCGTCAAATTTCCATAAAACACAATGAAATAACTGAAAAAACATGTTGGTTACATGAGGAATCATTTTAATAAGATACCATGTCACACATAGAATAACAATCACATTCATACTCACATTAACCATCATAGTTAAAATTGAAATAACAATCATGATGGTAGTCATTTTACCCACCATTGTATATTCCCATAATATCTTTGTACAAACCTAATCGGTACACTATAGCCCTTTAACAAATTTTTTTATTGGTTAAATATACCCACATGAAATTGATTTATCGCTATACCACAAATCATAATAAATATATCATAGAAACTATATCACATAGAAGATTTCATCATTAAAACATTTTATACACTAATAAGAACAAATTTTTTAATATTTATATATCTATTTTTGTCAAAATAATTTTTTCAAAAATGAAACTCCAAAAAAATTGGAATAAGGGTTTTTGTTGAAAAAAGAAAGAAATAATGTAATGGAATATAGAAATAAAATAAATCCTATGGTGGTTGCAAAATTCAGTATCTCAATATATGCTAATATAAAGTATTATTTTTTAATTTTTGTAAGGAATGTTATTGAATTTATTAAAATAATACATTTAAAAAAATATTAACATAAGAGAGAACTAAATTTTCCTATACATATCATTTATATCCAAATAAAAACATCCTATTTATTAAAAATATAGAAATGGAAAAAATAGTTTTTATGTGAATCTATAAAATATTATTCTTTATAGAAGTCCAATAACATGATTTCGACTCACCGTATATAATATTACTCTTATGATTAAATAATAATTGGATAATTATTTATATACATAATAAATTTTTTTATGTTTTATTCCATTAATATTTTCCCCTATCATATTATATTTAATTATTTGACAAATTAAATTTGGGTTGGATGTTATGATGATATTCATTTCCTTAGTCTAAAATAGATTGGTTATGTTGAATGTGGTCAAAGAGTTCATTATTACATCCTATAAAAAATAATAATCAATAAATTATTTTTATTTTTAAACATAAATTATACATTTAAAACCAACAATCAATGATGGGTTTGAAAAATTAACTGTGTTTCAATGTTAGAGTTGATAGGTTGTACATGTACAATAGTAAGAGTTTAATTTATTTTCACTAAAAAATTATTTCATATTTTTATAATAATTATAACACTAAAATATCATTCTAATGATTATTTATGATACATGGATATGATTTATTTTGACAATACATTTTTGATACATTATTACCCCCACTTCACAAAGTCATTCCTAAAAATTTTTAATCACACTTTATAAATGATATGGTATATTTAATTAATATTATTTTTTGGATCCCATGTAGTTTCATCAACAAAATTGTTTTTAAAAAACCTTAACCTAGTTAATTATTTTATTCCAAATTAATTGATCCCTATGATTAGGAATATTAAAAATATGTTTCTCATAATATATATTCTCTTCTAATTGAAATAATTTAGGTAAAATTCCATTACATAAGTCTACTACATACTTTCTTAACACAAAAACATTAAAAAAAATAAGCATAATTTTTAAAATCAATTTCAAGGAAACTCAGTAAAAAATGATCAATATTTTACCAGGTTTTCATATTTCCCAGCATATATGGCCGTAACTTCCCCTTTTTACTAAAACACACCTTATATTTCCATGGAGATAATTTAAGATAAACATTTAATAACAACATTAAATAGATATATTTCCTCAAATTATTTGTATATTTAATCTGTATTCTATGAGATATCCTCATATATTTAAAATCTAGCATCTCCTTTTCACCCATTTTATCTATGATTTCTGGTAACATCAACTTAGTTTCATATAATTCATCGCAAAAAACATGATTTGGATATTTCATTACATTAAGTAACTCAAAAGGTACCATCTATATACTAGAATGAAAAATGTTATTTAAAAATAAACTAACAAATATATTAATTACAACATCCTTGGTAATCCAGTATAACTGAACAATGAAATTCTTCAAATGTATGAATTGTTCTTTTTTATTTTCCATCAGATTGAGGATATGTTTTTTATAAAATTTAATTCAGTAGGCAATGACTTCCGATGTTCATAGTAATAATTTTAAATGAAAATGTGATCAATATGAGATATAATGGACAGTTATTATATATTTAAACAATTTCCATATAATGATTAAATATAAAATGATGATCTAAATAAATAGTATATCGAATGTGATAAAAATGTATATATGTAGTCATCTGATAAAAAATTGAACATATAAAAAGATTACCTAAATTTTTTTTGGGTCAAACTTCCACTATATAGGCCCCTATATTTTTCAATTTCTATATTTCAATTATCAAATGATGAATCATACCAGTTTTTAATTGTAATTTCTCATTAAACTATTTAGATTTTAAAATTATATACATAAAATTTTCAAACTAACTTTTCATTAGATCCCACCAGTAATACTCTTGAAAGTTGGTGTACATATTATTATGTCATTGATGAATAGAAAAAAAGATCTATGATCTTCCCCTGACAATAATATCTTCAAATATGAATCATAATGCACTCATAATCATTTTCCAAATATCAAAACTCAACTTTATAAATGTAATTTTCAGATAACAAAAACTTATAAACCAATTCTACATTTTCTTAAAACTCTAGGACATCCATATGGTTACACAAAATGTTTTAATAGAGATGATTATAAATATAAATGAAATTAAATATAAGAATCTTCTTCATAAAAAATTTCTATTATATAATCCATAAAATCTTTAAAAATGGGTTATATAATAAATGGAACATTATTAATACATAATTATATATCATTTTTAGAGAATCTCGTGTGATTTTTGCCTTCACTGTTGATATTGAATTATTTAATAATAATAATTTATCAATTTCAACCATGCCCTCTTTCTCATGTTAAAAATTTACTATTTGAATATATATATAACAATTTTATGATCAGTATATATTTCACACTTAGAACCATATAAATGACATATAACATTTATTAAATCCAAATCAAAGTTGTTAATTCTAGATCATGTGTAGGATTAATTAAAAAATGATTCTTTAGTTGTTGTGAATCATAATAAATTACCTAATCATTCATCTTTATGAAAAACCATGTCCTTAAAATGAATAATCAACGTATTTAACAACTTAACCATTTCTAGGGGGTATCGCCAAAACTGGATCCTTGAGAAATCTTACTTTTAGTCCTTAAAATAGTCATAACATTATTTTAACAATGTTTATTTAACTCCCCTTTGAGTTTACATAGTTCGTGGGCTTGATTAATCATAAAATATTTCCACATACCTCCACTAATAGCCTATAATCTGAATAAAACATTGAATCGTAGTGAAATTTTTGGGCGTCATACACTCTTTATGAACATAATTTATAGTGGGGTAAAATATTCTTCTAAATTTAATTATTATTACTATATTGAATAAATTATATTATAACCTAAATATAACATTCTTTAAATTAACCATATAATTTTTTCTGTAATCACTCTTTATAGAAAAATAGATAGATGTTTTTTGGGATCCTCATAAATTTTTTAATAAATGATATTATCATAAAAAAAAAGGAAACTCTAAAAATTCCCAAATATTCCTGGGAGACATTAATGACAGTATCCATAATTACATTAACTAAAATTGTAAACCCAAAGGGCATGAAAACAAACTCTTAATGCTAATATCTAGTCCAAAACATTTTTTTAGAATTTAATCATCTTTAACCTTAAAAATATTATACCTTAACCATAAGCCAAACTTGATAAAATGTAATGCTCACTAGATCTGATCGGGAAAATTAATCAAATGTAGAAATATATATTTATTCATAAATACAATGTTATTAAAATTACTATAACCAATGAAATTATTCCTTAATTCATTTTAATTTCTTAAAAAACAAGATATAATTAACCTATTTTGATGTCTATGTTGAATAAATCCTTTATCCAGACAGTCATACTATTATATTTTTAATTCTATAAGTTATAACTAAGTCATTCAGTAAGTGGGTTTTGAAACTGGGTAAGCACTGGGAAATACTTCAATAGAAAATTAATATTTAAAATCATATATAACAAGAAAATATTCATCCAAAAAAATATCCAAGTAGTTTTTTAATTCTATAACATCATTAATTGTTAGGGTTTCTGTATTCTCAACAATATGTTTATGTTATCTTATTTTTATACCTTTTAATAGTTTATCATATTCTTTATATGTAATCAAAGATAAGGGTTAATTATAATATAAAATATGTTATTTTTCAAAAAACAACTTTTTCAATCTCAAATATTTTATAATAATGTCAAAAGTAACCAAATCCTTACCAAGATTAACATTAAATATTACTAAAGTTAAGACACTCGGGATTTCAAGTACTACCATTACAAGAAATATTTTTTGAATCAATTATCTACTGATATATGCTAATATTCATCATATATATTTTAATATATATTTGTTTAGATGTCCATAAACAAAATTTTTTGTCCAATTCATAAATTGAACATCATATCACATCATTATTCCAATCATGTTTATAATGTCATTTTAGGTACAATTAATCATATTCTTGTAGAATAAATTATATTAATTATTTTGTTTTTACATTTTGTTATATTATTTATCAATTTTAGAGGAATATTTTTACTTTTAGGATCAATGAATTAATCTGAAAAGAAGAAGTTGATTTTTGGATCGGAAGGCAGAAATTCCTGGAAAAAGTATAATGGGCCTTATGCCCATCAAACAAAAGTGGTACCCATGATTAAATCCCAAGGAGGACAAAATTTTAACAATATAAATAAAAAATTAAGAGGATAATTTAATTTTACAATGTACAGAGATAATTATAATGGTTTCAATGATATCTTGGGAGCTGACGTTGAAATGTAAATTATGGGCCAGATACAAAGGCCCATAAAATAATCCCACTATTTCAAGAACAACAATAGAAATGATGATCGAATTGTCCTGAAATATTTAAATATTTTATATTATACGTTAATGAAGATAGTTTTATTCTATGACCCATTATATTTATCCATATTCAGTTACATATTCACTTTTCTAAAAGGGGAATAAATCTGGATTATTTTTGTAGCCAACATTGAAATTTCCGATTTCCATTGATTTATCACCCTACTTTTGACTCTACCAAATTATGGGGAAGGAAGGAATTGATTATGGATTGAACATATTATAATAATATGAATATATAATGATCTCTTGGTGAATTTACTTGGAATACTATATTATTATTTGAAATATATTTTTACCTTTTCATTTTGTAATCGCACATTCATTTTTCCTATTTATGTTTTTCGTTCACCTTAATTTCATAATAAATGTTCTTCAAATTATTACTCTTATTCATTTCATATTTATTATTCATATAATGTTTATAATATATTTTTATAAAGTGATTCTCTTTAAAATATCGATTTTGAACATTGTCACACAAGAGTGGGGTGATGCTTATTTCGTTTTTTTCCATCATTAATTCCTCATTTTGAAGTCAAATTCCCTATTCCATTGTGAAATTTTCATGAGTGGATGGATAAACCTCTATTGGGATGATATAATTGAGTACCAATGTGGATTATTGAATGTTATTTATAAATTTTAGATTTCTCAATCAATTCATTTTTTTGATATTTTCAATCAATGATGTGCTTTCCCTATTGATCTAACTAATTTGAAAGAAACATAACATGAGTGGTAAAACGATCCTCTATCTTAGAGTTCCCATGAATATTATCATAAAATTTTATAGTTTAATATAGGTAGGATAGTTAAGACTCAAAATTCCATGAGAAATTTGTTATGTTCATATTTTTTGGAAGGAAACACTTGAATTTAAGACATTGAAATAATTTTTTTAAAGTATTCAAATCTAACCAGAGAGATATCCTAGGATCAACACCATGGACTATGGATGAGGTAGTATATAATGTCACCTAGTGGTGGGAGACATTCCACCTATACCATGTAACCCCGTGGGCCTAAAAAACCCTTTGTAATTTTTCCCACATAGAATAGGTGAGTGGGTTAGCAACGGTGGCATCTTGACCCCGAGGATATGGGTTCGATCCCTGGAAAGGCAACACACACTACACGTATTTATCACCTATCATGTGACCCTTTACCCAGTGTGAAACATTCCTAAAGTCTTGGGGGCCGTTACACCTGGGACTGTAGTTGGGGGGAGTACATAAAGGCACTCGGTGGTGTGGGATGTCCCACCGATCTCGTGCAACCCATTGGGCCTAAATAATCTAGCGTACATTTTCCCACAGGGCACTGGTTATTTGGTGAGTGGCGGTGCCATACTATCCCCATGTTTTCGTGTTCGATTCATCCCAGGGAAAAACACACTATATGTCATTATCACCTCTTGTTGGCCCCTCTACCCCATGTCAAACTGGACTAAAATCCTGGGTGTTGTTACACCTATAACTATGGCTGGGGTAGTTCACAAGGGTGCTCGGTGGTGGGTGACATCCCACTAATACCTTGTAACCACTTTGGCCAAAAAAATTGAGTGTACTTTTTTTCCAAGTGCCCAGGTGAGTTGGTGAGTGGCTGTGGAGTCATGACCTCAATGTTTTGGGTTCGAGTCTTTCCCAGGAAACACACACTATATGTATTTATCACCTACCATGGGCCCCACTACTCTTTGTGGAACTAGCATGAATGATTCGGTGTCGTTACACCTAGGACAGCAGTTGGGGGAGTACATAAAGGTGTTAATTGGTGGGTTACGGAAAGCCTATAACTTGTAACCCATTGGGCCAAAAAAACCCAATGTACATTTTCTCATGGGGAATGGGTGAGATGGACTGCGGTGGTGTCGTCCATACCACGAGGTTCTGCGTTCGAGTCCACACAAGCCAACATGCACTATATGTCTTTAAAATCTCTCATGGGCCCGTTTACCCCGTCTGGAAGAGGCCTAAAATCATAGGTTATGATGCACCTAGGAATGAGGTTGAGGGTGTACATAAAAGCGCTCCATGTTGTGTGACATTCCACCTATATTTTGTAAGCCATTGGGCATAAAAACCCAAGTGTACCTGTTCCCACGGGGCACGAGTGAGTTGGTGAGTGGCGGTGGAATCCTGACCCTGTTGTTCCGGGTTCGAGTCCTTGCTAGCCAATGCACACTATATGTCTTTATCACCTCTCTTGGAACCCTCTACCCCATGTGAAACTGGCCTGAAATCATTGGTGCCGTTGCACCTGGGACAGTGGCTGGGGGAGTACATAAAGTTACTCGGTGGAGGGTGATGGCCCATCTATACGGTTTAACCCCTTGGGCCTAAAAAACATTGGGTATTTTTTTCCATGGGGCATGGGTGAGTTGGTGAGCTGTGGTGGAATCCGGTCACCGAGGTTCCGGGTACGAGTCCTCTAATGGCCACACACACTCTATGTCTTTTATCACCTCTGTTGGGCCCCTCTACCCCTTGTGGAACTGACCTAAAAGCCTTAGTGATTTTACACCAGGAAAAGTGGTTGGGGGAGTACATAAATGCAATCAGTGGTGGGTGGTGGCCCATCTATACCATGTAACCCCTTGGCCCTAAAAAACCCAATGTAGTTTTTCCTACAAGGCCTATGTGAGTTGGTATGCAGCGGGGGTTTTGGGACCCTAAGGTTATGGGTTCGATTCCTCACAATGTAACAACCACTATATGTCTTTATCTCCTCTCGTGGGCCCCTCTACCCCGTGTGAAACTGGCCTAAAATCTTAGGTGCCCTTACACATGGGCTACAACCGAGGGAGTACAAAAAGGTGTTCAGTGGTGGGTGTCAACCCACCAATACTGTGTAACCCCTTGGGCCTAAAAAACCCATTGTACATTATGCCACATGGAACAGGTGAGTAGATGAATGGAGGTGGCTTCCTAACCCCAAGGTTCTGGGTTTGAGTCCTCTCAAGGAAACATGTACTATATGTCACTGTCACCTCTCATGGGCCCCTCAACCCTATATGGAACTGGTATGAAATCCTGGGCAGTGTTACACCTAGGACTATGGCTGGTGGAGTACATAAAGGTGCGTGGTGGTGGGTGAAGGCCCACCTATACTGTGTAACCCCTTGGGCCTAGAAAACCCAGAGTATTTTTTCCAATGGGGCGTGGGTGTGTTGGGGAGTGGCAATGGCGTCCTGACCCTGAGGTTTTGGGATCGAGTCGTCCCAAGGCATCATGTACAATATGTCTTTTTCACCACTTTTGTGCCCCTCTACCTTGTGTGTAACTGGCCATAAATAATGTTTGTCATTACACCTGGGCCTGTGGGTGAGGAAGTATATAAAGGAACTCTTTGGCGGGTGTTGTTCCACCTATACCGTATAACCCCTTGGGCCTAAAAAAACCCAGTGATATTTTTCCTACGAGGCATAGGGGAGTTTCTGAGCATCGGTGGTGTCCGGACCCCGAGAATCTGGGTTCAAGTCCTCACAAGGAAACACACACTATATATCTTTATCACCTATCGTGGGATCCTCTACTCCATGTGGAATGGGCATGAAATCCTGGGTGTTGTTACACCCAGGACTATGGCTAGGAGAGTACACAATGGTTATCAATGGTTATTGATGTCCCACCTATACTGTGTAAAACATTGGGCCTAAAAAACCCAGTGTACTTTTTCCCACAGGGAACGGGTGAGTAGGTGTGCAGCGGTGGCATCCTCACCCTGTGATTTCGGGTTTGATTCATCGCAAGGAAACACACACTAAAGGCTTTTGTCACCTATCATGGGACCCTATACCCCAGGTGGAACGGGTCTGAAATCCTTTGTGTCATTACACCTGGGATAGTGGTGGAGGGTGTACATAAATGAGATTGCTGGTGGGGGGTGACTTTCCACCTATACCATGTAATCCCTTAGGCCTAAAAACCCAATTTACTTTTTCCCATGGGTCACTGGTGAGTTGGTGAGTGGTCGTGGCATCCTGACCTCGAGGTTTCAAGTTCGATTCCTCACAAGGAAACCCACGCTATATGTATTTATCACCTCCCATGGGCCCCTCTACCCCGTGTGAAATTGGCTTGAATGCTTGGGTGTCGTTACACCTAGGACTGTGGGTGGGGTAGTATATAAAGGTGCACGATGGTGGGGGACGACCCACCTATACCATGTACCCCCATGGGACTAAAAACCGAATGTACTTTATACCCATGGGGAACAGGTTAGTTGGTGAGTGGCGGTGGCGTCCTGACCCTGAGGATCCACGTTCATGTCCTCGGAAGGCAACACCCACTATATGTATTTATCATCGATCATGGGCCCCTCTACCCAGTGTGGAACTAGCCAAAATCCCTGGGTGTTGTCACACCAAGGACTGCGGCTGGGGGAGTACACAAAGGTTCTTGGTGGCAGGTGACAGCCCACCTATATTGTGTAACCACATGGGCCTAAAAAACCCATTGTACATTTGCTGTTTCAGCGGTGGAGTAGTGGGGAAGGAGAGGGGAATAACCACATTGTTATTTTGGAGGTACATGGCTCAAATTTTGGAAGTCCTATTTTGGGGAGAACCACTCCCCTAGGATCCACTCACCTTTCTGGGTCACCCTGTTCCTGACTAGGTGGGAAAAAAGTGGCGCGACCCACCTATGCTGACGGATTGCTGTGTTGAACTATCACGGCTCGGGTCATCAGCCTCTGCGATGCTCTACCATCTTAGCTAGAAATACCTCCTTCGTATCCGAGGCTCTCTCTGGAGTTATGACTTCGGGGTAAAGGGGTTTCTTGGTGTGGAGGGGATGAAAATGCCACACCTGGGAAATTACCTTAAAAAAAGAACCTTAGAAGTATAACCATTACTCATACAGACATAATAATTTTATTCTTTATCATTCCACTTAGGACATTGATTTTAATAACAAACAATCATTACACACATAAAAAAATATCATCTGTTATGATTTCATTGGAAGACAAACATCCCTATCCATTTTATTAACTATACCCTTCATTTTTTCTTTTGTAGTTAATTTCATTGTGTCCTTATTTTCCATAGTGGGAACTTCTTCATGTTTCACTAAGACAGTAAAATAGGTGATTATTTACACATTCATAATAGAAAGGAAAATGAATCTTATTTCCTCCATGGTATCCATTTTAAAAATTCATAGCTAAATCCTTATATTTTTTCCATAGTGAATCCAGGACTTTGATAATGTACACATTGATAATCAGGTTCCCTAGAAACCAAATATGCATGATCAAAAAAAGCATTACTAAAATGAAAATGAAATTTAATAGCTCATCAAAAAATATTCTATCACATTCAATACTAACCCATTTTCATCTAGATCCCACCATTGACTAAAACCAGAACGAATTGAGTAAGAAACAATTATCATTTTGATGAACCACATAATCATAAAAAACAACATATGATAGGTTTAAATTAAGACACCATTCATATTCTAGGACACTCTAGGTTTATCTGAGATTATTCATATCAAATGTCCATTTAAATACTTCTTGATGGTTTGTAAGAAGTTTTCTAATTTCCAATTCATTTACTAGGTAGTGTCCAAACATGTTTGAAATAAGTAATGTTGTCATATACCAGGATACGATCGTTTCAGGACAGCCGAACCTTTTAAGCGTTTTTACACCTAGGTACAAAAATTATAGATATTATTCCTCTTCTCGTATCTAGGAAAGGATGTAATTTTAGGAAACCACTCACTTTATTCTTCAAAAAATACAATACATTTTCCAAAACATTAACTTTTCATTAGATTAATCTTTATAGATATTCCTAGACATAGCCTTAGAAATATCATGAGGGAACTGTATAAGGATTTATTATACAAGATTCCAATGATTGATAATATTATTTCTTGGAAACCCACTCTAACATCCCATGATTTACATTTATAGACAGTACACAATTTATGTCGATTAATTAATACATTATAAAAACAGATTCTGAAAGACTGTTTTAGTTTAATGCCTTTGGAAGTATGGAACAAGAATATTCTAGCTTTGTTAAATATATTAAATGTTTCCCCCAAAGATCATCACCCATTGTAATTCTAATTAAAAACCATTCTTTATAATATAGGGAAATGAAATATTATAAGGGGTGAACTCAAATGCTTAGTAATGTTAAATAAAGGAAATATGTAATAATAACCGAAATATAAGTGTACGAGATAATGAACATAAAATTATAAGATCAATCCATACAAATTAAATAATAGAATCATGAAACATGGTATAAATATTTTCATTTCAGAGAAAATTAATAATAAAATAATCAATATCATGTAACATGTGAGAATATCATAGGAATAAGACATAAATTTTTTCAAAAAACATAACAAGGTAATATCATTCCCTGGAAGTAATGTTTCATTTCCGTAAACATATCATGACACATTATAGGGACTATACCTACTAGGCAGGAAACACAACCATAACCAGTCATAGAACATTATTTGTAAGGGATCAGGTTTCCCAGTCCTCCAATAGTGGATCATGTTTCCCCATATCCCAATAAAGGATCAGGTTTCCCTATATTCCCATAGTGGATCAGGTTTCCTCCTCATCCTATAATGGATCATGTTACCCCATATTCCCATAGAGGATCGAGCCAGTAAACATGATTATAATAATTATGTAATGAGATATAAATATTTACTCACCTCATTAGATATAGATATAGGTCACATCAATCACATAATAAAATTCTAAATACATGTGATGCAAAAAAAAATCATTCATCATATCATGACTCATACAGATAGATGGGTTTCATAAATATCATTTCATAACCATTGAAATTAAATGGGAATCATAAAAATTTAATCATAACACAACCTTTGGAAAATATATAGGTCTAAATATCATTTCAACATAGACAACCACACGAAAATTTGTTCATTTCATAAGAATTTATCATGGTATAACATGTTTATGAGTAAGGGTTTTCATAAAAATCAAGACAACAAAACACATACCATTCATAGAAATAATTTGATTGGTATTTATCAATCATTTCCCTATCAAAAAATAAAATATAACCAAGTATTTCATCTTATATGGAGATGGATTTTGAAATATCAATTCGAGCATAACTATTTTTTAAAAATAATTTTTTAAATCATATTAAATTTTCAAAATAATTTTTCTTGAAAACAATTTGAAATAACATAAATGAATCATCTAGATAAGTTGTTTAAAACGTTTCATGAGTAAATTGTCTTTAACAATTTTATAAACACACTTTTTAATATATAAAATATCTTGAAAACTATTTTTCCATGAAAATATACTTGAGATCATATAAAAAATCAATAAATTTTTTTAAAAAATTTAAAACATCTTTTCAAATCAAATAAACCATTTTCATTGAAAAAACCTTTCGAAATCATATAACAGATTCATTAAAAATAATTTAATATGTTTTTTTAAAAAAAGTTTTATAAAATAGTTTCTCATTGAAAAATATTATAAAATTAAAAATTTTCATATTTTTACTAATTTGTTTTTAAAAAAATATCCATGTAAAATGAAAAATGAAAAGTCAATAAAATTATTTTCCTTGTAGTTGGTAAGTCTTTATATACCAAATATTCCTTTTTAAGATAAATGATTAGAAATGTACCTTGATTGGAAAAAGGAAAATAAGACTACTTTTAGAAACATTTTTAATATGTTAGTAAATGGTAAAATTAACTTTAAAAATCATTTGATAAATGTAAAATATTTTTGATAAATATTTATAAATCTTGGTCAGAATGAACAAGAATTTCTTACTATTAGGGAAATAAATATGGATTGTCATTAAAAAATATATTAATTATATTAAGTACCAAATAGTATAAAATGGTACCATTAAATGGACATAAAATTCATATCTAGAGGTTATGAAAATTCACGAGACCTCTTGGGATATGGATTTTATAAATTCATCAATGGAATTATTGTCATAAACAATGTTGATAAATGATAATAGTGATGCTATAATCCATTACAACTTTGGTAACATTAAATGATAATAAAATGTGGAAAAAATTAAATTAACTATCAAATAGCATTAAAATAAGTAGATACATGATATAACGTGTCAAAAAGTAGTATATATTTCTCACATAAAAATATAGGTGCACGAAAAAGAATTTGTCTCAATAATGAAAAATTTGGACGAAATTATATTACCCATTTGGTAACTTTGTAAACATAACCACCATGAGTGAATGCTGATAAAATGGATATGTAAATACAAAAAAAAATTATATATAATATTAATTTATTTTATCCTGGAGAATTATACACTGCCAACAAATGAAATGAGTAGTGAATAAGGCATGTCTCTCACAAAAATAAAAAGATATATGAAATTCCATTACCATATGTTTTGAATTTCATTCTACGCATTCAATCATCTTTTATAGTAAATATTAGTTGACAATAAATCTAATATATGACCATATTATTATATATAATACCATATATTATTTTTTTGTGACTTTATATTACCAGTTTTATAACAACTCCAGGTCAATGTTATGTTTGAGATAATATCCACTTTATTATTTATATATGTTTTTACTTGTTATTCATGATCCTCTAACAAAGATCGCGATTTACTTATTTTCAAAATATAAAATGTATTATAAATATCTTATATATTATTTATATAAATTTTTATAATAATCTATAAAATACATAATATGAAATGGGATACATAGTTAATGGATACGATATGCCATACATACACATGAATGCTGATTCTATTTTATTATTATATTGAAATAAATAAATAAAATGATATATATATATAAAGTTTCCATTATAATTTTTATTTCATATATATCATATAATTTCACTAAAAACATCCATAATACATTCCCTGTAATGTTTGAGTGAATCACATCATTTTGAGGAAGTGTAGTCTACACATCCTCAAATGAATTTATTGTACTTACAAAAAATGAAAAGAACTAAGGAATGAGTTATATAAAAATTATAAATGAATAAATAAATCATAAATATAATATATATCATAAAAATATAGTTTCCATCATAATTCCCAACTATGAGATTTGGTATATGAAAAATTACGAACTTATTTTCGTGATGTTGTAGTCCACAGTACACAAGAATGTTAATTTCATTACCCATTTATGGATGTTTATATAACACTATATAAAAAATGTAGAAAAAAATATATTAGAAAATTTAGGATACAAATTTTATTATATAATAATGAAATAATAATAATTATTGTACCACATAATGAAAATAAGATAAAGGATTTTGGCGTAGGATGTTACCAATTCTTTGGGTAACTCATTTTTCATTGCACAAAAGGGATTCGTTTGTCAGATTTCAACCAAAATGGAGGATTCAAGGAGGAAGTTAGATATTTTTTATGCTTATATTATTTGAGATCTAATGGTCTTGAGATGTGTGAATAAGTGGGAGGGGTGAGTGCTATTCTATATTGGATGAGGAGTTCAATTCATATAAATTTATCAAAAAGAAAATTCCACCCACATTTTTTCTATAAAAAATGATACCACAAAACATTCAATCCATTAAAAGAAATATGAGAATAAAATTTATTTTATACAAGTTTCTAGTTTATGTTGGCCCTTCATATAATCTATAGTCCATTGGTAACCTAATTTTACTCACAATATTTGTAATTTATTTTTATTACATTCAATAATTATTTTTTTCTGAAACTATGTTGAACAAATTTTACATTATATAATATTCAGATTAAAAATAGGGAATACATTTTTCCAATATCTAAATGATTATGTGATATAAATTAATTAATATTTGATCACAAATAAGGGGTGTCAAATAGGGTTTCTAAAGTTCAAATTTTGAAACGTTTTTTGATTTTTTATATATAACTTCTAAGTGAAATTGATTTCAATGACTTACGATGGATTAATTGTTGTAAAATTACTCAAATTAAAATTTTTATCCAAATAAAAATAAAATTTATCATCATAAATAATGTATTTGAAAAAATAGTTTTGAATTGAAATAGAATTTTTTTTTCAAAAGTCATGAAAAAATATAACAAAATTAAAAAATAATAAAAAATGACCCAAAAAAGAATAAAAAATCAACCTAATATCATTTTTATGTTCCTCATTTTAATATGATGTATATTTTGATATATAAAATATTAAATTGGAATAAATTATATTTAAAATGGCTTCTAATTAAAAGGAGGAAATTTTTTTAGAAGAATATATATTATTATTTATAAAATTGGATTTATTATTTTCATTGTCGTGAACTAGCTTGGGAACCCTGGTAACCTAATAACTGAGATGGTCTTAAATAAAATCGAAGGGCATTCTCGATCCTCATGGGTCGGCGACTAGAACCATTCATCATACAACATACAACTAGAAAAAATTTCTGCCACAAAAACACCAAAGGAAAGATAAAAGAAATTATGCATATCAATATGAAAACTCCTCTAGGTGTAAAAATACCACAATACAAAGAGTCATATAAGCCAAATTACTATAACACAATGTAAAAAATAGGAAAAATTCCCCATGGTCACTAAGGACACAACTCACCACATCCAATTCTAAATAGGTGGATCCACCTTAAAGAGATCCCTTCCCTTTGCTCGAGACTAGAAGAAGACTATCTACAAACACCTGAAGGATAACATATGGCATGAGCTTAAGCCAAGTACGATAAGACCAAATATTCTATAATAGATTCCAAATATATATTAAACAAACAAAATCTTTTAATATTTCATAATAAATAGTTTTGGAAATTCAAAAACATATTTATACAAAACATGATATACATTTTAAAAAGTATGAAAAATTAATTCAAAGAACTGGATTTACGTTACAAGAGGTGGAATATTTATAAAATAATTTCTTAACTAAAATAAATAATGGAAAATATTTATATAAATTCACCAGTCATCTAATTTGTTTAAAAAAATAATGGAATACCTTTATTTCTCAAATATAAATAAACAAACAATCAACATGGTCATCTGTGAAAATGTACGATATTATTAACCAGCTATATGATTCCTCACTTTCTATGTGAATTCATAAAAATGAGTAAAACCACATCCCTATTAAATTGGCCAAATTAGACACATCACCAACATGTCAGGGTTCTGACTCAATACGGGTATTTTTATAACACTGTTGTAGTGTAGAGTATATCCAAATAACTCACTAAACACCTATGTCTTTCATGTGCTCTTACACGATATGAGAAATAATTTTATATTGATTATAAATACGATCAATCCCATTCTTCCAATTGAAAAATAAAAATTTCTTTACATTAAAAAAATGGTTATATTAAAAAAATACTTATTTTTAATTATAAACCATTGGGTTTCTATTCAATCATTCAAATACATCTTCATGATATTGAAATCCATTAAAAACTAATTACATCATTTCCAAAAATGAATATACACTATTAAATTAAAAAAATTAATTGGAAACATTTCTATAAAATCCGTAAATTAAAATGAATAATTTAAATTAGAAAATTTTCCACAATCCCACCCCAATTCAATGGAATTAGGGGTTTTAAAATTTTCCAGGACAAAACCATTTCAAATCCTCTAATTCAACAGAATTGGGTTCTATCAATGAAATTTAAATTAATATTGATAATTTGAATTTAAATCATTAAATAAAAGAAATAAGGCAATACGATGATAATCAATTTGGAAAATCAGTATAGAATCACCTACCACTTTCATGAAGAACACCACTATCAAAGACACCCACTTATAAGAACAGAGGTGGAATAGTCCTCGAATCTCACCTTAGTAGGAAGATAAAAAAAACTCAAGAAATATACCCATCAATCTCTAGATTATCCCTAAAAAAACCAAGAGGATAGAAGGAGATAATCTCAAATAATGAGGGAGAACACTTACCTAGATATCACACCGCATATGAAATTATGGTTCGAAGCCGATATGTTTGAAATGGAAGGTAGGGTGCCACTGAAAACTACCAATGGAGAGTCTAGTGTCGAGATCCATGAGGTTTGGGAATGATAGACCAAACGGTGATGCCAAACTCATTACTTAAACCTAGGTTCGGTCCGGGTCAGAACATTTACCCAATGGCCACAATGTGTAGGCCATTCTAGATAAGTACACAAAAAACTCATCACATCGGGTTAAAAATCCTATATTTAATCCCTACACGATTTGTACCAATGGTACTCGATGTGAACAAGGTCACAACATGATCTCTCCATTCACGACATGATCTTCTAGTCCACGACATCAAACAACCCCAAGTGCACGATGAATACTTTTGGTACATGGTGTGTACCTATTCTACAGTCTGCAATAAACCTAGAAAATTCACATTAATGGATTTTTTAACATAATTGGGACTTAGAAAAGGAGTAAAACATAATCGGTCAAGGTAAAGGGATGATAGAACCTCCCCAAAATAAAAACATTCTTCCAATAGAAATAATATGAGGAAGCATCCAAGGAAATGAGATTAGGATACTAAACTCTCACGAGTCCCCCATGTTCCCATGTAGCGTGACTATCAAATACCTTTTTACATAACACCCGTACCAAAGGTATTGTATTCCCACACACCCCCATGGTCTCAAAATAAACTATCCTGACTTGTTTCATAGTCAATGTTAAATCAGGCTTGATCTCAATATCTCTCTAACTCTAAACATGGGATGGATTAGATAGATATTTTATTAGCTGTGGTACATGGAAGATGGTGAGTATCGATGTCAGTTGTGGTGGACGTTCCAAGAGGTACGCAACCTTCCCACCTTATCAACATCCTATAATGGTCCTACAAATCTAGGATTAAGCTTCCCTTTCCTCCAAATCCATTGATCACCCAACCAGGGTGAAACCTTTAAGAACACCTGATCACCAAATGATGGCACCCCAGGTCTACATCGTCGATCAACATAAGTCTTACATAGGCTCTATTCTATCTTCATCCTCTAACGTATCAGTAGAATATTTTTTGTATTCTTTTGAATGAAGCTTGGTCAAACTAATGAAATTTTACTGACCTCTGACCAACATAGTGGATATTTACAAGTTCGGCCATACAAAGCCTCAAAAGGATCCATTATGATAGCAGACTGGTAACTGTTGTTATAAGATAACCCTACCGTCCCCATGTGATCATCCCAAGACCCACTGAGGTCTAGGAAATATGTGCAAATCATATCCACATGAATCTATATTTATCTTTCTTTCTAGCCAACCGATTGTAGATAGTAGGATGTCCTAAAAAAACATGAGATCCTGGCGCCTCTTGAATGCATCTCCAAAAGTGACATGTAAACCAAGGATCCATATCATATACTATAAACGATGGAACTCCATGAAGGTGAATGATATCTTTCATGAAGATATTTCCTGACTCTTCATCATTGGCTATATCACTAATGGGTATAAAGTGATACGACTTTGTTAGAACGTCGATCACTGCCCATATAGCATTCTTATTTCTCTATCTATGAGGCATCCATACCACAAATTCCATATATATCTCATCCCACTTGCAAGTAGGAACTAGAAATGGATAAAGTATACCCAAAGGTTTTTGGTGCTATGCTTTCACCTATTGGCATGTGTAGTAATGAGAGACAAAAACAGCAATGTCTTATCTCATTAATGTACACTAGAACTACCGCCTCATATCATATAAAATCTTAGTTATTCCATGGTGAACAACTCACTGAGAATTATTGAAATCCCCTATCACTGCCTTTATTTCCGTCAACAGCACAATGATGTTGTTCCAATTAAATAGAACACCCTCCTTGGAGAGCGACCACTGGGAAACTGTGTCCCCACCATAAAGGGATTCAATAATTCTATGAAACTCATCATTATGCTCTTGATCATGATGAATCATCTTGAGAATGGAAGACGTCAACTGCACTATGGAGAAAGAAGCATCAACCCCTTCATCCTGAACTCCAATTTGTAACTATGAAAAATGATCCATCATGTTCCACTATTATGAAGATTCTTTCACTACATGGGTCAGAAATTTCTTACTCAAAGCATAATCAATGACATTACCCTTCCATGGGGTGTTAGTGTTATCAATTTTCAAAGACTACTTGTACTTCCCCTAACACCTATACCAAAGGTTAACATATTTTTGGGAGAAGATATAACTCAGGATTTTTTGATATAAATACACCATAAACCATTAACCAAAAATGTTGTGCCGCCATCTATGAAACGTGTGCATGGCTATTTCAAGGTCCAGGTCCTGGGCAGGATAATTATTCTCCCATGGACTAAGCAGATGAAATCAAAATTCTACCACATGTTCATCCTACATATGAACTCATCCCAATCCTGAACCTGATGAATCACAGAAGGCCACAGAGCCATGTCTGTATCTGGAAGAGTCAACACCGATGAAGTAGTCAATAGAATTTTCTTCTCAACAAAAAAAATATGAAATTTATAATTCCATGTAATCTTCTCCCCCTTCTGATTAAGAGTAGTAATTGGAGAATCAATCATCGAGATTTTTTCCCTGAAAATACGGTAATATCCAGCTAATCCCAAGAATCTCTGATTCGCAATGACTTTTGGTGGTTGCACCCAAGTCATAAAATTCTATACCTTTTTATGATCCAATGATACACCATGTTCCTACACCACATTTCCAAACAATTTCACTTCCCAAGTCTAGAAATTAGACTTTGAAATCAAGGAAAAAAAGAAGTTATATCTTAATAGATTCAAAACTATTCCCAAATTTTTTACATGTTCCTCCTTAGACATTGATTAATCAAGAATTTCATCCATAAAGATGACCACAATGTTTTCTAGATACTCATGGAAATCATTATTCCTTAAATCTATAAATACAACAAGAGAGTTTTTCAAACCAAAGGGCATAACCAGGTACTCAAAGTGCCAATACCTGCTCCAAAAGGTGATTTTTCATATGTTATATTCATTTATCCTCAATTTATGGTATCTATATAGTCATTCTATCATTTAAGAACACTTCAACAACTTTATATGATCAAATATATCATCAATCCATGGTAATTGATATTTGTTATTTAGCATAACTTGATTGATCTTTTGATAATAAAAATATAAGAGAAAATAACCAGTAGTCTCCTTAACAATGAGAAATGGTGTAGCCCATGGAGACACAATTGGATGAATAAAGTCTTTCTCAAGGAGATCATCCAACCAAGACATCATCTTTTTCAGCATAGCCGGTGGCATTTGGTAAGAAGGGATAAGGACTGGTTGAGTACAATGCTTTAAGTCAATAGAAAACTCGACATCTCTCACCATTCGAGGACCAGATAAATGTGAAGGAAAAAAGGTCATAAATCATAGAGAAAACTAAAGGAAGATCACATCCTATCAAATCTTTCTCCAGATCAAAAGAAAAAAGTGATATCTCATTCCCTAACTGTAGATAAGAATATCCAGATCTTCTCAAACAAGGGTCATATTATCCTTGAAATACATGAGACACGCCACTGGGTTTTGTAAAGTACACCTCTCAAAGATAGAAATCAATTTAGGATTTTTTGGAAATGATCGAATCCATCATGAATATAAAGTCAAGAGATTTCATATAAAGAACCAAAAACCTCCAAACTAACTTGATATCATTTAGAGAGAAGACACAAGCAAGACGATGGAGACCCTCATCTCTCTTCGTACCAAAGGGTGTAGTAATATCCCTTTCACATAATAGTTTCTCCATAGGTAGATTAAGCATGTTAATGATACAGGTTGAAATACAAGAGTGAGATGCGGTAGTATCAATAATATTAGTCACTAATGGGGAAGCAATGGTAATGGTATCTCTCAGAGTTTTTGGACCAATTTTTTCTTCCTCTGGAGACTCTTCAACTGCATAATGAAGTTTCATTCTAGAAGCATATGGATGGATCCCTTTTGAACAAGAATCTTCTGATTTCCCATTAATGTTAAGGGTAGATGATGATCTAATCTCACTATTCAGAGTATAGAAGTGATGGATGAACCTCTGAAAATGCCCTAAACATCCGCAGTAGCTACAGTTCTTTGGTGTCTCACTACAGACCCTCTTAGAATGTCCTGGATTTACACAATGTTATCAAGTCAATTAATTTCATCTGGGAGATATAGGAGGTCTAGAATTACCCTACCATCGTGAACTACTATGAGGATCACCATTCTTCTTTTTTTTATTTGGATGAACCAATGCTACCACTTGGAAAAAAGGGAATTCTGTCAAACCTGACATGCCATCCAAGTCTATGTCAACCATTAATGCCCTATCTAGCATTTCATCATAGTTGGAAGTTTTAGTAAGAAATGCTATTAACTGATAACTTATTGAAGCCCCAACATGAACTGTCAATCCTTCATCCCCTTATTATATACTATCTCACCTGCAAACTGCACTAGCTTAGCAAATAAAATTTAATACTCGTTCATAATTTTTTCTGCCTTCTCAAGATCGAAAAACTCCACATCCTTGTGCAACACCATTGACATTGGATTGAACTGATTGGTGAAAATAAACATGAAGCCATTCCACTATAAGACATAATGTTTCTATGCCTTCACTATCTTGTCCCACCATCTCCTACTCGATCCCTCCACCATGAAGGTGGATCAGTTGACCCTGATCATATCTGGTGCCTCCAAGAACTCACACAAAAATTATATCTTACACAACCAGTCCTCACCATGTAGAGGTTTAATGGAACCTTTGACTACTGGTGGTATTTGGGGTAAGAACTCTTGATAATGATTCCCAAGAACATCCCCCTAAGGATATACAGCTGGAGCCTGATCGAGAATTGGAGTCAGTTCCTGTCCCAGAGTGTGGAAAGTGCACACAATCATAACAACCAGAATCAGATCAACAGTTGGATTTTTCATGTTGAGTTTTAGAAAAAATGTTTTCTTATATTTCATTCACACATCTTATCAGAGGTATGATGATATAAAACATCAGTAAATAAAATGGTAACACTATATTAATAGTCATAATGAGTTTCATGAGAAAATATTATCAATATAAGGGACAACCAATATTTGTATTTCAACCTATTCAAGTCTATACAGGGAAAGAAAACAACTAATCAACAAGATGTCTTTCCATTACCACACCTGGTGACATAAGGTTCCTTACGGTGAGAGATATCCAGGAACTGAATCACCACTACTTCCTATGTCACAAAAATATTTCAAAATGCATATTGACTTCAACAAAAAAAGAAATATCAATAGCCTCAATATATACCAATTTGTCACAAACCAGCTCGGGTACCCTGGAAAACTAATAAACGAGCTAGTATTAACATAACCTATAGGATATTCTGGATCCCCATGAGCTGACAACTAGCATGAGGTATTATACAACTTACAAGTGAGGATGATTTATGGAAAAGGGACAAAAATAAATGATAAAAGACATTATGCATGTCAAAAAGAAAACTACAATGAGAGTAAAAGTTCATGAATAAAAAGTGGCAAAACAGAAAATGTATTACAACCTAATGTACTAAATAGGAATGTAGCCCCAAGGTCCCCAAGGTCACAAATAACAAAATTTAAATCTCAACAGTTCGATCCACTGCTATAAGATCCCTTCCCTTTGCTCGGGCTTGGAAGAAGAATTTCTATAAACACCCAAAGGGAAATGTAGGGTGTGAGCCTAAGCCCATTAAGATACCACCAAAGATTCCTTAATAGATTCCAAATATATATCATCAATAAAAAATCATTCAGTTTTTCAGAATAAAGTGTTTGGAAATTCTAAAGTATTTTTTTAGAAATCATGTTATACATTTTTAAATTGATGGAAAATATATTGAAAGAATAGGATTTACGTTATAAGAGATGAAATATTTCTAAATTAATTTATTTAGTAAAATATTTTTATAAAAAAGTTTATAAAATTCAGAAGGAATGCAGAGTATTTCAAAGAAACATTGGCATACATTTATATCTCAAATATAAATAAAAAGTGGGAAACATGGTCATTAACCAAATGGAATGATAGTATTTACTATATATAATATTCGACACTGTATATGTCAAATAAGAAAAATTTGTATAAACTTGTCTCTATGAAACTGTGTAAAGGAGACTCGTCATCATCCCATTGGGAATGTGACCCACTTCATGTATGTTTTTGAATGTTGTTGTAGCATAGAGTGTATCCAAATAACTCACTAACTACCTAAGGCTTGCATGCACTCTTATATGATGGGCTTAATATTTTAAAGACTACATAAAAATACGACCAGTCCCATTATTCAATTTTAGAAATACGAATTTCCCTACATTGAAAAAATAAATAGGTTTTATTCAAAAACAATATTTTTCCATAAGATAAACCCAGTGGATTTCTTTCAAATCATTTCAAAACATTTTCCTGAGTTTAAAATCAATTCACAATTAATTCCATCACTTTGGAAATTAATTTCCACAATAAAATTCAACAATTTAATTTAAAAAAATTCTATTAATTAAATTATTTAATTTCATTAATTTAAATCAGACAATTTTCCACAAACACACTATAATTAAATGGAAATGGGGGTTTTCCAAATTTCGGTGCCATAACAATTTCAGATATCCCAATTCACTATAATAGGGTATTACCTCATAAATTGAATGAAAGATTGATAATTTTAATTTAAATATTAAATTTTTTAAAAGAAAGAAATACAATGGTAATAAATTTGGAAAATCAGGATGGAACCACCAACCTCTTTCCTAAAGAACGACGCTCACAAGGACACCCACCAACGAGAAAAAATTTAAAGGATTCCTCCAAACACTAACTAGTAGAAATATCCAACACCATAATACATAGATCCATCATTCAATAGAATATCTATTGAAAGAACTTGAAGAGATAAGTAGAGAAACTAAAAGAACTATGGAGAACCCTCACTTGGGAAACACAATGTAGATGAAATGAAGATATGAAACTGATCAGATCAAACCAAAAGGTGGAAAAACTCTAAAAACTACCTAGGTAGAGTCTTCGGTCAAGAGAAATGAGGTTTGGGAATAATAAACTGAGCAGTGATGCCGAACACATTACATAAACAAACTCATGGGTTGGGTCACGACGTGTACCTAAGGGTCTTAGCGAGTAGTCCTTGTTAGATAAGTAGTCTGAAAAACCTCGTCGAATCAGGTTGAAAAAATTATTTTAATCCCTACACGATGTGTAACTCAGGTACATGGTGTGTACTAGCTCACATCTTGATATACCCATTCATGACATGATCTCCCAGTCCACGACATGCTACCTTCACCATGTACATGATGTGTAATTCAGGTACACAATGTGCGCCTATTCTAGAGTTTTTAATTAACCCATAAAAATCACATAGAAGGATTTCTTAACTTAAAAGGGACTTAAATAATGTGGGTAACTTACTAGATCAAGTTTATAAAATGTTACATTCTTATACCTACCAAATCAATTGGATAATTATAATACATATTGAATAAAATTATTATTTAGAAATTTTATTGAAATAATTAATAAAAAAATTGTTTTTTGAATTTACTGAGACAATATTGTTTTTGTACATATAAATATATTTTTCATATACAAGTATTTTTTTTAAATAATTTTTTTCCTTTTAATTATACTAATTGATAACTAAATGATTAATTTTATATATATGTTTAAATCATATTTTCATAATTTAGTTAATCATATATGTAACATTCATTCCAATGTATAGTTGGTATCTATAATAATTTTTCTAAAATAATATTAGTATTTTATTATAGTCCAGTAAAAAAAAATCCTTGTGTGTTTCAAAAAATCTCAAAGGAACATGACATTACATGTAACACAGTCCTAAAATAGTGTTGTGTGTACCACAAGATAATCAGATTCTTGTTGGTAGTGAACATAAAAATAGTTATTCAATATATAAAAAACTATAATTAGTGTTGTCTGAAATGAAAAATATCAAAAATATTAAATTATTTTGAAAAAAACACAAAATTTCGTGGGTATTACATTAGGTTTAAGAAAAAAGAGGTTATTAAAAGAATATTTACTTTCCATAATTGACCATGTTAATTTTACATCGTTTTATACCAACTTATATTCAATCCTATACATTGTAGTATAATATCTTCAGTATCTAATAAAGATTCAGAATTAAATATTTCATTTTTATAAAAACATTCATCTCGTCTCCCATTAAATAGGAAGTGGAACCATCATTCATGCATATGTGTGGACTCCCACCTCACAAAACCTATTTTTTTCTAATAATTACCTTTAATGGATAGTTATGATAATGTATTTAATTTATATCTATTTTATTAATTACATGATTTTAATATTAACAATATGGTATCTCATCAATATTCATTCTTTTAAAATCTTTAAAAATGATTCATCACATATTTATATGTAGAGTATACCATATTTACGTCGTCATATATTCTATTTCTCCAAATCACCTCTTATTTTGGTTATTAATGGAGAATATAAATTATATAATAAGATATATAAGATATAAATTTTAATTTGATGTTTAGTGAATTCCTTCCAAATAATTATTTTTCTACCCAATTAAAATGGAATCAACACACATGAGTTTGTGTGGACTTATTACTGCATGTAATGATAATTTTCATTATTAATTTTCATAATTGAAAGATCAATATAAAATTTTATTTAATGAAAAGATATGGAAATAATTTTATGATTAATCTAATGATGATAATTTAATAATGAAACCATTCACTAGGGTCAATCTACGAAATTGATATTCTAGTTTCCTACTATACCTGCTCAAAACAACCGACTTGGACATAGCAAACATAGTAATTATTTTCTTCATTAATTTAAATGAAATAAATGGTTTAATTATATGGAAATTAAAATGTATATATTTTCTTGATTACTTTAATACATAATATAAATTTTTTATATTGGATGTAAATGAAAAAATAATAATTTTGGACTTAATGTATTCTATTTCTTAACTCAATTTACATTCATTGGTTTGTATCCATTATAAACTGAAATTATTATTATTTTATTTGGTGGAATTGATCTTAAAATTATATTATGATGAAATTAAAATATTTTTATTGATTTAAATAATTTCACATGGTAACATTATTGAATAATTTTCAAATCAAATGGAATGATCTTCTCAATGGTTTTCATTATCTCAATATCATTTTCAGCAGGAATGATTCATGTAATACACAATGATTTCATTCTATTCCATATAGAATATTCTATCAATTAATTTTTAATTATTACAAAACATAATTAATGTTATTTTTAGATTCATATAATATTCTATTTTAAATGGATTTTTATTTTTTGTTACTAATGTTGAAAAAGTTTTATGTTTTAGTCCTTTTCTTGTTGGGATTGATTATGTTAATGGTTCAGATGGGGTAAATTACATGATCAAAGTTTTTTTATCAAATAAACCATTAATAAACACATATTATTTCCATGTCATATAAGTTTTAATTTATGTTTCAACTCTTTGGTACTTAATATGATTAAAAGAACAATTTTATAGGGATTTCAAACTTATATCTATTTTTTGAAGGGAATTGTTTCTTTTTCATATCCATGGTATTTTATTTTATTCAATAATTATATATGATTAATGAAGAGTTTAATTTAATTTTTATATACATTATAAATGATTGAAAATTTTTTAAATGGAATATTTTTATAATTTTCAACATAGGTAAATTCTATACCAGAAGCATGCAAGGGATAATTTTTTTTAACATTTATGAAATGATCGGATTTTCCCTCCATAGTTACTATTTATATCATTTAGGTTTTTATTACATGATTACAAGTTTCCCTCAATTGAACTTTTTCTATATATATTCATTTAATTTTACATTAACACTTTATCAAAAAAATAATGATGTTTTCCTTACATTGAATAAAATGTCATAAGGTTATCATAAATTTATTTTCCCTTTATGGGAATATCAAATATATTTATCCTATGCTATAATAGGGATATGAACTGTCTATAAATTTTTTATTATTTATATATATTTATTATGATTTATCAAAATATATTTTATAGAATCCATTTAATTTACAAGGATTATGATATCAACAAAATGTAATGATGGTTGTTTTCATGGGTGTGTTGTTTAAAAGTGTAATCTTCTAAATGGTTTTCTCATTATATAGTACATGTAAATATATATGAATTATTTATAGGATGTTATATTATAATCCAAATATTTATGGTCATTCTATAAACAATGTATGTGAGTTTATGTTATAACCCAATGATGTCTGTGATCATTATATCATTCAAACATGTAGTTTATAGAGTGGAAGTTAACTAATTTTATGATACTTCTAGGAGATGATCACAATTACATCATATCGGTTTCTCCTAAGATAAATTATAATAATTGTTTTTTACATTGATTGATTACATTTTAATGTACCATGATACATGCACAATTTTTCAACACCCATTATGGTTACTACTGTTTTTCATGATGAAGGATTATTTTCACATAGATCATGATTGTTAACAATGTTGACTGATGAATTTTTAAAAATTATATTATATTTATTAGTAATTTTGAAATATATTTTGATGATTATAAATTCTATTATATTATTCTTATAAAAAATGAATAATTCCGCGGGACCATTTTATCATAGTATGACTAATGTATATATTTAACTGTAAATTCATATATTTTATCATACTAAGAATTTTACCTCTCCCGTCAAATGCTTATTTTTACCATGTAAAAAATATATATGTAATAAAATTATAGATGGTTTTCTAGTGAGATATGATAAAAACTATACAAGGGATAAAAGAAGATTAGTATAGTGGAAAAAATATCAAATAAATATATGGGTAATGTTATATAACTCATTTTACTAGTTATATAAATATCTAAACTATCGAGTATGAAAGTGACCCAATGTTATTTTTAATGTCTTGATATTTTTGGTTATTTAATGTTGGTTCATGTTTATTCATAAAAAATCATGAAATTTTGAGACTATTTTTTAGCACTGCATCCTAGGGTTTGTGTTTGAGGAAGATTTATTTTGTATAGATGTAGGGTTTAAATATCATTAGATATTATGATACTTTTATGTTATATTTACTTAATTTTATTTGATACCACAATGGGTTTATAATTTTTAAAATAATAACAACTATATTGTTTTTGACACACATTTGAGGTTTTAAAATATGTGAATTTATTTTTTGTATTAATCTTTTGGGATAAATTTTATTTATTTAATGAATTTGTAACCCCTATGTTTTATATGAATGGTTATTTTAGATGACAGAAATTAGATTATTGGGGATGAATACTGAAAGTTATGTGGAAACCATTCATGTTAAAGCATGTTTTTATATTGAATTTATCAGTGTTAATTATGATTTAAGTTGATTCACTTATATAATTATCAATGTTGGGAATTTGATGATATTATTGAAATTTTTGAGTCAAATGTATTATTTAATAAAATAATGGTTTATTCATTTTGGGTACTACATTACCTTGTGATAACCATTTTTTGATTTATAAAATAATAAACGATTATAATTTTATCATTTTCTAGATCATATGATATGTTGAATGTTTATTATAATGACCACACCCCAACTACATACAGCTAATTCACTTTTATTACATGGGTATGAGTACAAGAAAGTCATATCCTGAATGAAAGAATAGTTTAGAAGATTTGAAAAAACCAGATACACACTTAAAAAAACCAGATACACACCTATGTTCATACTAAAATCTTGAAATGAAATACAATATGTAATTTCCATTGGAAATATCCACCACTATAATATTATCCTTACAATTCAATCATAATATACATATCCATGTCCTAGGATAAATCAATCATAAAAATGGGTTATTTCAGATGCTTGGTAAAGGTAAAAAATACAGCTGAAGATATCATAAACATAAATATTAGGCAAGATAAAAAACTGAATACAGAATCCTTTAAAAATATACTTGAGCACAACATGGCATGAATAAAAGATGATAATATAATGATATCACAATTGATCATAAGAATTGGTATTCTATTAATTCAATAAAAACATTAATTATCTATTTCTAGCTTCATTGTTAGGGAAATTCATATGTCAGACATTCTGAAAACAACTGTCAAGGTCTTGTCCAATACACTTAAAAATGATTAAGGCCACAAACAAAACCATATCTCAAAATGAGGAAGGCCTCGACAATGTCTATATCTATATGTCTCATGGGACCTAGTGATGCATCGAGGGGATATATCTATCCCCACCCATCGCATTCTATGAAAAATTAAATCTTCAGATGACATGGGTGAACATAATAAACATATACATTCTTATTGAAACTAACATACAAAATTTAAATAACATTCCCCAATCATTGAATATAAATACTAAACATTTGGTATAATATGGTGAATGGTAACAAGAAAGCACATCAATAATTAAGCTATTAAAAAACCATAAAATAATATTTTAGATGATATCATAATAGATAAAAATCAATGATGTATATGATTCAACATAGGATGTTGACATAGATGAATATATTTTTAAATGAGACCATTGAAAAATTCCAGAGAAAACAATCCTTAATCATTCAAAATTGTCTCATATCACCAAAAAACATTCAAATAATAATCCTTTAGAATATCATGATAATAAAGTGACTCTTGATATAATATACCAATGATCATTACATACACCACATTCATGGAATAAGTGGTGAACAGTGAATATACCTCATAAAAGTTAATGCAACATGAGAAAAATAATTTTGAATTATGAAAGAAGAGTTATTTTGGAAATATATTTGTATAAAACTATTAATAAGATTGTAAATATGTATATCCCACAATTAAAGATAATTAAATTGATATTATATTTTAGGTATATATTTTTTCCCTTCATTCAAAGAGTGGATAAAAAATATTTAAAAAATAATACATTTTTTTGCGGTTTAAGAAAAATATTAACGTTATTTTAATGTGGAAAGGAATGATTGATTTAATAAAATGATAAATTAACCAATGTAGATTTTTAGGATAAATTTTTTGATTTTATATTGATAATTATTTCTTAAAATAAATTATAGATTAGAATTGAAAATAGGTAAAAATTCGAGAAGTTCCCTTGAATCGTGATTGTATTTTGGGAATAATTTTTGAAAGATCATTTTAAATCATGTAACTCCCTTTAAAATATTTATGGGTTACTATTGGTAAATATATATATTACTCTCAAACATAATTTATGAAGAGTAAATATAAATAAATAAGAATTTAATTTAGGTATGTATACAATTTAAGTTACTCAATTGAAAATGGAGGATTGGGTAAAAAAACCATACCACATTGTTAACAATCGATGCGTATGCCCCAAAATTATTAATCATAAAATTATACATTAATACCATGAAAATAAATATATTATTAATATTTTCATCAACGGGTAGTATACATACACCATACACACATAATAGTAGTGAATAAGGAATATCTAACCAAAAGGGGTGTGATATGAGGAAAGCCCTTACCCTAAGTCTGAAGGTGTTTCTCACATTATCATAATGACCTAAATAATAAAATTCAGGTTCATAAATTAATATGTTTAGAACATAAAAAAGATTTCATTGATTTATTATATCATTATTAGCTGCATTACATGATTTTTTAGGGGTTAAGAGATTTTATTTCGTTGTTTGGGGGCACTTTCTCCCTTGGTTTTCATGATTAGTTTACATGAATTCATGTTTGGATAAACAAGTAGTATTAGAATGGTTTTATAAATAGAATTTCTTTTTATTAGTGAAATACTTGAATATTAAATGCTTCTAAAATTCATTTAGTTATTAGGAGTGATGATAAATCAATATATTAAACATTCATTACAATTTTTTGGGTTTATTGGCGGTTTTTTATCACAATGAACTCATTTTGATTTATAAATTAATATCACGTGTAAAAAAGGATTATAGAAACATAACTAAGTTTTGATTAAAATATAATAGTCTGGTTCAATAATAAAAACGGTTCTATGACTAGAATTTGACATTGTAAAAGCAATTGAAAACCCATCATCCTTGAATGTGATAAATTAACACATCTTGGATTGTGTTTTCATTTCTAGATTAAATGAATGGGAAATGAGAGATGATGATGAATTATGAAATTATCATAACCAAATCCCATTACATGCAAGTTTGTGTAGGTATCATATCATTTGGATTAAAGGAGGCGAGGACATACAACAAAACAAAGGAACATAAAAATAAAATAAATGAATAGAAGAATTTTCCTCTGGAGTATATCTTACTTGAGAGCCTCTTTAGGGGAGATGTTTTTGTATTTTTATGATACCAATGGCTATTGAATGTGTGGGAGCATCATAAAAATATATTTTGGCATAATTTAGAAAATACATAGGGCTACAGTAGAGTGAAGAGAAGAGGAAGTAGGGGGGTTATATTGAAGGAGACGAGTGATTTTCCATTATCTTATTCATTATTTTATTATTTCACTCAAGAAAAGAAATTGTATTGATTCTTGTGACCAGGAATACTAATATTTTCATGTTATTTTTCCCTAATTGTTTATTAAATTACAAATTATGCAATTAATATTTAATTTATCCTCTAATGTATATAAACAATAAATAATTGTATTTCCCTGTTCACTAAAATTGATATATTTCAGAAAAATACCAAAAATTCACCATAGTCATTTTTCAATATATAAAATCAAAAAATGGACACCATTTTATAAAAAATATTCTGTATATGAAAAATTTAATTTTTAATTAAAATGATTATTTATATGAAAAATTCATATTTTAAATTTAAAACTGATTTTATAATACATTAAAAAATTAACTATCCTCTCATAAAATTATTCTAAATTCATAGAACAAAAGAAAAATAATTTAGGAATATATTTTATACTTTTAAATTTGTTCTAATAAATTTATTAATAGCAAATTTTAAATAAATATTTAATACTCATATAAATACAAACACTTAATTATTAATGTATAAAATATTAACTTTCATTTATAAGGTGTTTAATTTTCATTGTATTTTCATGTGTGAGGTTACTATTCATAAGGGTATGTTACTATTAATAAGGTTCATGAAACTACTCATATGGGATATTACTATTTGTAAGGGTAAGATACTATTCACCAAAAAATTATGTTGATTCTATCATACTCCAATTATTTTACTAAATGCAATCATATATGTTAGTTTTTAGAAATTTATACCATATAAGTGGAAAAAATATGTTTATTTGATGGGTTATTACAAAGTTTGTTTAGACTCTAAGTGTTTCATTTATTCTCTATTTAATTTAATTTTAAAATCTTGAAGTGTTTCATTATCCATTCCTTATATAAATTTCCTGCTTAGAATTTGAATTTTCACTAAAAAATTTAATTATCGCTACATGAGAATTATCTTGTGGGAATCTCACATTATAAATAAAGTTAAAACATCCATTTAATAACATGGAAAGGAAAACACATCCGTTACTATAAAACTATTCCCTCTAATTGGATAACTTGGCTATAGAAGAATAATCAAACCATCATGTTTGGATGGAAAGTGATAGAGAGCATGCTCGGAGGAAATTTCATTACCAAAAATGATATCATGATGAAAATGATAATAGGAAAAACTTTTTTCTTAAGACTCTTTTACTAGAGTTGAGGAATTATTCCACTCTATAAGAGTATAAAAATATGTTTCCATTTCATAACCACAATCTTAACCTTTAATTGTGCCTTGAATAGTCTATACTTTATCACTTAAAACAAGTTGCGCGTTTTGTTGAAATAATAAGTCAACCAATAATATTTTGTATAATGATCAACTTAAACCATTCATAAATGGATAAATTTCTCCTAATGATTCAACACTTTAGAAATAAGGTCTCTAAATTTAAAAGATTAACTTGTCATCATCCCTTAATCAACAATAAGTAGCCCTAAATTCTCATATTCCAAACATGTGAATAACTTCATCTTTTTTCCTTTTGAAATAAGGTAAAAATATCAATTACCATAAACCCATAGTAATGACATGTATTCTTCTGTATTCCATCAGTAAAATACATGTTATTGGATTCATTCCTTAATCCTATAATTGTTGTAAACTCTTTCGATGATAGAATAGAACACATGCCGACAAGTTAGTAATAATTTCCATGGTAGTCAGTACATATCCAAAATAATCATTTCTTAAACATCAAAAATATATTTATTGTATTTTTTCTATCTTTCATGGGTTTTCCAAAAAATTTAAATCTCCATTGAATATATTTTCTTGATACCATTGAACATAAGGTTTCAAATACTATATAAAAAAGCATTTCTGCATATTCCTCATATATTTTATATTATTCTTATAACTAGTACATTGCAGAAACAATATTCAAAGGAAATAATTCTTGACTATGAATATTAATCATTATACTTCATCTGTGGCAGCATCATAACATGATTGTTATATAGTGACATCATTTGCTGTATATTTCATTGATGCATGGGAAATTGATTCTCATAGTGTCTCATCTCATTTTAGTTGAAGCATTGTATATTGGAAAAACTTTTATAATCCTTTCAATCATGATATTGGGGTCATTTATATCTAAACTTATAACAAACTCTCATTCCCTTCAAACATTTACCATGGAGATTCCTTCCACCGTTATCACATGTGGTAAACGCCTTCTTTCCCTTCTTCCCATTATCCATGTTTTTCTCTGCCATCCTCTTCTTATTTTGTTTCCCATAAAAGCCACAGGACTTAGAGAATTATTTAGATTCATTGTTAACACATGATATTATTTTGTCATATGATGAGGATACTTGGGGTACTATATTTCTTTTTAATGATTTCTTAACAGCATAAGAGATATGATCATTCTTACTCTTTGCATAATGATAGTTTGTGAATATCCATTCATTATACTAGCTGCCATTTCTAATCAATTACATATAAAATATTAGCACATAAAATTATTAACACCCTATAACTATATACGTTGTATATCATATAGAATATATTTATGCATGATAAATCATAAAACGATATTCATTTCATACCATTGGTGAATAAATCCTTTATAATAGTGGGTAATGAAAATATGAATGATCATAAGGATATACCATGGGAGTGACAATGTAGGTGGACAGTAAGGCCCACTTTTGTGTACTAGGATACCCCATATCAAGCACAAAACTCATTTTTAGAGTTGTTTCTCTTGGGTACATTTGTACCAGAACCACGTCCACTTGTACTTTCCAAAAAGGATGCATTGTCTTGAAAGATCCATATAATATATTTCTTACCAATATTTTTGGATGTTCTTTTAGGTTTATCCTCATAGTATTTTATAAGGTTTTGTTCGCTAATCTATGTTTTCTAAATCTAGTTTCCACATTTCTACTAAAATTACCCTCATACCAACACTAATTCCCCAACCCTAGTAACCTAAAGCCGATGCATTTTTTTATTACATTTGAATGATTACAAGAAAGTATTATCCTAAAGAAACAAATAGTTTAGTATATATGAAGGAATTGGATAAATATATATTTTCAATATTTCTACATGAAATTATATTCAACATATAATTTCCCTTGGGAACATCCATCACTCTAAGATTATCACTGGAAATCAATCATAATATAAAACATCATGTCCTGGGATAAATGAAACATAATAATGGGTGATATCACATACTATGTATGTGTAAACAATACATGGGAATATATTCTAAACATAAACATTAGGCATGGTGAATAATTGAAAACACATGCCTTTAAAAATACACTTAATCACAATATGGGAGGAATAAAATATGAAAAAATAATGTCATAATAAATTATCAGAACCATTGGTATTATACTAGATGGATAAATACATTAACTATCAATTTATAGCTTCATAATGATCGAAATTAATATGAACTACATTATAAAAAATACCATCAAGGTGTTGACCAAGAAATCTAAATTTTTTTAAGGCCTCATCCAAAACCTTATCTCAAAATTGGATAGGCCTCGACCATTTCTATATCTATTTGTCTCATTAGACCTACCAACTCATCCAGGGGTAATAGAGGGCCCTAACCATCACGTAAAAATTCAATTTCATTCCTCATATGTAATGGGTGAAAATTATAAAAATATACATTCATATTGAAACTAACATGTGAAATGTAAATAAATTTCCCCAATCATTTAACAAAAACACTAACCATTTGGAACAATATGGTGAATGATATAAAGATATCACATCCATAGTATAACTAATCTAAAACACTTAAAAATATTCTATATATGATATCTTAATAGATAAAACTTAATTACATACATGATTCAACAACAGATGTTGATAGAGGCAAAGATATGTTTAAATTTGATAGTTGAAATTTTTTAAGGAAATAATCCATAAACATTGCAATGTGGCCCATACAACCTTGAAAAATTAAAATCATAGTACATTAGAATACAATTACTACAAGGATAATCTTGATTAAAATACCAAAGTTTAGTACGTACACCAAATTCATGGAATAATTGGTGAACAATGCATATACCTCATAAAAGATAAAGCGAGATGATAAAAATCATTTTTACTCTGGAAAGAGGAGTTGTTTTGGAAAAATATTTGTATAAAACAAGAAATAATATTTTAAATATGTATGTCCAATAAAATTAAAGGTAATAAAATACAAATAATATATGAGGTATAAATTTAGTCCCATATTATAAAAATATTTGTCAAAGAAGTTTTTAAAAATTAAACATTTGTGTGAGGTTTAAGGAAAATATTTAAAATATTTTAATGAGGAAAGGAATGTTTTATTTCATAAAACCATAAAATAAGTAAAAAAAAATTTATGCTAAATTTTTTATTTTATAAACATAAATATTACATAAAACATATTATAGGGAACACTTCAAAATAAGTAATATTTCTAGAATTTCCCTTGAATCGGGCTTCAATTTCGGGAAGAATTTTTTAATGATCCTTTTAAAACGTGTAACTCCCCTTAAATTAAAGAAGGATTCTGGTTTGAAAACATATTTATAACATTAAACAGATTTTTTTAGAACTAAATTATTATAAATAAGAATTTAATTTAGTTATGTAGACCATAAATGTAACCAGAATGAAAATGGTAGTTTGGGTGGAAAACCCTTACCACATTGTAACCCATCGATTTGTATGCCCCAAAATTAATAATCATCAAATTATTCATTGACTAACCTCAAAATATATGGATTCATGATTTTTTACATTAATTTTTTCTATAAATACACCATAGATAAGTAATAGTAGTGAATAAGGAATATCTCACAAAAAATTGAATTTAGATAAGGAAACCCCATACATTATGTCTGAAGGTGTTCCTCAAATGAACTTAAAGACCTGAATAATCAAATTTAGGTTCTTATATTAATAAATTTAAAACCTAATATATATTTAATTTAATAATTATAACCTTTTTTGTTTCATTAATAGCCTCTTTATGGGTTAAAAGATTCGGTTTTATTGTTTAGGAATGTTTTCTTCCTTGGTTTTCATGACTATTTTACATATATCCATGTTTAGATAAACATGTTTAATGATAATGGTTTTCCAGAATAGAAGTTGTATGTTATTAGTTATTTATTAGAAAATTACATGGTTATATAATTATTTTGGTTATTAGTAGTTAATATGAATCATTATATAAATTATTAATGACGATTGTTTGGGTTAATTGGCAGTTTTTGATCATGATGAACTCATTTGAATTTATATATTAATATCAAGTTTAATAAATGATTAAAAACCATAATTAAGTCACAAAACATATATTATTGTATTTTCCAACTAGAAAAATGTTTTTGACCAGAATTGAATATGGTAGAATAAATTGAAAACCCGTCATCCATGAATGTGAAAAATTAACAAATCTCAGATGGTGTTTTCATTTCTAGTATAAATGAAGGGTAATAGAGAGATGATGATGAATTATTACATTATCATAAAAAATTACAATACATTAAAGGGCATTTATTTATCATTTAATTTGGATGAAAGGTGGCGAAGATAGAAAAAATAGAAATGAACTTGAAAATAATAGAAATGAAAAGAGGAATTTACCTCTTTAGTATATCTTTCTTGAGAGAATATTTAGGAGTGGGGTCTTCTTATTTTTATAAGAACATGAGATGATGGAAATGGTAGATGAGATTTGGTGTAGATTTGGGTTGAATTTGAAAAGGCACAAGGCTTGAGAGGAGAGAAGGGAAGTGGATGTGAGAGTGGTTTTATAGTGAAGGAGAGAAGTGACTTTTGATTATCTTAATCATTATATTATTATTTTTCTCAATATAACCAATATTTTTGATTCATGTTACCAAGAATAGTAATATATACTTTTTATTTCGCACTAATTGTTTCTTACATTATCCAGGATTCAATAAATAGTGTATTTTACCTATAATTTATATATATGACAAATTAGTGTATTTAACTATTCACTAAAAATTTCAATATTCCAGAAAAATCCCAAAAAATTCACAATAGACATTTTGTATGTATAAATACAATAATGGACTCCATTATTTAATAGAATATTATAAATATGAGTTACTTAATTTTTTTTATTAAAATCATTATTTTCATGAAAATACATATTTTAAATTTAATACTGAATTTATAATACCTTCAAAGTATAACAGACGTCTCAGAAAACTATCCCAAATTAATAGGAAAAAATTCTTTATTTAGGAATACATTTTATGAAATTTAATTTTGTATCAAAAAAATATTAACTTATTTTTTTATTAAATATCTAATACTCCAAAAAAAGAAACACATAAATATTGATGTTTAAAATATTATCTTTTATTTATAAAGTGTCTAAATATTATTTATACTTACATTGTTCAGGTTACTATTTATAAGGTTCATGTTACTATTCATAAGTGTATATTTATATTCCTAATTTTCAGTTATTATTCACCAAAAAATGAAGTATATTTTTTCTGTCTCCAAATATCTTACTGAATGCAATCGTGTTTGATCATTTTTTGAAATTCCAATCATTGAAGTAGAAAACATATGTTTATTTTCCTGGTGATTAAAAAGTATTTTTATGTAGAGACATAGAGTTTAATGAATTCTGTATTGAATTTATTTTTAAATTATTGGGGTGTTACATTGATACATTAGTCATAAGAATGATTCATCATTTTAATAATTTCAGAGAATATGGGATTATTTAGAGGTGAGAAATTGGTAAACGAAGAATCCAACAGATGAAATTAAAATATTGAAATTGAATAAAGTCATGTTTTTATTAAATATTTTTTTCATGATTGTAAAATAATACATAATAATTTAAACTTGATTCTTTTGTTTGAAATAAATTTTGATGAATTGATGTTTACCTTTCTCTTGTATTTATTCAAGATTTTGTGATCATTAATTTTTCTTATCACATTTTCCATCAATAAAAGTTACTATTGGTACATCACACTTTTACTACATGTATATATGTTCACTTCCCATTGATTTTAACCTATTTTGAATCATAGTTTGGTGTTATCCCAAATTAATTTGACATTTATGTTTCCCACTTTCCAAAAGATGGATTATTATCCATTTGTAACTAGTTGGTTTTCAAAAAAGTGAATTTCAAATTTTAAACCCATTACCTACCAAGATAAATATTTATTTATCTGAATTAAATTTATTCAAGGGGGGGATTTTAATAAACTGGTATTTTAAATAAAAAATATTTTTATACCATATATGGATGAACACAATGAGTTTTAACAACTATAAAATATTATTTTTTAAATTAGAGCTTTCTAACCTACAGATTTTATAAACATTTATGAAAAAAAGTTATAGGATTTTTAAATATATATATGTAATTGTATTTCTAAAAAAATTTATCATTAGATTTTAAATAACAACTACTTTTTAGTAATTTCATTTTTTGTTTAAAAAATATTTTTTCTTTTAAAATTGTTGTTGTTAGTTTTCGTGAGAAAAAAATATAATTAATTAATAAAAAAATTTGTAATTATTTTTTATAAATATGGTATAGTTTTTGAAATTACAATCATAGTGTTTTCATAGATTAAAATTTGGGGTTTCTATGTAATGACAAATTTATAAATGACTAGTCAAGAATAATTTTTTTATAAAATTGGCAATTCATTTCAAGTGTTTACAAATACACATTTTTTTGTATTTTTTATAATTTTATCAATTAATTGATATTATCTGAAATAAATAAAATATTATACTTAATATAGATATAAATATTTTATTATACCTAAAATTACATGTCTTTGAAAACCATTTTTCATTGCATTTTTGTTTTTCATTTTCAATGTAATTCCTACATGTTATAAGAAATAAATTTTAAGAAATTGATTTAATATTTTTAATTTTGAAATTCAATTTTTCTAAATATTTCTATATTATTTTTTCATGATGAATAATAAATTTTTTTAAGATTTTGTAAACATGGTATAATAACTCTGATTTTTCCGAATTTATTTTTAGTAATTATTTGGGAAAATTTAGACGTTATGGGCTAAGATGGAATGTGATTCTGAGTCCCAGGGTGCTCAAAACAATTCATTGAAATTTTTTATATATTAATAGAACATGTGAACCTCTTTCTAAAATAGTGTAGTATCATTTATATGGGATTCCAAGATCATAAATTTGAAAGATCTTTTGAGCTCAAAATGGTGGATTTAACTTAGGCGTGACCAAAATTTGGTCAGTGAAGGTCATAGCCAAGGACATAACCAAAAATAAAATAATTAAATAAATATATTTAATTTTAAAATTCTAATACCCTATAAAGGTGACCCAAATTGGACCTCTGACACCACCGTTGAGTCTGTAATGTTGTTTTTTCCTCAAGAAATGCCAAAAATTTACCAATGCGGGTTGGCTAGGAAAATTACATTTTGGGGTTTTTAACAAATGGAATAAATTAAGATTTACATTAATTAATGTCAATAAATTATGTAACAACACATTTTTTTAATAAAACTTTTACATAGAATTTATTTTTATCTTCATAACACGTGACTCCAATGAATAGTGGATAAAGAATCCTCTCGAGAAAACAACAAGAGATCAGAGATTAGATCATGGATCATTGTGCCAATGGAGACTGGGGATATCCTCAATGGTAAAAATTAAATCAATCCATATCAACATCCAATCCAAAAACATTTTAGGGAATTGTTTTCTTTATGATTTTCCAAATTTCATGAAATCTACGATGAACACAAACCAACCCACAAACTGGTTGATCCGCGGTTCTATTATTCTTGTGGGATTGACAGTTGTTTCAGGGTTTAAATGAAAGTTATATATATATATATATATATATATCATTTTGATTATTCTTATCTTAATTCTTCATTCTTATGAGGCTGAATTGAGTCCGACAAGAACAAAGGATGGGGTTTGTTGCTATGGGAGTTGTGATGCTTCTCCCCTCCCCCATTCCAAGCATTCTTCGTTGTTGGACCCTCGTAGTCGTGGATCAACATTCCGGTATGATACAAACGAGATTATCCCCCCATATTGATGGAAATATGAATCATAGTGCATGGAACTATAGATTTTGAACCGAGGATCATAGAACTGGCTCAATTTTGAAAATAGAGCAATGGAACAAGACTGGTGGTCTATAGAGGTAGGGTCGGCTGCAGCCAGTGCTGGCGACACTTGATGGCCTGGAAAACAGGAGTTGCATGGGATGTGGCTCAGCCGTGTAGAGAACAACTCAGTGGAGGATGCTTCCCATGGTGGTAGAGAGGCCATGTGGAACACATATGTGGAAGACTGATCACGTTGAATGTGGAAAAAACACATTAACTATGCAGGCAAGCATTGGGGGCAGACGAAAATTCGAGGGACTAGACTGGCCCGCGTGCTTTTAGGCCAAAATAGATTAGTCAAGTTAATCTAGTGGCCCTGTGAGTGGCTCCAAAGTTCCCAACTATTAGGGACGGATCGGGAAAGAGGGCTAGACCATACCAGGCCCAGCAGACTTGGTCAGGTTAACTATCCTATGCTGGTCCTTTTAATTAAAACAACCACAACATTCAAACCATTTGTCTATTTGAGTATCCATTTTTGGATTTTGGACACTTTTGACAATATTATTTATCTGATATACAATAATTTAGTTTTTTGAAGGTTTTTATATGACCTAAAGGATTGAAGAGTGAGTCCTCCCGGAATGATCATGCTTTGTGCTGAATCATGTGGCTTATTGTGAATTTGAGACTATGTGACATTGATAATATGTGATTTTTTGAGACTACGTGACATACTGTGACTACATGACATGTCAATACTAAATTTCTTACAGAAACTAATTGTCTTTGCGAGACTACATGCCTTCTCATGACCATGTGTCTATTCGAGACTACATGTCTTATAGATTCTAGGTATTTTGTGGATTACGTCAGATAATCCTATTTTGTGTACTGTATACCAGTACCTATGTGATATAAATGTATAATTTCTTTATTGTATACATCATGTTTTAATTTTAGGTATACATTGTGTATTTTATTGTGGTTTCCTTCATATATTTATTTGTGGTATACATTATGTCTTTCATTGTGGTATATATAGTGAATATATTTGTTGTATACTTTTTTTATTTAAATGTGGTATAGTTCATGTATTTCTTTTTGGTATTCCTTCGGGTTGTTCCTCAGTGGACTCCCATCATGGTGTTCCTTAATGGTGTTCCTTCATAGTGTTCTTTAGTGGAATTCGTTGTGGTGTTCTTCATGGTGTTCCTTCGCGAGGTTCATTTGTGGTATTCCTTCGTGGTATTTTATAGTGGTTTTTCTTTGTGGTTTTCCTTCATGATTCTCTTTCATATTTTTCCTTAGTGGAGTTCTTTCGTGGTGTTCCTTCATCGTGTTCCTTCATGGTGATCCATCGTGGTGTTCCTTAATGTTTTTCCTTTATGGTGTTCTACGGAGGCGTTCCTTCTTGGTGTTCCTTCATGGTGATAATACATGTTGTTTCATCATAGTGTTCCTTCGGGGTGTTCCTTAGTGGTGTTCATCCATGGTTTCCCTTAGTAGTGCTACTTACTATTTTTCTTTAGTTGTGTTCCTTAGTATAGTTCCTTCGTGGTGTCCCATAGTGGCGTTCCTTCATGGTGTTCTTTTGGGTTGTCCCTTCATGGTGCTCTTTCATGGTGTTCCTACGTGGTGTTCTTTAGTGTCATTACTTTGTGAAATTGCCTTGTTGTATTCCTAAATGGTATTCCAATGTTGTATTATTTGTGTTATTTATTTTTTTTTCTTTTTCATTTTGGGGTGTCCTACTGAGTATTGTTGTTCACTTACATGCACTGGATTTTCCCGCACTTGTGATGTTTGGGGTATACGATTGAAGATTTGATAGAGTCCAAGGTGGACCAGGACCATGTGGTTTAATGGAGACCAGAATGCTGAGGTGTAATACTATTACTTAAAGAAGGTATCCAATACCTTTCTCTTCTGGTAGGGTATTATATGGATATGTTTTATGAACTTGTTCTTTCACTTTTACAGGCTCTTTTGGATTATGGGCTTGTATTATGGCCCTATTTAACTTTTAGTTTTCCACTGTCATACTTTTTGGTTGGAATTTTAGTGTATTCATGCATATTTTACATAGTGTTTTTACATTTCAACATTTTGGGTTTGAAGATTTGTGCCTAGGTACAGGTACATAGAAAAATTCCTCCAATTTGTGGGATATTATAACTTTATTTTAGGCACCAGTCATTGATCTATTGGGGTCAAGATTTGTGTAGTCAAGGAATGGGACCCTTTGGGATGATTCATGATTCATGGTTTCATTAAAATAGGTAAAACACGAAGAAAATCATGGGATAAAACATTAAATATAAAAAAATATGTTCATTTATTTTATTTGATGAATTGTGTTTAACCACAATCATAAAAAATATGTAAGTTCCAAGTTATTAATATTGAATAATTTAGATAATTAAAATATAATTAAGTTTCATACATTCCCACATATATTTCAGATTTTGGAATTAGCTAATAACCCCATATATAGAAATACAAATGGTACAATATAGACACTTCAACTCAATATCAATTTTTGTCTCAATATGGATGTTTTAGAAAAAAAACATTATTTCCATCCATAACTAAACTACACAACTTTAATACTTCATTCCTATCTTCCATTACCCATCCAAAAAACTCAGGAAAAAACATTCTAAAACATTTGATGATCAAAAAAATATCAGTAAGGTATATAAAAATAAATATAAAAACCATTAGTCCATGAATGAATTATTTTTACATTGTTATGACATTTATACATAAAAAATAATCTCATTATATTTCCTTATAAAATCATTAATTTTCTATAAAAAAATAATGGATACATAAATCAGAAAACATAAATTTTGGAACAAATTTTATACCAATACTTCATATAATGTAGATCATCCGGCTATACAGGGAGTAACCATTATGGTTATTCATGGAATTAAAATATTAATATATTCCCTTATTATATTATGAGTAACCTACCCAGTTAACTATATCCCTGTACAGAATTCATTGGGGAGCTATAACAAGTTGAACCACACATGGTTTATCATGGAACTGCCTATAATCATAAGAGTCCCCAATAACTATAACATTGTCATGACACATAAATTATTAATAAAAGAACATCATTCATTGAAATAATATTCCCATTTTGAAATAATATTTCATTTTAAAGACGTCCAACACTTGCAAATTAAAAAAAATAGAATAACATTATAAACTTGTAACAAAAACATTAAATAAACAAGGAATAATGAAAAATGAATAATACTCTTATTCCATATAAATAAAATAAAATTAATTAAAAAAATTATTTGTAACATAAAAATAGTATTTTTAAAAATAATGTGTCTTACTTATTCCTAAAAGTTTTGTTTACTTGTACTTATGTCCAATTGAATATCATCTTCTAGAGTACCTCTATAAGGAAATGATTTTGGTCTACTAGTGAGAAAATATTGTGTTAGGAATGTGGAAGAATCATGGGAAGGGAATTAAGAAGAATATAGAAAATCATAATTGAATAGATGTGTGAAGAGAAGAGGTGGTGAGTTGTGGTTTTTATAGGGAGAGTATAAGAGTGTTTTTTATTATTTTATTCATTTCTTCATTATTTACAAGAAATACTATCAACAGTGTTGATTAATATTAGAAAGCACAAAATCTAGTGCATGTTATTTTGAACTAATGTTCATTACATCATAAATTACTCCAAATTCATGGAATTAACTTATAATATTAAAAATCTATAAATTAACATTTTTCATTATTCACAAAAAATTAAACTATTTTCTAAAAATAAAATAAAAGTAACACAATAATTTTTTTTTATTTACATTTAAAAATGGAATACATTTTTTGAATCTAATTTTAAAAATATGAGGAATTAAATTTTATATTAATACCATTATTTATTAGAAAAATAACAATTTTAATTTTATAAGGGATATTATGACACATTGAAAATTTAATTAAGGTCACGTCAAATTATAATATAATTAAAATACAAAAAATATTGAATATTGAATATATATTATGAAATATAAAATTTATTTTAACTAATTAATTAATTATAAAATTATTAAAAAACATTAAAATTTCAAAAAGAAAATACTAGAAATTAATTTATCATTTTTAAAACACTAATTTACATATTTGGTGATATAAATATATATCTAATTTTAAATTATAAGATACAACAATTTTTATTTATGATTTCATTGGTTAGTTTATTATTATAATGCCTAGATTAATAGTCAAATGGGAAGCTATACTATTTTAATGGTCATGTTTATATTACATTAGTATGAATTTGGCTTATTAATTCAACAATGAAAAAAATTATTATTTAAGAACATGTGTTTTTAAATTATCCAACAATAGAAAATTGAATACTCAAAATTTTAACACTTATTAAAAAGGTGAGGTTGACATTCTCTTATAACATTTTCATATTTCCACGTTGCTTCTTCATCCATGTGTTTTCTCTACAAAACCAGAACCTAGTGAATTGTCTTATTCTCCAATACATTCTCTTTAATGACATGAATCTGTATAGGTATATCCTCAAAATAATATTTTCTTTCATCTATACTAATCTAGGTATCAAAACATGAGATTAATCGCAAAAATAATTAGTTATCATCAGAACATGAAAATCCTTGTGTACTCAGGTCAAACATAGAGGAAAAGGTACTCAGTAGGACACTGGTCCAACTTTCTCCTAGATTTCATTGGGTTCAATGAACTACAAACACAACTTCCCATACCATCAAAAATTAATGACACATTTTCATAGAGAGAATTTTTTCAAAGAAATGATCAACCACCTTGATAGAAAAATCCTTCATTTGATTATATACATAAATTTTCATAATACTCTGAGTAGTCCCCATATATTTTTGAATTAACAAAACATTATAAACCATTTAATTTTCAAATTCCTATACAATAACTTTTCTTTCACTTAATTCATCACAAATAATAAGTTACAACACATATTTTTTTATAATGATTCAATAGGTAAAATATTTATTCTATAATAAAAACAACTATTATAAGAAAACTGATGTAAAGAAAAATGATAATACCAAACTCCATATTAATCTACCTAACAAACTCATAGTATATCCTCCAAAGTATGAAAATATTTTTCTTGGACTAACTATCAAATAAAGGATGAATAGTAGTGGTGAAATTCAATTCAGTTCCCAATGACTTCAGAAGGCCTTTAAAAATTGAAATTTTATCCTATTGTCATAATCAAATAAAACGGGGAGAGAAACTCCTTATAAACATACTATCTTATTCCTATACAATCGATAAATATAATTTAGTGACAGATTGACTTGAATATTAAGAAAATTCCTAGATTTTGTCATTCAATGAATAAATACACAAATCTAATTATAACATTGAAAAGTTTTTCGTATTCCTACTCTGAAATCCACAAATATATTTTCCCATTTCTACTCAAGAACACTAAAGGGATAAATATTCCCCTTAATTAATTGTAATTTTTCTTTTACCTAAGGAAAAGTCTGACATCTCATGGATGAGTTAACAATATCTCTTTTCTTCCATCCTCCCAGAAATACTCTCAATGGTCTTTGTAAATCATAGTGATTCTAGGATGAACTAAAAATTGAGAACTATAATCTTCACATAATAAATCATTTTTTAACTATTAGTATCAAGTAACACATAATATCATCATGAATATAAAAAAATAATTAACAATGTTATATTATATAAAATTAAACCATTAAAAAATTCTAATCATTTGTTTAAATCAGGGTATTCCTTCTACAATTTATTAATATTTTCTGATAGACATTTTTTCACTAACACTGGAATCAAAATATGAATTTCATTCTCCAAAAACATCGAATCCAATCTTCATAAAATCATTAATTCTAATGTTATGATATAAAGTTAACATGGTTATTATATATTGTTGTTTCCCATATATGGAATCCACAACTTATTTTTAACATTCTATGATGGAAATTAATCATGAAATCATAATTTTTTTTTTAGTTCCCACCATCTTCCCCAACTCATATTCAATTAATTCTTAGTGAATATATACTTCCATATTTTACGATCAGTACATATTTCAATCATTTTTTCAAATATATAATGAATCTATTTTTTTTTAAACGATTTTTGATAAATGTAAATCATATGTGGGATAAATGAACTCTCTAGGTTTCTGTTGTAGAGAAATAAATTAATTACTATATCATATTAAATCAGAACACAAAAATGACCCTTTTATGAAGAATCACTATAGATGGAATAAATTTCAATTATATATTCTAGGAAAAAAACATTATATTTCAACAATACCATTTTCAATTCATTAAAATAAACATTACATTCTTCTTTCCAAATAAATTTAAATCCATTTAGTGTTAAAATAGATAGTAGTCTATATCACCATTCATTTTGTATACAAACAATCAGTAATAACCCATTAGTCGAAGAAAAGTTTAAATCTAAATAAAAGTTTTAGGTCTTTTTCATTCAATAAGAACTTTTATTATGGTAGGATCAACTATTTGTCCATTAGTATTTACAATGTTCCCATGAAATGAAAATCTTTGGTAACCAAAAGTCGCTATTAATAAATTTCCAATATAAATTCTTCTGTTTTTGGGATTTAGAACTACAATTATATTTTTGTCATTATTCTCATATCTTTTTTAGTAACTTAAAATTTTACAAATAAAATTAAAAATAATCATAAAAAAATATTCACTGAAAATATTATTCCTAACATCCATATATATAGGAGGATAATTTTTCATGCCAAAGGGAATGAATAAAAACTCATAATTCTAATATCTAGTTTGAAATTCTATTTTTGGAATTTAATCGTCCTTCACCATTAAATAATAGTACGTTGTTCTCAAGTCAATCTTGGAAAAATATTAATCTCATTGGAGCTGAACATACAATTCATCAAAATGAGGAAAATAATAATTTTTCCTAGTAGTAATGTTATTCAATTTTCTATAATAAATAAAAATCCACATAAAAATAGAATAACTTTTAAAAAAATTAGGTGAATTCCAATGTGATGTACTTTGATGAGTGAGACCTTTATCTACCAACTCCTATAAATAAATTTTTAATTTTAGAAGTAATACATGTGCCATTAGATAAGTGGGTTTCCAAACAGTTTTAGCATAATGGAATAACTCAATAATAAAATCAATATCTCGAAAAAGTATAATACTATGAGACTCATTATAAGAACATCCAGATACACATTTACCAATAGAAACCCAATAATATGAATATTAATCTTAATCTAAACAACATGTGAAACAAAAAATTCATTTTAATTTTTTAATATATTCTCAGATATTTGATATTATGTCAATGGTATTGGTTCATTATTATTTAAAAACTGATACTATTTCTAAAAAAACACCATATTCTCTAAAATAAATATTTTAACAATATGTAAAATATCCAATCCATAACATTAATAAACTCAAAATCTACCAGGGCGATGTCAAAAAATATCCTAGTAAATTATTTTCATATAAAAAGATATGATTATTATTATAATTTCAGGTAGACTGAATATTTCCTGAATGACTTTTTACCATAAATTATGTATTCATTTCTTGTGGTGATATTTCCAATTTACAAGATTTTTTTTTGAAAAGCAATATTGTGTACACCCAGAATCTATGATGACACATAGAAAATGTTAGTAAAAAATTTACATGATACAACTTCATTGGACGAAAAAACATTTTTTAAAATAGTTCAAAAGGATTTCAACACACCTCTATACCAATTGTTTTGATGCTTCTTATCATTCAGGTTTCTCTTTAGACAAAAAATTTCATAATGAGTGGTCACATTACATTTTAAATAATTTAATATCTATATATCAGTATTTTTTTTACCACTAACATGATAATTTATAATGCAATCCTGAGATATATTCTCAATCATACCACATAAAAACACTGAACAATCATCAAAATTCATTCCTTATTTTTTTCAACCACCATTACAAAAAAACATAAAACATATTTTTCTTAACATCATAATACTTTGATGCATTCAATAATTTTTTTAGCAAACATCTGTCTCTTTTTAGTTTTGTTTTCAAAGATCAGATGATCATTAGAAAATTCTATTTCACCAATCTGTTCCCATCAAAAATGTTTTTTTATAATTTTAATTCACCAGAAGTAAATTACCTCAGAAATATGGGCTTAAATTTTGATTGAAGATGGTTGTTTTTAATATCATAATCCCATAAAAAACATTGAGAATACCTTACTAGTCGAGTGAATTTTTCTTCATATGTAGACATTGAGTCCTCCTCCAATACAGATTTCATGAAATTTATGGACATCCTATCTCGAGTCTCCATAGGAAAAAATTTATAAATGATTTTTTTTATTTCATATCATTAAAAAACATAAATATCCTCAATATCCTATATATTATTTACTAGTTACAACCACTGGTTAGATTCACCATCAAAATGGTAAAAATATATATTATCCATTTGATGATCTGAACACCCCATGACATCAAAAATATTTTCTAGGGATTTGCTACACAATTCAGCTACAACTGGGTGAAATGATCCATTAAATGCATAAGGGAATTTCCTCAAAAAATGATCCACAACTTTCATATTTTTTTGAGGTCAATCTAGATGATATAATTCATAAATTTTGATTCCATTAATATCCTACAAAAATTTATCCATTACTATCACAAAATACTCGGATCCAATTAACTCCTCTCCAGACTACTATTTTGGAAGGATATCATCCTCTAAGTGTCTTCATACATCAGATTATATATTTAATATTTGGAAAACATTATGAACAGTCATAATGTAAATGAAGAAACATGGTAATATTTAAATGTTTTATCATTTCAACATTACCATAATGTAGAAATGATTTACGATTACTCTATTATGATTTTCCTAACCCTGAGAGTTATCAAAACATTTCAATGACACCATCTAAAGGATACTCCATTCAAAATTAAATAATATAGTTAATTAAACTATATTTAATAGTCTTACATTCCAAAATATATTTTAGATTTAGCGTATTAGAGAATTAATTCTTAAAATTATACATATAAACTGAAATATTATAATGTAGACCTAACTACTGAATATAAAATTTTCCACAATATGAATATTTAATAAAAAACAAAATTTATTTCCAAAATAAAACATCACAACTTGAAACGTGATTTATTATGTTTCCTTACCAATCCAAACAGACTGTGATTTTTTTTTTGAAATTGGTATGAGAAGAATAATCCTAGTATGAAAAAAAATATGAAATAAAATGTTATACCACAAATGAAATCATTTTCAAAATGTTGTAAATTTTACTCATAAAACATATGCCTTTTAGATTACCATATCTTATAAAAGGATTCTTATTAAATCATAGAAATCATACATAAATCAAAAATTAATCTTGTGGAATTTTTTTTATATCACTCTTATATATATAATAAAACTCCTACATACATATGGATAACCATCATGGTTACACATGGAATAACCATCATTGTATGATCTCATAGTCTCTTTGGATAATCCTAAAAAGTTAACTCCATCCCTTTACCTAATGCATTAGAGATATATAGCAGGCTCACCCACCCAAATTTTATCACAAAACCACCTACCATCATAAAAATTCCTAAGAACCATAAAATTACCTTAACACAGAAATCTTTCAAAAAATAATCGTTCTAGATAAAAATAAATTTTCCATTTTGAAATCACTTTTAATTATTAAAAATACCACACTTATAAATGATAATAAATAATTTGTAAATAAAATAAAAAAAGATGAAGGATAAAACAAATCAATAAGGAATCATGAATTAGAGAAAATAATATTATTCCATATAATTGAAAAACATTCATTTAAAAATAATTTGTAACTTCAAAAAACTAATTTTAGATCTAATTCCCCATACCTTATTTCTGAAAGTGTTCCACACCTAAACTTAATGTCCACTTGAATATCATATCCTTGACAACCTATTTATGTAAAAAATTTCAAGTATTTTGGTTATACAAATAATTATTGAACACGGGGAAGTGGGTTGGGATGATTATTGGGAATAATATAGACATGATTTAATGCTTAGAGGTGTGAGGGTAAAATATGGTGAGAGGTGGTATTTATAAGAAGAGGTTAATGGTGTTTTTGATTGTTGTATTCATTTATTTAATATTTTGTATCAAGATAATCAATAGTGATGATTTCTTTGACTATGTACAATAAATAGGTCACGTGACTTCTAACTAATGGGTTATTATATCAGCAATGACAAAAAAATTCATGTATTTAACTTACAATGTAAAATACTATAAATTTAAGTATCTCGGTCTTAATTTTTTTTAACATTTCATAAAAAATCCAAAAATTATCCTATCCATTTTTTACATGTATATTTTAAAAATGACATCAAATTTCTTAAAATTATTTTCTAAATATGATATTTTTTAAATTAAAATAATCAATTATTGGAAAAAATATTATTTTAATACTATATTTGATTTTATGACACATTGTAAAAATAATGAAGGTCTCAATGAATTATCATATCATTAAATTAGGAAATAAAAATATTAATGTATGAACCAATGTTATAAAAAATTAAATTTTCTTTTAAATGATTATATTATTTATAAAATCATAAATAAACAATTATATTTAATAAAATTAAATCACATAAATTTTCATTTTTAAAAAATTTATTTATTATTATATGAGTTAAATATATCATACTATTACTTAAGGGAATTCGAAATTTTTATTTATACATTTATAGGTGATGTTTTTTTATAATTGTTATATTAATATTTCTAATAGTGACAGTACTATTGAAACTCTAATGATACTATTTCAGAAGACTGAATATTATTATTTAATAATAAAATTAAAAACAAGATTTTTTGTAAATACTTGGGTAACTGAAAAATTATAAAAAATAGAAATATTTTGTAACCTTCCATTTATAATGAAATTAATATTATTTAAATTACATAACATATAAAAAAAATAATTTTTTTTTGTTTTAATATTTCTAATAATTTTATAGAGCTAAGAAGATGTTATTAATAGTTTAAAATGTTTATTTTAAAGTCTAATGATTTTTTTACATGACACCCCATAAATCTAAAGAACCATGTATTAAACATTGTGTATGACACTCAACACCATGAAAATAAGTTTATATAAAATATATACACATTATAGTATATTTACTATTTAAAAGAGTTTATATATATGAAACATCAAGTTAGCATACATTATACTCAACATAGTTCTTTCTTGATCACTTTCGTAACATGCAAGACCGAATATTATTGAATAATAATATATTATTAAAATATAATGAGATATAAAAAATACATTAAATTAGTAGTTATGAATAATAAGAATTATCTTATGAATATTATGATTTATAAAAATATAGAATTAATTATTTGGTTAAAAAATTAATTATATATGAATATAATAATCAATTGAATATAAAGAGAAAATTTTTATGGAAAACTTTTTTTTTTCAAAAAAAAATTCTATGTTAATAGATTAAAATAATTAAAATTTGTCATTGAGATTAATTTTATACTAATTTTATATATTCAAATAAATATATTTGACATTAGTTCATTATTTTGGATAGACATAAGCTAATAAAAACCCTATATTACCCATAAAAATCAACATTTTTATAAAGGTAATTTTCACGCATTTAAAAGGTGAACCCTTTTTAAATCAAAAATATGAAACATTAATTGATTTAATGCCTAAAAAAATAAAAAATTAATAAAAATGAAAATAATTAGGTTATGATTCATATTTGAGATTTTTTGGAAACATACCATTTTCAAATGAGTGGTTAAAAATAAATAATTTTACATAAAAACATATTTTCCATCTAATTTGAATTTTATGTTTATTTGTATATTTAATTACTTTTAAAGACTAATTATATCATATTTTTATCAATTAATATAATTTATTTCACTTTGATTACTGTCACCTTGAAATTTATTATAAAAACAAAGAAAAGGATCAGTCATTTTAACATTAAAACCCAGTATTATCATCCTGCCAGCGGGATGAATTTTAAATTAATTCCTGTAAACTTAAATGATTTGAATTAGGAAAAATGGATTAAGTATATATAATAAGTATAATTAATAATTTTCAATAATTACAAATTTATTACTATCAAAAAATATTAGTTAATTTAATTATAAATATTTATATTTATTAACGTAAAATTATGCTCAACGAAGGACGACAACTTTATCTTAAGGGACCAAATGACCTAGAAACTTGCCCAACACCTATTGGATGGACATAAACTAGAAATGTAACTTTTATTAATGATATTTAATGTTTTTAGATAGATTATGATAATTATAAACGTGGGAACACCTAAATTTTTTTCAGAAACACCATGTGAATCGTTTTACTCCCTTATGAGTGGAATCCGACTCAACCCATTAATCACACCTCCCAACCCCTTTTGGATAAACCAAAATCTTCCCAATTAGTACATAAACATCACTCCCTTAATCCTAAATTATCCACTTGTGATGAATGAAATCCTAGGAAGCTTTTGTTTCAAACCAAAAAGAATTACCTGATTAAGAGATAACATCATTAATTAGGCTTTTTATTTTTACATTTATCCTAAAAATCCAAAAATCTTATTATTATAAAACTATTTAAAAAAAATAGGTAACCTAAATATACTAGGATTTTTTTATTCTATGGTTTCAAACTATACATACATACAATTCCATATAATTTTTAATTAACATACTAAATCTGTGTATGGTGAACTACGATATCAGGAAACAATGATTGATAATTTTTCCTTTACCTCCTCTCTTGGTGGCCAATATAATGAAAAATATATTTATATATTATTCTTATAATATTTAATATCTCTTTATAATTATTTATTCATTTTATTACATATGAAATTTATATTTTCCTTTTTAGTTTAGTATGATAACATTGTTTGAGGTAGTGTCGACTACCACACCTCAAAATGGAATGATTCGTTCAAACTATAAGTGGAATGAATAAAAGATGACTATAATTAAACATTTGATAAATAAAAAATTTATATGATATTAATTAAATAATTAACTTTATGGAAATTTACTATATATATATAAATATCATTTACATTATTACCCTTTCACACGGTGAAAAAGTGAAAATGTCGTTCATGGACGGGTGGCCTACTGCCTCCTCGACACGATGTTCTACCATTTACATAAAAGTATTACATATATATGTATATAAGATTAAATAATATGGTATTTTTTATATAATAAAAATCATTAATGAAATATTTTTACTTAACTTATTTCCATTACAATCATTAAAAAATTGGAAAGTTACTCATACGTACAGACCTACCATCTTCAAGATTGTAACGTTGGTTCATTTTTCATAACCATATGTAATGATTAATATAAATAATATAATTTTGGTATTAATATGATACTTATGTCATTATTATTAATCTTAATATGTTATGTAATGAACCCTATGAACAAATGGTCTTACCAAAGATATTTTCGATACATAAACAAAATTTGGTCGAAACAACTATCTGAAACATAATTTTCAATGTAATCATATAAAATATAACAGAAAGTGAAATAAAATTAATTATAATCTAGAATTTTTTTATCAATCATTTTGGAAGTTAACACAAGTTTATTATACCAAAGTTTAAATGACGTTCACTCCAAAATAAACTCAATGAAATTAATTTCATCTCAATTTATATTACATTTGTACTTAATTGTTTTCATGCAACTAGTTTATTATATATGGTTTATATAAGAAAAATTTACATATTTGATAATGAATCTATTTATTATCATGATATTATAAGTTTATTTATTGATTCTTTTCAGAATATTATGATTTAAAATGTTTCAATATGGTATGTGACTCTTTGGAATTTTTTTATATAATTTCCCTAGAAAGTATTTCTAATGATCCTTCATTTACATTTATGGAAATTATATGAACAAATTTTTATAAAATAATTAATTTCCCTACTATTTAGTAATTAATTAACTATTTCAATTAATAATACAATTTTTTACCATTTAGTATAATTTATTTTTTAGAAAATATTTATAAGAAAACTTTACATCATAACTCTCTTTATTCAGAGAAAACGTTTTATTCTAAAACCTTGTTTTATAAAAAAAATTTAAAATATTATTTTAAAATTATTTGGAAAAGTAAATTTTATTCTTTTTTTATTACTAATGTTTTCAAAGGATTCTTATTTTCTCTTTTTAAATGAGGTATTTTTTTCTAACATTTTTCCATGGAAATAAAAAGTTCATATGACCTCAATTGACCTGTAGGGATTTTCCAACCATAATTTCATTGAATAATACCTTTCATGTCTAAAATGATACATTTTAAAGAAACAAATTACAAAAGTGGGTTTCCATGAAATAGTTTTTTAATGATTTTTTAAAAAAATGATATTTTCCTCAAGAATGTATTTATATATTCATTTTATTATGTTTCCGATTATAAAAAATAACAGCCCTTTATTTTTCTCCACCTCGGTTATGTTATATTGATTCCATCTGTAATCATCATATAGATGAATTATGATTGATTTCTTCTAGTATAATACTCACATTCACTTCCTTTATTATATTTAGTCCCCATTAAATATTCAATTTCCTATGATTATTGAACATTTAATTTCCCATAATTATTCATATCATCTATCATGTATATATTCATTTATAAAATAGTATTCCATTTTTCATATGGTTCATACTTTGAAATTTGTTTACTTATTCGGGAAAATATTGATAAATATGTATAATTTATCCTATATCAATATTTGATAAGGCATAATGTTTATTAGATATGTGGAATGCTTTGGACATGTAATACACAGGTTGGGGACCATTTAAGGAAATCCCCATTGGCTGGGGACCAGTTAATGAATGCCCCATGATGCATTAACAGTCTCATGTGCTAAATTATTTTCACAAATTAGATTTGTCTCTACTTGATATTATAAACTATGTTGTGAAAGGTCTTGCTAGTAATTATTACATATACCTATGAAACATAAACTCCAATAATTAATAATTTCATTTATATCAGTTTTAGTTTTTATTCACCCATGAGTTTTTTGTCGACATAACTATGGATACATTACCTTTAAATTTCATTATTTAAGTGCAATGTGTTTTAGTTAATTTCCAATCCATATTTATTTTTCCATATCAATTTTTTAATTGCATGTTTATTTAATTATTTATATTTCTATATTGACTATTCTCATTGATTCATTATTGCTATAGATATTTTTCCCCATTACTAAGCATCTGAGCTCACAAATATTATTTTTCATCTCACAGGAATCCAAAAAGACTACTATGAAAGCTACATATAGATTTACTTGATAGATTAGAGTTATCCTCAATGTTAGTTATTATGAAAGAATAAATATTTTATTTTTTAATTAGAGTATTCATTTGTAATACAAGACCCATTTATGTATCTGGATTACCAATACTACTAAAATGATCAATACTTCTGGGCTTCATTCCTTATAATCATGCTAATTTATTATTAGAAAATAATAGCTTTAATCTATTTGGTATTGGGTCACTACAGTAGAAATCATAGGATGTTTAGTAGTGAACATGGGAACATGATTTGGAAAAACATTTGTTTGAGAACATAACCCAATGATAGACTTCGATGATTAGAATAAAAAAACAACATAGAATCTTGATAAGTTAAAAATTAAGAGGGTATTCCTTCAAATACATCCATATCTAGACACTAAAAGCATATGTTGTTCTGAATAGATGTACCATATAGTAATACAACTGACCAAGTGTTCTAAGGAAAATTTTAGGTAACCTATTACATGACAACATGCCTTATTATGAACCAGGTTTGAAACTGCTAGTGTATTTTCTTTGGATAATCGAAATTTTCTTTACAAACAAATATAAAGGATTTTGAAAATGAATAAATTATGTTAAACCTAAGGCCTTTAGGATAGAATATAAGGCTTAATGGTTTTGAAAAACTATAAATGATACTACGAATAAACCATAGACCAAGGAAGGACCTACGATAAATAAAATAGATGATGTTTTACATTTTTTGACTTTATTGAAATCCTTATTTAAAAGGCAATTTAGTTATAAATCATATTTCAGGGATTCCAACAATTTTTAGTTTGAAAATTATATTAATTTATTTTTATAAATTGGATAAACTTATTTTAGGTGACAACCTATCAAATTTTTAAAGGCTAGGGGTCTTGAACCCATAAGAAAATGACGATAAGGGTTTCATGCCAACCACTTACCTATGGAATTTCCAAGTTATTTTTTCATTGTTTTTAGTTAAATAGTTTGAATAAAAAATACTACTGATGAAGTGGTAGTGATACTTTTAGGGTTTATAGATTAATTTTATTCCTATATTTTTATGGAATATATATAAATAAAAATAGTTATTATTATCACTCTTTTATATGCATTAAGATCCTTTAAAACATCGTTTTAGTGATTCATGCATAAAAAATTATTAATTTTGAAATCAATTTCTGGGAGTAAATGTATGAATTATAATTTCATCTAATAATATTCAAAAGTTATGATTGTTCATATGAAATTTAAACTTATCATGTAAGAATAATTCCTTATAATCTGGGTTTGTAAAATTATTACCCAACCTTAGGAATATTATTTCAAAAAAAATGTTACCAAAATACCTTCATTTCTATTAAATTTTTTGACTTCTAAATCACCAAAAAATTATTGATTTGAGTCCCAAAATGTAATATTTATCATTTTATTTTTTTGGATTTATTTCCTCCATCAATCCATATAAATATTTATGATTTTTCTCTAAATACGTATGTATTCATTCCACTAATGTTATCCTACTTGGAGACATAGTTTTATTGGAGTTCGGGTGACCATTGTACTTTATATTCTCTATTAAATAGAGTATGACTTATGAAACCTTTTAATGATGTGGAATTTATAACATAGGATGTATCAAACAATATATCACAATGATTGAGTTAAAATTGAAATGGTATAATTTGAATAAGGTGGGTATAATGTAACGTCCTGAAAATCTAATGTTAGAACCTCAAATTCGATAGCGTGTATCACATGAGACACCAACCACATAAATTAATCTAATAATTGTAGAATTTATAATATATTTACCATTAAAAATATATTTTTTACATGAAACACCCTATTATCATGCGTTACATGCAAGATCGACCATCCTTGATGGCTTTAGTTACATGTGACACCGAGTTTTATCGATCAATAATATATTATTAAAATATAATAAGGTATAATCTATACAGAAAATTATTAGTTAGGAATTGTAATAACCAAATTATGAGAATTACTTTTTTTAGAAATAATGAATTAATTATTGGGTTACAAATTAATTTGAAATGAATATAATAATCCATTGAATATAAATTGAAAAGTTTTATAGAAAACTATTTTTATGCTCCAAAATATTATTTACGCTAATAGATTAAATTAATTACAATTATTTTGTGATATTAATGCAATATATATATATACATATATTATTCAATAATATATATTTGATATTTTCCATAAGTTTTGATAGACATATGATTATAGAAAAGTCTATTTTAGACAAAAAACCTATAATTTTATAATGATAATTATATATTTCTTTAATGGAGGACTAATTTTCAATTTGAATTTTGAAACAATAATATAATTAATATGTTAAAAAATTAAATTTTTGAAATCTATAATTATAAATTAGTTTAGGGTATATTTTTTATTTTTTTCAAAATCTTATCATTTTTAAATGAATGGACAAGAATACTATATTTTAGTTCCAAACTAATTTTAATATAATTTATTTATTTTGATAAATAATACTTATAAAAAATTTTAATTATTAATTTGATCATATTAATAAAAATAAATATAATATATGTGTTTGAAATCAATTTCACATTTAAATTTATTATAAAAGAATAGAAATCTTTCGAATGTTTTTATCTTAAAAAATTGCATTGGCATCCCATATAGGGATGTCTTTTATATTAATATCTTCCACTTCTATGATTAAAATTTGGGGAAATAGATTCTATATTTGGAATAATAAATATCTAAAATGTATAATAAGGCCACATTTTTTTGACCAAAAATATTATTGAATGTAATTATAAATAATTATAATTATTAAGGTAATGTTAAGATTAATAAAATACGAGACATTTAACGTAATGGAAAAAATGAACTATAAAATGATCCAAAACAAATTTCAATCAACAAATCATCAATTCCCCTTCCATTATTGAGTTATTTTTGTTTTTGATGACTTTTGTTGGGGTAAAAAGTTGGGTACACCTAAATTCTTTTATAAAATACCAAGTGAGTCCTTTTTCTACCCTATAAAAGGCCACCATATCCCCATTAATCCCAACTAAGAAAACATTTTCATGTCCTTTATTAGACAAAATATCCCTTAAAAACACCTAAACACATCATATTATACTCCCATTGTGAAGTATTAATTCCACAGATTCTTTTGGATCAATCAAAAACGAGTTACTTGATTAAGAGATAACATCATTACTTAATCATTTTTCTTTTATTTCTATTATAAACCCCCAACAACCTTATAATAATATAATTGTATAAGAAACTAATATTTATACTATTTATTTTTCATTATATGGTTTCAACCTAAACTAAAACACAATTATATCTAATGAGTAATGAATATACTATTTCTGTGTACTAAGAACTACTACCTCACAAATTGTTGACTGATAATTTTTCCATTACCCCCTATCATGGTAGAAATTATGATAGAAAATATGTTTATATATTATATAGATGATATTTTCATTTATACATACTTTTTTAATAATCTTATTATAATTACCATTAATAGATTCCATTCTAAACTAGTACCATAACATCGTTTGAGGATATCTAGACAACCTCTCCATCAGAGCGATGTGATTCATCCACACTTTAAATGGAATGTATATAGGATGAATAAAATTAAGAATAAGATAACCATATATCATCTATAAGATATTAATTTCACAATTATCTTTCTAGAAGTGTGCTATATATATATATATATAATTTTCATTATTACCCTATCACATACTTTATAATTGATAATGTCATTCATGGACATGTGGACTTCTACCTCCTTGACACGATATTTTGTTACTTACCATCATTCCATAATGATCAATGAATAAATGGGAACATTACTCATATGTAGGTACTACCTACCCTCTCTAGGATTGAAACACTGGATCATTTTTCAAAACCACATTTAATGATTGATCAGAAAAGTATAATTGATGTATAAATATGATTTTTTTCATTTTTATTATTCTGTAAATGTTATTTAATGAAACCACTTACCATAGATAACCTACCAATGTTTTTTGTCAAATAAATTGATTTTGGTCAAAACATCCAACATCAACATATTTTTGAATGTAATTGAATAAAACATATTAAAAAGTGAAATAAAAATATTGATAAACCTAAAAAGGTTATTAAGAAAGTATAAAATTAATAACTCTTTATTATATAATAATTTAGTGACATTCACCCAAAAGGAAACTCATGGTAATGGATTTCGTCACAAATTATATTCCATTGAGACATGTTTGTTGTTATGCACCTAGTTTACTTTATATTGTTTATATAATGCTCCTTGAAATGTGATATCATGAATTTATTTTTTCTAATTATATTACATGTTTCATTTAATTCAATCTTTCACGAGGATTATGATTTAAAATTTTCAATGTGGTATGGGACACTTTTGAATGTTTACTGTTTATTTTCCTCAATATTAATTATATTCATATGTAATTAACATTTAGCGAAATTAGAGGAATATTTATTAAATAAACCATTTAATTATCCTATTATCACTTCATTCAGATCACTTTCAATTACTATTACTGTTATCCACTTGTCGTCACTTACGGTGTTTTAGAAACTGTTTTTATGAAAAACCATCATCATTTCCCTCTGTTTCCAGAGAACATATATTCCTCTAAAGACCATGTTTCAATAATTTTATTTGAATTATGGATTTAATATTATTTCATAAAGACATTTTTAACCATTTTTTATTTGACCAATTTTGTGAAAGGATGATTTTTTTCATTTTCTGAAAGAGGATTTTTTCTAACCACTAACCATGTAAAAGGAATGTTTTTTACTCATATAACTTGAACAGATTTAGCCACCAACATTTAATTTAAGCTTCCATTTCATGTTTAGAATATTAATTTTTATAGAAAATAAAATCAAAATTAGTTTCCAAAAAAATAATTTGAATATGGGTTTTAGATGAAAACAGTGTTTTTCTCAAGAATGTTTTTAAAATATCTTTTCATAATGATTGCATTCATCAACAACAACATCCCCTTATTTTATACCACATGGGATATGTTGTACTGATTCCACAATTAATCTTCAGGTAGATGGATTGTAATTCATTGGTCTAATTATAATATTCAAATTCACATACTTGTTTCATTTTAGTCCCATTTAAATATTAAATCTTTTATGGTTAAAGAGCATTGAATTTATTCTAATTAACATTTTCATATATCATTGATATGTATATTTCCTATACCGTACACCAATTTTAATATAGTGTTTACTTTGACTGATATTTGATTATTTGGGGAAATATTGATAAATAATTATACAATATACAATACAGTTATTTGATAAGGGATTATTTTATTTGATATGAGGAATACTTTGGACATAAAATACTTAGGTTGGGGACCATTTAAAGAAATACCTAAGTGTCAGGGACTGGTTAATGAAATTCAGTTGATACATCAGTTGCACAAATTATATGGTTTTCTACCAAATATGCTAAAATTCATTATGAAATATTTGGATATTAATGGTTCCACAAAACTAGGAAATATGGTATATAATAATTCAGCATTACCTTTATAATTGCGTCAATTATTATTCATCAATGAGAATTTGCGTCTATATATCTATATATAAATTTCATTTTATTTTCATTGAGCATCTGGCTTGTGATTCTATTTCTCACCTTGATATTTTTTTATTATATCGATATTTTAATTGATTGTGTGTTTAGTTATTTACCATTCCATGTGGAATATTATCATGGATTCATTATTGATTCCACTATATTCTTCCCATATTGAGCCTTTGAGCTCACCCTTATTATTTTTCATTCCCCGTGAATCCAAGAGTTGTACTACCAATGATATTTTGGGATTTTCTAGATGGATTAGATTCATAATAATTTTATTTATTTTGAAATATTAAAATAAATTATTTTGTAATAGTGCAGTATTTTTTAATACAAGACTGCTTAATGTATCTCATTTATCAAGACTACTAAACTGATGAGTCCTTTAGGGCTTCACTCCTTGTAATCATGCCAATTTAATTAGTAACTGACACCAAATTAGGGCTATCTAAGGTTGGGTTTTCCTAAATTTTTTCTTTGTCCTTTTTTTAGATAATAATATTAGTATAATTAAAAAAATAATTAAGTGATAAAACTACTTTGTGTGTTCTAGTAATGGGAAAATCATATCAATGATTTTAAAAACATGACATGTAATAACATGATAATGAATTATTTGGTTCCTATAAATTTTTAGACAAAAGTACCCCATTAATGTGGTGTAAAATTTTTATATTTAAACTATAATACTATCATGATAATTTTTAAATTAAACTAGGTAAATTTTACAAAAAAATTACAAAAATATTGTTTAATGTTATATAATATTTTATGAAATGATTTAATGTTCCTGAATATATTATATTTGGGAAATTGAATAGTATAAGGTATATAATACCATCATTTTTTCACTTATGGTTTACTTTTTCGTCTATTGTAACTTTTAGGTCCCCTAAATACATAAAACACTGATATTGCGATAATCATTTATAAGTTTATTAGGGGTTAAAACTAAGAAATATGGTTGAAAAAATCTAAAAAATAAGATAAAATATTTCTAGATGAGTGTGTATAGAAATATTATTACAAATATAGAAAACATATAAATATAGTGATAGTCAAAAAACATATATGCTTATTGTTTTTATAAATTCTGTAATTCCAACAGTTCCATTATACTATATTATTTAATGACAAAAACCCTCTTATCTTCATCGTATATTGTGGGAAATTTAACTTGAACATGATGTTACAAAATCACAAACCTAAAATAACTTTTTTTTTACTAGGGGCTCTAGTATAACCATAAGGCTAATATAGTTTCCTTCACATGAATGGGAGTTGTGGTTCTTCAACAAGTCAACAATTATCTTAACCAGGTGTATCATTTTCTTTACAACTATACCTACATCATTTTGTATGAACAGTAACTTCCCAGATAAGTAAGGAATGAGAAAATTTTCATATTTATAAATATTTGTGAATTAAATATTTCTTTTATATTAAAGGGAACGTTATATTTGATGGCGTACCTGATATGCAACAATGGGTTTCATTAAAATCTTACGTTACACACTAATAATATATTATTATTATTTTAAATGGTAGTTAAATCCTAGCCATTGTATTTGAGGTAATGAAAAAAACTAACTACAATATTATTATACATTTTTGATAAATGTAATTACATTTATCCAATTAAATTATAGAGGCTTAAAATATGAATGAATCTAATTTTAAGCATAATTTATATTAAAAGGTCGATTTACATCCTTTTAATGGAGAACCCTCTTTAAATATATTTTTGGTCACATTAATACATTAAAATTGACCATATAAAATCATTTATTTGAATAGGGACATCAATATTTACTCTGTGTAATTTTTTGGAATTTTTCTGATAAAGTTCATTTTTTGAATAGTGAAAATATTGTATTTTAATTCAAAACATCATTTTTAATCTAATTTATTTATATGGATAGATTATCTTCTAAATTTGTTTTAATGATTAATTAGAATATATATTTACCATTTAATCCAATGATGGTCATTATAATTTATTTCATTTTGAAAGTGGGCATAGAAAATTGTCAATATTTTGATAGTTATTGTTTCTTAAAAACACGCTATTTGTTTTAACAATAGGAATTAATGGTAAATTAATTAATGAAACTTATATAATTTGAATTTATCAAAATAGAGATCATTTTTGAATTTTTAATATCAAATATCGCTTAGGGTTAATTTTTTGTATTTTCTAAAAAACATAAATTTTTGATGAATAGTGAAACCACTAAGTAGTAGTACAAAAACTGGATTTTTCATTTAAATGAAATTTTACCACTTTTGTGAGTTGAATATGGAAAATAAAAAATACATGGTTGTTATTAGTATGAATAATGTGGTTCAATGAGATGAAAATAATTTTTGGGGAATAAAAACTTTTTACTTTTATTTATCGCGGTTAAAGTTAAATAGGGTAATTCAAGGTAAAAAGAATATTATAATAATTCAAAATTAACTCAACACTTGTCCAACCCTTATTTTTTTAGTCATTTACGACCATTTTCATGTTTGGGTAGATTTTGGGACCCCATTGAGCCACTTGTGATTGATAATGACAATTTATTGTAAATTACATTATTGTAAAGGCGGAAATGACAAATATATATATTTTTTTAGTAAATTAATTTTTATATGGTGTTATATAAGTAATATTTTTGACTATAAGTATTCATTTAAAAGAAAAAACTATTTCCGACATCATGGTATCTTTTTAATAATTTTTAGACATCAAATAAATTAAATTATTTGTGACATAATAATGATTCTGTATTTAACACATTAAGAAAAGATTTAAATATATAAGTTTATAAATATGAAAAAAATATCCACAACCTGTCAAATTCTTATTTTATTATTTATTTTCGGCAATAAGTTATGTAATATTATACTTTAATTAGTTTTGGACCTTTATAAACCGGATATCATTATATAATAAAATAATATTATCACACTTTTCTGAAGAGACCGTCCTCCCCCTTATAAAAGAAAACCACTTCTAACCAATTCCTCACACCTCTCAAGCCTTTTGGCTCGTCAGCCCTCTTCCCAATTAATCTCCCTACATCCATATACTCATCATAGGAACCATACCTTAGGAATAAGGAACTTCAAGAAGTCCTTTTGGTTCAAACCAAAGCAAGTTTCCCAAATTAAAGGTAACATTTCCTCTTAACTTCTTTTCTTTTATTTTATTTATCCAACCCCTAAACTCATTTTATTACATTACTTTATAACCACACCATTATTATAAATATACTAAGATGTTGTTATGAGATTAATTTTAACTACCAATATACACACCTCCATCTAATGGGTGAAAAACACACAATTTCTGTGGATAGGAAACTAACGCCTCACAAAACGATGATTGTTCGATTATCTCATACCACCTCTCATGGTGGCCATTAAGATGGAACTGTATTTATATATGATATATATTATGTTTATATTTTATTTATTATTATTTAATTTACATTTATATCCTACCTTTATGGTTTATATTATGGGTAAACGTGATCAATTCATTTGAGGAAGTCAAGAGTACCGCCCCCTCAATGTGATATGACTCATTAATTCCATATGAAGGACGTATAAAGGATGGAGATAATTATATTATATATGATATTATACTGGAACTATATTATACCTTTGTGTCATTATGTTTTAATTCCATTATAATAAGAAATAGAAATGAAAGTAGCATTCATTTGTACGTACGGCTTACCATCTCTATGAACGGTGCATTTCATTTCTTACCTCCAAATGATATGAACTATTTTAAATATATATATAAATAATGGATATATATGATATATATTATATCTAAATAATGAATACCTTTTTGGATATAATGGACTATTGACCACATGGACAACATGTAAATATAAGGTGTTCATTTTTTACTGAAGTACCAAATTTCGACCAAACGACCATTATTAAATTAAATGATTGCATAATGTATATAACATGGTAATAAGTGACATAAAAAAGTTAATAAAATTGAAAAAGGTTCTCAGGAATGTATAAATTAAATTTATTTTATTATTCCGGAAGAACAAGGAACAAAAAAGTCATGTCGGACACGGGGTTAGGGATTTTCTTGTCTCACTTTTAATTCTATGAGATTTATATTATTCACCACTTATTCATTGTATGTGGTGTATTATGGACTTCCATTTGATATATATTATCATGATTCTAATTATATTCATGGAATTATTTGATTCATTGGGTGGTTATTATCTTTTGGTCATACGACTCGATTGATTACAACGAAGTAAGGGTTTTTTATCTCACTTTTTGTTCCCGTGAGATTCATGCTATATTTGCCAATATTTCCTTTTGTGTGGTGTATGTATTGCCCATGATTGTACTCTTTGTATATTATACTTTCATTTACGAGTATTAAAATCTTCATTTTATGATCATTCTTTCATGTGGCATATGTTTTGTATGTTACCAAATCGATAAGGGAACCTTTCACCCTCCTCTTTTTAAAAGACTTATTTTTGTTATGCCTTTTAATTTACATCCTATCATGTTGGGATATGTTATTATATATAAATACTGATGTAAAATTAATTTCCAAGTGATGATATTCCCTTTTTATCTAATCAACTCATTTTTTTTTATTTTATAGTGATGTCGTTATGCGGTATAATTTTTTCAAGGGAACTTCTTAACGCAATTTCAATTCTTTTGGTTCAACTTGTAATTCTAGAATATGTCATCCTATAAATATTTTTGAATGACCTATGATTGTTTTACACTTAATACCCTATTATATTTGGTGTATTTATATTTTTCACACATAATTATGTGATTGATTTATCCTTAATATAAGGATACCATCTTTATAATAAATTTCATCTCAGTTTACATTTCCACTGAGAACACATTGTTGTTATGCAAAAATTCACTCTTATATGGTCTATATACTCTACTTTGAAATATTATATCATGAATCCCTTTTCTCACATGATATTATAACATTATGATTAATTTTTATTCCTCAATTATTTGTATTCAAGTGTCTCTCTTTTTTTCAAAAAACACTTTAACTAAAATAATGTTTTAAATGTTTTAAAGATTTATTCTTCTAAATACTTCTCATTAATGTACATGTTTTCAAAATGGGTTTTTGGATTTTTTTTATATGTACATTAATGTTTTCAAATGATAATTCAATTAAAATCTTCAAAGTGGTATGGGACACTTGGATTCAAAAATCTCTTTTTAAATGGTTTTGAAAATGATTTGATAAATAATTGATTATTTCAATATATTGATTTGATATATTAGAATATGGAAATTTTATCTGTCATTTATACTTTTGTTATGAGTTCTGATTATGTTATGGTTATTGGGAATTTTTTACATATACGATTGGTTCCGTGATAAACCTAGGCGGCTAAGCCCAAGATAGCTCTCCAATGCATTCGGTAACATGATGGAGGTAAACGTGATGTTTCTCCTAAGAGATTTATGGAATATACTAAGATGGGTATTCCCAGTGTATCTCCCTATGTATCTTTGATAGCTAAAATGTATGTTTGATATGGATTTCATAAGCGACCTTTATGATTTATGTTTTCTGCGTGTTATTCATAAATATTATGATTTCATAATAAATGTTATGATTGAAAGGTATAGTATTATTGATTTGTATTTATTGATGGGATAACGTTTTAATTCCTTATTTTATAACCATTACTGAGATTTTTATGCTCATCAAATGTTTTTGAAATGTTTTCCAGAGGACATAAAGATAAATAGGGTCAAGGATGGGATCAAGGAAAATTCATGCTGTCTAAAATATGGAACTAGACATGTTTCTTTTTAAGAGTTTTTTTTATGAAAAAAATGGATACTAAGTAGTAGTGTCTACAATTAATATTCAAGTTGTTAAGTAATAGTTATGGCCTAATTTTATAAAACTCTACATCTAAAAAGATCCTAAATGCGAATTATTCATTTAATTCATTATTATGTAATATTTTAAGGCCGCTTCCTTATACAAACCGTTAAAATATAATTACATATGTATCTAAAATACTCTAATTTTTTAAAATGATAAAATCAAAACCTCAATAATATCATTCCTGATATAACCAAAAAGGAAATCAGAATTTTTGTATATGTGGAGACTACCTCCTTACAAAATAGATGAATTTTTTTCTCATAAAAACATTTATTTGAATTTTATTGTGATGGATTTAATTAATAAATTCAATATTGATAAAAAATTATGATTATGGAAAAATCATATATAATATTTATTCCATATATTCCAACTGATAAAAATGGAGTCAATGCATGTGCATATATACATGTTGTTTTCTCCATGTCCAAATGAATTTCATTTTTCAAAACAGCCTCTTATGTATTGTCATATTGATGGATAATTTTGAAATAATATTAATTATCTGTTTTAAATATCAATATAAAATGTTAAATAAAATATACTTCTTAATTCATTAGCATCAATTGAATATTTAAAAATCACTGATGTGTTTGAATAGACAACCACCTTGAAACTATGAATTTTTTTCATCAACAACCCTTATAATGGTCATGTAAGTGTGTTTAATTAACAAATACGATAATAAGTTAATAATTTATTTCTAAATTTTGTAGATGAATAAGCCTTTTGAACATGGTCATCCTACTAAATTCATATTGTAATTATGAATTTGGAACCCTCAAAACATTCAACTTTAACTTGACCAGTAATATTATTAAATATTTCTCTTAAATAAATAAAAAACATTACATGGAGAATGTAAAAAAACTAAAAATGGTTCGTAAGAAACTAAAAAATTAATATGATTTTATTTCATTATATTTTTATTATATAAATAGAAATATTGGACTCTGTGTTAGGGTTTTTCTAAAAATAAATTTAAATGGGTTACAATATTTATTTCATGACATTGTTTTTCATGATTATGTGAGAATTGTTGTCTAAATTTTATTATTCAATACATAAATTTTTAATTCATATATAAATTTGGTCATATAGTCACATCATTTTTTAATTGTCATGTCAAATATTATTATGCTTTATGTATTTTCATTCTTGAAATATCATTTTCTTAATATAAGATTCATTTCAGCGACCATGATTTATTTGAATGGGGTACTCAATACATGATGAATTAGATTTACATATATGTTATTTTAATAGATAGTATATATATATATAATATATTTTATTCAATGACTTTTTATTTTGGTATTACCAATGAATTTAAGGCTTCATGTTACAATCTCATTTATTTTCATGAATATTTATGTTCAATTTTCATTTGAGAAAAAATTTATGATATTAATTTCATAAAAACATATCTCTATTATTATACTGATGATATTTTTTATTTCTACAAGGCTTCCACTCATTTTCTACTCTTGGTAACCTAGAAAATATAGAATTTTTTAAATGAAAATACAACCTAATTTCTCTTCTTATTTGGGAAAAATTTCCATTCCACATTGATGATATTAAATTTTTTATATAAAATGTTATTTTATATGATGAAATTATTGTTTAAATTAATTTTATAATATATCATATTTTCATTAAAAATATTTTAATAGAATTTTTTTCCAAAAGAGGTAACATTTCTTTTAAAACATATTACGATATATTTATTTTATTATTTTTAAAATGAATTGATTTTATCTCCATCATAGAATTTGTTTTTCAATTACAATAAATGATCACATGGATATATTGTGAAGAGTTTTTTATAAATTAATTAAATTTTCATTTAAAATATTATCTATAAATGGTTATTTAATTTTTTTCTAAATTAAATGTCTTAAATGTAATTTTAAAATATTTTTTATTTGTGGAAATATCTTTTATTATTTTATTGGGATGTAGGGGTAAAAAATACCAATGATTCTATATTTATTAATTCTGTAGGTTTCTTTTCCATGTTTCAATGATATATTCATGGAAACAATTACATTTACATTGGTTAATAGTGATAAAAAGGAATAAAGGATTGTTTTAAAGGATGTTTGGGTAATGTGACAGAGTGATCATATTTTATGTTACTCATAAGAGAAGGTTGAGTTTAAATTTTTTATGTTACTCCCATGATATGAGGGAAATACCTTAATTTTAAGGACTCCATGATAACTGTTTTATATTTCAATATAGAAACATATTTTTTAAATGAACGAAGTGCGTTCAAATTATTATATTAATCCCCAATTATTTTGACAAGTCTCATGATCATTAAATCAAAAAACTCATCCCATGCAAAATATTAATATACACAGTTACCATATATATAATATTGGTTTTTATGGTTATACATTATGTTCTATAATGATCAAGAACATTGATTATGTTTGTGTAACATTATAGAAATATTATTCTTGATGAATATATTATACTTTTAATGAATATGTTTACCCTTAATGAGAAATTGATGTCACCCATATTATATATATTTTTCATTGGTTATCATGAATGATGTTATAAACTATATGTATATAATGGATTCATATGTGAGATAATTATGACTTAATATGGAATAATAAAACCTAGGTATAGTGAATAAAATTCCCACACAATGACATGGGTAGATTTATATAATAGTTTTCCAAATTTATATAAATACAAAACCTAAATTGTAATTATAAAAGTAGGTGATAAAATATTTGTTATTGATGTTTCAATATATATGATATTAAATGTGGGTTCATGATTATTTTTATCAAATCTAGAAATGTAAGTATTATGTTTCATATACAAATATTTTCATGTTGGTTTTTGGCCATTATATATGATATCATTGTGAATATCAATCACACAAGAAACTATTGTTGGGAAAAAAATAATCGATCAATGGTGATATATAAATATATATCCATCTCTAAAAAGGATATAACTTCCCCATTACCATATTCTAAAGGTCACCCTTTTACATATGGACTTGGATATCTATAATAGAAGAATCAAACAACATTACAATCAAACAATATTCTGATCTCACAAACATTTAGGTCATTAATATCATAAATACAAACATTACAACATGAATGTTTATTCCACTCCTAATAAATCTACTATATAGATGGAAAACTAGTGGAATGATATCTGAATATACTCTTATCACCCAACATGTTCCTCTAAAAACCAATTCATAGAATTATATTATCCACATGACCCTAAATTCCACATCGGATTTCTTTATCCCACACTTATTTAATTAACAATATCATTGACATTAATGTTTATTCATACATTAAACATTATTCTAGGGTCAAACATGTGTTATATTCAAAATAATTCAATAATTAATACATAATAAAAGAAATATAATTCAAATCAACTCATATAGATTACAATGCTATAAAGAGAAATAACTAGGTATTACCTTTAGAAAAAACTTCGGTTACCCCATATTTACACACTAGACTAGGAATCACTTACTACTTATGAAATGACCCATCTCAAAAACCTGATTCATATACATTATCCTGACACCAGAAAAAGATAAACAGTCCTTTTATATTGTTTATAACTAAACCCCTAATCTACCATGATTAACTATGAAAATTGAACTATTTATATAACATGGATTTAATCACAATCCTGATATTATGAGTGTATGATGTTTTCAATTATAAAAAACATTATAGTAAAATTGTGTTTATATAGGATTTCAACTAGAATACAATACACCTGAACATAAAATCAAATATTACAATATCTTGATAGAATAAATCCATATGAGCATCTGTGGAGGATATTAATGAACCATACCATGAAATTATCTTAATAATACCTTATCATATACAACCATCACCCGAATCATCCCATAACTCTTATTATCAACACTCTACAAAGGATATAAATTAAAATAAAGGTGCTGAGAAAACATCGTCATAACTTTGATTCTCATCCCCATTGTTTCTCTCCCAATATTGATATATTTAAATGGTTCCACAATGAATATAATATTAGAAACATCTGCCGAGGTTCATGATCCCTGAATCCCAATTGGTTATGGTCACGATGCCCTATATAGGGTTTATTATCCATAGAAAATAATTCCCCCAGTATAATTTTTAAACCTAAGTCATTTTAGTATATTTCCCTCATGATTTTGAGAAAAAATAATCTCCATCCTTACCATAAAGACGTATTGAAAATGGGATACAAGAACCATCGTTTGACCATTACAAATCCCAAACCGATGGAAATTCATGTCTGAAACTCTCTACAACCATCTAGAACTCACATGTTACATTCATTAAAAATACATGTTAAATATATCTTCATAACACAGTTAGAATATTTTTCATTAAGGTATGATGTTATTACCCATTTAGAATGACCAAATTCTATTCATGAGGGATATTCGGAATTTAGGGTGTGTATGGAATCAACCTCATATCAATGAGTAAAAACATTTTATCAACCAATCCATTGAAGAAATACATCATCACTCAATAATTATTAACAATATCTATAATAAAATCATGACTCAAGATCAATACAAAATATTGATATTTAAAATTATCACCATCCATTTGAAAGGATGAACCCTGATGATTATGTTAATATGAAGATGAGATAATATATAATGTTTTTAGAAATATCACAATTGAATAGTTTTTTATATATGTTTTTACATGGATATACCCCATAATGGATAAATCAATTCTCTAGGTCAACTAATAGATTAGAAAATTAAATCATTAAAAATATGATAAACAATACACCTATGATGGTATACTTGTTCTAATAAGGAATCTCAAGACCCCGTTAACATCATTTTGCTAATTTTCCCAAACCATTCTTCACATAAATAAAACTATAAATTTCATATCTTGGAAAACAGCACTGTTATACCACTTCGAAACCAAGGATGATGTTTTCAAATATTCCCTTTCAATCCTATGTTTTTTCACTACCATATCATGTAAAAAAAGAAATAGTGACCATTATCCTAGACATGTTGTATAATATCATACTATCACTTCTTCCAAACCATATAAAAAACAACTATATGAATCCTCTAAACCACATGAGGATCTTCAATAGGCTTTCAACTATTATTGATGTTAAACAATTTCTGTTAAAATAACTATTTTGTAAAAGATATCGATGAAAATATATTCACAATAAAAACCTATATCAACCAGTCATCATAAGACCCCTTCCCCTAAATTTTCAACATTATCTACAAATTAAATAGGATAACATTTCTAATTAAGATAAAACTCATCTATCAGCTCAATATCACTAGATAAGACATTATTGATTTTAGAAAAACCACATTCCTCAAACTAATGTATCCTCTTAAGAAGCATTTTTTTTTCAACTCTTATTCAAGCAACTAGCTTCCCTCACCCTGTATGAAATATTATAATTATAATTATTGTTGTTGTTATTATTATTTTTGTTATTGTAACAACATGGTATATGGATTGTTCATATCAATAGTTTTATTAAATTATTGGTATAATATACAATAGTTCATACATGATTAAACTAATTTTTTGTATCCAATAACTAGATGCATTTAAATTTTAACATTTCTCTTGAGAATATAAAATAATACATAAATAACCTGGGATAAAATTATTTTCCCTACTAGTAGATCCTTTAAAACTAAATTTTTTTATTCATTGTAGTTCCCAGGGAATTGAAAAAATTGCCAAATGGAATGCTCAAAATGGACTTTTAGGGTGTAGTTGAATCTCTAATAAAATAATAAATTCAAGACAAACCCTAGGAAAAGGTACATAAATGATGAAACATTGTCATAATCAAATGATACTGATGGTATACTATATTGATGATAGTAAATAAATTATAGATATTAATTACTAATATGTAAAGACCTGGAAATTTCACGGAAATTTTTTTCCTAATTTTCTATGGAATTTTACAAGAAAGCAGTTTCTGATGGCGCCTGATTCCGAGGCCCGGTGTGCCCGGAATTAATTTCCAAAGTTTGGCTCGGGTACGTTCAGTGAACGAGCGAGTGGGTTTTTCTATCATTTGAACCGGTGCTCGGAATTGAAATCTGATTGCACAGATGAACTCGCAACGCCGGTAATCGCTTAAGGGAGCCTTTAACATAGTTGTGTTTGTGCGGGAGAAGAAGTTAATTAATGGGGTTTAATTAAATAAGTAAATAAAATTGTTAAGTCAATTTTATTTCTTTTTCATGGTGGTTAGTTTCTCCCATGGGAAGTTGGTGGTGGGGCACACATCCACCCAACATCCCATGTGTGGACAATTAGAAGGGTGGGGCCCACACGAACCCCCCACCATTTCAAATTTTCCCTAACTCCCTAACCCCTCTTAACCCCTCACATTCCGAAAACCCCATTAACTCACCTTCTTTAATATTTGACAACTTGTTGTATTTAATTTGGTGATTTACATGTAAGTTTTTGAAATTCAAACAATTGAATTTCAAATGCTTTGTTGTGTTAATAAAATATGTTTAGAACTTATTTTATTAGGGGTTGGTGTTGGGTTGTTTGAGAGCTTTTTGGAGAAAAAGCTAAGGAACACCTTCTTCAACATCGGCGAAAAACGCGAAGAACACCATTCTTCAATGAAGAATATCTCCGCCGAAGAACACGGTTCTTCTGCGACGCCGTATCCACGACACGACATTCTTCTTCCACGTCGTCTCTTCTGCGACGGTTTTCCATGACGGAATCGCTGTCAATGACTCCAAATCCCGCTTTGCGACGTCGACGTTCTCCCCCGATGCCCGACCTCCGCGATTCTTGTCTTCTGCGGGTCGTTGACGAACACCGTTCCTGAACCGAGGTACGGGATTGTAATTAATTCTTTTGTTCATGTAACATTCCTGAATTTCTTCGTGAAATTTTAAAAACTATTGTTATCGAATAACGCGAGGGGGTCGGACTGCACAAACACGGCCGACCCTCCTCCTATGTTCATGTTTGATTCTTGTGGATGGAGCGGAATGACGTGGTGCCGTCGCACCACGCGAGAATCACACGACAAGTATTACGCGATGCCGTCGCACCGCGCCGTGAAAAGAAAGAACAAGGACGCGACGCCATCACGCCGCGCCGAAGAACCACGAAGACGGCGCGTTCCATTTTTGACGCGCGGATTGACGGGCGACGACGAAGTAGGCCTTTTGGGCATTGAAATCCCTTCGCAGTGAAGGTGGGGTCCCGGGGGGACCATAGGTGAACACGACAGATGGAACGGACCACTGGAGCGCGTCCGGTGGTCCGCGGAAGGCGGCGGCGGCGCGCCGCCGGAAAGGGGGGTGGCCGGCGAACCACTGTCCTCAATTAGCGGCGAAGGGCGGGGGATCCGTGCACCCCGCCCGCGATTCGGCTTGGCCACGCGGGCCGAGCCGCGGCCGGCCGGTCGTGCCGGACCGAGCCGGACCGAGCCGGACCGAGCCGAGCCGGGCTCATCCAGGTCGGACCCAGGTCGGGTCGACCTGGTTCAGCCGACCCAGGGGGGTCGGGCCGGGCCGCCCCGGGCCGAGACCCCCGTTTTCGGGCCACATTCGGTCAAATACCCATAACTTGAGCCACGAGCCTCCAAACGACTCTACGTTAGCGGAAACGCGATCCTTGGATCGAGACGGTCGTTTCGGTATATCACACTCAAGGTTTCAGAGAACTTTGGGTTCGGCCGGGTGGGTTCGTACACGAAACCAACCGGGCCCTCGGAGCGGAAACGCTCGTAACATGAGTTCCGGACGTCCGAATGACGTGCCGTCGACTTTGTTGATTTCCTCTAAGTGAGATGGATTTTTTTGCTTACTCCGCTCGAGCTTTGGATGCCGTCGGAGTGCGGTCGAGTTGGTTCGCTCATGAAACCCACCGGGCCCCTGGAACGAAAAAATCCAATAACTCACAGACCGGGCGTCCGATTGACGCACCGTCTGTCTCGTTGTTTTCCTCTTGTTGAGATGGAACTTTTGGCATACATAACCCGAGTTTTGGATACAGTTGAGATACGGCCGGGTTGGATTGTACCCGAAATCCAACTGGGCCCCTGGAACGGAAAAGCTGATATCTTTCTGACCGGACTTCCGTTTGACGAACCGTCAGCGACATTGTTGTTCACATTGAGAAAGGCCCCTATGAGTATACCATAGGAGTGTTCGGGGTATATTTGAGTTATGGCCGGACTGGTTCGCTCACGAAACCAACCAGGCCCCCGGGACGAAAAGGCTAATAACTCACAGACCGGGCGTCCGATTGACGCACTGACTGTTGCATTGAGACCCATATGACGAGGCGGTCCTTTGAGATACTTCTTCATGGGAATTTGAAATACTTGGAGTATCGACTTGTATCTCGTGGAGGAGACCCTCCCAGAGACGAGCGTACGGAGTACAGAGACCGTGTAGCCGACAGAGACCTAAAGACTGCTTGTCCGATTCGATTCAGAGTGACTTACGTTGCCCAGTGGGGAGCACTACTTTGTGAGGTGGCAGACCCACAGCGGAGGAGCACTACTATGTGAGGTGGCAGACCCGCGGTACTCGACAGGAGGAGTACCTATGTAGGCTATGAGGGGGGAGCACTACTGTGTTTGGGTGGCAGACCCCAACGGGAAGCACTACTGTGTGAGGTGGCAGGCCCGCGGTACTCGATAGGAGGAGTACTTCACCAGTCTTTGGTTAGTGAGCAGTACCTCGGAGTCATGACAGGACCACTGTACACTCCAGAGACGGAGCTTTTCAACAGTTATGGTTTCGATAATGAAAATCCTGGTTTGAGCTGAGACTTTTGACCTTTGTGTTTCCTCATGATTGAGATGGGTCACTTGATAACTTAGGAATATGTATGAGCATATACCTGGGTAGTGGTTATCCGTTGATTTCACAATCCTTGTGTTTCCTCATGATTGAGATGGGTTACTTGATAACATAGGTATATGTATGGGAATATATCTAAGTAGAGGTTATCTGTTGAAATCTTCTTGTGGTTATCCTTGTTGGTTTAGTGAGACCTTGAGGGTCTCAGGGTCCCTACTGAGTATCGTTATACTCACCCCTGCACGGGCTAATCCCACACCTTGTTGTATTGGTTGCAGACGACGGGCAGTGCTGACGGATGCCGAGTGTTCGAGGACTAGTCGGTACCCAGAGGTGGACTACACGACGAGTCAGTACCCGGAGGTGGACTACACAACATGACGTCTCGCAGAGGAGGTTGACGGACGAGAGCGTGGAGGAGGCTATCTTTACCTACCCTTCAAGTAGGATCCATGGTGGACGACTAGGAGATGCACTATTTGTACCTACCCTTCATGTATGATCCGAGGAGGACCACCCAGGAGCTGCTTCCTTCTTCCAGCTGTTTGTCTTTTTCCTGTTGTACCTTGTTCAGTTGTAGTCGTACTTTCTTTTGGGTTTGTATTCTGGCCCATTTACTTTTCGGCATTTCTTTTGTAATTAGTGTTTTGCTTCCACTTGTACTCTGTGGTGCTTGTTTTCTTTTATAAAGGAATTTTCTTCCTAGTTATCGGTATTTTACGCCTTTGGTGATAGTCGCCAGCCCCTGGCCTATGGAAGGCGGGCTTGGGGTAGTCACGACACGGGCCCCGAGGACGAGTCGTGACAAATTGGTATCAAAGGAGTCAGTTCTACCGCAGAACTTATAACTCTGTTGTTTCTTTCTGATAGGCAATAGTGTTAAGAGTACCGAGTGTGGTTTTCAGTCCAGGGAGTCTAGTGTTGGTGCGGGCGGCCGACATATCCATACACCAGGACCATGGCAACTGATTTTCGACTTTGTGCACGAAAACACTGATTGCGTGTGTGTTTTCCAGAAGTTTTATTTAAATGTCAGCTCAAACCAGGTCAGCTCACCAGGGATAATCTTTTTACCATGTCACGTTGTTTCTTTCAGGATGCCTCCCCGTGGATGACCAGCTAGATCCCCAAGAGTGGTACGTACTGACAGCCCACCGAGTGACGAGGCCACAGTATAGGGCCCTATCCTAGTTGAGGCACCAGCGGAGGCACCAGCGGTACTACTACATGTTGGGCCACCGATGCCACCAGCCCGAGAAGAAGAGGATGCACGTCGCTTGAGCGCACTGCATGAGTTTCAGTGCAAGAGGACACCCAGGTTTCAGGGAGGGACGGACCCGCAGGCGGCTGAGGATTGGCTGGAGGCTGTCGTGAGAGTCTTCAGGCTAGTGGGGACGCCAGCAGATTTCATGGTGATCCTTGCTGCCAACCTTCTTCAGACAGCAGCAGGAAGATGGTGGAGCTTGATGCTTCAGATGCATGATGAGGCGACACTTCTATGGGCAGACTTCGAGAGCCTGTTCCGGGAAGAGTTTGTACCAGAAACCCTTCGAGCGGTGTGTATACAGGAGCTACTTCAGCTGCGGCAGGGCAGCATGTCAGTGGCACAGTACTCAGCGAGATTCACAGACCTCTCGCGCTACTCCACAGATATTGTATGGGACTCGTTCTTCGGGGCCCGAACCTTCGAGCAGGGGATCAGTCGGGAGATCAGAGCTTCGTTTGTATCTCACAACATTCCGATGCGGACAGGAGTGTTGGAGCGAGCCCTCTTAGTGGAGAGTTTTCTTGCTGAGCAGTCTCCAGCAGCAGCAGCCACCACAAGCCGGCATGCGGCAGAGTCTTTTGTAGTGGGAGTAGACAGATGACGCAGGGGACCAAGAGGACCAGACCTACAGCTGGTCGACCGCGTGACTCAGGGTCGGTAGTGCGAGGCACCGAGGGACGTGATAGAGCCAGAACTACCATGAAGTGTTACTCCTACGACGGAATTGGTCACATGCCACGTGACTGTCCGACCCGCCATGAAGATAACCAGCAGTTAAATGAAGAACCTCTAAGGCAGAGGCAGAGGTTCGATCAGGGCGGACCACAGGGGACAGGAGGACTTGGGAGAGCTCAGCTTCAGGCAGCTGAGGCCTATGGTCATGGAGTTCCCGAAGCAGATGGACAGGAGCGGGACTAGCTTCCGACCTGGAGGCTATTGATCCTGTAGCTTCTGGTTTTGTTTATGTTTGTTTGTAGTTGCTTTGTGTCTTGTACTATGAGCTGCAATAATCAAAAGACACTTATCTTTGTTTGCTTTCCTGTCCTTTTGTTTGGTTGATACTGAGTGGTCCCAGTTAAGACTGTTGACTTGAACCTCACTTTCGAGTTTTCTACTGAAGGAGACCTAGTGGCCACACACTGATGCCGACAGTGTGACTCGACCCTTGGAGGCGAGAGTGATAGTTGGATCTCTTGGTAGTTATGTCAAGGCCTTAGGACGTCATCCATGGCATGAATGCATCATTCATGTCAGGATTGACTGTATTAGGCAACGAATGAGGTTCATCCAGGGAATGAGACCGGATTTCTCTTATCGGCAAGGAAGAAATCATAGCAGCTCTTGTGAGACTAGAGAAGGTCCAGGTCATCCAAGAGAAGATGAGGACGGCACAGGGCTGACAGAAGCCTTATGATGACAGGACTTGGAGGCCTCTAGAGTTCGAGGATGACCATCGCGTCCTTATACGCGTCTCACCTCAACGAAGTTTATGGAGATGTGGCCAGGGAGGCAAGTTATCTCCGAGGTTCAACGGACCTTTCTAGATCCTCAGATGGGTAGGCGAGGTGGTTTATCGCTTGACCCATCCACTTCAGTTGCACTAGGTGCATGATGTTTTCCAGGTATCTCAACTGTGCAGATACGTGCTCGACCCTCCACGTATCATCGACCATGAGGAGCTGGACGATGGCGATGGGGTGTCTTTCACGGAGGTTCCAGTGGGGATCGAGGATCGACAGGAGTGGATCCTCCGAGGTCGATCAATTCCTCGGGTGAGCTTTCTTTGGCAGTACGGGAACGTCTAGGTAAGCACATGGGAGCGAAAGGCTCAGATGCATGCTCTGTACCACTTTTGTGACCCTAGTTGTGTTGAAGCTTTACGGGGACGTAAAGACCTAAAGTGGGAGTAATGTAATGACCCAGAAATTTCAAGGAAATTTTTTTCTTAATTTTCTTTGGAATTTTACAAGAACACAGTTTCTGACGGTGCCTGATTCCGAGGCCCGGTGTGCCCGGAATTAATTTCCGATGTTTGGCTCGGGTACGTTCAGTAAACGAGCGAGCAGGTTTTTCTATCTTTTGAACTGGTGCTCGGAATTGAAATCTGATGGCACCGATTAACTTGCAACACCGGTAATCGCTTAAGGGAACCTTTACCGTAGTTGCGTTTGTGCGGGAGAAGAAGTTAATTAATGGGGTTTAATTAAAAAAGTAAATAAAATTGTTAAGTCAATTTTATTTCTTTTTCAAGGTGGTTAGTTTCTCCCATGGGAAGTTGGTGGTGGGGCCCACATCCACCCAACATGCCATGTGTGGATAATTAAAAGGGTGGGGCCCACACGAACCCCCCACCTTTTCAAATTTTTCCTAACTCCCTAACCCCTCTCAACCCCTCACATTCCTAACACACCATTAACTCACCTTCTTTAATATTTGACAACTTGTTGAATTTAATTTGGTGATTTACATGTAAGTTTTTGAAATTCAAACAATTGAATTTCAAATTCTTTGTTGTGTTAATAAAATAAGTTTAGAACTTATTTTATTATGGGTTGGTGAGGGGTTGTTTGAGATCTTTTTGGAGAAAAATCTAAGGAACACCTTCTTCAACAACGGCGAAGAACGCGAAGAACACCATTCTTCAACGAAGAACTTCTCCGCCGAAGAACACGGTTCTTATGCGACGCCGTATCCACGACACGATGTTCTTCTTCCACGTCGTCTCTTCCGTGATGGTTTTCCGCGATGGAATCGCCGTCAACGACTCCGAATCCCGCTTCGCGACGTCGACGTTCTACCCCGACGCCCGACATCCGCGACGCTTGTCTTCCACGGGTCGTTGACGAACATAGTTCCTGAACCGAGGTAGGGGATTGTAATTAATTCTTTTGTTCATGTTACATTCCTGAATTTCTTTGTGATATTTTAAAAACTATTGTTATCGAATAACGCGAGGGGGTCGGACCGCACAAACACAGCCGACCCTCCTCCTATGTTCATGTTTGATTCTTGTGGATGGAGCGAAATGACGTGGTGCCATCGCACCACACGAGAATCACAAGGCATGTATTACGCGACTCCGTCGTGCCACGCCAGGAAAAGAAAGAACAAGGACGCGACGCCATCGCGCCGCGCCGAAGAACCATGAAGACGGCGCATTCCATTTTTGACGTGCGGATTGACGGGCGACGACGAAGAAGGCCTTTTAGGCGTTGAAATATCTTCGCAGTGAAGGTGGGGTCCCGGGGGGACCATAGGCGAAGACGGCAGAAGGAACGGACCACCGGAGCACGTCCGGTGGTCCGCGGAAGGCAGCTGCGGCGCGCCGCCGGAAAGGGGGGTGGCCGTCGAACCGCCGGCCTCAATTAGCGGCGAAGGGCGGGGGATCCGCGCACCCCGCCCGCGATTCGGCTTGGCCACGCTGGCTGAGCCGCGGCCGGCCGGTCGGGCCGGACCGAGCCATGCCAGGCTCAGCCGGGTCGGACCCGGGTCAGGTCGACCCGGTTTAGCCGACCCAGGGGGGGTCGGGCCGGGTCGCCCCGGGCCCAGACCCCCGTTTTCGGGCCACTTTCGGTAAAATGCCCATAACTTGAGCCACGGGCCTCCAAACGACTCACCGTCAGCGGAAACACGATCCTTGGATCGAGACGGTCGTTTCGGTATATCGCACTCACGGTTTCAGAGAACTTTGGGTTCGGCCGGGTTGGTTCGTACACGAAACCAACCAGGCCCTCGGAGCGGAAATGCTCATAACATGAGTTCCGGACGTCCGAATGATGTGTCGTTGACTTTGTTGATTTCCTATAAGTGAGACAGATCTTTTGGCTTACTCCGCTCGAAGTTTGGTTGCCGTCGGAGTGTGGTCGTGTTGGTTCTCTCACGAAACCAACCGGGCCCCTCGAACGAAAAAAGCCAATAACTCACAGACCGAGTGTCCGATTGACACACCGTCTGTCTCGTTGTTTTCCTCTTGTTGAGACGGGACTTTTGGCATACTTCTCCTGAGTTTTGGATATAGTTGAGATACGGCTGGGTTGGATTGTACGCGAAATCCAACCGAGCACCTGGAACGGAAAAGAAAATATCTTTCTGACCGGACGTCCGTTTGACGAACTGTCCTCAACGTTGTTGTTCACATTGAGAAACGGCCCCTATGAGTATACCCTATGAGTGTTCGGGGTATAATTGAGTTACGGCCGGACTGGTTCGCTCACGAAACCAACCGGGCCCCGGGGACGTAAAGGCTAATAACTCACAGACCGGGCATCCGATTGACGCACCGACTGTTGAGTTGAGACCCCTATGACGAGGTGGTCCTTTGAGATACATCTTCATGGGACTTTGAGATACATGGAGTATCGACTTGTATCTTATGGAGCGGACCCTTCCAGAGAGGAGCGTACGGAGTACAGAGACCGTGTAGCCGGCAGAGACCTGAATACTCCTTGTCCGATTCGATTCGGAGTGACTTACGTAGCCCATTGGGGAGCACTAGTTTGTGAGGTGGCAGACCCACAGCAGAGGAGCACTACTATGTGAGGTGGAAGACCCGCAGTACTCGACAGGAGGAGTACCTCTGTAGGATATGAGGGGGGAGCACTACAATGTTTGGGTGGCAGACCCCAGTGGAAAACACTACTGTGTGAGGTGGCAGGCCCGCGTTACTCGCCAGGAGGAGTACTTTAGCAGTCTTAGGTTAGTGAGCAGTACCGCGGAGTCGTGACAGGAGCACTGTACACTCCAGAGACGGAGCTTTTTAGCAGTTACAGTTTCGATAATGAAAATCCTGGTTTGAGCTGAGACTTTTGACCTTTTTGTTTCCTCATGATTGAGATGGGTCACTTGATAACTTAGGTATATGTATGGGCATATACCTGGGTAGTGGTTATCCATTGATTTCACAATCCTTGTGTTCCCTCATGATTGAGACGGGTTACATGATAACTAAGGTATATGTATGGGCATATATCTAAGTAGAGGTTATATGTTGAGATCTTCTTGTGGTTATCCTTGTTGGTTTAGTGATACCTTGAGGGTCTCGGGGTCCCTACTAAGTATCGTTATACTAACCCGTGCACGGGCTAAGCCCGCACCTTGTTGTGTTGGATACAGACAACGGGCAGTGCTGACGGAGGCCGAGTGTTCGAGGACTGGTCGGTACCCGGAGGTGGACTACACGACGAGTCAGTACCTGGAGGTGGACTACACGACGTGACGACTCGCAGAGGAGGTTGACGGATGAGAGCGTGGAGGAGGCTATCTTTACCTACCCTTCAGGTAGGATCTATGGTGGATGACCAGGAGCTACGCTATCTGTACCTACCCTTCAGGTATGATCCGAGGAGGACGACCCAGGAGCTGCTTCCTTCTTCCAGCTGTTTGTATTTTTCCTGTTGTACCTTGTTCAGTTGTAGTCATACTTTCTTTTGGGTTTGTATTCTGGCCCATTTACTTTTCAGTATTTATTTTGTATTTAGTGTTTTGCTTCCACTTGTACTCTGTGGTGCTTGTTTTCTTTTATAAAGGCAATTTCTTCCCAGTTATCGGGATTTTACGCCTTTGGTGCTAGTCGCCAGCCCCTGGCCTATGGAAGGCGGGCTTGGGGTAGTCACAACACGGGCCCCGAGGATGGGTCATGACAAATTGGTATCAAAGGAGTCGGTTCTACCGCAAAACTTATAACTCTGATGTTTCTTTCTGTGAAGCAATAGTGTTAAGAGTACCGAGTGTGGTTTTCAGTCCAGGGAGTCCAGTGTTGGTGCGGGCGGCTGACGTATCCATACACTAGGACCCTGACAACTGATTTCCGACTTTGTGCACGAAAACACTTATTGCGTGTGTGTTTTCCAGAAGTTTTATTTAAATGTCAGCTCAAACCAGGTCAGCTCACCAGGGATAATCTTTTGACCGTGTCACGTTGTTTCTTTTAGGATTCCTCCCCATGGATGACCAGCTAGAGCCCCGAGAGTGGTACGTACTGACAGCCCACCGAGCGACGAGGCCTCAGTACAGGGCCATATCCTAGTTGAGGCACCAGCAGAGGCACCAGCGGAGGCACCAGCCGTACTACTACCCAATGGGCCACCGATGCCACCAGCCCCAGAAGCAGAGGATGCACGTCGCTTGAGCGCACTGCATGAGTTCCAGCGCCAGAGGCCACCTAGGTTTCATGGAGGGACGGACCCGCAGGAGGCTGAGGATTGGCTGGAGGCTGTGGTGAGAGTCTTCAGGCTAGTGGGGACGCCAGCAGATTTCATGGTGATCCTTGCTGCCAGCCTTCTTCAAGCAGCAGCAGGCAGATGGTGGAGCCTGATGTTTCAGATGCATGAAGAGGCGACACTTCTATGGGCAAACTTCGAGAGCCTATTCCAGGCAGAGTTTGTACCAGCCACCCTTCGAGCGGTGCATATACAGGAGCTACTTCAGCTGCGGCAGGGCAGCATATTAGTGGCACAGTACTCTGTCAGATTCACAGACCTCTCGCGCTACTCCACAGATATGGTATGGGACCCGTTCTTCGGGGCCCGAACCTTCGAGCAGGGGATCAGTCGGGAGATCAGAGCTTCGGTTGTATCTCACAACATTCCGATGCAGACAGGAGTGTTGGAGCGAGCCCTCTTAGTGGAGAGTTTCCTTGGTGAGCAGTCTCCAGCAGCAAGACCCACCACTAGCCGGCATGCGGCAGAGACTTTTGTAGTGGGAGTAGATAGATGACGCAGGGGACCAAGAGGACCAGACCTACAGCTGGTCGACCGCGTGACTCAGGTTCGGTAGTGTGAGGCACCGAGGGAAGTGATAGAGCCAGAACTACCATGAAGTGTTACTCCTACGGCGGAATTGGTCACATGGCACGTGACTGTCCGACCCACCATGAAGATAACCAGCAGTTAAATGAAGAACCTCTGAGGCAGAGGCAGAGGATTGATCAGAGCGGACCGCAGGGGACAGGAGGACTTGGGAGATCTCAGCTTCAGGCAGCTGAGGCCTATGGTCATGGAGCTCCGAAAGCAGATGGACAGGAGCGGGACTAGCTTCCGACCTGGAGGCTATTGATCCTGTTGCTTCTGGTTTTGTTGATGTTTGTCTGTAGTTGCTTTGTGTCTTGTACTATGAGCTTCAATAATCAAAAGACACTTATCTTTGTTTGATTTCCTGTCCTTTAGTTTGGTTGATACTGAGTGGTCCCGGTTAAGACTGTTGACTTGACCCTCACTTTCGAGTTTTCTACTGAAGGAGACCTAGTGACCACACACTGATGTCGATAGTGTGACTCGACCCTTGGAGGCGAGAGTGACAGTTGGATCTCTTGGTAGTTACGTCAAGGCCTTAGGACTTCATCCATGGCATGAATGCATCATTCATGTCAGGATTGACTATATTAGGCAACGAATGTGGTTCATCCAGGGAATGAGACCAGATTTCTCTTATCGGCAAGGAAGAAATTATAGCAGCTCTTGTGAGACTAGAGAAGGTCCAGGTCATTCAAGAGCAGATGAGGACGGCACAGGGCCAACAGAAGCCTTATGATGACAGGACTTGGAGGCCTCTAGAGTTTGAGGATAACCATCACGTCCTTATACGAGTCTCATCTCGACGAAGATTACGGAGATGTGGCCAGGGAGGCAAGTTATCTCCGAGGTTCAACGAACATTTATAGGTCCTCAGATGTGTAGGCAAGGTGGTTTACCACTTGACCCATCCACTTCAGTTGCACTAGGTGCATGAAGTATTCTAGGTATCTCAACTGAGCAGATACGTGCTCGACCCTCCAGATATCATCGACCATGAGGAGTTGGACGATGGCGATGGGGTGTCTTTCAAAGAGGTTCCAGTGGGGATCAAGGATCGACAGGAGTGGATCCTACGAGGACGATCGATTCCTCGGGTGAGCATTCTTTGGCAGTACAGGAACCTCCAGGTGAGCACATGGGAGCGGAAGGCTCAGATGCATGCTCTGTACCGCTTTTGTGACCCTAGTTGTGTTGAAGATTTACGAGGACGTAAAGCCCTATGGTGGGAGTAATGTAAAGACCCGGAAATTTCAAGAAAATTTTTTTCTTAATTTTCTTTGGAATTTTACAAAAACGCAGATTCTGACGGCGCCTGATTCTGAGGCCCGGTGCGCCCGGAATTAATTTCCGAAGTTTGGCTCGGGTACGTTCAGTGAAAGAGTGAGCGAGTTATTTTATCATTTGAACCGGTGCTCGGAATTGAAATCCGATGGCACCGATGAACTCGCAACGCAGATAATCGCTTAAGGGAACCTTTACCGTAGTTGTGTTTGTGCGGGAGAAGAACTTAATTAATGGGGTTTAATTAAAAAAGTAAATAAAATTGTTAAGTCAATTTTATTTCATTTTCAAGGTGGTTAGATTCTCCCATGGGAAGTTGGTGGTGGGGCCCACATCCACCCAACATCCCATGTGTGGATAATTAATAGGGTGGGGTCCACACGAACCCCCCACCTTTTTAAATTTTCCATAACTCCCTAACCCCTCTTAACCCCTCTTAACCCCTCACATTCCTAACACCCCATTAACTCACCTTCTTTAATATTTGACAACTTGTTGTATTTAATTTGGTGATTTACATGTATGTTTTTGAAATTCAAACAATTGAATTTCAAATGATTTTTTGTGTTAATAAAATAAGTTTATAACTTATTTTATTAGGGGTTGGTGTTGGGTTGTTTGAGAGCTTTTTGGAGAAAAAGCTAAGGAACACCTTCTTCAACATCGGCGAAGAACGCGAAAAACACCATTCTTCAACGAAGAACTTCTCCGCCGAAGAACACGGTTCTTCCGCGACACCGTATCCACGACACGACGTTCTTCTTCCACGTCGTCTCTTCCGCGATGGTTTTCCGCGACGGAATCTCCATCAACGACTCCGAATCCCACTTCGCGACGTCGACGTTCTCCCCCAACGCCCGACCTCCGCGACGCTTGTCTTCCGCGGGTTGTTGATGAACACCGTTCCTGAACCGATGTAAGGGATTGTAATTAATTCTTTTGTTCATGTTACATTCCTGAATTTCTTCGTGAAATTTTAAAAACTATTATTATCGAATAACGCGAGGGGGTCGGACCGCACAAACAAGACCGACCCTCCTCCTATGTTCATGTTTGATTCTTGTGGATGGAGCGGAGTGACGTGGTCCCGTCGCACCATGCGAGAATCACACGGCAAGTATTACGCGACTCCATCGCGCCGCGCTGTGAAAAGAAAGAACAAGGACGCGACGCCATCCCTCCGCGCCGAAGAACCACGAAGACAACGCGTTCCATTTTTGACGTGCGGCTTGACTGGAGACAACGAAGCAGGCCTTTTGGGCGTTGAAATCCCTTCGTAGGGAAGGTGGGGTCCCGGGGGGACCATAGGCGAAGACGGAAGAAGGAACGGACCACCAGAGCGCGTCATGTGGTCCGTGGAAGGCGGCGGCGGCACGCCACCGGAAAGGGGGGCGGCCATCGAACCGCCGGCCTCAATTAGCGGCGAAGGGCGGGGGATCCACGCACCCCGCCCGCGATTCGGCTCGGCCATGCTGGCCGAGCCGGACCGAGCTGGACCGAGCCGGGCCGGGCCGGGCCGTCCTCAGCCGGGTCGGACCCGGGTCGGGTCGACCCGGTTCAGCCGACCCAGGGGGTTGGGCCGGGTCGCCCTGGGCCCAGACCCCCGTTTTCGGGCCACGTTCGGTGAAATGCCCATAACTTGAGCCACGGGCCTCCAAACGACTCGCCATCAGCAGCAACGCGATCCATGGATCGAGACAGTCATTTCGGTATATCGCACTCAAGGTTTCGAAAAACTCTGGGTTCGGCCGGGTTGGTTCGTACACGAAACCATCCGGGCCCTTAGAGCGGAAATGCTCGTAACTTGAGTTCCGGACGTCCGAATGACGTGCTGTCAACTTTGTTGATTTCCTCTAATTGAGACGGATCTTTTGGCTTACTCCACTCGAGGTTTGGATGTCGTTGGAGTGTGGTCGGGTTGGTTCGCTCACGAAACCAACCGGGCCCCTGGAACGAAAAAAGCCAATAAATCACAGACCGGACATCTGATTGACGCACCGTCTGTCTCGTTGTTTTCCTCTTGTTGAGACGGAACTTTTGGCATACTTTGCCCGAGTTTTGGATACAGTTGAGATACCGCCGGGTTTGATTGTACCCGAAATCCAACTGGGCCCCTAGAATGGAAAAGCTGATATCTTTCTGACCGGACGTCCGTTTGACGAACCGTCAGCGGCGTTGTTGTTCACGTTGAGAAACGGCCCCTATGAGTATACCCTATTAGTGTTCGGGGTATAGTTGAGTTACGGCCGGACTGGTTCGCTCACGAAACCAACCGGGCCCCGGGGACGAAAAGGATAATAACTCACAGACCAGGCGTCCGATTGACACAACGACTGTTGCGTTGAGACCTCTATGACGAGGCGGTCCTTTGAGATACTTCTTCATGGGACTTTGAGATACTTTGAGTATAGACTTGTATCTCGTGGAGCGGTCCCTCCCAGAGACGAGTGTACGGAGTACGGAGACCGTGTAGCCGGCAGAGACCTGAAGACTGCTTGTCCGATTCGATTCGGAGTGACTTACGTAGCCCAGTGGGGAGCACTACTTTGTGAGGTGGCAGACCCACAGCGGAGGAGCACTACTATGTGAGGGGGCATACCCGCGGTACTCGACAGTAGGAGTACCTCTGTAGGCTATGAGGGGGGAGCACTACTATTTTTGGGTGGAAGACCCCAGCGGGAAGCACTACTGTGTCAGGTGGCAGGACCGCGATACTCGACAGGAGAGTACTTCAGCAGTCTTAGGTTAGTGAGCAGTAACTCAGAGTCGTGACAGGACCACTGTACACTCTAGAGACGGAGCGTTTCAGCAGTTACGGTTTCGATAATGAAAATCCTGGTTTGAGCTGAGACTTTTGACCTTTGTGTTTCCTCATGATTGAGATGGGTCACTTGATAACATAGGTATATGTATGGGCATATATCTGGGTAGTGGTTATCCGTTGATTTCACAATCCTTGTGTTTCCTCATGATTGAGATGGGTTACTTGATAACTTACGTATATGTATGGGCATATATCTATGTAGAGGTTATCTGTTGAGATCTTCTTGTGGTTATCCTTGTTGGTTTAGTGAGACCTTGAGGGTCTCAGGGTCCCTACTGAGTATCGTTATACTCACCCCTGCACGGGCTATGCCTGCACCTCGTTGTGTTGGTTGCAGACGACGGGAAGTGCTGATGGAGGCCGAGTGTTCGAGGACAGGTCGGTACCCGGAGGTGGACTACACGACGAGTCAGTACCCGGAGGTGGACTACACGACGTGACGACTCGCAAAGGAGGTTGACAGACGAGAGCGTGGAGGAGTCTATCTTTACCTACCCTTCAAGTAGGATCCGTGGTGGACGACCAGGAGCTGCTTCCTTCTTCCAGCTGTTTGTATTTTTCCTATTGTACCTTGTTCAGTTGTAGTCGTAATTTCTTTTGGGTTTGTATTCTGGCCCATTTACTTTTCAGCATTTCTTTTTTACTTAGTGTTTTGCTTCCTCTTGTACTCTATGGTGCTTTTTTTCTTTTATAAAGGCAATGTCTTCCCAGTTATCGGGATTTTACGCCTTTGGTGCTAGTCGCCAGCCCCTGGCCTATGGAAGGCGGGCTTGGGGTAGTCACAACACGGGCCCCGAGGACAGGTCGTGACATAATATAATATTGATGGAATGTGTAATATCAATCATCATGAACAAGTAATCATCGGCTTATTCCCATACATCATTAGTAAATTAGTAAGACATATGAAAATACCATATCTATTTGGTCATATGATACTATAGATGCTTAAATGGGGTATCTATACTAGGAAAAAAAATATCGCTAACACATTTCAATACATTTATTATATTATTAAAATGAAATTGAAATGTATTCCTAATGAACATATTAAATATTAATGGTAGAATAGACGAATCGATATCTCTAGGATAGAAATATAGAAAAAAAATATTTCCCATTATTGATCAATGTATTGAATTTATTTTGACACCCTAAAATCAATGAAATAGATAATATATTATTAATCATTCTAAGGGATTTGATGAAAATTTATTCAGATTCCTATTTGATGGTTAATAAAGAAAGAGAAAATAATTAGTCATATAATTGATATAAAATATTGTTAAATAGAATATCCAGATAAAGAAAGTGGATGTTTAAAAAATTAGTAATCAACATATAAATTAAGAAGTATTTTTTATGTGAAATTATGTAACCATTTTAATTATATAATGATAATGAAGTGACAATGTGTAATTTTATTTTTTGGAATATCAATAGAAGGTATAAATTGAGTTCAATAGTTTTCATAAATTGAAGACAATGTAAATTCTACTAAAATATTTCATTATTGAATGTAAATACTACATGAATTATCAAATTAATATCCCATATTATTTTATGTCCATGTGTGTAGTCTTAGTCCCACAAATCTTGGAATAAATAGAAGCTTAATTTTATCCTCAAAAACGGGTTTTAAGGTGATTACTTCTATATACATTTATTACACACCCAAAACCACTTTATAGTATAAATAAAGAGATTCCTTTTCTATAAAAACCATTCATTATATAAATTTCAAAAATTTAAGATTGAATGGAATTACGATTGTTTACGAAAGGGATTTAATGATTGGATATTTCATTTTCAATATATTAAATTGTATAAAATACAATCAAATTATAAGCATTATGACATTATAGAAAAGGTTTCAGATTGTAAATAAAAGTTATGTAATTAGAAAACATAATTATTTATAATACCTACATATGATAAAGGTTATAATGATCAATGATAAATAGAATATCATTAACAACATATCAAATGAGGTATTGTAGAAGAGAATTTTCAATCAAAAAATATTTCTGAAAGGTATTATAATAAATTTATACAAAATCAAAATGGTGAAAAATTATTTTAAACCCTTACTTGGTTAAATATATTTGAAAAGCATTGGAGGACAGCAAAGAACCATATAAACACATTTGGAAGGATATAAAGATATAGAGAGACATAAAATTTTCTATAGCTTTCTATGTACTGGAGTAACATTTGATAATTTATCTGAGTGATCACGTTTTATATGTGAAAAAGAGGGCCTTATTCAAATAAAGTAATCTTATGTAAGGGGTTTGATTGAAATAACATGGGTTTTTTGTGGGTTATTTGAGGCAGGAATGTTTTGGAAAAAATGGAAGGTGATACATTTGCTTATGTATTATATACATAAAAAATTATTTCTAGGTGGAATATGTTTTTCTTTAATAAATTTTTTTAGATACTTAATTTAACCATTTATTTAATATTATTAATCATTAAAAAGTAACCTTTGAAATTATATCATTGATAAAATATTAAATTATATCTCATACCAGACATTAAAATTATGAATCCAAAATATGAACTTATTTAATCTAATTAAATATTTAAATTTTTTATAACCTTGTTTTAAATTAAAACACAACATAATGGGGAAATGTTTTTATTGAAAATTTTCTTTAAATACATTATGTAATTTTTATTCCTATTCCAATTTAACTATTAATTAAAAGTGTGGTTAAATATTTTTTTATTTGTTTAATACCCATATTAGGGTAATAATTTGAAAATTATTAATGAAATTTATTTGAAAATAATATATATAAAATTTTGAAAAATAATTCATTTAATACAAAATTGTTAATTTTAATATGGAAATTAATCATTAAACTCTCAAATTATTGTCATTGAATAAAAAATATAAGATTGGTCTTGTACATAATTTTGACGTACTAATTTTAAATGAAACTTCAATTTCATCAAATTAAATTAATATTTTGTAAAAAAAACTTTAACATTATTACATGTAAATGAATTTTAATACCAAAAGAGTATTTTTATGAAAAAATTATAATTTGGATAAAATTATCAATGATTTAAGTTTTCATGAAATAAATTGTTTTACAATATAAAATAAAACCTATTTATATTAAAATGAAATCCAAAATAAAATTTGATCAGAATGTTATTTAAATAAAATAATCCAAAAACAATTCATTACATTTTAAAAGATTTACTTTAGAATATATTTATTATTTAATATGTATATTATTATTTAACATATAATATTAATCATTAAAAACCTTTTGTATAAATTTATATAGACATATAAATTTTAGTTCGTTCTCATATAAATTAATTAAATTAATAGTTTTGATAAAAAATATATTTTTCATTGTTCACCAAAAAATATATATTTTCATAAAAATTCAAAAATGATTTATGAAATTATTTATACAAATATGGAATCATATTATAAAATATAAATCATATATTATAGAAAATTATATTTTATGTATGATCACATGGAATGGATATTTATAGTGTATATTGAGAAATCATTTTCAGTTTTTATTTTTTAACTTAAATAATAGGGACATATATGATTAATTGTATGTAATGCATTTTTTTTCTTAATAAGACATTGGAACATTTCTAGGAATAATTTTGGAGTTAGGTGCTAAGATGGTGTGAGATTCTGAGTCATGGTGGGCCCAAAATTTTTATTTTAATAATATAAAACATCTTTATATCAAACTCATTTAGTTTCCCAAAAAATAATCACACCCAAAAAGTGTCTCATATAGAAAAGATGGTAAAAAATAGAGTTATGAATACATGTTTTACCATAGGGTTGACATATCCTTCATCAGTGTTAAGTGTCTAGGATGAACACCATTATGAGTAAAATAATTAACTAAATAAATTTTTATTTATTAAATTATCTCATTTAAAGGATAAAAATATTACACCTCTATAAATATGGGGTAATTCTAAATTCATAGCATTTGCAACATGACATTATTGCTTTTGGAGGATCCATAGAGGATTATTTGAAGACAACATTTGATCAAGATTAAATAGGGGATCATCTTCAATGCATCTTGTGAATCAATTCAATGATAATAACATGTGATTTTAATTTGATTGAAATTGATACAAAATGAGGTCTCATCATATTGGAATATTTCCCCTGTCTTATAATCCAACAAAATAAAGAATAAATTGATTAATATATTGATTCATGGAATGATTATTTTTGCGGGTATGATTTTGATTATCAAGAATTTGAGGGATAATTTTTTTTAGTGTTGGATATTTTTTTCTTTCCTATAATGTAATGATATTAAAAAAAATAGGAACAATGGCCAAGGTTCCTTCATAATCATGTGATTTTTTTCTTATCATTTTACATATGTGATCATCGTCAACATTTCTTTTGAGCAACACTTCAATGAATACCCATAAAGATATTATAGAGCATTCATCCTTTAACATAATGGATCAATTTCATTGATCCAATTTTTGGATGCATGATGGGATCTCTGTTCATGGTGAAGGAGGGAAATAATGTTCAGACTGAAGGTGGTTATTTAATATATAGAAGTGGCGAGCCACATCCGTGGCTATTTATTGAGTAGAATGAATGGATATAATCCATCCACTTTTGGAAAAAATATCTTGGAAATGTAGAGGTTTTTTTCCTTTAGAATGGGGGAAGATATAAAATAATATCGAGTCTTGAGTGATGTAGCATAAATACATCTAAGATTCTTGAAAATCCTTGTATACACAAATTTTATTTCCACTAATCATATCATATATCATCAAAAGAGTGGAAGCTAGGATTTCTAAGGATAAATAAGGATCACATGAATTGTGATCCCTATGAAATGTTATATGACCTCTAGATTATTATATCTATTTGTATAGGTAGTGCAGAAAAACGAGGTCAGGTCACGCTACACACCATGCAGGACTTACCAAGGGCTACGTACAACTAGGGAGGTAGATCAATATAAATCAGATGTACACACACATGAGAATGTGTGGATCAATATTCTAGTTGTTTGGGACACATTCCGTGTATTTAATAGACAACATGAGAACATATAGGACAGATGCCAAATGTCGGATTAGACCCACAAACCTTAGACACAAAGAATATACAAGTGATGGATAGAGTACATGGTCAGAGTTGTTGACATGGACATGACAATGTACGCTAGCATGTCCCCAGGTACATGGTAACATGAAAGACTTTACATAATGTTCCATATGAAAACAGACATGTCATGTACCCTCGATGGACATGATGTGTTCTTTATAATGTGAATGTATCTTCAGGGATAGACATGAGTACTTCTAGGATTGTAAAACCATGTCATGTACCCCCAATACCATGTCGTTTAAAACTGTGAAGATATGTTTGATTCCCATTTCTCATTATTTAATATCCATTGTGTGATTTTTTATCTTCAATTGGACAATATATGTTTTGGGTGTTCCCTTGGTCCATTCCTATGAGGATTTGTAGTATCATCCCATTCACGTCAAAGTGGGTGACCCCACTACCGGTCCTGTTAATTAATGATGTGTGGATGAGTACACTTAATAATGATTGAGTTGCGTTAGTTCACATTTACTAGTTCCCTTGACATCATGGACCATGTATTACATCTTTTTGACAATATTGATCCTCATTTCCATCATTTTTAATTAGGTAAGGTATGTTGAATTAGCATGACATACACATACAATGGTTTTGATCACCTATCAAGGTGTGTGTTTTAAGTTGGGTTATATGTCCCCCCAATGACCCATAAAATTTTCCTTGAGCTTTGTATCAATATATGATATTTGAAATAGTTTATTAGTCTGAGGATTTGTGTATATTAGATAAATCCTCTTATTTTCCAATGATATTATTCATTTCTCGATCTGAGGCTTTTGACCTCCAGAATAGTGTTGTCAGTTGATGTATAGATAAATGAGTTGTTTTTTCTGGACGAGAATGACCACTATGATGTATTTGAAATTCCATTGGATTATAGATATTTCATGAGTGATATATCATGGTTTATTTCTATCAAAGATGATTGGGATTTTTGTAACACCAGTAGATTTCATAGTATGTTATCTCGTTCATGTAATTCAATAACTTGTGCTACATGCAACACCGAGTTCGAGCACACCACAACTTACCAAACTAGCCGTTCAAAAAGCGGATATGAATATTACTAATTGAATTATGAATCTTATATACACTATATAATTTATAGGTCCATATTATGTGTTTCATAGTCATAATATAAGAACAAATTAATTTTTTCATATAAAAGATGAATTTTTAAAAAAATGCTATTTTTCCACCTCTTAATGGATTACCCGTTCTAAAACCAATATTTGAAACATTTATATCCTAAATTTAATGAAAATAAATTATTATTTAGAAGGGGGATATAAAAATTTATTTTGGGTAAATTTTTGGTACTTTTCTGATAACTTTCATATATTGATAAATAGTTAAAAATACTATGTTTTAGTTGAAGATAACTTTTTTAATAGAAATAATTTATAATGTTAAATTACGCATTTGAATAGTTTTTAAGTATAATTATATTATATCTTAGTCATTTAATACAATTTATGTCATTATAAGTAATTTCACATTTAAATTTGATATAAACACATGTCAATCATTTCACAGTTTTTACTTATTAAAAACCCGCTTTCTGGTTTTGACGATGGGAATTAATTTTAAATTATTTTATGAAACATAAAGGATTTTAATCTGGTAAAATAAACATCAATTTGGGATTCGGAATATCTAAATTAACTTATTGTGAATTTTTGGTATTTTTCTAAAAACATTCAATTTTTTATGAATATTGAAAAACACTATGCTATTGTTTAAAACTCACTTTTTATGTAAATAATTATTTATTTTATTTAAATTTATATTAAGTTAAAATTTATATATAATACCTATATATGATCAATGTAATTCATTGGAGTCATTTTATAATAAAATTATATGTATAAAGTTTTGTTGAACTTTTTACCGTCTTTTTCCCACCTTTTTGGAGAATTAGAAAATTTGTATAAATCATAATTATACCTCTAATTTGAATTTAATTTAAAATATCCAAGAGACACGTTTGATATAAATATTTAATATTTGGTTCAATAAGATGGAAATATTTTTTGTTAAATAGTTACTTTTGACTTTTATTTACAATAGTTATAAGTAAATAGGGTAATTAGATGAAAAAATGATATTAAATTTACCCTAACACATGTCCTAATTCTATTGAATAAGTGTATTTAGACAAAAAACCACCTTAGGAATAAAATATGAATCTTTAGGTCCACTTGGATTAGATTAGGACATTTATTATTATTTTATTTAAAGAAGAGTTAAAAGTGTTAAATTAAAAAATTGTTAACTAAATCATTTTTAATATAAGGTTATACATAAGATAAATCCGACTATAATTATTCATTATATATATAAAAATATTTCCTACAGAATGATATTTTATTTATTATATTTTTACATAAAATAGTTAAATTTATTTATGACACAATGATAATGCATTAATTACCATATTAATGAATGATTAAAATAATTGACATTATAAAAATAAAAAAAATGTAAATTCAGACTTATGAGGAATGATACTATTTTTATAGGTTAATATGACATTTTAGTGTTGATTATAATTTTTGTTTGAAGTGGTAAAGTTGTTATGACTTTCACTAAAACAAAATACCAAATAGTGTCAAAATTGACATAAATTAGTGTTAAAAACAGATACTATATTATTGGTTGATATAATATTACTAAAAATGTAAAGTTCATAAAAAGGGATTAAATAATATTATATATTTCATTAATGAACCACTTTATGTTATCTTGGAAGTTTAGAGTATGTTTATTAACCATATAGTTTAATAATATGAGAAGACACGGTAAAAGCTATACTATTTAACTAATAGATAAATCTCAAAGATAATTTTAATATGGTGACCTAAACATGTCTAAAACCTACTGGTTGAGATTATTTAGACCCATAACCACCATATATTCTAAATAAATAAATTTTGATCCATTCGAATCTGAAAATTATTTTATAATAAAATAATATTTCAAGCTTTTCCAAAGGTGCCCCTCACCCATCTTATAAAAGGGCGCTTCCCCTTCTCTCAAAATCACACCTCCAAATCCATTTTTCATGGCCATAAACTTCCCAAATATCCTCCTAACACCCCTCACATAAACCTAGTCGAATTAAATTTACCAGTAATCAAACCTATTGATGACTTTGGATCAACTAAAAAAGAAACACCCGAAGAAGAGGTAATAAATTCACCCCCACCATTCAAGCTCTTTTCTTCTTCCACATCCTGATTATTTCTTCTTTACAAACCAAAATAATAAATCCAGTACCTTCTAAATATTTTTATGTTATTATAAATATGGTATAGCCATATTTTTTATTCTATCCATCCTATAAATGATAAAGTCACCATCCGTGCATAAGTATGGCTTACCATCTCCACGTCCTGGTGTAGTTTGTTTTTCAAACATTTAATTATTTTGATGGGTATAATAATGAGTATAACTGATGTAAATAATAAATATAAAATGTTAATGATTAGGTATATATGATATAACATCCCGTTATATTTTATTTCACCATCAATATAATGATATTGTCGCTTGTGCGTAAGTACGGATTATCGTCTCCCTGAAAGTGATGACATTCATTCCCCATATTAATCATTCAAGAATAATTTTCATTTTTGGTTAAAAATAATTTTTCATAACTTAATATAATTTTGGATATGAATCAAATACATCCTATCCATAACAAACATGGATTACGTAACCAATCATATAAAGTAAAATATATCAGTTAACACCTGAAACGATGATACTACTAAAATTCTATTAACAAAGAAATATTGGAAGATAATATATGATATAATATTTATTTATATGATTCTTGTATAATTTAATAACAATTATTTAACTACTATAAAAGTGGTTATATTACCCATGACCATGTAAAAGTACATAGTAAGGTTTAATTCTACAATCTCTTCATTATCCGAGGTTGTTTTTATATGTGGTTATACTGGGACCACTTTATCATCCACAAATGTGTTTCATAAATATATATTCAAAAAGAATATTTTATGGTTTTATGGGAGGGATTATTTGACTAGATCATAATTTTAAATGGTTTAATTACTTATTCATCTAAATCACATTCATAATGTTCGTGTTTTCAAAATAGTTTTTAAGGGGTTATTTATATGAAAATGAATGTTTTTAAATTGATAATTCATTTCAGAAGTTTCAAAGTGGTATGGGAAACTTTTATTAAAAAAACTTCTTTAAATGTCTTCCTTTCTAAATTGTGTGACTTTTAAATGATTTCATGAAAAAGTGATATTTCTCTCAAAGAGTTTTATAAATCATTTTCATATATGTCAACATACATTGATGGATTTTAAGCTTTCTTGAAGTTGATTTATTATGATAGAAATCTTCAATATTTTATTGAAGGTTTTGTTATATTGTTGACTATGGATGTGTTATTTTTATACCATTCATGGTTTATAGATAACTTATTGACATTTCATATGCTAGTTTTAATAAGAATTTTTATGTTATGTTTAAACCTTTTCATATGAGGAATGCACTGGACTTAGTAAGTGACTGGAGGAGGCTGCGGTAACTCCTCAATGCATCGGTAGGTCTCGCGAGACAAAATAGTGTCTTGGCACAAGGCCTTGACAAAATATTATTTGTATTCTTGGAAAAAGGCTTATAATATGTGTTTTGGAAGTCTAGAATTATACATTAGATCATTATGAAATTGTCTATTTGATATTTCATTTGATTATACGACTAGTAGAATACCCACGAAAATTAGTAAATTGCATTATTTGATTTTTATTGGCCATATTATGCATAAGTTTATGTTTAAAAGGATTATTTTTTAGTCTTATAAACTTCTTTATATTTTTATGCTTATTTATGAAAATGTACACTATATTGTTATGCATACTTCACAGCTGAGCTCAGCCCTTTCTATGTTTTATTTTTCCCAGGATTCCAAGAAGTTTATTATGATTGATTCGTAGGGTTATGCTAGGGGATTAATGGAATTCTAAAAGGATAATTTATGTTGTGTTTTATTTTATAATGTTTTATGTAACATTCATGTATGTAATCTATTTTCCAAGACTGCTAAACTGATCAGTCTTTCTGGACTTGATTCCTTATAATCGTGCCAATGTATTAAAATAATGCACTATCTCTGGGCTTCTGGGGTCGGGGCATGATAGTTGGTATCAGAGGAAGTTTATCAACAAACTTGTAAATAGATTTAGATAAACTATTATTATATAACATTTCCCTAAGATAAAATTTGAGGATTAGGATAGACTAAATTCCTAGATTTTTGGTAATGTAGAGATTTTGTGTATTTTCTAAGCAATAAATCTCTGTCTGGAAATGAGTAGGTGGAGGAAGATTTGGCACAGATGTACCAAGGAGTGAAGACTCCAAAAAAGTGTTTCGGGCTTGACCCATGGTATCCTAGTACATGACAATGGGCCTCGCTTCACTCTAGGTTACGACACTCCCAGGGGATATGCTTAAGATAACTCACATTTTCATTACAAGACATTATGAACTATTTAGGAGTAAATAATTCCACAATGAAAAAATTTTATGATTATAGATTATTTGCATAATCATTTCAAATTACGTTATGTATTTTATAGGTTTGGAATTATGCATTGTGATTCGTAGACGAACCTAGTGTATTCCATTGTTTATAAATGACTCCTAGTAGAAGGAATGACAATTCCTGGAATATGCATGATCAAAAGATTAAGAAGGATCATATCTTCCATGGTATTAAGACAATATTTAAAAGGGAAATAGTCTCCCACTTATTCTCTTTATATGAAGATATAGTATCATTTGTTAATAAGATGAGTAAATAATTCTCTGAGTCCTATGACTTTTAAGGGAAGCAAGAGAAGAAAATGATGGAAGAGAGAAAGATGGATTAAGGTAAGAGGGGAAAGAATAATTTTCCAATATGTCATAACTGTTGAAAGAAACACCTCGGTAAATGCATGAAGGGAATTTTCGTTTTTTATATGTGTGGAGAAAAAGGACACCAAGTACGTGATAGAAAGGGTAAGAAAAAGTGTTCAAATCTACAATGTTTCCTCTGGAAAGAGTTGGGACACTATGCGAATCAATGTCTAAATCATCAGAGTATACCCCAAATGCTCATATTTGATAATAATCAAGTTATTATACTACCGATGATGAAGAGGAATGATTATATTTCTTATGCCGTTATTAAATCATTTTTTCATTTGAGTATTGTATTAACGATGTAAATGTTTTAAGAATTATACACTATATAAGGACTATACTGCAGTACTATTTCATTAAGGATTTGAGATTGTGTGGTACCAAGAAAAGTGACTCAATAGCATGTTAAACAATTTGGAAAATACATGGTTGATGGAAAGATAAAAATTTAATATGGTCCTGATACCAAGGTAATGATTTTTGAATAAGAGATGATTGATTTGGATAACTTATGTTAGATATTATTGACATGCTTGGAACTGATTAATGGTTTGTTTATTCAATTATTGTTGGATTTTAAATATATTTTGAATATTAGAAGTATATCCAGTATTCTATATGGAATAAGGGAGAATGAATGTAATCAATATTATTTTACGGTAATTTAGGGTGTTATCGTGTTTTAAAAAAATACATGATAAAGTTATTCACATGTTATAGAATGGAAAAAAGATTCATCATTATGATTACCTTCCATATAAATTTCGGACTATGAATTTAGATAGAAGTATTTTAGATAAGTCTAATGGTTTTAATGGGTTAAGTTTGAAATTGGAAACTATTATCTTGGTTAAAAAATTTGATAAGATTACTTTTGGATTTTAATAAAAAGGACATCTCGGAGGTCGGGTGATAACTCATCACGTCTGACAAAGATGCGAGACATGTACCCATAACCGATGGGTGACAAAGGTGCATCAACTACCACTGGCCTACATGATGTCCAGGTTTTTATAATGTAGTTTTTTTTAAAACATTCTGACAAATGAATTATAAATTCATTATTTTTGGAACACCATATGATTAGGATAAATAATTTTTTTGAATTCTATTATCTTTTGGAGTGAAAGATGAATTTGTGGTTAGAATTAGTTGAATGATAAAACACTACCTGTCAAATATATATATTTTTCTCTTATTCTATGAAGAAATTAATTCTTGAACTTTAGGGAATAGATACTAAAACCAAAAATGTGTTATCATAATACCTTAGGTTTTGTTGAACTGATGATATTTTAAATCATCATATATCGATGGTTTTGAGGCCCTCAACTGTACACTTTTTTGGGATTGATAACCTCAATAACTCCCTATAAATATTTACTTTTTCACTCTAATCATGTGTCTCTAATTTCTACTAATTTTCTCATAATCTAGGTCATAATTTGGTGGTGAATTTTTCATTTCCCTTTCCCTCTTATTAAGACAAAATTTTATTAACCCAATTTCTGATATGGGTTTCCCACAAAGGTATTTTTCTATTTTTAACCTTTTATTTTTGAATAATAAATTTAAATTGCCAGGAAACAATTTGTTGAAGGGGGAGAAAATGTAACACCCCAAAATTTCAAAGTACTCTATCTCATTAATGTAATTCAATAGCTTGCGCTATGCGTAACACTGATTTTGAGCGCACCACAACTTACCAAACTAGCCATTCAAAAAACAGTTATGAATAGTATTAACTTCATTTTGAATCTTATAAACTCTATATAATTTTAACATCCATGTTATATTTTTCATAGACATAATATAAGACAAATTCATTTTTTCAGATAACTGTTGTATATTTCAAAACAAATGTAATTTTACTACATTTTAAGGAAAATTCCATCATCAAACCAATATTTGACTCTTTTATATATTCAATTTAATGATATATAATTATTTTTTATAATAATGGCATAAATGTTCATTTTGGATAAATATTTGTTACTTTTCTGATAACATTCATATTTTGAGGAATAGTGAAAAATACAATGCTTTAGTAGAAAACATCTTTTTTAAATGAAATAATTAATAGTGTTAAATTATGAATTTTAATGATTTTTTGTATAATTAGATTATATTTTTATTATTTAATACAATATAGGCCATTATAAGTAATTTCACATTTAAATTTGACAGAAACACTTGTCAATATTTTGATAGTTTTTACTTTTTTAAAGACCTGATTTTTTGTTTTGACAATAGGAATTAATTATAATTTAATTAAATAAATTTATAGGTTTTTAATTTGGTAAAATAAATATCATATTTTTATTTTTAACATAAAAATTATCTAACAGAGAATTTTTGGTATATTTCTGAAAACAGTCTTTTTTTAAATAGTGAAAAACTCTACAATATTGTTTAAAATTGACTTTTTATTTATATTATTATTTATATTATATAAATTTATTTTAAGTAAAAATAGATATATAAATCCTATATAATTTCAATGTAATTCATTGGAGTCATTTTAAAATAAATTTAGAAGTATATGTTTTACTGAACTTTTTACCATTTTTACCCACCTTCTAGGAGCATTAGAAAATTTTCATAAAACATAATTTTACCAATTTTGCGATTTCAATTTCAAAAATATGAGATACACAGTTTATATCATTAAGTAAAATGTGGTTCAATAAGATGAAAATCATTTTTTGAGAATAGAAACTTTTGAATTTTATTTACCACTGTGAAAAGTAAATAGGGTAATTAAAGGTAAAAATGATATTATAATTACCATAACACATGTCCTAATTATATTGGATAAGTGTATTTATACCAGAAACAACCTTGTAAATATAATATGACCTTTTAGGTCTACATGTATTTCATTAGGGCCTTTATTATTATTTTATTTGAAGAAGAGTAAAAACTGTTAAATTTAATGTTTATTAAATAAAACATTTTTTATACAGGATTATACATAAGAGAAATTCAAATATAAAAATTCATAGAAAGATAAAACTATATCCTGCATAATGGTATTTAATTTTTAATTTTTAGACTTTAAATAATTAAATTTATTTATGGCACAATGATGATGAAATAATTACCTTATTAATGAATGATTAAAACAAGTGATATTTTAAATATCCAAATAAAAGTAAATTGAAACATATGATGAATTACACCACTTTTATAGGTTAATATGACATTTTAAATTTTATTAGAAAATTTTTTCGAAGTGAAAAGGTTTTTCTGACTTTCACAAAAACAAAATACCAAATCGTATCAAAATTGACATAAATTTGTTTTTAAAACAAATACTATATTATTTGTTGATATAATATCCCTAAAATCAATGTATAAAAAAGAGCTTAAATAATATTATATATGTCATTAATGAACCACTTTATATTCTCTTGGAAGTTTATTGTATGTTTATTAACCATATAGTTTAAGAACACAAGAAGACACCATAAAAGTCCAACTATTTAACTAATAGTTAAATCTAAAAGATAAGGTTAATATGGTGACCCAAACTTTTCTAAAACCTATTGGTTGAGATTATTTCGACCCATAAACTCCTTATATTATAAATAAATCAATTGGGATTCATTATAAACCGAAAAGTATTTTATAATAAAATAATATTTCAAAGATTTCATATGGTGCCCCTCACCCCTCTTATAAAAGAGCCCTTCCCATTCTATCAAAATCACACCTCCAATGTCATTTGGCTCGGCCAAAGCCTACCCAAATATCCTCCCGACATCCATCGCATCATACTAGAGGCATTACATTGATAATAAAGCCATTATATGGTGACCTTTTGATCAACTCAAAAGGAAACACCCGAAGAAGAGGTAATAATTTCACCACCCTCTTTCAAGTTTTTTTCTTCATCCACTTCCTCATTCATTGTTGTTTACATGCCAAAATAAAAAATACAATACCTTCTAAAAACATTTGTGTTAATATAAAAATGGTACAACACTATTTTTTATTCTATCCATCGTATAAATGACAAAGTCACCATACGTGCATACGTACAATTTTCCGTCTCCACGTCTTGGTGTAGTTTGTTATTAAAACAATTAATTATTTGGATGGGTATAATAATTAGTATAACTGATATAAAATATAAATATAACATGTTAATGATTCTGTATATATGATATAACAGGAAATTACATATGATTTCATCATCAATATAATGATATTTTCGCTCGTGCGTACGTACGGATTACCGTCTCCTCAAACGCGATGAGATTCATTCCCAATCATAATCATTCATGAATAATTTTCATTTTATGAGTAAAAATAATGTTTAAGAACTTAATATAATTTTTTATATTAATAAAATACATCATATCCATAAAAACATGGCTTACGTAACCAATCATATAAAGGAGAAAAAATCAGTTAACACCAGAAATGATGATACTACACAAATATTATTAATAAATAAATATTAGAAGATCTTATATGATATAATATTTATGTATATGATTCATGAATAATTTAATAACAATTATTTAACTATTATACAGGAGGTTAAAGTACCCTCAACCAAGGAAAAGTTCAAGGTAAGGGTTAATTCTACAATCTCTTCACTATCTCAGGTTGTTTTTATGTGAGTTTATACTGGGAAATCTTTATCATACACATCTATGTTTCATAAATATATTTCAAAAAGAAATATTTTATGTTTTTATGAAATGGAATCATTGACTAGATCAACATTTTAAGTGGTTTAAATATTTATTCTTCTAAATCATTCTCATTAATTTCTATGTTTTTAAAATGGTTTTTAAGGATTCATTTATATGGATATGAATGTTTTTAAAATTTTAATTCCTTATAAAAGATTCAAAGTGGTTGAGGACAAATTAATTAAAAAAGAACTTTAAATTTCTTCCCTACACAATTATGTGACTTTTAAATGTTTCCATGAAAATGGATATTTCTCTCAAAAAAATTTACAATTTTTTTTCATATATTTCAAAATTAATTGATGGATTTTAAGCTTGTTCGTAGTTGATTTATTATGATACAGATATTCCATATTGTATTAATGGTTTTTTGATATTTTTTATTGTATATGTGTTATTTTTATATCATTCAAGGATTATGGATAAAGTATAGAAGTTTTGTATGATATTTTTAATGCGAATGTTTAGGTTATGTTTAAATATTTTCATTTGAGGAATTCATTGGACTTAGTATGTGACAAGTGGAGCCAATTATAGCTCATCTATGCTTCAGTAGGTCTCATGAGGCAAACTAGTGTCTTGGCACAAGGCCTTAAAAAAATATTTTTTGTAGTCTTGGAATAAGGTCTTGACTACGTGGTTATGAATTCTGGCATTATGCATTCCACCATTATGAAATTGGATATTTGATATTTCATGTGATTATTGAACTAGTAGAATATCCATGTGAATCAGAAAATAGAATTATTTGATTTTTATTAGCCATATTATGCAGACTTTTATGTTTATAAGTCTTATGTTTAGTCTTATAATTTGCATTAAATGTTTATGATTATTTATAAAAGTTCATCTATATTGTTATCCTTACTAAGAATCTGAGCACACCCCTTTCTATGTTTTATTTTTCCCATGATTCCAAGAATTGTATTATGATTGATAAGCAGGGTTATGATAGGTGATTAATGGAGTTCTCAAAGGATCATTTATGTTTTGTTTTTTATTATCTAATGTGTAATTTAACGTTCATGTATGTAATTTATTTTCCACGACATCTAATCATATCAGTCATTTGAGACATGATTCCTTGTAGTCATGCCAATGTATAAAAACAACGCACTGACACTTGGATTTTGGGGTCAGTGCATTACAATTGTGGAGCGATATGTACTCGATGAGTGTGACCTTGGAACCATGCAGCGGATCTACGTCTAGAAGTGGATGAGACATTTCATAATAAGAGTTTTTTATCAGTATATTTGTGATTTAATTGGTTATAATTATCTTGTGCATCATATTGAAAAACCATTAATTGATTATCTGAATACTCTTGGATTATTCTGCTTGTTGATTTTGGGGTTTCGTACAAGGTATTTTAACACTTACCCCTACATGGGCTCTACCTAGACAAGTCAATTCATATATAGATGATGAATCATTATACAGATTACTTGGTGGAACAATAGTTTGTAAAGCCTATTTTTCATTATAAATTATGATGTGTACACCCCAATTTCATTTGATAGCAGTCCCCACCTTCAATGAAGGATGGAATTTATTTTTTTTCTAATTTTATGTGTGATTTTATTTTTCTTCATTTTATTATTTATAATATATTTTGTTGTAGTATAATTATTATATTATCTATGTAATCATTATTTTTTCTTATTTTTTTTAAAATACATGACTGTATTGTCTTTTACATTTGTGAGTCCTTACAGATACATTAGGACAATTCCTCCTAAGAGTGTGATATGCCTACTTAGAACTAGTCACCATCACATAGACTATAGAGGGGGGGGGGTTGAAGTATTTTTACATCGATTCACAACTGGTAAGGTAGTGAAATAGTGGTAGCATAGAGAGTATTTATAATGGAGTCAAGGTTTGTAATTTTTTCTAGATGTGAGTGTTGGTTTGGGAATTAATAAAATAGTGATATCTTTTTTGAGATTAGATTTCAAGCAACTGAATCCAGTGTGGGTGTGGTTGCCGACGTATCTATTCACTAGTAATCTAATTAACTACTTGTTGAATCATCACATGTAGGCACCAAAGATTAGGATTAATTTAGGAAATGAATCATATATTAATGGGTTATGATTTCTATGTTCTTCTAGAGTGATCTCACAAGAAATATATATTGATTATGTTATGTCTTGTCTACTATTTGGATGTAATCATAATAATAGCCTATGAGTTTTCCACAAATATTTTGATAGAACGTCCTAATTAAAAATTAGGCCTCACTGAAAGGTGTCACTAATGAGGAAGTATTTGTTCAAGTTGGTTAGTATTTGTCATTTAAACCCATTGATCAGATTTTAAACCCAACTCTAGCGCTTTAGGTGGATGAAACATTCCAAAATTGGTTATGGATGGATCCTTCGGTTTTGTATGGTAATGTTAAGGGTTTCAGTGACTTATCATGAACTATAAAGATAGAGGTATTTTAGGATACTATGTAATCATGATCCACTAATATCATATGTGAGACGCATGTCACAAAACACGAGGCTTCCCTCGATTTCTTATGGAATGTTCAGTTCTCTACATTACTATGTGGATATTGTTATGATTATAAAAGACAAATCACATGGTATTTTCATTCATTTTTTGTTAGAGTAAGATCAGTGGTAGACGAAAAACCTAGGTATAGAAGGTTACTTATGTAAGGATGTATATGGGGAGATTGATGTCAATAAGTGTCTAGGAAAGAAGTAGGTAGTGGCAACCTATTTGGATTGATTCTACCACAAAAACCCAGTGGTGAACAACAACAGGCTCTAGAATCCAGTTGTTAGAATATTGGAGAGCTCTAGTTGTTGGTGGGTTTTTTCCCAGAGGATGGAGGACTCTTATGTGGGATGATCTGTGTTACATCTACACATGATGTTGTATTAGTAGACTTAGGTAAAATCCACTCACTTTCCTCAATTGTTCAATATATTTTCCATAGAGACTTGAGGATTTGTTTCCAGCCTATTTTGGTGATTTTTTTGTTAATTTTGACATCAAATGAAGAGGATAATATAATCCACCATGAAATGTTCTTCATTCATGTTCCAAAAACCCTATAGGTGAGTAAGTCACCCAAAGAGGATAGTTTCTATGTTTGTTTTATTTTTTCCTATAAATTGTTTTGGGTTTTCTATTGTATTGTGGTGGAAAAATATCCCTTATTGTGTTAAATAAGAGGTCATGGAAATGAATGGGTTATACGTAGTAGGATCTCAAGGAGTATTTTATTATAGTTTGAGGTACAGTGTGTGTTTCCACTTCCCTAGATTCTATTTTCACCTAGAGACATAATCCCCCTCTCCTAATGAATAGCCCAAATTTGAGAGCTAGATGAACTAATTGATTAGTTGTTTTTATCCATGTAAAAATGTATCATACAGAGAGTATCATCAATTTTAAGAATCTACTGATAGTATGACCATAATCTAGGAGGATAGAGATCCTTGTGATGAATCTCTTCATTACAGTTTTGAGATATTATGATGTCTTCCTCAATATGGTATAGTATTCTACCATACATGAACATTTTTCACTATGTAGTTTTTCAATGTTTCAAGCTTGTTCGGATGGATTTTCCATAGTTGACAAATTTTTCCCTCATGTTGAGTATGATGAACTCATTCATAACAATTTAACAATGATTTTATATCAATTGTCTAGGGATAACACTTGATATTATGATTTTATTATATATTTTTTTTCCTATAGTGGTTGTATAGTATGAGGATTTAATTCCAATGGATTTTTCAAGATTGAGTCCTGACAAAGAGTTAGTCTTCTTCCATGACTGGAACCATGGTTATCCCATAATATTTGTGATAGTACATCAGATGGAACCTATTGAGATTTGTAAACTAAATTCTCAATAGTTTATCTAGTGTGTGGGAGTGGTGCCTTTTTTTTCAAAGATATTGTAGAGTTGGGAATCATAGTTAAAATATCATTAGTAAGAAATTTATATCCTTGGTAGCATGATTTTTTGGAATCATAGGAAACCATCGACAGAACTTAAAAGAATTAGAGACCTAGATGAGAGGTTAGTATCCCCACCTTTTTATTTTTATTATTGTTTTAGGGATAAAAATAAATGAATGTGGTAATAATTTAATTTCCCATTTTTCTCCATATATGACATTTAAATATTTATTTGAATATTTTATGTTCCATTTTCTAAAACGGTGAATGAATCTGAGGATCGATGCACCCATTCACGATAATTTAAAAATATTTAATATATTTATATCAGACTCATGTATGATTACTAAAAGATGGAATACCACCCAAACCATTCCATAAGATTGGACATATGATAACGCCATTGAGTTTTATAAATAGGGATTTCACAAAGAATGATAAAAACATTGTAGAAGATAGATATTATGTTCCATCATGGTGGAAATAACTATATAACTAAATTATTATTTCATTTATAGCCAAAAACTAGTAAATGTATATAAATATGTGGTTAATATAAATTAATATGTTTATCTTTAAAACTATAGATATTTCGAAGGTTTTTTTTAAATTTTATTTGTATGATGTCAATAGACCGATATCAAATACAGGTCCATGTAACAATGTAGATTGTGGATCTCATAAAAGACAATTATGTGTGATAATTCTTCATCAGTGAATAATCCAAATTATGGTAGGGAATTTGGTTTCTGTATTTATACTTATTTTTTATCCAATGATGAAAACAAATCAATTTAATAAATGGTTCAATCTTAGAATGGCCATTTATGTGGGTTTTGGTTTGATTATCTATAATTTTAGGGATAATTAATTTTTTTTTCAATGTATGTTTTTTCATTATTTGATACACAATGGATAAAGGATAATCTGAATAATAAATGGGGTTTGTTCCCCATATGTTTTTGTCGTTTTATTCAATAGTTCTCTCTTTTCCATTTTTAATAGTTTTTTTGGTTGTTAGTTTGATGAATACCCTGAAGGAGATAATTTCAAGATCAATATTTTGCATAATAAATTGATTCATTAAATCCAGTTCACGAATTGTAATGGGATAGTGTTGGGAAATAAGGGTGGACAATCAGATTCATATTATAGAACCTCTACATTAGTATGGTGGTGTTGAGGCATGATTGTTTCCCTTTATGGAGAAACATGAATGGTTGGAATGTTGCCAGTGGATACATACATGATCAAATGGATTAAGATCAATATTTCAATGATTTTTGTGAAAGATCATTGAAATTTAGTGGCATGAGGAAATACCCACTAAGATATATTATATTCTATAAAGTAATGATATACATGTAATTTCCTTTAAAAAAAATCTATGTCTATTTATTAGAGCATTGGATATAGTTTCCATGAATATTTAATGATCAAATGTTGTGTGGTCCCTACCACATCTCAAGTGGATCCTAACTGTCAAAACTCAGCGTATACATGGAGTACATTCCCAAGAGGATGGGTGGTGTTGTACACCATGTGGGCCATGAAACACATTTTTTACACCCTAGAAGGTAGAATAAGATGAATAGGATTTTGATACATAGGAGACCAAGTGGATCAAAATGTCATGCATGACAGGATACAGACTGTGAACATAGGAAATAACATGCACATGGGAAGGAAACTCACTAAGTATCGACTGACACCCACCACCCAAAAAAAGTTTATATGGGTGTTAATTGGTTTGGAATAAGTAAACAAGAATATTTTTATAGTGAAAAAAGTCAATGTAGTTTGGAACAACCCAGTGTACACATTCATAAGAAGGAAGACACACCGAATCCAAGATCAATACTTACACATGATGTTACCTCAGTGGACATGACTTGTACTTTCTAAACATACATACCAGTGATTTTTGGACTCATAAAGTACCATTATAAATATAAATTCAATGTACACCTAGGTACATTCCCTCTACACATTCTATGATAGGTTTTATTAATCTATCCATAGATAAGGATTATTGTGGGAATCTGTGAGATTCATTAGACCAGTATCCGTAGAGTGTGTTCCGATGGTTCATTCATATGATAGATATTTGATTCATTACATTCTCATAATTGAGGGAGAACATTGTACCACTCTTTATTATTAGTGTAGTGTGGTAGATTTCCCTTTTTTAGGAATATCTTATCAGAGTCTACTTGGACTAGACCAAAAAATAGTATGGAAAAATTATTCCATTAAGAGTCCAATATTTGTCCACATTTCATTAATTTTTTCATATGTATATTTTTTTAATTTTTTTAACACAAAAAAACATGGCTATTAATCCCATATCTAAAAGAATTATTTCTAAATGCTCAAGTCTCCCCTTGTGATCCATGGGAATTGAATCTGTAGATGTGAATTGAGATCTAATCCTTCTGATGTGGTATTAGTATGACTAAGTAACTATTGTGGATGAACCCTTTTAGTTTCATATTTTCTTCTTGTATGATATATATGATGGTAGTGACCTCTAAGATATGTTGTGCCAGTGGCAGTATAGATCGAGGAGACGTTCTTCCTCGATGAGTGTGACCTCTATATTGGAAGAATCCGATATTATCATAGAAATATCTAAAGAGTGATATAATCCACTTTAGTAAAAATAGTGAATGTAGGGATCATTGTGTTATATCACAAGGATGGAAATTTCATTCATACCTCATAGTGAATATTTAGATGGTAGTGGTTTATAACTTTGATACTCCGAGTCTTTTATAAGTATTTCTGGGATATCCTTTGTTATTATTTTCTCAAATATCATATTTTCATACTAGTGTATTATGATATTACTACTCTTGATTCTTTATTCATGGTTATTTTGGAGTTTTTACCTAGGTATTGTTATACTAACCCCCTGTATGGTTTTCCACACATTTCATGACTTATGAAGATAGTGAAACTTTTAACAGAGTCCATGGATATCCAAGAGATGGTTGAGTAATGTTTGGTCATGATAGACTAATGTGTATATTGGTGTTGCAATTGACAACAGTCTCCAGCTTCTGAGAATGTCATAATTTATTGTTATCCACTATTTGGTGGGATATTATTTTTAGATTAATTTATGGTGTTCTATAGTTTTGGGATTATAGATGTATTTATGAATTGTAATTAGCTGTTTTTCATTTTAGCATTATATGGGCATTGATTTGTGTGATTGTGTATATTTGTATTATGATACTGATTCATAAGTTATTTCTATAACTACATGGTGTTTGACACCATCCCACTTCCTATTTAATACTTTCTTGGCGTTTTTGTGGCTCATGCCCCCAAAGTCTGGGTGATGATGTGACCTTGTCCCCCCTTAAATAATTTATTCTGAATTTTTTTACTAGTTATCTACTAAAAAACAAATGGAATTATTTCCTGTTATATTCCTAATCTTCCTATGTTTTCTTCTCTATTTTTTTATTAAAAAAATTACATTGAAATGTAATGTTTTTCAATTCATCAATTGATTATATCTACTGTAATAAGTCACCGTAGGTTCATAATTATAATTCTATTGAGGTTTTAGCAATATTCCATCATATGAGTGTATATGTCTTTGATATGGTATTCATTTCCATAAAAATTATAAATATATCTTAAATATACTTTATAATAGATGGGTGCGATATCTAATTTTCATGAAACTACTCTAATTTTCCTTTATATTTTAAAATTCCAAAAAAAACACGGGGATTATCTTCAACTTTAAAACAATTCATAAAAATTGTCTCCATGGTGGAAACATTTATAATATATTATACCTCTCTTGGAATTGCTACTATTTCCTTCAATTATCCAAATAAATCTTTTTCATATCTAATATACTTTGATATGATTTTTATTAGTCCATAATTTATCATTATTCTCTTATACATAAACCTACCCTATTAGCATCCATTTTCCATATTTTTCCTAACAACATTGTGTACAATTAATATTCTTATGAAATTTCATGTATTTCTAAATTTTCATGGTTGAACAGAATGTTTTATTATATTTTAGTTACATCATATGAAGAGGTTTATCCCACTATAAATAGATCTCACAAGAATATTATGTCAACATGTCTTCTAGTGTCAGAAAAGTAATTTTAGACTACCAATTTGTTTGATGAAAATAGGATATTACAAAATTAAACTGTATATCAAGATACATTTGATGAAACTTATAGAATTTCAATCTCAACTGTGGTCAATGATTGACAAAAATTTATATTTTTTCCTTATTATGTATCAATATTTTTTTAATTTTGAGTCAGGAAACGTGCTCAAGTGGTAGGTCTTCCCTAGTCAATAAAAAATTTAATGTCTTGGTTAAGTGATAAATGATAATAAATATATGAACTTCATTTAATTCAATTTTTTTTTTATAGTGAAAAATTCCATGTGAAATTTTCCTACTTCTATATTGGTATAGAATGAGGATTCATCAATCTCTTAGGATTTTTTCATTCAGCAGTTACCAGCATGTATACTATAAATCATGACACATATTCCTAAATTACCCTATTTTTACACTCCCATGAGAAATTTTATCTTAAATCCCTATGCATAATTATTATACCAATGTATAAAGAGTGAATTTCAGAAATTCTCATCACCTAGTAAAACCGTCATTATTTAAAGTAATTATGTATAACATAACCTCATTTGAAATATTATGATTCCCTCTATATAAATGAATTCTTTTATTTTATCATTATAAATTAATTTATAACTACTTTTTATATATTTATGAACATGCTAGGAAATAACAATAATTTATTGTAAATTGGATTGATCAATTTATTAGAAAAGAAATTATGGCTCCCATTACCAAAAAATATCATATAAGACTTTATTAAATCCCTGAATTTTGAATCCTAAATATTCTACATCATTGTCAATATTTTTAGTCTCAACTACTAAATATATTTACTACATTTTTTGCTGCCCGCAGATAATAGTGTGTTGATAAATCATAGTCCATGGCTTGTTCTAACCATCTTATTTAGTATACGTTGATATCATTCGAACATAAAATATACTTCAATATTTTCTGTTATATATATATATATGTATGTATCACATTATCCTCAATATCAGTAGTGCCTATAAAAAATAAATTCAATTTCAACTAATTCCAACTCAAGGTCATAAGATAGATTATTATGTTCATGGATCTTTAACAACCATTATTAATAAGTAACCACCTTATCGGTACTAATAACAACACAACCCAATCATATCGTCAATGTATCAATATATGGTACAAATCCTTTAACTACTAATAGTATGTATAATATTAATTCATTGTTAACTTTCATATGCAAAAATTTAAAATAGTCATCACATTCATTAGACCATGTATATTTAAAACTTTTAAATGTAAAATTATATAATGGGGAAAAATTGAGAATTTATTTATAACTACCTATTTTTATTTAAAAAATATAAAACTTATTTTCTCCGTTATATTCTTTAGTGAAAGATATTATTTTATATCATTTTTCTTCAAAGTATCTATAAATATTCCAGCTTGTAGATCCATTTTTTATATGAAAAGAAACTTCATCAATCAATAATTAACACTTACTAAATATCCCATAGAGTTCATTTTCTCTATGGGTCTCATAAATTATTCAAATATAGCTCACTATCTCAACATTCAATTAAATTGATATCTTGATATCATTAATGAATTAAATTGTGATTTTAAAAAGATAATTCAAGAATTATCTATAATTCAAATCCATAAAAACAGAAGTTGGTTTAGTAAAAATGAATAGATTTAATATAAAATCATAATGTCTACATATTATAAGAAATTTTTTATTTGGTATATCAACAATTGTTATTATTAACATATAATAAAAATTGTGAAGATCATTATTTTTGGAATGTTGATATTTGTAACGTTGATGAAGTAATCTAAAAATATGTCACAAGGGATCCTCTTTCATTACAATAATGGAATTTATCTCTATGTAATTGATACAAAATCTCATACACACATCCATCATCATTATAAATTAAATATGTTCTCCCCATGGTGAAACAATAGGGTACATAAATCAACTTCCACAAAACTCATATTGTTTTTTCATCAACTCTTTCTAGTCTAATAGTTCCATTATATTAGGAATATTCCTTAGCTCTAGCATTAAGAATGAATTTAATTGAAAAATCAATTTCACGATCAAGATGATAGTTAGTTAATTATTCTATAAATATATCAATGTATTTTTGAAAAATATTTACATACTATATCCTTTGGATAATCTTCATGTATGTAGATAGTGATTTTACTTTCATTTCTAAGAAAAATATCATTACATGAAGGTAATATATGATAGTTTATGTAATACTTGAGAAGTGTAGTATCCCATTTGAAAAAAATGGATTCTATACCGCCTTCACAAATTTTAATATAATTATCCATGAATTGTATTCCCATATTATAAATTCAAATACATAACATTCAAATGATTATGTAACAATCAACTATTGTTTTAATAACCATGTTTTCAATAAAAAAAATATATTCTTTCTAATTGGAATACCGAGGAGAGTCTTTATTGTAATGAGAATCTCTTTGGGTGTGTTTACTAACAACCTTTTTTGAGAGAATTAAGTGGATGATCTAATGTTATCCGCAATAATCGAATATATAAATGAGTTCCTTGATCTTGAATCAAATATTGCATTAAAAAATATTGAGTTTGAGAATAATTAATTTGATATCACATCATTATATACTTCAACATTTTCTATATTGATTTCATAATCATTGTCTTTCTATGTTGTTATTTGTGATGGTAAATTCACTTTATGCTTGGGGAATTTATTTTCATATACCGATATTTATTAATATTAATGGATTGAAATTAAAAAAAATTATAAAATTATATTTCATTAATGAGATTGATGATATTTTTTTATATTTTTGATTTATTTACAATTAAATAAAAGATATTCCAAGAGTGTTCACTTCAAAAGTTATTACATTTTTTGAAATTTTACTCTTCCATTATTCCCATATAAAATAGTTTTTTAAACATGTGGTCAAAAAAATCCTCTTCCCTTAGATTATTTTAAAGTAGTAATTCAAAGACAACATGATTTCAGTCATTATGGAAGTTGAAAATATATCATCACTTGATTTAATATTATAAGAAACTAATCCCCTTAGATTGATATTTTTTGCTTTATCATGAAGATATCAATATTTATTTTCTTTTGACATATATAATATCTATATATATAGATAATACCATACTGTTATCCTTATACTCAACAACATTTTACACATCCTTCCCTCTAATATTGATGGATTTCTTTTCCATATCATCCATTTGATTATGTGGAATGTATTTTCTATACAATATGAAATTACCATTATTTTTTGTTTTCATTACCATTGGATTAGGAGTTTAAATTTTGTTATATGGGATGTAAAATTTTGATAAACAATCATCATGGAATAAAATAATTATTTAAAAAATCAATAGGTCATTTTGGACATGAAATGAACATCAAGATGGATTTCTAGAGTCTGAGAGATCAATATAGGAGGGTTCCAGAAAAAAAAATACAATTGTATAAATAGCTATCTAGACTCACTCAACTGGATACCTAGAGTTGTGGGAACTAGCCTAGAATATCTCATTGGATCACTGACTAGCTGGTTGGACACTGTATCTATGGTGGGACCTATTTTATAATTTTTAGGGATTTTTTGAGGGTAAATTTAAGTAGGGGAATTATATTCTTTTTGGTGTTGGGGAACCCATGTTATAGCATGTATAGGAGGTTATTAATTCCCATTTCCAAGATAATTTTCACTACCACTTGAAAAATATTATCCTCCTTAATTATGTTGATATATTTAATGAATTTTACTAGAAATCCAATATTAATTTCCTATGTCATTTTGTTTTCATACACCCCCTTAAATAACCTCAAAATATAGTTAAATTTTTTAGGGTTTTAGAAAACATATCACTAGAGAATGGTGAGATCAACTATCAATGATGAGGATTTTATAGGTCCTTCAGATATTTTTTCATGAGAGCTTGTATTCATGATATAACAAGTTGATTCATTTCAGGTTTTTTGTTCATTATATATTATAGATAAGTTTTATTTACAGAATTTATAATAATGATAGAATGAGTAATTTGTGATTAAGATTTATCCAAGATAAATTTTGGGGGTGTGAGGAACCTTCTATTAGTGGCTGGTCATGGTCTAGGAATCCTAGTGGAACATGATGTGTATTTACAGAATTTTAATCAACTGAAATATTTTTATAATTAATTATAATTTTTTTAACTCTTGGTTTTTATTTTTTGTATTGAGGTAGGTTCCTGGTAGCTTGGAAAATACTCAGTTTTCTTTTATGATCATGGTTTGGGCATGCAAGTGCTAGGAAGAATCAAATAGGACTCTGTGGTTCTCATTGAGGAATTAACTCCACATTTGAGATAAGTGACTCTCAAATATAAATTAAGATGTTTTTTATTCTCAAAATATAATAAAGGATATGTTTTATGGTTAAGAAATTGGTATTGAAAATAATCAGATCTCTTTTATGACCATGGTTTGAACATGCAAGTGCTAGGAAGAAGCTTATAGGACTCTGTGGTTCTCATTGAAGGATTTAACTCCACATTTGAGGTAAGTGACTCTCAAATATAAATGAAGATGTTTTTTATTCTCAAAATATAATAAAGGATATGTTTTTTAGTTCAAAATTGGGTTATGAGGACCCTAAGAGTTCTTATTCGAGACATTGGGGTAAATTTTGAGCCCCTATGTCATGACCCGCCTCCCTGGGCCCCGAACCATATCATCTGACCCCATGGATCCCCTGTAATACCTTGGTTTCCTTCCCAACACACCATAGGATATTACTCTCTAGGGTCGCTTATCAGACTAATAACTATCCCCACAGGCCAACACATGTTATTTCAGTGTGTTTTGTCCTCACTCACACACACCCTGGGAAACATCCCAGAAGGTCACCCATCCTGATTACTACTCCACGCCAAACATGCTTAACTGTGGAGTTCTAATCAGGTAGGATCCCAGAAAGAAAGGTACACCTTGTTGATATGGCTAGTAACATTAAGCCTTTTAAGTCTCACTTTTCCAGGGGTGTTGAATTATCCACCGCTTTAAAGCACAACTCCCTCGTTGGGGACCTCAATCCTCAAACCTATTTGGTGCCTAAGCACTTACGGCTGGGTATTGGCTCTGATACCATTTTTTCACGACCCACCTCCTCGGGTCTTGAACCTTGTCATCGGACCCCATGGGTCTCCTGTAATACCTTGGTTGCATTCCCAGCACACCATAGGCTATTATTCACTTGGGTCGCATATCAGAATAATGATTGTCCCCACAGGCCAACACATGTTCCCTCAGTGTGTTTTGTCCTCACTCACATACACCCTGGGAAACATCCCAGAAGGTCACCCATCCTGATTACTACTCCATGAAAAGTATCCTTAACTATGGAGTTCTAATCAGGTAGGCTCTCAAAAAGAAAGGTGCAACTTGTTGACATGGGTAGTAAAATTTAGCCTTTTAAGCCTCACTTTTCTAGGGCAGTTACACCCTAAAATTGATTCAGATCTCTTGATCACTTGAGATGGATTTTCATTTACTAGTTACTTAGACACATATGTTTTAGTGCCTCTATTTAGTTGAAAAGTGGCATGAAGATGGTCTCAATCTATGAGATGTGTATTTAAGAGATACCTACTATATTCTTTAAGGATATTAGGGAATGAATGGATTGATATCTGTTTGATTATGATTTTTGATACTACGGTGTGTTTAACAGATGATGGGAACCCCCTTATAAGGCTTAACATGTGTGTTGTAATTCAAGGTGATTGTGATATATCTATCAGTAGTCATCGTAGGTTGAAATTGTGGGTTTACCATGGGTGATGGGTAGTGTGATATATTATAAGATATGTGAGATGATATATAAAATATTATCTAATGAGTTATTCATGACTTGACACCGGGATAACAATGGAAATTTTCATTGGCACGGTACCACTCCTATGACTTCTGAGATGATTATAATATGTTTAATTGGTTTATAATATGTGTAATAAAAATTAATGAGTTATTGGGGTTAGTATTATTAAATAAGTACATGAGTCCTATGATAGGGTGATCCTTTGGGGAGCAATGTCACTAGTGGATTATGGGGTTAATATGTTATCAATAATACTATTTCTGTTTCGAGGACCTTGTTAACACGATTTTGTGAGATTTGAGATGAGTTTTGATGAGTGTATTGGTCTCCAACTACTAGTACCATTTGATGAATTGGGAAGCCAAGTTACTGTCTGGGAACCTATGTGAATTTTCATAAGAGACCATTGCTTGAGTATTCTTGGCACGATATACTGAGGGGAAATCCAAAGAGCTTTTCAATAATGTTTAGGGTATTTATTTCCACTGTAATTTATTCTGAGATAGGTTAATGGATTCTCCATCCCAAAAGTCTAAAATTATAGGTTCATTTTTTAGGGACCATGCATTATGAATATTCTTTTTCATTTGGTTTTTTTAGGACCATTACATCTGTGCCTCGTGGTAGTTGATAATCATTTATTCAAACGAAGAATTTTTTTTTGAATGTATCATATATTGTTTTGGATGGTGTGCCTGATTATTATCTATTCTTAGTTGGCATGGGATGATAGCTGTCATTGGGGTAGGTTCAAGGTTTATGTGAATTCGGTGCACCAACCATGATTGAGAATTGATAGGTATGGTAATTTTGATTTATAAATATGACCAGTATCTATGGGTATTGGGTTGAGGTTTTTCATACAACCATACACATCATCATTATTTATTAGTTGGAAAACGGTATGTTTAACTGAGGAAATGGGTAGATTTTTGCATTTTTATGAAGTAGGTAAGGTCTAGTTTAGGGAGCTTTGTTACAATCTAAATCCATGGCATGTGTGTGTATCTCATTGTGTGTCATCAAGTCCTAGTTAGTGCATGATGAACCAAAAAGTATATTTCATTCATTTATTAACACATATATTCACATAAATATGTTTACATATATTAGATGCTCTTTCTAAGACCCTATATAGTCTTGTCCTCATACCCCACATGGGAATATTATTGAGCATGCCAAATATACATAGGTATTTCAGGTAAGAGTTCTGAGTGGGATGTTTATCTAGCTATGGATGATAAAAAACATTATCATGTTAGAGTGTATGAGGAATATGGTTTAAAGTAGGGAATGGTGGGGTGTGTTATATTTTCATTTATTTTTAATTTGGGATCGAGACGACAGTTGATCATATGTATGATATGTTTGATAACATAATGTATCAGATTATGTTTTCTTTATTAATTTATAGTACTATCATATAAGGTGGATTTTTTATCCATTTTTCTAAGTCTTCGATTAAGGGTCTAGTATAAAAAATTTATAAATTTGTCTATCACAACTAGTTCCAAGAAACTAGGGTATGGTGAGGCATGCTTGACCACATGTCGTTCTCTATCTTGGACATGCTACGTGATGACAATGTTAAGAAGTGGTATCGATGAACTATTTTTTTAATATTTTCATATGGGAGAGAAAAATATGTGAAATAATGTGTCACATTCTTCGATAGAAGCCATAATAGGTGAAGGACAACACATATTACTACAGTTTTCCCTAGAATCTAGGGTAATGGGATTGATTTTCATGGTTTTTATTCATATGTTTGTAGGATTTTATATTTGGTTATGCATTGGGATTTTTATTATTATGATTCATTATTGTTTCAGTCTCAAAAGGTTGGAATGAGGTCCATGTTTGGTGCTTTTACTAATAGAATGAGTCCATTAACTGCATCATAGATTGGACTTATGAAATGTGTCCATTTAACTATTTGAAATAATGAATAGATGGAAAGAGTCCATTAATGTTTGGAATTGTAAGAATGTATGCTTTGGTTGATATGTGTGTGACTGTCAACAGTTATTTAGTGACGAGGGGTCTAAACTATTTTTTAGATTTTCCAAATACTAAAATTATAATTTCTTCTATATATTAATTGTTTAATTACAATCATCTTGTCCATATATATATATATATATATATATAATTTTGTTATGATCTTATTTCTAGGGGTGTCCTTGTTTGGAAAATGTAATACCTTCGATAGGGGATGTATGGATCCACTTTATGGGTCGATTCAAATATTTTTTTTCAATGATGATGGATTGATGAGTAGATTAACTATTGAGGGTTGGATTAAGGATATGACTTTATGTCTCTATATATATGTAACCTAATTAGGTTAGGTATAATGTAATGTGAAATCCTTTGTATTTCAGCTGAAAATATATTTCTGATTTTAATTATCGAGGATTGTTTCGGAGGGAAGGAACATTTGGGTGCCCATTTCAAGTTCATGGATGTTCATAAATCATGAATGGTGGGAGTGTGTGTAATTACCATTATTGAATATTGATTCTCATGTACTGGTTGATCATGTTATATCAATGGGAATGGATAAATTGAAATATTAAAAAGGTGACAAACAACATGGTCAATAGGTTAGGCACTCGAGACTAGGTTCATTGATATGTGACTAAAAGGGGAACGAGTTGGGCGACATGTTTATAGAGTACAATTGTGTTAAACCATTGAGTTAAATTAATGTATAGGTTGATATAGGGAATAAAACTATGTTCATATTAATGTAAAAACAATCCTCATATAGGGTGACAATTTATCATGGTACTGTTATTTAGAAAATGCTTGATAATTAAAGAAACATTCAGACTGGGAATATGTGATTCCTATTTGGTTTAAAAATCCAAAAAATGAACCTTATGTATCACTTTTAGATATGTATTAGGTTGTGAATGAAGCCTTTTAGTTACATAATAGTACCATAGAAGTAGTTTTTTTAGTCACTCTAAGGATGTAATGATCAATATGTTTAGTGAAATTCTTAGTGGCACAGTTTATGTGGGTATTTCATGAAAAATACATTATATCACAATAAAAAGTGGTTATTTCATCAATTTATTAGGGTTGTGGAAAATATGATCCATGTTGGACATTAAAATGGTGTCACGTGTTGGTGTGTTGACATAGTGTGGCTATAGAGGAGAGACATGAATGATGTGTTCAGACCTATCTAGGGTTATTGATCCTTGATATATATATAAGGGAATTCTTACATTGGGGAGTAACCCATTTGATATCAATGATTTTTACCATCGATTTGAATGAATTTTAGAAACAAATAATGATGAACAACCATGTTTATTGAGAATGGGGTGAACTTAGTCTCAGAGATGGTTCTTGAGTTGATGTGGGTTGGATACAACTAATCCTTATTTATAGTGATGGATAGTGTTTGTGCCATAGAGTAAATGTATTCGGTTATGCGGGAAATGATAATGATACCCATATATCAAGGAGTAGTATATCTTTCATAGTTTAAGGAATAATTAGTCAAATGGTTTACTTCATTGGTGAATGAAAAGTTAGAGGATGGTTGTCTAAACATTTGGATGCCAGTGTGTGTACCGATCTGATGTGATTGGGTTCCTCAATATATACTACAATCTGTAATTGGATTTGTTTTATTTAATATATATTTTTTGGAATTATATTTTTTTTAATCTTTGTAGTGATCTATATTTGTGTCGTATTGGGGGTGTATTGGTGTAATTCATGAAAGTATGGGGGATAGATAAGGTACTTTGTCATCCTTTAATAGAATTACATCAGAATTTTGTTTTAAAATTAGTATTATTTCATAGAAAATGTCATTATTCCACTATGTGTATAGGCCTAATGAATGGGTGTGGAGGTAGTACTCCTACTATTGAAGAAATATTTTTAAGAAGAAGTTTATTTGTGCTCTAAATAGATATTTTAAGATGAATTATATGTGGTTATATTTATCGAAATTCAAAAAAAAATTGTTTTAGGCAGGAATGTCAAGTTCTAGGGACCGAACCAATAGTTTAATGAGAATATGGTTTCCTCGCAGTTGGAGGTGGTGTTGCGTAATGTTAAAATGTTTGGTGTTCAGGATTATAGCATTGTGATGCTTAGGGAATTGAACAAATAGATGCGTTATGATATTTGGAATGGGGATTACACTAGATTCTTAAGGATGAGAAGTGTTTATGGATTTTTTTGAGGTTAATTCTTTAGAAGGATATTGGTTTCAATTTTGTTGGATGGAATATTTTAAGAAATAATACATTACATGGAAATATGAGCATTTAAACACAATTTTGAGGTTGTTTTAAGCATCAATAATTCCTCAAGGAGGATTCTTGAGAGGTCATCATAGGTGGTTATATTGAGATCAATTCTAATTAATTATCTCCTTATTTTAAGTGGAACCTTACAATCTATCCACATTGGTGGGAAGTAGAATTCTATCCCTTCTAGGAACCACATCCAACTAGTAGAAAACAATCAATCCTTACTTGTACCCACATTATAGGTAGTTGAGCAGGTTATGGTTTATTATTTTCACCATTTTGTCAACATATTGTTGGTTTCAAGGTGTTTGGTTTTTATCTTGGGATAAGTAAAGGGAAAAGAATGGTTATTTATTCATCAATTTTATCCTTATTTCTTAGCATGAACCCACATCATGTGGGGGAGATTTTAGGCATGTATCACCTGTGATATGAGGTGAATTTATATGATTTCTTTTTTTAATTCCCCTTAAATATTATATAAATTTAATATATTTTGATAATGTGTTGGGGGCTTCTTTTAGAAGATCATTGTGAAATCCACTGAGCATGATGGGGGTTTTCATAGAAAGAAATGTGAGTGTTTTGAGATATTATCTACACACTATTGGAAGAAATTTCAATGAAGTATTGTTTCTAAATAAATTTCATTATGAAGATAAATTTAATTTAATTGTATTGATAATGTAATTAGTTTTTAGTGATATTTATTTAACATATAATGGTGATGGTGAGGTTTGATAGGCCTCCTATAAATGTTTGGTCTTGGTTTTCGAAATATGGTGGTACATAGTGTGTATTAAATAAATATTTACAAGTTGAAATAACTTTTAAACATAATTAAATATTATTAAAATTGTTTATTAATGTAGTCTGTAATGGAGTATTATTTTTGTAATGTGGATGGCGCTCTGATGGCTTGGAAGAGCTTAGTAGAGGCATGCATGATACTAGAAGCTATTTTGGTGAGGTTCAGTGGTGCTAAGTGAAGGTTTAACTCCCATTTTAAGTTTTCTAGTCCATATGAATCAAAAGAATATATTATTATTATCTATTTTTCATACGTATATATTTTTCATGGGTTTGGAAATGGTGTATGAGGTCACATATTGTCCTGGGAAGATACATGGGGGTGGCATTGAGCCCAAATACATGGATTACATTCTCCAAAGAACTTTTAATTGTTTCGTATCACTTAGTTACTTTTTCTCAAATGGTAGAGATAATAATATATGATAAATATGGGATTTATGGTGGTCCTAGGGTGAAAATGAGTATCTTGAATGGTTTATGTTTTTTCTATGGATATCTTTTTGGTAACCAGTGGTGTATTGGGTATTAATGACCCTGGGGGAGATCATCTTATGTCTCATGAATGATAATAACTCCATAAAATTCTAAGATATGTGTATTGGTATGAAAGGAGGGTATTATATGTCGCATAAAATGTGGAATATTATGGGATATTGAGTTTTTACTGGGAGGATAGTCTAACAGATCTCCAATAGGATTTTTGAGATGATAACTATGTCATTGATTTAGGATTTGTTTGATTGTTTTAGATAGCATGCTATGGGTGTATGTTCGGAAAAAATACCATTCCTATGAGTTGAGGTTCTAGTAAGATGCTATTCATGGTAGAGTCTTTGGTTATATGGACACAGAGTGCTGAGGGATATAAGAATGGTTTCACTATACCAAGAGGTCTGTGTTTGGATAAAACATTTAATAAAGTTTTTTCTAGTGAGTGAAATGCTTTAGGTGTAGTAAATCATAAAGGACTATGGTTTATATATATTACCTTATATATTCAATTTTGGATGAGTTGGGAAATGTTTGAATTGGGGGTAATGAATTTATTGATTCTATCCCTTACAGTAGGTGGTCCATATAGTCAAGGGTTTTATCCATTTGTTTTTGTGATTGTGGGACTATTCTTTGATGGTACATTAGTGTACATACTACAATATCCTCCCAAGGTTTTTCAAGGATGGGTTCGGGTGTTGATGGATATATCTACTATCTTTAGATATGGTTTAATGTATTTTCCCTCCCTAATGGTTATATTATTTTTTATGTGTCAGATACATATCCATAGAGTCTTGGATTGATGGATGATTATGCATGGTTCAATTGGTTATTTTTTCTGGGGAATTTTATTGCATGCTTTGGGTTAATGTATGAACATTACAAGATGGTTAGGTATCGATGTGAGGATATTTCTAGATAGGTAATATGTTGGAAATTTTTTAATACATTTATTTTTGAGTCTAGGGTCAATGTCACCCTGGGGATATGGTCATGGTACAATGTGATTCCAATAGACCTCCCCTAGTTGAAAATATATATGTTATGTTTTTTCAATTCATAATTATTCCTCATGTATGAAAATATAAGTTTGATGAATTGGATGTCATCTTACCTTGAAACTTTAGTTATGGTATATATATAATTATCATTAATTAAGTAAATGGATGAATTCCTTCACAACTATAAAAGTAACCTATTTCCACAGTTTAAAACCATGGAAACCAGGTCTAAAACCTTGGTTGTAGCATACAAACACAGTTTTCTGAACAATTTCAATTATATCCATTATAATATTTTTCTATTTAATGATGCAGTTTAAATCATGGAAATAATTATATATTTCCATGGTTTACATTGCGTTAATAGTTTTATATATCCAAGGATTAAACTTTAGAAATTGATGGATATAGCCATAGTTTTTACCATTGAAATATGTGGTTAAATCCAAGGATTTAAACTAAAGAAGAAGGTGGATATTCAAATGGTCTAGGACTAGGGAATGAGGTGGATATATACATTTTTTTAAACTATGGAAATTTCCTTAAAAAATAAATCTAATGAGGATTGATCCTCCAATCTATTCAGTATTATTCTCATGACATTACCACTATGCCAATCACTAATATATGTATATATAAAAATAATTATAAATAATTATAAATAACAATAATTAAAAAAACAATCTCTACTATTTAGATTATGGTAATAGGTGGCTATATCCACAGTTGAAAACCCAAGAAATAGGTAGTTATATCCACAATTTTGTCCGTGGAAATATCAAGATATAGCCATGACATAAAATGTGTAAATAGGAATATATGGACCCGGATTCAACCACAGTAACAAGGGAATATGTTCACACATTGAATTGCGTCAATGGGTGGCTATGAACATGGTGAATATATGGTAATAAGTAGCTATTACCACACTCTAAACCTAGGAAATAGTTGGCTATTGCCACGATTTAAACTGTGACATGATGGGTCTATGTCCACAGCTCACCAAACCATGGATGTTGCCCTTAACAAAAAATCTCCTGCATTTTTTGAGTTTTTCTTTTAAACCTATCCCCATGGAATTATATAACTGTTTCAATATTTTGGCCAATAGACATGGTTTTTATAAATCATGGATATAGGCTGCATACCACCACAGTTTTCAAAAAAATGGAAACAGATAGTGTTGTTACAGCCTATGTTACTATTTTTTCCTTGTATAGATGTATGATAGGTTGGGGATGATGAGTTTTGGTCAATATATGATAACCCAATGAGCATGTATACCTTAATGGGCATCATGAACACATGGTTAGTACATGAATAAAAAAATTTAATGTTTTTTATATTTCAATTCTTCATGTACACACATCTATATGATGTTCTATATTATGGGTTCTAAGTGATGCCCAACAATGATTTGTGATCACATACTACATCCCAATCATAGTGCTCATGATGACTATAGGGGACCTTTTTAGGGTAGGGCATGGGGAGTGAATTTTACCAAACTAATGTAGCTTGACAGGTTTGTGGGAATAGGGTGAATGATCCCTAGGGAAAAATGTTTGTCCAACATTCATTTTATTAAAATTTTTACGTTATATTTGGGACAGGACTGACAGTGGTCAGATGTATGATATGTATGAAAATAACATTAAGGATATTTTTTTTGTTTATTTATTTTTTGTTGGTAGATATGATGTGGATTTTTCTTTTAATTCAATTGTAATATAATTCTAATTTGATGACATATTCACCCAACATTGTGGATTCATACCTCACCACTAGTTGAAATATTCATACATATGAGAGGTATTCTCGAGGAAATTTAGATCTCTATATTGGATGGTTTATGAGAATAAGGGATAATGAATATCAACATATAATATCTCAATTCCAAGCACTCTATATCTACTTCCTCATTAGTTTTTTGAATTAGTTACCTCCACTGATCCCAATAATCCTTCAAACCATATAGAACCATGAACATTTTTTCACATTTAATAATTCAGAAATTTATAAAAAAAATCATGGGACTTCAATTTTTCAACATCTAAATATAAATTAGTACCTTCACATAAATTGGAGGGTTTTTTCAGATGACGTTTCACAACATAGTTACACAAAATTCTAGGTCGGAAGGCTGATCAATATATTGGATTTTTTTCATAACATTGGTTGACATCCATAATTTTGTTATGATCTAATCTACTCAAGAAATAGATTTATATAATAATTGAGGATAAACAATGAAAAATTGATAATGTGTTTTTCTATGGTTCCAATCTCATATATTATTCATCATATCAAAGAAATGGAATTCATATAATTAGAAAAAAATTTAGAATTATAAAATAGAATTTTACATTTGGTTTCCCAAGAAATAAAACACATAAAATATTATGTGTTTTCCATATTAACTATAATATATTACTATGTTACTATAAATCTTGTCCCCATGGTTTCTTATAACATTACTATGATATAAAATATAAAATTTAGTCACTAGAACCCCATTTTTGGTAGTTAAATACTATATTATAATAGAATATAAGGGTTATATAAAGACCCAAAATCATAGTAGTCCTAAAAAATTAGATACATACATATTATAACTATACAATTGAACGCATAAAATATATAATAAAAACTTCATCAGAATATTATTATACATTCATGTATATCCTTGATAACTATATATACGTCCCTTACAAGTTTTATAGGGAAGGTAAAAATATTAGTGTCAGTATAGATGCTCAATTATTTGTGTTATACAATATAATATTACATTACATAAAAAATGAAAAAAATAGTTCATAAAAATGTAATAAGTGGTCAAAATAATTCAAAAATCAAATGAAACTGATGGAATACTATATAAAAAGGAAATAAATAAAAACATTGAAAATAATTACACATCTCATATGAATGGAATGAATAATTTAATATATCATATACATTACATCAAGTCCTTATTATAATATTTATTATGTAAACATGAATGGAAAATACTATTACTTTTGATAGTTTTTCTCATCAGACATACCGATGCCATGAGGGTCTATCTATATTAGTCACAAACTATTTTTAAATATATTTTATTCATTAATCATATAAGTTTAAAATATATTTCATCACATTCCATAAATACCTTATATCATAATCTATGAAAAATAGATTAGTTTATATATATTTGATGGAAATATAGATTTAAAATATTTCCCCATTATGTTCATGTATTTAATCTATGTAAACCAACATTAGTAACAAAATAGAAAATATGCTATTTACAAAAAATAAATTTCATGAAAATAAAGTCATATTAGTGATGGAAGGTTAGGAAATAGGTATGTAGTGGTTGATCATATAATTTATTAAAAATAATATTACATAATACGTCCATAGAATAAAGGTGAGTGGTTATATAATACCAAATACTCATATAATCAATGGGGTCTTATAAATGTAAATGGAAGAACTTGTATCATATAAATATAGATAAAGAAGTTGTTAAGTGTACATTAAATGTGTTGGTTACTGGTTCAGGATATAAATTTAGTTCAATATATTTAATTGTAATGGGACAATTAAAATGGATGTAAAATCATTCCTCATGGGTTTTAAATAGAAAATGAATTATCCAAAGCATATCACCCTAGAGATTCAAGCCAAGTTCCAAGTATAAGGCTCTCACATCTCGTAGTGGAGTGATTAATGAGGTGATACTCAACGATCATTTTAAGAAATATTTCCCCTTTCTATATCAATTCTATAGTTATAAAAACTTGGTAATTTCTATACAGGGATTTCATTATAAGTATAGACATAAAATATTTACTTTTATATTTTTTTTATTTTTGTAATTAAGAAATCCCACGAAATTAAATTAATATGGTGAAATATCATTCTCATAATATTAAATGGGTATTATAACCATCAGATTAACATCACAATGACTTTATAAAAAATGTTTTGAATTGAAAATGGATGAAGTGGATGAGAATTCCAATTTTAGTGAAATAGAGGCATTGGATATTGAAAAAAATTTAGGAGATAAGTATCATGCCTTTAATAACATGTAAAATTATTGATAGTAAAATGAAATTAAAATCATATAGATTTGTTAAGATGATATTATATTAAATTACCACTAATTATAGATCATAGAATGTATTGGAAACCCTAGTATTCTTATGTAACATCATAAATATTGGGAGGATAAAAATTAAATTATTATCTTATCGAATGCGATTTAATGATTGATATGGACTGTAGTTTAATGATTATTACCATTATGGTTTAAAGGAATAATAGAATTGGTGGGACTGAGTTCCTTTTATTAGTTCAATGGATTTTATTTTCATTAAATCTAAATTTACATAATATGTAGGAATAGAATGGTGTAGCTATTACTTGGGTCGGGAGAGTTAACTAGAGAAAATTTAAGGGAGACATATATATATAGACTTAATTAATTAAAAATTCTTTCTCAATGGTTAATAAATCCATTTAGATTTATTATATGGTGATACCAAATTGAAAAAAAATTCCCTTTCTATTATTCATTAAGAATTCCCCAATGTAGTTGTTTTTTATTTAATAACTATATGACCCATATTATTAAATTTTTATATGTAAAGGAAAAATTATTACTTAGTTTAATCTAATTTAATGTCTATATGTGAGATAATCAAATCCTAAATTAAAACATAAAATATTGGGAAAACATAGTTAATTGAAATGTTTCAGTTAGGGATTTCGGGTTCATTACTATTATTGTTATTAATTATTTAATGAATTGGTTTATAAATGTTTTATAAATTTTCAAAAATATTAATAATTTCCAAATATAATATAAATTATTCTAATTTATTTTGATAAGATTTATATAACTCGTTCAAAATTAATTCTATCAAAACAACTATTTCATTTTTACCAAGGCAATTATTCAATAATCAAAGTAATTTATCTTCAATAACTATTAATAAAACATTCCATGTAATATAATTTATTGATAAGGATTCAAATTATAAAATCCATTTTATAAAATAATAATATCTGGTACATTAAAAATAAATTTTAGTAATAGCTTATGCAAACTCTATTTTATAGAAAAATAGTATTTTAAAGCCTAAATATTAGGTTTTGTATATAGTTTTTAATGTTTTTAACATTCCAAGAATGTATTACTTAATAAAAAAAATTAGTGTTTTATGGATTCTAAATCAATCATTTTTTTTGAAAAATAATATTAATATAAATGAATCCTAAAAGAGTTTCATTTATTAAAAAATTTGACTAAGGCATAAATTTATTATTAATTAATAATAATACTCAAAAATTTATTATTTAACTATTTAATAATAATTCATCAATTGAAATGGTTTATAATAATATACCTATTTATCATATAAATTCATAGAATTTATGTTTTTGATAAAAACTATAGTTTTCAATATTCGCTTAAAAATCAATTATTTTAGAAAAATCAAAAAAAAACACCATAAGATATTTTTGGCATGGTTAATTTTATTACGTAATAATTTTTTATAATATTTGTCTTACGATGATACAAAATTAAATTTGATGTAAAAACATGAATAAAGGTTCTTTGAAGAGTGAATTTTTAATTAGTTTTTGGATAAAGTGTTTACCTTCTATAGTAGGGTCTTATGTGATACAATTAATATTATTAATATTGTTATTACTATATTTTACTTAATGAATGAGAGTAATTTAAATGAAATGAATGTTGTTGCATGTGCCACCCACTTTTCCCAATTCATGCCCTTTATATATTTTAATTAAACTACGTTTTGTTTTAATATATATTTTTATTTTATTTTATTTTTTATTATGTTCTTTCAAAGGTCTTACAACTTCTTCCCATATCCATAATATTTCAGAACCCTATGTGACATTGTAGTCATCTTTAATCCAAGCCACCCAGCCTGGGACTCTTCCCTTCAAAAAAAAATTTGACGTCCTATGATCTATGGAATCCATCAACCCCTCATGGTACCCCTTCGAGTCACACACCATCATTATCTTTAAAATCTAGAGACCCATGCATCTCGATCTACGAAAAAATAATATTCAATATTTCCTATAAGAAAAAATAAAGTATAAAATTAAACATAAATTTTATGATATTGTTTGGTGTACACATTGGAGGAAAAGGAAAACTATTACATAATATTTAAGTGAATTATATAATTGAAAATGTTGTTATTTGATGTTTCTCACTACAAACTCCATATCGATGAAAATCACCATTGAAATTAAAAATGAGGCTGAATATTTTTAAAAATCATAGGGTGTGCATAATTTCCCAGTATTTGGTTGTAAAAAGTCCAATGATAACACTTTTTGAAAATATGTTTGAATGTACCTTTTTGAAAATCCAATTTAAAAAGGTTTTCAATATATCAAAATAAATATTCAATATATATACAGTAGTAGAATTTAAAATACTAGGGGTATTAATGATATATATTTGTAAAAATCTATAAAAAATCATTTTAAAATAGTTATTATTTCTAATAAATTATTTTCAAATAATTGTTTAAAAATAAAATGACATTGAATTATCATTGGATTTTTTTTTTTGAAAAATACATTGAAGATACAAATGTTTTGAAAATATTATAATAATTATAAAAATACGTATTAATTGAAACGTTTATAATACCATTGTAAATAAATACACATAGAAATTATATAATACATCTAAAAATACTTATGATTTAAAAATTATTTTTATTATAAAATTTTCCAGTGATGTTTTGAAAAATATTATGAAGAATTAAAAAAAACATTGGGATACATGAAACATTGAATGATGTATGGGCCTACCTACTTCAAATGGTATCAGTTCAGTTCCTACATCCCTATCAGGTTTACAAATACCATCTTCCATTTTTTTAAAAAAAATTGATCACTCCATTGTATATATATATTTTTTTCACTGGAGTTTTAATCCTTATAAACATGAAAATGAATTATTACATTCATTTTTACTATATATATATATATATCTCTATTCATCCATTTTAAATATTTATTCTAAATTTCGAACAACCAAGTCACGTAACATTAGTCTTTCCATTCATTTATGGAATGTCAAATTTACAACTCTATATTCATAATGACTCTTCATTCATAATCTGTTAAAAAATATTTTACCATAAAATAATTAACCTCGTCAATTAAAATTCATCATTGAGAAATTATATTAGAAACAAATAAAAAATTTATTATTTGAAAACAATATGTTGTACATAAAATAACAGTGTGTAGGTATGAATCCTTCACATAAGGTAATTGGGAAATCACTATTCACATAACATTATACCATTAAGAATTTATATAGATTTTCATCAATAAAGGAATCATAATAAAAAATCAATTATACGATAATGATAAGATTTTGAAAATTATATTTCACACATAAAATTATTAAGAGTAAAATTTTCAATTAAAACCTATCATCCATGCATAAATTAAAAATATAAAATTTATACTATCATAACACAGATTTATGGAAAATTTTCATCAATGAAATATTAATAAATAAAATGTGGAAATAATGATAAATTATTTATATATATAAAATTTGTTTCAGATGAATGATATTACCTTTTATAACTTATAGAATAACATACATGAATTACATATATATATATATATATATTTGTAAATACGTTCTAACATAATTCAATATCATAGAATTAAATTGTATGATTAAAAATTACATACATATACACATGACGAATTTAAAAAACTAATTATAATGTAATATATATATTTATATATTTATACACCCTTATAAATATTTTTTATAAAATACTTCCTTGCTAAATTTTAAGTCTTAAAACCCAAAATAAAAATGAAATTTGATGATAGTAAATTTATGTATGTTGAGAAATATATAAGTTCCATTTGAATTTTTTTTACAATAATATATATATATATAACAGCTTTAATACCCATTGATTACCTACTAGAAACGAAAATGATCATTGTGTTTCAGTTTCATTGAGAGAGTGTTTGATCCAGGGGATAGAGAGGTAACACGAATAAAGTGTCAGCTCGGGATGGGTTTCCCCTTTAATGAAAATGAATGTGGTATTTTTTGTGTAAGAATAATATTTATACATATATGGGTTTGGAAATCCTTTTATTCATGTTTCAATGTAATTTATATTAATATAGTTGAGTATCTCCACAATAATAGTGTCATATACGACCTTAGATGTGGTACTTAAAGCCACCATTTTGAGCTTAATTCACCTCATGAAACATGGGGTAAAATGAACTAATTTTATTCTTGAATAGTGATACCTTCTTTTAATTTTTGGGAAAATGAATATGAATATATAGGTGATCTATATTCAAGATTCTACATGAATCACCAATGGGCACTGGTTGATCATGTTTTTCATTAGCCAGAACACCTACCATGGGTAGATCTACATATTTGTGGTCGTAATTTTATTCGATGGAAAATCAAAAGTATAATAGGGTATTGTTTTCACATCAATTAATTTTTAATATCTATGTTATGAAAAAAGGTTGAAGGTATTCCTTTTATGGTGAAGTTGTTAAAAGGCATGGCCTCCATGGGATGGATCTGATGATCAATCTATGGATGGAGGATTTGAGGTTGAAGAGGATAAGGATATGGTCACATGGTTGTGATATTTCTATCAAATGATCACTATATATTTTTATGTTTTAATATGTGTGAACATTAACTACTAAATTGTGTCCTAAAACAAAAATATTAAGGGCATGATGTTCGCATAGAAGCTAAGATAAAAAAATTTATGTCCAAAAATGATTACTAGAGACTGAATCGTAAATGTTATCAAACACTCTCCTAAACTATGTGCCTTTTCATCGGGTGTTGTGGGTTAATTGCCCAACCTATGTACAACCTCATTTGTGTCCCTACATACCTCCCACTTATCGTGGTGTTCATTTATGGTCCTCTCATTGAATCATGTTTTCTGCTCTAGGTTTTTAGGTCCATCTCACAACAATACTTTGTTGGTAATACTTTTTTTTGTAATGCTCTATAATATGAAACCAAACTATATTTAAAAAATAATTAAAGCATATAATAATATTTTAAAAATAATTACTATTTAATAAATTTAAATATTAAATTGATATCTTTTTTATTGGTTTATGATAGTTTATGACATTAATTTAAACATTATTCATTAAAAATGTGTATATTTACCAATATGAGGCTGGTTGTATTATTATAATATTATTATACATTTTTTATAAGATATACATTCTCTATATAATTTTATAGCCATTCCAAAATGAAACTTATTTGACATAATTCACTTCTCTTAATGACTATATATTTTATAAAAAAATACTTGATCCCAATGGTGATTTCCCATGGCCATACCAATATAGTAAAAACATCCTAAATTGAGGGTATATATGTAGTTAGACTCTATTCATTTTAATATTATTTTCATTAGATGATTCCTTGTTTTTTTCATCTTTTAATTTTTGTCATCATCATATATTGATGGATCCAACAAATGATGGATCTAAATGAAGAGGGATACAATAATGTTGTTGGATTGTTTGTCTTACTTTGTCATCTTTTATTTTTAATGGTTGTTTGGTATCTAAAATCCATGAATCATTATTATGAAGAGTTTCTTTTTGAATATTTTTTAATGTATTATCATTATTGTTAAATGGATAAATTTCTTTAGAAATATTATTTCATAAATTGAGTAACATAGAAAATACCTTAAAATTATTTTATTTTACATTGTACGACCATTAAATAGAATTTAAAAATGCAATTTATTTATAAATAATAAAGGACTAAGTCCTTGATTCCATTCATTTTGAATTGAGCTTTATCACCCCTAAAAATGAATTCATTATTATCACCAATCATTGAAAATTTTATATAGAAATTTGTTTTAAATGAACAATTCCTTCAACATGTTATCCAAATATTCTGATTTCCACACTACTCACAAAGGTGGAAAATCTAGAAAATGTAATGATTTTTGATATATTATTGAATTAATTTTGTTTCTTTTTTCCATATGTATCTTGAATATATTGGATTTTATTTATGGTAAAAAGGATTGATTTCTGAAAAATAATTCTTATTGATATAAAATTTTACAACATATTATAGGAATTGGGTTTTATAATACAAAATGATTCATTATATTTTGAAACATCTGACCTTGGGTGTTTCCAAAATCCCAAGCATGTTACTAAAAATATTATTGGATTTTATTAAATATAGATAGGATATATGAGGATCCCATTTCACTATAGATATGAAAAAAATCATGATTTAAAAAGGTGTGACATGGTATAATATTTATTAATCCCTTGGTGATAGCATCCCATATAATATAGGTGTGATAGTATGGAATATTTTAAATTTTTTAAAACATCCCATTATCTATAGTTATAGTGTTTTTTTGTAAGTGGTTTTTTTATATGTCATACAATTATTATCATGAGTGTTGAGTGATGCATAAGGTTTCGATACTAGAAGGTCATGAATTTTTTATGCTGATCTCAAGCATGTCATCAAGAATATATAATAGTTTTGTTTGATATATTCCACCTCTCATTTCATAATTAATTACCACTATTTTAAAATGGATAAAATAATAGTTTTAAAAAAATTATATAATGATTAATTTAAAATATTTTTATCCAAAATTTTCTAATCTCTAAATTTATCTAAACAGGTCCTTTGTTAATTACTATAATTTTTAAGACCCATCTCTATAGATCAAATATAGAATAAAGGAATATATTATATAAATATATATATAAATGAAATAAAAGGTTCGTAATACATATTTGGATCATATTTTTTCTAGGATTGCGAAGAAAAGGATGAACCTTACAAATTATAAAATTTAAAACAATAATTAAAAAGGATGATATTGGACACTAATCATGCAATATTTTTATCGAAGATAATCTTCTTAAAACTTTTATATGATCCTGAAATTTTGTTATTAAACATAGGGAACCAATTAATGGTTTTTTAAAAATCCTCTGAAAACCTTTTTTTATTATACCATTAAAAATACGTTTTTGAAAACTCTATTGGAAACTACTTTCATTGTATTAATATAAATATGTACTATATATTTTCAATAAAATATAACACTATGGTTTTCAATAATATATCATTTGAAAAATCATTTATAAATCCATTGAAAACAATTATAATTTTAAAAAAATTATTTCCAAAGCACCTTTGAATATATATTATCATTTAACAATTCATTCAAAATATGATTCAAAAAATTCCATTAAAAATTCATATTCATTGAAAAATATTATAATACAATTGGAAATTCATGTGCATTAAATAGATTATAAAACCTTAAAAAATTATTCTTGCAAATCCAATATTACATTTGAAAATACCTACACCATGGAAATTGTTTTCTTACTAAAATAGTCCACTTATTTTTTGAATAATACATTAAAATATTTTAAAAATAATACTATGTGGCCAGTTGAATCTACTAATGTTGTCTGGGACTTCTCACTTCTCATGGGATGGATTCACATCCCATTTCCCTATCATTTATATAGAGTCGAAGAGCCATACTTTAAAAAAAATGGATTTATACTATATATATATATATATATTTATTGGAATTTTAATCAATGAAACCTGAAAATGAATTATTACACACACACACACACATATATATATTCCCTTATATATATAAGTAGTCGATTTTATACTACTATAGAAAAAAAATTTACTAAATTTAGCGAAAGAGATCTTATAACTATAATATTTTCCTTGGTATATGAAATGCTAAATTAACATCTATATATTCAAAATAATTTTCAATCATGAAATTTTAAAAACCAATTTAATATAAAATGATAAACTTTATCATATAAAATTCATCCCATAATAAAGATACTATATACTTATTCCAAATTTTATGTTTAAAAAAATCATTTTTTAAATAAAATAATTTTGTAAAGGTTTAAATCCTTCACTACATGTAATTATAAAATCAATAATCAGAAAGAATAATAATTTTTACAACATGTGAAATTCTTCATCCCTAAAATAAATATTTTAACAAATTAATTTATATTCTAAACAAATATTTTGCACAAAAATTATTATATTTCTGAAATAATAATATAAAAAGTATCATATTTAAATAAATTAATTGAACCTTTAAAATATTGAAACTAAAAAAGTGAGAAAGATCATAAAATATATTTATGGTAAATTTTCTTCCCTGAAATATTACACATCTCAAGGAAAATGGATAATTAATTATATACATATACAAATGTATATATGATAAGATTTAGTAGAAATATAATTACTTTTATAACTTCTAGAATAATGTACATCCCATACATAAATATAACTTTTTAAATACATTCTTATATTATAAAAATTATATTTAATTTATAACCTAAAAAATTACACACGAACACATGTATATATATATATATGTACATGAATAATATACATGTGTAATTATAAATTAATTTTATTATATATATACACTTATAATCTCATATATAAAGACAGGTTCATATATAGTTCTATGATAAATTAGAAGTCATAATAATTTAAATAAACATAAAATTTAAATATAGAATATTTATGTATGTTGAAAAATTTTGGTCTTCCAATTTAGAAAAATTAATATAGATATATATATATATATGTATATATATATATGCATAGTTGTTTTAGTATGGCTTGGCTCGAGCATAGTTTCTCCTTCAAAATACATTAATGTATTATTTTCGGTGTTCCAAAAATTTCATGTATATAGACACACAGACACATATTCATATGCATTCAGATATACCTTTCCTCACCTTACATAGGATGTTTGAATAATTATGGGGAGTACCCACTTGATAATAATGTCCAACAATTCCATAGCTGAGGTGTAAAAAGTTAATGATTCATATTTAACTCACCAGATGAATGGAGGGGTAAAAATAAACTGAATTTATTTAGGTATAGTGACTCTTGATTAAAATTTTTGGAAGATTCATATGAATTTATATGTTTTAGTCTTGCCCAGCTTATAAAAGAAGAATAATCCAAAACTAATTGATTGAGTTTTCCATATGACTGACACCTATAATGGGTAGATCTATGTATCTATGATCCTGTATTTTTCTATTAAAATAAAATTGAAGAGTAGGGTATTATTTGTAGGTTGATCATTCTATTATTTCCATGTGTTGAAGTAATTTTGAATCGACCCCTTCGATGGAGTTGGTGTTGTGAGGCTTGTCTTGCAGAAGATAGATCCACTTAATATATGAGGGGTGAAGGTAGATAGAAATATCAATACCATGAAATGAAGGCAAAAATATTATCATTTGATCTAATGATCATGATATACCTATTTGAATAAAGATGAGTGAATATTAACCCCTTAACTGAGTCCCACATCAAAAAAAAATTCAACTCTCATATACTCGCATATACACTATGTGAATGCTTTTGAACTGAAAAAGTGATAACCAAGGACTGAAAAATAATTATATGTCGAAACCCACATAAATTATGTAACTTACACATGAGAAATATGGGTTATTATCCCACCCTATGAATAGAATCTTTTTCGGCCCATAATTCCAGTACACAAATTATGGTGGTCCTGGCCGTTCTTATCGTTTGGTCGATCATGAATTCAAAAAGGTTTAGTTATTGCTAACTACCATACTGGGTTGGTCACACATTATTATCAAGAAATAAAACATAAAATTAAAATTCAATTTTAATATAAAAAACATATATAATTAATTTAACATTATATCTTATGTGATATATATTATAACTAAATTGATTAGTTAGTGGATTCGTCAATGAATTTTTATCACTATAATATTAACATCATTCATTAAAATTATTTAAATATACTAATAAAATTTAGGGGTTATTATTATATGATTATTTTTCATTGAATCTAAGATACATATATACAATATAATTCTATATCCATTCCAATAACCAAATCATAACAGCTATGTTTTTCTTTTCATTATCAATATATAATTTATTGGAAAATAAATGATATAATACCTAATTTTACAATGGCCATACCATCATCCAATAAAAATTATACCTATACATTATGTAAATATCAAGAAGATTTGTATTACTATATTCTATTTAGGGTAATAATTCCTATATTCCTCTTTGTTATATTTTTATCATCAAAATCATTGGAGGGATCTTACTCATGATGCGTCCAAATAAGATGGGGTATTATAATTTTTTTGGATTATCTATTTTAATTTTTCCTCTTTTATTTATAATGGGTTTTTTATATGAAATTATGGAATCATTAATTGGACGAAGTAATCGTCAAATATTTTGAAATGTGTAATCCTTATTTTCAACACGATATTATCCATATGTTTTATTAATTTTATTATTTAAATGACAAAATACCTTAAAATTAATGTGAGTTACATTGTTCCCTATAGTAAATGGCCTATAGGGTCACACCATTAATATGCCTCAGATTGGAAACTAGCACCAAGGGTATAAAATCTCACGTAATATGGAAGGAATTACCCTTTTATAGAAAAAGGTCGGGAGATATGATGGTAAAACCATCAACACCAAGGAATGAAGATAAATGTAACATAAAAAATCTATTCCCATATTTATTTTCAAAAATAAACTGATTTAAGGTATAAAAACCACTGGAAAATGTACCAAATGAAAAGAAAATAACATACAAAAACAACTATCCTGATGCCCAAGCTAGTATGGTCTGGCACAATCCCAAACATCCTATTAAAAAATTGAATTTTTTTTAATATACGTAGGGTGATTATTCATATATACACAGTAGGGAAACCAAAAACTATCATGCACAAGTGGGCAGGCATTCTCATTCCCTGTGAGAAAATGGAGGTATCCAAAACACATTGTAAGAAAAACTATCCACCAATCATCACCATGGAACACTCCCCAAATAATGTAGGGCAGGTAAAAGTAATAATAATAATAGAACATATATATTTTGGTACCCCACACTGCTTTCCCGCAATTTATTTAGAACATACTACACATCACACCTCCCCCAAAATTACCATTGTAGTCCCACTACCACTCCAACAACAACCCCATGGTTTATCCCAACCGCACATTAACCTACCCACAAACACCTGGGCCCCACATCCAAAAATAACCATGCCCGCATGCACCTAGGCCACAAAAACCATTGGAATGCATGAAGACACCTGGGCCCAAACTACCACTGCCATGCCCAAAGACACTTGGTCTTAAACTACCACTTCCATGCCTGAAGACACATGGGTCTCATCCCAAAGACACAGGTGGAACAATCCTTCCAACACAAACCTGGTCCAATCCACCACAACACACCATGCCAGAAGAGTCTTAGGACATAATGAACCAGAGTCCGTCATAGCTTTCCTGAACTGTATTCGGTAACATGGGAGAGGGAGTAGAAATAAGATAAAAACTATACCCTCATAGGAATGTTGGGAACCCCCCCCCCCCCACCCCGATGAAATGGGGAAGTTTATAATGAAGTTCTCAACATGGGTGGGGCCTAAATGAAACAATAGAACAAAATTTTATACATATAGGAAATAAAGAAATTTCCCAACCTAAGGGTCTAAAAACAATCATCCCATACAAAAACACACTTGTTGTTATCGCAACATTTTCAAGAATACAATAGCCACAACTAGATAACTACAATTTTCTAAAAATAAACAGTTTACTATCAAATATGGTATGTTTATCATGTTCAAGTGAATACATTTAAATATTCCTTCAATACTGGGAGGATAATAGGCATAACCCCAAGACAAAACAAAAATATAAAGAAAACTTCTAAGCATGTGTTTAAGCATTTACTCGCAGTTCTCTTATAAGTAACAACATTAAAAGGGTTCCGTGAGATCCCTCATTGTACTAGAACCAAACCAAGCCCCAGCTTTCAAGCCTTACACTGCATCAGATTCACAAAACAATAACCTCTCAACCATAGTTTCCATTCCCCTACATGTCACCACACAACCATGTGCATCACCAGAACAGACGAAGGGAGTTTCTAGGTTTATCCATCAAAATTCATTAAGTTCTTTCTTCCCATTTGGTTAACTGGGGTGACCAAAAAAGGGTTATTATCCATCGAGCATCATTTTAATCAACCATGTTTATGGGAGTATTCAGTTTCCATGGTTTAGTTATTAAATCAAAATATCATCCATAAAATAGAACTTCGTTAATACACCTGAAAGGTCATCCAAAAAACCATGATTTTAAGTGGATATGGTCCCACACAATTCACTACATAAAAAAAGTTAAAATATAAAAACATAATCATATTTCCAACCCCTTCAATATTTAAAACTCTATTTATTACCTTCTTTATATTTGGTTCCATCTACATCTTGAGGGAACATCATCATACCTATGAAAACCCTGCTTTTTATTACAACTGAAAAATAATTTATTACATAAAAATTCACTTGATACAACAAAGAAGATCGAGAGGTTTAGTGTATTTGGGCCTTAGGATCATTACATAAAAACTTGAAACATGAAATACAACATCTTTATTGAAAACATCCTTTATAGGACCACTACATTCCCTCGTACTTAGCATTGCATGGGATAACCTGAGGACATGCATAAGAAAAGGGTGAGCTATAAAGCCCAACAAGGGAGAACACATGGAATAACATGAGGAGTACAATGCATGGTAGACAATAGGCATTTAAATAGAGAATAAGATAAACATTAACATAAAGGCATGATAAAGCATGATAATCATAACATGGAAATGTGGCAACAACACTTAACATTGAATTAGCATGAGCCAAGGCTCAGTGCACATGGAGCATGAGTAAACCCTCATTGCACATGAAGCACAAGTAAACCCTTATTTAACTTGATTTAGCATGAGTAAAAACTCATTTCACATGACGTATCATGATAATATACTTTACCCAATGCATTGGAGTTCTATAAGGGTGCACCCTTCTTAAACATTTCATTTCATGCATAAGTGTACCACATGGATCATAAAACATGGATTCATAAAACATAATCATTTATTACATGATAAGGGAATGTGGAATTAATACATGAAACATTACAATCAATATGTAAATGTGAATAATGGTGAATACCCTTGATGGAGAAATGAGCATGGAATTCTCAACACAATGACATTGGCTTAGAAAATCGGTGCGATTTCGACAGCGTAATAGGGTGACATAAGAATTCATAAAAAGGGATGATGAAAGATAAAGGGGTTCCTCATCATATTTACATCTAATAGAAATTAAGGAGGTCATATAGATACATTTCCCAAAAAATTTAATGGAATTTATATTGATGATACAAAAGTATTTCTTGAATATAAAAGAGGAGAGAGAAGATCCTTTTGGAATTTCGGCATAGTAACGGGTGTACATGGGAGGCATTAAATGAGATATAAATGGGTCTCCCATAATTAAAACAATAAGAGGGATGTATGGGGTAGGTTCAAAACCATACCCCAACATTCATTATTGAAATTAAAAGGGCAATACAACTTAAAGAAAATTTACAAAAAATGAAAAAGGAAGAAAAAACCCTTACTTGGAAGTGTGCTTCCAAAGGCTAGAGAGAGGCTTGAGAGAGGCTTCTTGGGAGATTGAGGCACCTTGGGAGGATTCTAGAGAGAGTAGGGAGGAGGTTTGACGAACTACAAGGGATTTTAGTGAGGAGGAAGTGGGAGCTTGGGTGGGTTTATATAGGAAAAGTGAGGGAATTCTTTATTATTTAGGTTTCGGTCCCCTTAAATTAAATTAATCCAAACCACAAACCATCCCATGGTTTATTCCCATGATTTTTGGAAAAGGGAAGAGGGAAAAAATATTTTATAAGGCCCAAGTCCGAAATTCTTAAAATAATAAGTTTGCTTATGTGGAGGTGTGTCACACTCCCATGAAAATTAGTTTAAAAAGGAAAAGTGTTGAATATGTCTTGAGGGGTTCATTAATGATTTGAAAATTAAGTCAAACAGACCCAAAATCAGTTTATTTTGTTGGTAAAACAAATATTGTATGAACATAAGGAATATATTATTTTATTACATCACTATTGGGTCATTATGATGTCTTAAAACACATTATATATTTAAACGCTATTTAAATTTTACCCAAAAATTTGACTGTCTCAGAAAATTTTGAAATAATTCACCGTTGGATAATTTTGACATCCTGATTCCAAAAATAACATTTATTTTATCTAAATAATTTTCTTAATATGTGAATTTTCACTTTTAAAATAAAAACCGACATTTATCAAAAATTCACGGGTTTTGACAGAAATGGTTTTCAAACCTTAATAAAAATTATAATTGCATTCATAAAATTATAAGATCATTTATATTTAATAAAAATTAATTTATCATTAATAATAATATTTTATTAAAATATTATTTAATTCAAAAATCCCTTAATTTAATAAAATAGAAATCTTAATTAAATAATAACTAAAAACTCCATTTGTACTTTAAAAACTATTTACAATGTATGAAAAATGACTAGAAATTATATTCAATATTATATAAAAAAATAATGTACATGAACATAGTACTACTTATTTTTTACATAACCCCTTAAAATAGCCGCATAAGACCTAAAGGTATGGTGTGTGATGGTGAAAGACTCTTGGGGTGGCTCAGATAACATCGCTTGAGTGGTAATTTTAATCAACTTCCACTTTTCCCATAGACGGTCACGTTCGAGCTTAACATAATGAAGCTCAGCTTGTGCTTCGTCAAGGGCGATGCCCAAGGATGCCACCTCTTTCCCGAGCTCCGACAAATGAGCTTCGTATGGGGCAATTCTACTAGATGAGGCTATCACTTCCTTTGTCTGAGTAAAATTGGGTTCGTTAAAACCTTATATTTATACAAATCATGTGATCGTTGTTCAACGGATATAAAAGAAATTGTCACAACTCTTATCATAAAACCAAAGAATTTGAAATCTTCTACAAACATTTTTTATAAAGAGACATTTTACTGGATTAAGAGGGATTTTCCATTAATGAAACTTTGGGTCGTTACAATATTCACCCCTTTAGAAATTTCACCCTCGAAATTTTCCTTTTCCCACACTAAAACAAATGTGGGTAACTCAGCTTCATCATATCCTACAACTCCCGAGTTTCTTCTTCAAACTTTTGGTTTCTCCACAACACCTTGAGGAGGGTCATTGTCTTATTTCATATAACATTTTCTCTATGATCTAAGATCTTCCCTGGTTTCTCCTCATAAGAAAGATCATCTTCAAATTGTATCACCTCCGAAGAGAGTACATGTGAAGGGTTTGGTATGTACTTCCTTAAGAGGGATACATGAAAGACATCATGCACCTTGGCCATAGTAGGTGGAAGTTCTAGTCGATAGGCCACATCCCCAACACGATCAAGAATCTCGAAGGGGCCGATGTACCTTGGAATTAACTTCCCTTTCGTTCCAAACCTCATGACCTTATTCTACAGAGATATGAGTAAAAACACCATGTCTCCAACTTTAAACTCAAGGTCTCATTGGCGATTATTTTCATAACTCTTCTGTCACCTTTGGGCTGGCTTGATATGCTACTGAATGGTTTTCACCTTCTTCACCATTTCTTCGACCATTTCTAGTCCAAGCAGCATACGTTCACTGACCTCATCCCAACATGCCAGTGTTCTGCACCTTTTCCCATAAAGGGCTTCATATGGTGCCATTTGGATGCTCAAGTGGGAACTGTTATTATAAGAGAACTCAACTAGAGGAAGATGTTGATCCTATCCTCCGTTAAAGTCCATTGAGAATGCTCTCAAAATAACCTAAAGTGTTTGGATAGTCCGCTCGGATTGGCCATCAGTTTGAGGATGATAGGCCGTACTGAAGTTCAGTTTAGTATTCAGAGCATGTTGAAGACTCTTCCAAAACATAGAGGTGAATCTTGGATCTCGGTCAGACATAATAGATAGTGGTACTCCATGCAACTGTACCACATCCCTGATATATATCCATTCCAGTTGATCCAAATAGAAATCCTCTCGAATAGAAATGAAGTGTGTAGTCTTTGTAAGACGATCCACAACAACCCAGATTGCATTGTTGCCTTTGGATGTCCTTGGATGTCCGGTGACAAAGTCCACAGTGATGTTCTCCCATTTCCATTCTAGTATGGGGATTGGTTGCATCATCCCCTTAGACTTATGCCTCTCTGCCTTCACTTGCTGACACAATAGGCACTTTGATGTATATTCGGTGATCTCCTTCTTCATATTATACCACCAAAAGTTTTCTTGGAGATATCGATACATCTTTGTGCTCCCTGGGTGAATAGAGAAATTGGAACTATGTGCATTATCCAAAAGTTCCTTCTTCAGCTCCGGACATGATGGAACACATAGTCTTTTCCCAAACCGCACAATTCCTTCATCATTAACATTAAACTCCGTGGATTTACCCTTTTTGATAGCTTCCACTTTTTCTTGAATTCCCACATCATCCTTTTGAGCATCCTTTAACCTTTCCAAAAGAGATGGTTGAGCAATAATTTGTGAAAGGATTGGTGATGTTCCCTTCTTTATGATTCCCACATCCATATTCATCAAGTATAAAAAGATTGGATCCTTCTCAATTCTCATAATTGATAGAATCGCTGGATCCGTTCTACTTAGGGCATCCGCCACCTTGTTCGCTTTCCCAGGGTGGTAATGTATTGAACGGTCATAATCCTTGGTGAGCTATATCCATATTCTCTAGCACATATTAATCTCTTTCTGTGTGAATATATATTTAAGACTCTTGTGGTCAGTATATATCTCACATTTCTCTCCACAGAGATAATGCCACCAGATTTTCAAGGCAAATATCACCACCGCAAACTCCAAATCATTCATTGGATAGTTTCCCTCGATGATTTTCAACTGCCTTGAGGCATAAGATATCACATTATCATTCTGCATCAGCACAAATCCTAAGCCCTTCTTCGAAGAATCACTGAATACCATAAAAATCTCCCCACATGTTGGTAAAGAGAGAACAGGTGCAGTGATAAGCCTCCTTTTCGACTCCTTGATGATTTCTTCGCATTTATCACTCCATGAAAACTTTACTCCCTTTCGAGTTATCTTGGTAAGAGGGTTGGATAATCTTGAGAAATTCCTCACAAATCGTCGATAATATCCAGCAAACCCTAAGAAGTTACGGATATCGGTTACCGATGTTGTCCTCATCCATCCTTCAATTGAATATGTTTTGGAGGGATCCACAGATATCCCATTTCTTATTATTATATGGCCCAAGAATGAGACCTCCTTCAACCAGAACTCACACTTTCTATACTTTGCGTAGAGCTTCTCCTTGCGCAATGTCTTTAGTACAGTTCTTAAATGCTCCTCATGATCCTCCTTGGTTTTGGAGTATATTAGAATATCATCTATAAAGACTACCAAAAATTTGTCAAGGTAATCTCTAAAGAGTCTATTCATCAAGTCCATGAATATTACTGGAGCATTGGTGAGTCCAAAAGGCATTACTATGAATTCATAGTGCCCGCACCTTGTACGAAAAGTAGTCTTGGGGACATCTTCCTTCTTCAACCTTACTTGATAATATCCCAACCGCAAGTCCACCTTGGAGAAGTATTGTGCTCCACGCAACTGATCGAACAAGTCATCAATTTGTGGGATAGGATACTTGTTCTTTATTGTAATTTTTTTAAGTTCACGATAATCGATGCAAAGCTGCATTGACCCGTCCTTATTCTTGAGGAAGTGGACTGGTGCACCCCATAGTGAAGCACTTGGGCGTATAAACCCTTTATCCAGATTCTCCTATAGTTGTTTCTTCATCTCTTCAAGCTCAAAAACAGCCATTCTATATGGAGTCTTGAATATTGGTAATTCCCCAGGTATAAGTTCAATTGAGAACTCAACATCTCTTCTAGGAGGAAGACCAGGCAGTTCCTCGAGAAACACTTCTGAGAATTCCCTCACAACAGGCATTTATTCAAAGATGGTTTCTTCCTTGGACTCAATCATCCGAGCTAGATACGCGTGCTCATAGGGAAGTAATATCCATGGTTGATATGATGGAGATAAAGGAGATTCATCTTCCTCCTGACACTTGGAAAGAATCGAGGGTCAATTCTCCATATGGAGTGTGATTTCCCTCTCCTGACAATTTATGTTGGCTCTATATAAGGAAAGCCAATCCATGCCAAGAATTGCATCAAATTTCACAAGAGGAAGTATGACAAGTTTTTCTGGGAAATTCAATCCATAGATTATAACAGGGGAGGACCTATATTCATGGGATGCAATGATTTCCCCATTTTTCATACTCACCGAAATCTTTACTTCCATGATTTGTGGTGGTGCTATGATTGTTTTACTAAACTTTTGAGATATAATAGAATGCGTAGAACTTGAATAAAAAAGTATGTTCTCTACTCTTGAATGAATAACTAGCGTACCGGTCACCACTTCATTTTTGGTGTTCACTTCGGTAGAAGTGATGGAAAAATCTCTTCCTTGCTGTCTTGGAGGTTGTTGGTTGCCTACGATAACCCTTGGATTAGGGAAATGATTTGAAAAATGACCCGGTTATTTGCATTTATAGCATTGAACAACTCATTGAGGTTCGAACGGAGTGTTCCTATCCTATGTCGCAACCGCGGGTCCTTATTGCCGATAGTTAACAGCTAGGTGCCCATCTCTTCCACACCTGAAGCATTTTCTCGTCCCCTTAAGGCAATTTCCAGTGTTCTTCTTTCCGCACTTTTGGCAAGTGGGTTGCTGGAACTTCTTAGCGTCGTTGAACTTATCCATCGGACCACCAGCATTGAAGTCCACCTTACGCTTCTTGTCCCCATGATACACATGTGATTCCCTGATCTCCATTTCATCCTTGAGGGTACATCGAACAATTTCCTCATAGTTGTCGAAGTCACGAATCGCTAATGCTTTCTGCAAGCTAGGATTCAGCCCACCAAAGAAGCAGTCAACCTTGCATTCGAGGGTAATGACTAAGCCGAAAGTATATCGTGCAAGCCTTGTGAAGTTTGCCACATACGCTCCAACAGATTCTTCAGCTTTTTTGCTTGAAGGAAAGGAAGTCCCCTCCAATCATAAGCCGGAGGGTGCATGGAAAATATTTATCGAAAAACATCTTCCGGAATTCCATCCATTCCAAAGCCTCGATCTCCTCCTCAGGCTTTGTATTTGGATCAACGTCCACCATTGATCAGCTTCACCTTCCATACGACAAGAATCCATGAGAACCTTCTCTTGTTTAGCACATTGAAGGATGGAGAAGATCTTTTCAATGGAGTTGATCCATTGTTCAGCGATCATGGGATCAGATGATCCACTAAAAGTAGGAGGCCTTTGTCTCATGAAGCTCTCGATAGCGACTTGTTCTTTCTTAGGGGGGGGGGGGGGGGTTGAACGTTCCTCTTGACTCGTGTTTCAATTCAAAACTTGAGTTAGCTGAGATAGAAGCGTGACAAAGTTCGAGATTCCCGCTCCCATTGGATTTGGCATCTCATTAGTACAATCATCACACTGATCTTTACAACGGTTGTTAGCCCCAGTCCTCCTATTACTGGCCATTGGCTGGAATGAAAGGAAAGTTAGGGCTAACACATAAAGGGTAATCCAAAGAAAAAAGTTGATGACTTATAAATAAACATTAATTTCTTTAACTCATGAGTATATAGGATTTAATCTAGGCTTTTCATGATATACTTTCTAGAATATATTCTTAGGGGAATTTTTCCCTTAATAAGGGTTCATACTAAGATTGTGAATTTATCAAAACATATCCCTCGGGTGTGCCATAACCAAGAGTGCAGCAAGGCCCATTGTCGTGCACTAGTTCTCGTTATAGTTTAGCTCAAAGTGGGGTTTTCGGGTTTTACCCCTAGGATACATCTGTGCCAGAGCCGCCTCTACCTGCTCGTATCCAGACAGGGATGTATTGTTTGATAAACCACTTACTTAGTACTAACCAAAACATAGGGATGTTTTTATTATACATAGTCTTGTATCTAAGGCTTTACTAGGGTTTTATAATCCCAAAAATAACTAAACCTATCCTCTGATACCAACTATGAAAACCCTGCTTTTTATTACAACTGAAACATAATTTATTACATAATACATCACTTGATACAAAAAAGAAAATCGAGAGGATTAGTGTCTTTGGGGCTTAGGATCATTACATAAAAACTTGAAACAGGAAATACAAAATCTTTATTGAAAACATCATTTACATGACCACTACATTCCTTCGTACTTAACATTTCATGGGATAACCTGAGGATATTCATAAGAAAAGGGTGATCTATAAAGCCCAGTAAGGGTGTACACATGGAATAACATAAGGATTACAATAAATGTTAGAAAATAGGCATGTGAATAGAGAATAATATAAACATGAACATAAAGGCATGATAAAGCATGATAATCATAACATGGAAATGTGGCAGCAACACATAACATTGAATTAGCATGAGCCAAGGCTCATTGCACATGGATCATGAGTGAACCCTCATTGCACATGAACCACGAGTAAACCCTCGTTGCACTTGAATTAGCATGAGTCAACACTCATTGCACATGACGTATCATGATACTATACTTTACCCAATGCATTGGTGTAGAGACCATAATATTGACGTACATGGACATTACATTACTTTAGCGGAATACTTAATACATAACAAAAATAGACACACAAGGACCGTAATAGTTCAGTGTCTTTGGAAACATGGAACTTAATCTTCTAATCGTGGTGAAAGATCTTCAACATCTCCCATAAAGATCTTCCCATTTTTGTTTCCTTACCTAAAATCTTTCTTTTAATCCTGGGGGAAAAGAAAACATAAAAAGGGTGAGCTTAAATGCTCAGTAAGGGTAAGCATGGATAAAATAAAACATACCATATACATTTGATCTTAAAAACATGAACGTAATGTTTAAACATCAAAATCTTGAGCAACAACTTAAAACATGGAAGTACATAAGGCATAGATCATAATGAAACATAAATCATGATAACATAGCATGGGAATAAAACATGTAATTTTGGAATCCATTAAGCACATGTAATGATTTCCATAGTAGCCAAAGCATTGCTGCCAAGACCATCTTAGTGGACAAAGTCCCTTTCTGAATCGAGTTCACTCCTCGTTCCAGTCCGGTAATACTGAACCAGATTAAGTTACCGTTCCATCCATGTCTATCTCATGAGATATAAAATCTTTACCCAATGCATTGGAGGGAGATATAGGTCCCACCCATCTCATAATTAAATCATTCTTACTAGTGCCACAAAATAAACTTAAAACATTCATCATAACCCAATGAATAAAATGGGTTTCATAAACATCATCCCAGCATTTCATATTCCATATAAAAAAAATGGACATTTCATCATAAGAAATGTAAACCATGTAAATCATAGATACATTAAACTTGAAATAGAAACATATAAAATAATGTCATATTATATGGAAAATGGATTTGATAAAACATTTGAAATGAATTCTTGAGGAAAATATCCTTTCTTCGTCAAAATCATTTTCTTTTCAAAAAAATGCCATGAACTTTTAAAATAGAAGTATTTTGTTGAAAATAGTCATAAAATCATGTAGAGTAAGCTTCATGAAAATGAGGTGTTATGAAACCGTAAAAATCCATTCACGCCATATAAGTTAAAAATAGCATTTTCCTCATTCTTTTGTCGGAAAAGTCAAAAAAGTACCTCATAACGTAAACAAAAGAAAGATTGCTTTCATACCATGTAGTAAAAGTCAAAAAATGGGTAAAAAGTACTTTAAACATACATGAAAAAACTTTTATAAAACATGTACATGGATGATAGCAATAACCCCCGTAAATACTTACGAATAAGCAATCTCAGATAAAAATGAGATTTGCACAATTATCCCTTACCTTAGGTCCGATATGCTTCGTACGTATCTGAACCTCCTGTAATATGATTTAAATAATGTCATTGACTTATTACATAATCATATTCATTTCTATGATAACATATATGGTTCACTTATGACTTTATATTACCCGTTCTTTTGTAAATTCCATGTTAAAGACTGTTTTGGGTAAAATCGTTTCATTTGTCATCTGTGTTTTGACTTGTAATTATTTATATGATTACTTAGATAATGATTAATTAATTCCAGAATATAAAATGTGATTTATATATAATATATATTCAGAATATACATATATATAATAGATCAATAAATGAAAAGAAATACACCGTTCATGGAGACGGTAGGTCGTACGTACACATGAACGTTGTTTTCGTTTCCTCATTGAATTGAATGGAATTAATTGAATGACATAAATATGTATATACATAAATCCAGTATCATTATTATGTCATATATTTTATGATTACTTATTATATATACTTTATAATCATTTAAGAATGGTTATTCATTGATAATGAATCTCATCGCGTCGTGGAGACGGTATTCAGTACATACGCACGAGCGATGATATCGTTCCCATGATAATTGAATTTTATTGGAGTGTATGTATAATATTACAGAATAATTATCACTTTACAATAATCATATATTGTTATTATTTACACCATTATAACCATCCATGTAAGGTGGTGGTGGAAAATAGATTACACCACGACGTGGAGACGGTATTCCGTACGTACGCACGCGCGATGATTTCGTTTTCCGTAGGATGGATAGATGGTGAAATAGGGTTGTTTCATATTTATAATAACATATCAGTGTATTGGTGATTCTTAAGTTATTACTTTATAATGAAACAACTATATAAGAAGAAGTTAAAGAAGAAAGAAGTTTGAAAGAATCGGTAGAATAAATTACCTCTACTTCGATACGCCTATTTGAAACCTCCTCTTAGGGAACTATGATTGGTCTTTGAAGTAGACCATGACAACTAGGATGTTTCTAGGGAAGTGTAGAAGATAATTTTTCATGGGTTGGCCGAGCTTGAAGGCTCAATGTGGTGTGAGGAAGAGAGGGAGGAGGTTCCCTTTTATAAGGGAGGAGAGGGGCACCTTTGGAATTCTTCAAAATATTAATTTATAATAAATCTAACCCCACTAAAAAACGTCCAAAAATGACTCATATTCGAATATTAGATGAGATAGGTTTGTAATCTCATCAAACAATCAAATTTAGACATGTTTAGATATTATTTTAAACCTTATCATTTTGATTTATCCTTATTTAATCTATTTAAGTTTATTTGTGGTAATCAAATTCTAAATTTTAAATTATAAAAAATATTTACTTATTTGTTGTAAATTTTCCATAATTGGTTACTTTATAACATTATAAACCATATAAATATAAATTTATAATTTTTAAATATTTTTGTGATTTTTAAACAATTTTATAATATGTTATTTTTATAAAATAACAATAGTGTCAATTTTGACACTATTCATTTATTTGAATTTAAATAAAATATATACAGAAGATATGTTCGAACTAAAATCTTTAATAGATTCATAAAAGGTCATATGTATCTATAAAATTAGTGGATCACATTAAACAGTTCATATAATATTTATTTTATTATTTTTAAAACCATTTATTTGGTTTATCTCTTAATAAAATAATTACTACAACATTTTTGTATAATTATTTAATATATTTATTTGTCGCATAAAAATTAAAAATAAAATCCTATGATAAATATAAATCTATTGACTTTCAAAATAATACTTTTACTCGAATTTATCATCTTAAAATCATAATATGTAAATTTTTATATTTATTAAATTATGCTGGTGACAACTTTGGTATCATTTAAAATAAAATAATATAAGTGTCATAATCACTTTTATAAGGCTCCAAACGGTTATATATTAGGTCATTTAATGATTAAGGTGTATATATATAGTACCAATAATATTTGGTCAGGTTTGTGGGCCTTTTAATGGGTATTATTATTTTAATAAAAACTATATTACTTATTTTTCACTTAATAAATAATTTATGTATCATTAGTGTATCACCATTAATGACAATTATATAATACCTAAAAATTCTAAATAAATTATCATGATTTATATAATTTTATTAGATTTCTGGAGACTATTCATGTTTGGCGTTTTGTGATGTTTATCAATAAATTTAAATTATTATACTTATAATATTTAAGAGAGTGACATGTTGCCACTTTCTTTGATTTTAATAATAATTAAATTATTTTCATGGTCAAATATCAATACAATGAATCTAATCCGACCCTTAGGTGATATGGGTCGACTTTTAGTCATCCAATAGGATTTTTCCAAGTGTTAGAGTAATTTTATAATCTTATATTTACCCTTAATAACCCGATTTACCTTTAACTATAGTAAATAAAAATTACCGTAGTTACTATTTACAAATCCCAAAAATAAAAGTAGCTTATTAACATAATTTGGACCCACTGATTCCAAATATGGAATCTATTTTTTCCAAATTCAATACACACAAAAGTTGCGGAAATTAAATTAAAATTAATCATGTTGTCGAAAGAAAACGAGTTTTTCTTTAAAACGTTGGAAAAGATTGAATTGATTTAACCTACGAATTCAATGTAAAATCAATGCTAATGACATACATTATATTAAATGGTAAAAATATATTCTATTTATACTTTAAAACCATTCAATATTATAATTTAACCACATAAGATATTACGATGAAAAAAAGTTGTTTTTAATTAAAATATAGCATGTTTTTACTATTCATTAAAATATGAAAGTCATCAGAATAAAATGAAAAATTTATCCAAAGTAAATTTTTATTTCTTTATTCCAAAGAATAATTTAATTTTGTCAAATGGAATTTATAAACATTTCAAAAACTAGATTTAATGTGGGTGCCCCATTAAAAGGCGGCAAAACTATATTTTTTTTTGAAAAATACTTATTTTACCCGAAAAATTTATTTTGTTCTTATAACATGTTCTAGAAAATGTGTAAGATGAATAATAATGTTATAAAATTCAAAATTTAGTTAATACTAGTCATAAGGGCTAGTTCATAATAATATTATAATAATATATCGTTGTTTAGTAACACCCGGTATTACGTACAACACACTCTATCGAGAAAGGTCGCGATTGCGTGTAATGCAAGCCAAGTCACGGTTGCATGTTGTGCAAGAATCCATCGTTGTTTCATATAACAGAATCCAACCATATTTCATTTATATATTGAATATATATATATATACTCAATGGTGTGTAGAATAACTATTATCAAAATTGTGTGTAACATGATCCAAGAATAGTGTTGCGTATACTGCAAGCTAATACGATGTTGCGTATAGCTCAAGGTAATCTTGGTGTAGCATACAACACAAGAGATTAATGAAATTAAAAGAATATTTTTCATAAAATCTCGGGGTGTTACAATTGGTGCGCTATAAGGGCGCACCCTTCTTAAACATTTCATTTCATGCATAAGTGTGCCACATGGATCATAAAACATGGATTCATAAAGCATAATCATTTATTCCACGATAAAGGAATGTGGAATTAACACATGAAACTTTACAATCAAAAAGTAAATGTGAATAAAGTTTAATACCCTTGATAGAGAAATGGGCATTGTATTCACTACACAATGACATTGCCTTAGAAAATCGGTGTGATTTCGGAAGCGTAACGGCGTGACATAAGAATTCATAAAAAGGGATGATGAGAGAGAAAGGGGTTCCTCATCATATTTAAATGTAATGTACAGTAAGGAGGTCATATAGATACATGTCCCAACAATTATAATGGAATTTAGATTCACGATACAAAAGTATTGTTTGAATATAAAAGAGGAGAGAGACGTTCCTTTCGTAATTTCGGCATAGTAACGGGTGTACATGGGGGGCATTAAATGAGAGAGAAAATGGTCTCCCATCATTCAAACAATAAGGGGGAAGAATGGGGGAGGTGCAAAACCATACCCCAACATTCATAATTGAAATCAAAAGGGCAATACAACTTAAGGAAAATTGACAAAAAATGAGAAAGGATGAAAAAACCCTTACATGGAAGTGTGCTTCCAAAGGCTAGAGAGAGGCTTGAGAGAGGCTTCATGGGGGCTTGGGAAACCGTGGAAGGATTCTAGAAAGATTAGGGCAGAGGTTGGATGAACTCCAATGGATTTTAGTGAGGAGGAAGTGGGATCTTGGGTGGGTTTATATAGGAAAGGTGAGGGAATTCTTTATTATTTGGGTTTGGATCCCATTACATTAAATTAATCCAAACCACAAACCATCCAATGGTTTTTGCCCATGGTTTTTGGCAAAGGGAAGAGGAAAAAATATTTTATAAGGCCCAAGTCCGAAAATCTTAAAATAATAAGGTTTCTTATGTGGAGGTGAGTCACACTCCCATGGAAATTAATTTAAAATGGCAAGGTGTTGAATATGTCTTGAGGGGTTCATTAATGCTTTAAATAGTAAATAAAACAAACCCAAAATCACTTCATTTTAATTGTAAAACATATATTGGACGAACATAAGGATTATAGTATTTTATTATATCACCATTGGGTCATTATGATGTCATAAAACACATTATATATTTAAATGGTATTCAATTTTTACCCAAAAATTTGACTGTCTTAGAAAATTATGAAAAAATTCACCGTTGGATAATTTCGATGTCCTAATTCCAAAAATAACATTTATTTTATCTAAATAAATTTCTAAATATGTTAATTTTCACTTTTAAAATAAAAACTGACATATATTAAAAATTCAATGGTTTTGACAGAAATGGTTTTCAAACCTTAATAAAAATTATAATTGCATTCATAAAATTATAAGATCATTTATATTTAATAAAAATTAATTTAACATTGATAATAATTTTTTATTAAAATAGTATTTAATTAAAAAAACCCTTAATTTAATAAAATATAATTCTTAATTAAATAATAATTAAAAACACCATTTGTACTTTAAAAATTATTTAGAATGTATCAAAAATAACTAGAAATTATATTCATTATTATATAAAAAAATAATGTACATGAACATAGTACTACTTATTTTTTATATAACCCCTTAAAATAGCCGCATAAGACCTATGGGTAAGGTGTGTGATGGTGACAGACTCTTGGGGTGGCTCGGATAACATCTCTCGAGTGGTAATTTCAATCAACTTCCACTTTTCTCGTAGACGGTCACGTTTGAGTATGAAATAATGAATCTCAGCTTGGGATTGGTCAAGGGAGAAGCCCAAGGATGCCACCTCTTTTCCGAGCTCCGACAAATGGGCTTCATATGGGGAAATTCTACTGGATGAGGCCATCACTTCCTTTGTCTGAGTAAAATTGGGTTCGTTAAAGCCTTATATTTATACTAATCATGTGATCACTATTCAACGGCTATAAAAGTAACCGTCACAACTCTTATCATAAAACCAAAGAAGTTGACATATTATACAAACATTTTTTACAAAGAGACATTTAACTGGATCAAGATGGATTTTCCATTAATGAAACTTTGGGTCCTCACAATACCCACCCTACATAATACACAGTAATGAGAGACAAAGGAAAAAAACTCTACATAGATGATCATGGATCTTGGTTTTCTCGTTGCACCAAGAGTTGGGGTCGTGTGATAGGAAACTCTAGGAAGAATATAATAGGAGGGCTCTTAGGTAGGCATGACTCATATAGTGAAGAGGCACTCTAAGAAAACCAAGAAAAATGATAGATATCAAGGAATAATAATATCTCAATGGTATAAAATTCCCTATCTCAGAGTTACGTGATGTGTAATCTCAAAGTGATTAAAAAGGGGGTTGTTGTTTGACCACACCGCTGGGTGGTTCCACATGTAGGAATGAATATAGTTTTAATTAATCTCCTCGGAGATGGTGGAGATAGACCAGTGGATGGTTATGAGTTGATATATTGCCCTTAACCGGATAAAAAGACATAATATGGGAGGAAGTGGAAAAAAGGAGGCTAAAAATGGCGACAAAGGGTGTGAAACTGATAAAAAGGACATATGTTTTATGTATATCAAGGTTCAACCCACACATAGTGGATTCAAGATATAATTTCCTTTTATTTAAATGATCTTAAAACACATTAAAAGATGTAATAAAACTATGAAGATATGTTACAGGAAAACTATGGAAGGAACCCCGACTTCCCTCTATGGCACTGTTCAGGTACAACACCGATCGAGGCTTATTGGTGGCACTGATAGGTGAAAACATGGTGACAACTAGTCACCAACACTAACACACTCATGGATCACTGATGGTGTCCATGAAAACCCAACCACTAGAATGTAGGTAAAGTAATGGACCAGGATAGTCTGGGCCACTATAAGTAATGGTCTATGTTAAAAAATCATTTTATTTCAGTATTATATATTTTAAATTTAAATTGAGGGATATTATATGATAAATATATTTTCAACCACTTAAAATATATTCTCGTATGGTTATTCATAGTTTTTCAATGTTTTCCTTTAATTTTTCTATCTTAGTATTAAAAATGGATTGAATGGATATTTTCATGAAAAAACGATCTTTAATATATTATTTTGTATGAGAATCTTTTTATTATATATATGAGTCATTAATAATTTTTTTCTAATTATATACCTATATATGAAATGATTTAAAAACAAATTTCACCGATTTGTTTTTGTTTAAAATTTTTTTAAACTAATAAATTTTAAGTTATTATTACATAGTCATATTTATGTATTAAAACGTGTCAAAAGAATGATTCCATTTAAATTATAAAGTATGAAATGATTTTCCAAGAATATTATAGTATAAGTTTCAGGAATATTATATTTTATGATTCATATCTTTTACATGTAAAATAGTATTACTATTTTTGGGGAATTCTTTTGATGCAATGAAATGAAAATGAATGATTTCACTAGAATTAGAAATTGTATTTTATATTCATTTATGAAATATATTTGTCATCTATGAGAACATATTTTATTTATTTTTTTGTCTTATTTAAAACATGATCTTATAATATTATCCTCATTATTAAATTTGATTCCTTTTGATAAATTTTTTTTAGATGAATATAAATGTATTTTTTTACATTCCGTGGGTTAATTATGAGATTATAAAATCATTATGAAACGCCCTTCTTTCCCATAGGCCAATGACAATATGTTGAAATGAAAAAATTTATGATATTATAGGAAAGTCATTTATGGTTATAATAATATTATGAGTGAATCCTAAATTATAAATCCCATTAATACCATGCGAAATGGTTTATATCTCATAATGGATTGTTTTCATGATCCTGATTTGAGGTTCACGACATTAATGTTGGGTATATTAACATTATGACATGTTCATAATTTTATGGGTTCACCATTTTTCATGTGAATAATTTTGTAAAGGGGCCCAAAATCATGTCATTGTTATGATTAGTGGACCTTTTCATGTTTATAATTATTCATAATTTTATTATTTCCTATGTTTTTTATTCCAAATTCCTCAGTTATACTCTCATATTATACTTCATTGATCATGATTTTTTCATCAAGATTATACAATTGTCTTATGTTATGATGGGCCCTTATTCCATGACTCATTATTTTTATTCCTGACTGATAAGGAATGATTTTTGTTATTTCATTTTATCACACCATTATTTGTTTTTAATAATTAATAATGATCATTAAATTATATCCCACATTATTCCATTACTATGAATTTAAAGTCACGCCTTCTTATTATTCAAAATTAATTATATTCTAAATAAGTTTATATATTATGGTAATACTATAAGGGTACTATATGGGATGAATTGATTCAGTGATATTGATTATTATCCTTGAAGATAAGTTTTTTTTGTTTCTATACTCTAAAGACACTAAAACTAAATGGTCCTCGAACATGTCTGATTATCTGAATTATTGAATGTTATTGAATAATATTTATAATATTTAAATATTAAATAGAAATGTCTAAATTTTTGATATAAGTCATGCGTTATGTTATTTTGGGATATTATGACTACAAAATATGCCCAAAGAACTAGGGATTAGTCTATATAAGAGAAAATATCCTAAATTTGATACTAAGTTGTAGAGTTTATGGATTATTCAAAATTGTAATATGGAAAAATATATGTTGATTTAGGCTTTGAAAATGATTAAGCTTTTTGTAATAACCCTAAAAATGGTTTTGGTGTTATTATGATCTTCAATTGGTTCATGCAAAATAATCATAACTGCACCCCCGAGTTTTAAACTCTATAAGGATGATATTTTATTAATTTAAATTCTAATTATTAACACTTATAAAAAATAAGAGGATATGAATTATTAAAAACAATAAATAACCTATGTGTTGTATAATTGATATGATTTTTCATGTTTCTTTAATTATGTTCCATAATTCAGTAACCTTATGGAATTATTTTTATGATTATATTATTCCTCACCATGAATAGTGATTCTTTTTTATCACAGATTTCTTTTTAGTTTACATTTATTATTGGCACTTATGAAGAATATTTTCAATTATAAATTTTATGGAAAAATAATGATATCCATCATTAGAAACAAAATATCATTGTATATGGAATGAATAACACTTTTCAATGCTTTCTAAACACTCTCAATAAATGATTAATGATGAGAATCATGTTAAACATCAAAATGCACCAATAAAGGAGAAAATTTCCATTTATTATTTTGTGGTTCAATTCAAACATTCCTTTTGGGGTCATCCTATCCACTAATTAATGTTCTATATATCACTTTTAGGGAGAATATATTTTTCCTTCTCTAGTTTTTGGGACATTACCATCTTGTTTTAGTGATATATTTCTTAGATGGAAAAATCAGTAAATAGTGGAATATTATCATGAACATAAGTTAAGAGGAATATATTAAATGCATATTTTTTGAGGATTTTATTAGGGTATTCCTAATAATTGATTTCAATAGATTCTATGAAAAAATATGTTGAGTATAATTATATAATAATTGTAGAATAATTATGAATCAATTAAAATATGTGAAGTAAATGTGATAAAGAATAGCAGATACTCTTATTAATTTAATGTTGATGTAAAAAGAATGATTAATAACTTATTAAGTGCCTCAAGAATAATTAATTTGATGAAAATATTCATTAGATACATTCAATGAAACAGATCTATTATTTGATTTTCACTCAAGATGTAAATGGAAGATAAAACTCTCATTTTAAAAGTTATAACGATAAAAAAAGTTATTTTGGGTTTCCTGGGAACTCCAACGATATGAGACAAGGGAGGAATAATTTTGAAAAACTACACTCCAAAAATATGGGAAGAAACTCCTAGGTAATTACATAAAAATAATTAGAAGTTGTTTTAATTATTGTAGGACCATTAATTGGGATCATTATCATCGAGAGGATAATTTTATTTTTTTCCATGTATTCGAGGATAATATCGTTAGAAATAATCCACCTAGAAAAGATCTATGATTTAGATGCAGGGATTTGTCAGTATTATGTGAAACTGTTCCGTAATAAAATTATTAATGATGATAATATCCCAATGTATCCTTTAAAGATAAATGAAAAAATGGAAATCATAAGAAATGACAACTATTAACATAGTTCTAAAATGTTAAATGGATAATGATAAGAAAATAATCCAAAAAATAATTATATTTATTTGGTTTGGTTATTATTTTAAATTGTCATTTACATCTAACATGTTCAATAATATCATGAAATCACCACCGCGATTAATTTATTTTTATAAATTAAAAACATAATAGGATAAGAGGATTCCATATTATGTGTATACCTCATCAATAACATATGTTAGTGTAAATGTGCTATTGAGAACTATTATTTTCCTACCTATATTGTAATTATCTATTATAATGTGGATGTATTGGATCTCTTTATTAAAAGTTTCTTAGTAAAAAATATTATCAATACGATAAAAGCACAAAACAAGGTAATTAATGTTACAAAATTATTTTATGGATTTTAAATCAATTATTTATTATTATTTTAAGATTTTAAATCAAATTTTACCACATTATATTTTTATTTTAAATATTTTAGTGACACTTGATGATGTAAAATTCACTTATATTATTTAAAAGTAAAGCGTTATTACAAGAGTGATACTCAAATCAGTTTTAAAAGGTACCTTCTCTACTCACTTCAACATCCCACTTTATAACTATAATTAAATAAATAATTAAAAAAATCCCAGAAAAACATGATAAAAAATAACTATAGGTCTAGTTAACCCCATGATATCCACATAGAAGGATTGTCATGTAATATAAATGAGGCATTCCAAAGAAGATGTAAAAATTATTAATGAGTTACTTTATATTTATTTCATCCACCACCTCCTTAAAATACTTCAGAATCATGCTGAAAAACATCCATAGTATATAAAACCTATAAAGATTTTATATTTATTATGATACAACCCTTTTTAATTTATTTTTATCAAATGGTAAATCAAAACATTACACATGGATACATATGGATTTACATCTCCATGATGTTAGGTGTTTGATTTTTAATAATCCTATCTCATGGGTCCTTATATAGATATATTTGATTGAGGTATAATATTTCTATAATATAATTATGATTCAATAAAAATAAAATTTTATATAAATTCATAACATCCCATCCTTTGGAAAATTATAACATTGTTCGTGTATACGTATGGATAACCACCTCACATAACCGAAGTGATTCGATTTTCATTTAATCAATAAAATGGTGCTGATAATGATAGTTTTTATGAATATATTTTATATTAATTTTGATATTATTATTATATATTGTATAATTATTTATTAACATTCATTATTCCAACTATAGAGAAACAAAAACATTAATCATGTTTACCTACTTGGTACTGTCTCCATTAAGTGATGTAATTCATTTTTCCGGATAAATGAATATTTTTTGTTATAGAAGTGTATTTGGTAAATATATTAGAATTTTTTACATTATTGAGACACATTAAATGATGAAAAGATGACTATGGTTCAGATCCTAGAACCGTCGAACAAACTCATTCATCTAAAACATTCATATTTTCACTAATATAATGCTTTAATGAATTTTTTTAATGGATTTGTAATTTCTACGTATATAATGACGTTATATATAAATATATGTGGGGATAATTATATAATATATTTATATAATTATTCTAAAATAATTTTATAGGAGGCTTGTATAATATATGAAGAACATTATGATATTATGAAAGGCTTCATCATCTTATTATTGTTTCAAATAGACATGAATCATGTTAGGAACATATTTTATTTTATTTTGTAATTATAATTCCCTTTTGATATAATATATCTTGTATATATTAAGAAAAGTTAGGTTGATGGTCCCCCTGGATCTTATTTTATTAAAAATTTTATGATTAAATAGTTAGAATTATGGTAACTGTTGACATTACTCTCTAATTTCATCTCTAGTTTTTCCTCGATAAATATTCCTTGAGAGAATATATATTATAATTATCCATTAAAACCTAGTTATATTATCTCATATTTTTATGTTTTATGTTTTCATTTTTTTTTCTTTTTCCCATTTTATTAAATAGAATGTACAAAAATTAGGTTTTAAAAAAAGTGGCCATAATTAACTTATTTTGGACCGGAATTGTTATATTTGAAATCAATTTTCATCTAAAGAATGGGATTTTTAAAAATTAGTTTAAATGTTATAAAAAATTATTTTTGACAAATTATTTTTTTATATACAATGTTTTAGAAGGATTGTTTTTAAAATAATTCTAAACTAGACATTTATTATTATTTTAGATAATTATAAATAGATTGTTTTATTGTAACATAAACGACAAGAACATGAATTACCACCATTATATAGTTTCATATTTTTTTATTAATATTTGAAAAGAATAAATATATTACAACAAAAATCATATTCCAGTTTTTTGGGGTTTTGGTATTAAATGTTAGAAAAATAAAAGTGTTGTTTTCTCTTGATTGTAAATATACATTTGGATGTATTTCTAAAATATATTATTGATCTTCATCAAAATATTTATCAAATTTTTATTATTCTATAATAATATGATCTTTTGATTAAATTACTCTTCTATCTCTGGATAGAATATGATAATTTCATTTCCTGTATTATTCTATAATACCTTCTATTATCCATGTACAAAATATATTTTTATTAAATTGTTATAAAATTGGCTTCATTAACATGGTTTAATTACACCATAATAAAATGATGAATGTTATTATTATTTTTCTGTAAACATATTTATTAATTCATTTTGAAAATTTTTGGGCTAAAAATATACATCTCCTAGATTAATTTAATATTGATTTACATATATTTAAATAACTATGTTATACATGAACATAGTTTCATGCTTATAACATTAATTCTTGACAATTTTATATTTCTACCTGATTAATAAGTTATAAATGAACCTCAATTATTGTCCTTCAATTTATATAGGGAAATTATTTCACATCCATGACATGATTATTGGTTTTTTTTTGTTTAATTATTTTTAAAAAATTATGATTTCCTAGGTTTATTTTCTATATTATAATGATATATGTGAATGTAATGTTAAATGGATAATTATTTTGGTATTTGGATTTCACATGTCTTATTTTAAGATAATAGAATTATTCCAAGACTCAAGATTAATTATCTTAAATGATTGTGTATGATTTTTTTCTATCATGTTTTCATACAATTATTCATAACATAGGCTCAAATAACCTGATTAATTGATATCTATCTTGTCTATCCTTACTAATTATATGAGCTCACCCCTTTATCTATTTTTAATTTTCCAAGGATATGATATAGGATGTAAATCATGTTAATATGATAAGTTTATAGCGTGTTAATAATTTTTTGTGTGATATGTATGGTCATATATGAAAATAAATCATCTATGAATATTGTCCTCAAAGATGATAAACAATCACAATCCCAGATCATTTATTGTAGTATGAATTATTGTATATTAATTTAAAATGATTTAATATATATGTATTAAATGATTAATTCTCCTACATCATTATATAAATATATATATATATATTATTAAGATAATTTATATTGAACAATAAAAATATATATAGATAGAAATATCCAATGAATCTGATAATATGATGAATTATTATTGGTGTGTTTGTCCTCATAACCTCATATAATTGACATTCCAAATTTCAAAATCACATTGACATGTCAAAATGACTTTTAAGACCTCAAAAAAAATAAATTCAAACATATTACTTTTTCAATCAAATGAATGTTATCTCGAACTTAAGACATATGTTTAATAATATTTTCATTTCCATTAATTGTTCTCATTATAGCCTGAAACTATTATAATAATTAAATATGAAAAATACTCAATAAAAAATAATCATGTCAATATTACATGAATAATAGTAATTATTTTTCTATATATTTATAAACTTTAAATGTAAGTATAAAATCAGTTAGATCTAGTTCAGTGACTCTAATAACTAATACATCACAAATAAATCCTATGATATATTACATGTTGAATTTGGGAAATATTTTCATATTTAATTTTTAAATAATATTGTATGTATCATTAATGATAAAGATAATTAAATGGCTTTTTGATGACACAATTTTATGTGTAGTGGAACATGATTCTCAAATTAACTTGGTAGTACAATTTTTATATGAAAATGGGTTGTTATTTTCGGCCTTTATGTATTGTGTGGATAAAAATTTATTATAACAGTTTTGTGAGGTATTAAAGAAGTTTCATAGGTAGGTGCATAACATTAGGAATCATTAAAAAAAATATGTATCATAGTTCTTGATTATTTCACATGTTTATGGTCACTTTTATATATTAAGATACCTTGAATTTTGGGTTTATGGAATCTGGAAATGTATAATCTGAAACACCGCCTCAAAAATAGTGAAATCAAAATGTATATTTTGGAGAAAATTATATTAATTCATCTTGAATAAACTATCACTCCATTGAACCACCTCATTTTTCTTCTAAATGACTTTAATATATATATGGAAATCTTAATGCCCTATTAAAGAATTATATATTTTTATTGGATGGATTAATCGTTTTCAATGAGTTATTGAAATAAAATTCTAGGAATGATGTGTATATATATATATTGTTTCTATATGATATTATATTATATTACATCTAAAATATATACAACGGGATATGAAATATTTAGGTCTATGAATATTTATGTTGATTCATAATTCTTATTAAAAGTGATATGGTTAATTGAACTTATTTGAATATATTAGACAATGAATATTATAATTTCATGGATGATTTATCTATGTTGATGTATTTAATACCTTCCATGGGATTGGATAATATAATAATATTTTTTCAGGGCACGTAATTAAATATTATTTTTAACATGATGAATGTAATTAATATTATTTTTTGCGTAACAATGTAGTTTTGAAAGAAACTATTATTCCCATATTTTAGGGGATTCTTAATTCCTTGATGTATTGAATTAAGAAATGAATTAATTTTTTATTTTATTAACTATGTTTATTAAATAATAAAAATTTGAGCTATAATTTTTAAATTTATAACTATTTCTAATTTTTTAATGGAATTGATTTTTGTGGAGATACCAATGATAGAATATTAATATTTTGAATATATTATATTTATTTTATTTTTTAGTTTCTCTACATTTGTGCATGTTGTGTAAAAAATGTGTTTATTGGTTGATATAGAGACTAGGAGGGATTTTGTGTGTGTAAATAATGTAATTTCATGTGATGAATAAAACCATAGGATGTCAACCCACTCTTTTTCATTTGATTTTGGAGGGTTTGGAGTATGTCAAGATGTAATGAACTGGATTTTAGCAGGACATTCTGAAGTGCACTGTGTTGCATTTGTTGTCAATGAGGTAAGTTGTTGTCAAGGAATGAATGGATGGATGTCAAGGAGGTTCAATATGTGAATGAAAAAGGTTGTGATGGTGTTGGTGATGAATGGAGAATGGCCATGGTACTAAGATGCGTGTCACTTAGGAGATTCACTAAGTGGCATAGGAGATGTGGTTGAAACATTCTCTAGTAAAATCTGACAATTGATGAGCTGATCTTTAAGTTCCAAGAACTCGTATCAAGTGGATACAAAGTCACAACATGATTAGAAGACCATGCATTGTAGTGACAATGCATGAGGAGTTGAAAGTATCCATCCACAATCTCTAAGTGGATTAAGTGAGCTGAAGAAGTCCATGCACTATCTCTTAGTGCATGTGAATCAGAAGAAGATCCAATTTGATCTCTGATTGGATCAATGAAGAATGTTGAAGAATTATTTGATTCAGGAGCTAGGTTGATGAAGAAGACCCTTCAGGAATTCCACATTCTATGTATTGAGTATATGTGAGGAGGATGGAAGAATTCTAATGAAGAAGAAAAATGAAGAAGGAAGAAGTGGCATTTGGCATTTTACACTTAAGTACTTTGTATACTTAGTGTATTCAAGAAAAAAATTAGCCACCAAGGGCCAGCCTTAAGGGTTCAACCCAAGGCACATGTGGGACTAGGTCACCACGCCCAAGGGGATCCCATGGGGCCAGCCCGAGAGGCCGCGGCCGTGTGTAAGCCGGGGCCACGCAGGGGATCAGGTCCTGCGCAGCGTGGGCGCAGAGCGCGCCCGAAGGGTGTGCATAGTGGGCACCAGTGGCGCGCCCGCAGAGAGCAGAGTGGGCGCAAAGCGCGCCCGCAGGGAGAACTCGGCGCGGGGCGGCACCGAGAGGGAAGAAGTTCAATTGCTGAGCTGATGGCAGCGCGAGGGTGATAAACCGCGGCAAAACCGCGCCCCGTTTCGTTGTGGGACGCGGAAAAATTCCCGGGAGCGCATCCTGGCCGCACGATTGATCGCGCGCCAGATCTGAGCCGCACATCTGATCCGCGGTGAGATGATCTGATCCAGGCCGTCCGATATCAATTGAATCGCTGATCCAACGGCTGCGAGACCGCCTTCAACCCCGATCTCGTCCGAAGTCTCCCGCGAGTCCACCTTCGAACCAGGCACCTCCCGACGACAGAATTTGAGCTCTCGGCCACCTCCGATCAAGCTAAAGCCACCATTGTGATCGTCTGGCCATAACGAACACATCCATGCGTAGAAATGGGTATGCATGCCAGTAATGAAGATATTCGTGTTCGGCCGAGGCAAGAGAATCTGCCGAGGCTATGAATGGTTTATGATTTTCATGGGCAGTGCTTAAAGAAGGTCGTGCATGCGTTCTAAGTCGCATGCACGTGAAGAAAGGGAAAATAAAAGAACCCGCGTTTGAACAGAGAGGAAATCAAGATTTGGAAGATTTTGAAGATCCGAAATCTTCAGGAGATCAAATATTTCTCACGCGGATGCACCGCCTCACCACTGCCTATAAAAAGAGAGGCTGATCTCTCGTTTTTGCTTGCTGAAGTTTTATTAAAAAACTGTGTTCCGTGAGGCTCTGCCTCGCGAAGTCGAAGCCCCGCGCAAGTTAACTTGTGCGGCTGGAGTTCCTTGCGCGCAACTTCTTTGCGCGACAAGAAGGTTGGGAGAAGTCCCCTGCGCGTCTTTCTTTTGCGCGACAGGAAGTACCCGAGGCCGCAACTACCTTGCGCGCCCTCGAGGTTTGTTGTGGGTTGCGTGGCAGTGTTGAAGAAGAGGAGGTCGCGGCTCATCAAGCACTTGCGCGCCTTCATATGGGCAGTAGGAGATTCGGGTGATGAGAATTACACACCAAGTGTGTGTGCGATAAAAGGAGAAAACACCCTCGCCATGGACAGTGTGTGTGCATAGTGAACAAGAAGTTGGTCGTAGCCATTTATGTGCAAGAAGAAGAGGCCAAGCTCACATTTGTGAAAAAAGTTAAAGAAGTGTGTTCAAAGAGAAAAGAGGCCGAACCTTAGTGTGTGCCTAAGTGGTGTGTACACACTAAGAAGGAGAAGAAGAAGGATACCTCACACTAAAGTAGAACACACATTTAAGTGTGTAACCAATAAGAACAAAGTGTGTGAAGGAAGAGAGAAGGTGTGTGCTTAAAGGATTATACCCTTTGTGGGTCTACTACACCAAGAAGAGGAGAAGGGAAGTGCATGCATGCATGCATGCACATGCACACGTGAACAGAGCTAATGCAGGCTGTGTGCATCTGAGTTGTCCAAGACCAGGAGGTTCTTGAAGAAATTGAGAAGGCCATGCAGTCAGTGCATGAGGAAGCAGAGTTGCCATACACTCAGTGCATGAAGATGATTTGAAGTGAGACTGGACCAGACTGAAGTTTAAGATATCAGTTGTCTGAGTATTCAGTATTTGGAGGGAGGCCAGGTCATCCTTAGAAGAAGGAGATAAATCCTGAGCAAGACGAGAAGACCTGATCAACTCAAGTGATCAGAGGTACAGAGCAAGGCCAGCAGTCTTTATCCCAGACTGCTGAGGATACTTGAAGAAGCTTAAAGTGAAGAAGAGCTACTCGTGCAACTCGAGGAGCCAAGAGAAGACCCTGTGGGACTCAGGGAGAAGAAGTCTTCAGTGGGATTCTGGAGCAGGCCAGTGGGACTCTGGTAACACTGTGTGACGCAGTATAAAGACCCTCCTGTGGGACTCAGGAGAGATACAGTGGGACTCTGTATCGACCATTGTAATTTTAACAGGTTATAATGGAGAATCCATGCTGGGAGAGCATGGCAAGGATGTAGGCATGTGGTGCCGAACATTGTAAATCCTTGTGTCCTATTCCTTTTCATTACTGCATTATCCAGGAAAGGTTGAGAGACATAAGAAGAGTGGATCGAGGCCTAAACAAGACATAGAGGTTTAATTGATTAAGAATCAATTAGTAAAAAGTTTTAAAGGATCACTGATTCACCCCCTCCCCCTCTCAGTGATTCACACTGATCTGGGCACTTCAATTGGTATCAGAGGCAGGTTCCCTCTAAAAGATCCAAGAGAGTCTTTATGGAGTGCAGATTTGCGGAAATGAGTGACCAGCCTCAAATGGAGATATCTTCCAAGACTCATAAAAATAGAAAGAAGAAACATGCCAAGAAGATGAAGAAAGCCTGTCCTAGCTGTGATGAAGTTGGAACAATGAAAGATCTTCAAAGTGCAATCGAATATCTTCAGAAGATAGTCCCCAAGGAAGTGGCAATGTGTATAGCTACAGGCATCCTTGATCTTCAAAAAGAAAAATCAGAGTTAGAAGAAGAAGCCAATGCAATGGAAGATCAATTGGCTAAAAGGGTTTGCATAACCAACACTCTCAGAAAGCTGGTGAAGGATAAAGATGAAACCGTTTCTCTTTGCAATGAAAGATATGAAGACACTGCTGAAGAATTGCAAAGAAGCCTTTCTGAGAACAGATTCTTTAAAGTAATAATCAAAGATGTTTACCATGAACTGGAGAAGAGGCATAGAGTATCAATGGTTGTTAAAGATGCTCAACTTGAAGACAAAGTAAAAAGGGTGAAGGAGCTTGACAACTCATTGCTTGAAATGAATAAGGTGCATGATGACCAGATAAATCAGCTAGAAGAGAAATGGGAAGGAAGGCTAAGAACTATTGAGGATGAGAAGAACTCCCTCAATATGAAATGCTTAGAACTGGAGGTGATATTGAACAATCAGCAATCACCCAAAGCCAAAGCCTCCCAGTCAGCTGAAAGGAGAAATGTTGCTACTCAAGTATGCTTTGAGAAGGATGATTCTAAAATAAATACATCCTCTAATAAAAGGGCAACAACTTATAAAATGAAGGTACCATCCATACCATCTTGTACTCATGTTTCTAAATGTGTGTCCACAAAAAGTGCAGGATGGAAGACTAATTCCAAACAAGTATGGATGAAGACAATGAAGAAAGAAAGATCTCCGGAAGCAGCACAACAATTCAAGACAAGTACCCTACAATTAGAAGGAGTCAAAAGGTCAAGGTTTGTGGGTCAATGTTGGTGTTGTAACAAGTATGGGCATTGTGAAAAGGATTGTTGGTACAATCCACTGAATACCAAAGCACAGAGGGAGCCCATGCCTAGGGGGAGCAAGCCAAAAGGAAAGAAGAAGCTTCCACAGGTCCAGAGACATCTGTTTACTGCAAATATATTTGGATTACTTGACAACATCTGGGATGATTGCAAAAGTGGTCAAAAAGATACATGTCAGTCTCCAACTGTATCCAGAGCTCAAAAGAAGAAAAGATCACAGAACCTGGCTCAGAAAGATTCCTTGGGAAGCAAGAAGAAAGTAGAAAATGCTCCCAAGAAGTGTTTGAGAAATGAAGAGAAGTCCTTGGAGTCTGAGTCCAAGAAGGGTGATGCATCCAGAAGGACCACCAAGAAGTGCTTCTACTGTGGAAAGAATGTCCATACCATGGATATTTGTAAACAAGCCATGAAATTTAATAGAAGCCAACTGCACTCAAACAGACAATCAATCCAGAAGAAGCAGAAGGGATTGGTTGAAAATAAGTTTCCTAAGAAAGGTGGCTTAACAGTATCAAAAGAACCATGTGGGATTTCCAAAACTGAGGACTCACTTCCAAATGACTTGTTAGTCATATGGCCAAATCAGTTGCAACTTGCCAGAGAACTGCAAAGAGCTGAAGATGAAGCACTGGAAATTGCTAAGGAAAAAAGGAAACAAAAGATTTCACATGAAGATGTATTGAGATCCACACCAGCACCATCATCAATGAAGATCAAACGTGCAAGTGTGAAGACTGGTGAAAATGGGACATCTTGGTTGAGAGAATCTTCTCAACCTTGTTGTTCACATTGATGAACCAAGGAGGTTCCATCTTATTCCCTTATACTTTTGGTATTTACATGTGCTAACATTGCAGGGAATTGAAGATGATGATCATTCTCATCTTGAGGATGGTTTGGAAGGAATGGAGTGCACCCCTTGAGGGGGAGCCAATCTGAAGAAGATGGGATTCTTAGATTAATACCATCTTGAGAAAAGTGAAGGTATTCCAATCATACTTTCATCCCTTGTTTCTTAATTGAGTGTATCTTGTCAATTAAGGGGGAGTATGGATTGAAGACAAATGGATGAAAGGGGGAGCTTTATCTTTGCACCTGAACTTTCTAATGAGTTTTGTGAAGTTGTGCAGGATTTAGCAAATTCATTGTTATATCTGAAAAATTTTGAACCCCTAAGAATGATCTCACATGTGTAGAGAGTTATGGAAAGCTTTGAATTCCTTGGTTACATCACTCTTGTTTTCTACACCAGGTTAGCCCAAGTAGACTTAGAGTTGATCAACTAAAGGTTCTTTGCTAAAGAAGAACATGTGACATCATCCCTCACCTAGTGTTTTTCAAGAAGATGTTATTCGAAGGGAGGAAGAGATTTTTGAAAGAGAACCACACCACACCTTTGCATTTGATTGCCAATAAGGGGGAGAAAATATTGGCACACATATTGACCCATTCATATGTGCTGAAGAAGTGTATTGACAACAAATACAAAGGGGGAGATTGAAGTGCACTGTGTTGCATTTGTTGTCAATGAGGTATGTTGTTGTCAAGGAATGAATGGATTGATGTCAAGGAGGTTCAATATGTGAATGACAAAGGATGTGATAGTGTTGGTGATGAATGGAGAATGGCCATGGTACTAAGATGTGTGTCACTTAGAAGATTCACTAAGTGGCATAGGAGATGTGGTTGAAACATTCTCTAGTAAAATCTGACGATTGATGAGCTGATCTGTATGTTCCAAGAACTCGTATCAAGTGGATACAAAGTCACAACATGATTAGAAGACCATGCATTGTAGTGACAATGCATGAGGAGTTTAAAGTATCCATCCACAATCTCTAAGTGGATGATGTGAGCTGAAGAAGTCCATGCACTATCTCTTAGTGCATGTGAATCAGAAGAAGATCCAATTTGATCTCTGATTGGATCAATGAAGAATGTTGAAGAATTATTTGATTCAGGAGCTCGGTTGATGAAGAGGACCCTTCGGGAATTCCACATTCTATGTATTGAGTATATGTGAGGAGGATGGAGGAATTATAATGAAGAAGAAAAATGAAGAAGGAAGAAGTGGCATTTGGCATTTTACACTTAAGTACTTTGTATACTTAGTGTATTCAAGCAAAAAATTAGCCACCAAGGGCCAGCCTTAAGGGTTCAACCCAAGGCACATGTGGGACTAGGTCACCACGCCCAAGGGGATCCCATGGGGCCAGCCCGAGAGGCCGCGGCCGTGTGTAAGCCGGGGCCACGCAGGGGATCAGGTCCTGCGCAGCGTGGGCGCAGAGCGCGCCCGAAGGGTGTGCATAGTGGGCACCAGTGGCGCGCCCGCAGGGAGCAGAGTGGGCGCAAGGCACGCCCGCAGGGAGAACTCGGCGCGGGGAGGCACCGAGAGGGGAGAAGTTCAATTGCTGAGCTGATGGCAGCAAGAGGGTGATAAACCGCGGCAAAACCGCGCCCCGTTTCGATGTGGGACGCAGAAAAATTCCCGGGAGCGCATCCTGGCCGCACGATTGATCGCGCGCCAGATCCGAGCCGCACATCTGATCCGCGGCGAGATGATCTGATCCAGGCCGTCCGAGATCAATTGAATCGCCGATCCAATGGCTGCGAGACCGCCTTCAACCTCGAGCTCGTCCGAAGTCTCCTGCGAGTCCACCTTCGAACCAGGCACCTCCCGACGACAGAATTTGAGCTCCCGGCCACCTCCAATAAAGCTAAAGCCACCATTGTGATCATCTGGCCATAACGAACACATCCATGCGTAGAAATGGGCATGCATGCCAGTAATGAAGATATTCGTGTTAGGCCGAGGCAAGAGAATCTGCCGAGGCTATGAATGGTTTATGATTTTCATGGGCAGTGCTTAAAGAAGGTCGTGCATGCGTTCTAAGTCGCATGCACGTGAAGAAAGGGCAAATAAAAGAACCCGCGTTTGAACAGAGAGGAAATCAAGATTTGGAAGATTTTGAAGATCCGAAATCTTCAGGAGATCAAATATTTCTCACGCGGATGCACCGCCTCACCACTGCCTATAAAAAGAGAGGCTGAGCTCTCGTTTTTGCTTGCTGAAGTTTTATTGAAAAACTGTGTTCCGTGAGGCTCTGCCTCGCGAAGTTGAAGCCCCGCGCAAGTTAACTTGTGCGGCTGGAGTTCCTTGCGCGCAACTTCTTTGCGCGACAAGAAGGTTGGGTGAAGTCCCCTGCGCGTCTTTCTTTTGCGCGACAGGAAGTACCCGAGGCCGCAAGTACCTTGCGCGCCCTCGAGGTTTGTTGTGGGTTGCACGGAAGTGTTGAAGAAGAGGAGGTCGCGGCTCATCAAGCACTTGCGCGCCTTCATATGGGCAGTAGGAGATTCGGGTGATGAGAATTACACACCAAGTGTGTGTGTGCTAAAAGGAGAAAACACCCTCGCCGTGGACAGTGTGTGTGCATAGTGAACAAGAAGTTGGTCGTAGCCATTTATGTGCAAGAAGAAGAGGCCAAGCTCACTTGTGTGCAAAAAGTGAAAGAAGTGTGTGCAAAGAGCAAAGAGGTCGAACCTTAGTGTGTGACTAAGTGGTGTGTACACACTAAGAAGGAGAAGAAGAAGGATACCTCACACTAAAGTAGAACACACATTTAAGTGTGTAACCAATAAGAACAAAGTGTGTGAAGGAAGAGAGAAGGTGTGTGCTTAAAGGATTATACCCTTTGTGGGTCTACTGCACCAAGAAGAGGAGAAGGGAAGTGCATGCATTCATGCATGCACATGCACACGTGAACAGAGCTAAAGCAGGCTGTGTGCATCTGAGTTGTCCAAGACCAGGAGGTTCTTGAAGAAATTGAGAAGGCCATGCAGTCAGTGCATGAGGAAGCAGAGTTGCCATGCACTCAGTGCATGAAGATGATTTGAAGTGAGACTGGACCAGACTAAAGTTTAAGATATCAGTTGTCCGAGTATTCAGTATTTGGAGGGAGGCCAGGTCATCCTTAGAAGAAGGAGATAAATCCTGAGCAAGACGAGAAGACCTGATCAACTCAAGTGATCAGAGGTACAGAGCAAGGCCAGCAGTCTTTATCCCAAACTGCTGAGGATACTTGAAGAAGATTAAAGTGAAGAGGAGCTACTCGTGCGACTCGAGGAGCCAAGAGAAGACCCTGTGGGACTCAGGGAGAAGAAGTCTTCAGTGGGATTCTGGAGCAGGCCAGTGGGACTCTGGTAACACTGTGTGACGCAGTATAAAGACCCTCCTGTGGGACTCAGGAGAGATACAGTGGGACTCTGTATCGACCATTGTAATTTTAACAGGTTATAATGGAGAATCCATGCTGGGAGAGCATGGTAAGGATGTAGGCATGTGGTGCAGCACCTTGTAAATCCTTGTGTCCTATGCCTTTTCATTACTGCATTATCCGGGAAAGGTTGAGAGACATAAGAAGAGTGGATCGAGGCCTTAACAAGCCATATAGGTTTAATTGATTAAGAATCAATTAGTAAAAAGTTTTAAAGGATCACTGATTCACCCCCTCCCCCTCTCAGTGATTCACACTGATCTGGGCACTTCACATTCCTTTGTAAATATCTATTATTTAGGGTGTTCTAGGGGCTGTCAATTACTCATTCTAAGTGTTTTACAAAATACAGTCTTGATCCATCAGTGTTGGCATGCCAGGGCATTGACTTGTTAGTGCATCAGCATGTCTGTGAAACAGTGTGCCATGGGTGTCAGCATCAGAGATTTTGAGGTTTTGGTGAGTCATTGGGTTGGTAGCTCAGCATCGGTGACTCAGTTTTGGTAGGTCACATTGGTAGCTCACCCGTCGGTGGCTTAGCATTGATAGACCACATTAGTAGCTATCCCATAAGTGGCTCGGCGTCATTGGCTCGACATGGATAGGTCACATCGGTAACTCAAATATCGGTGGATCATCATTAGTGGCTTAGAATTAGTAGGCCGAATCGGTATCTCACATGTCGTGAATCAATGTCGGTGACTCACCCATCAGTGACTCTTTCCAGTTTTTCTAGTTTTTCTCATTTTTCCAGTTTCTCCCCTCTTACATATTATTTGATGTAAACCTAGTTTAAACCCTAGTTTGGTTGTTTTAAGAGTGGTTAAAAGGATATTACGTATATCTTTAATATCCTAATGCTTCAGGGAATTTGAGATACTCCAACCGCGTGATGTTCACCATAATTCAATGACTAGTGGCCATTGAAGCTATTCTACATTAATATGTAAAATTGATCTTCAATTCTTGGATCATCCCTTCCCAGTGTGTTTTATGTTCCCTCTTGGTGAGACTAGATCCTTCCTCTCTAGATGACTCAATATCTTATGCTAGATCCCCCTCCTACATAGTTTCCTAGAGTCTATTACTGGTCGAATGATTCTATGGTATTTGTGTAATATTGAATTTTTTTAGCCAACTGTTTCATATAGGAATTTCTTCTTAATCCATTTAATTGTGCATTGTATGGTGTGGTTGTAAAATTGATTCATTGTGAAGAATAAGTGAATAGTCTTCTTAAAATGAGAACTATATAAGAATGGAATATGATCAAAAGATAATCGAGGTTAAAGAAATAATGGTATGGGAGTAGTTTGATGATCAAAAAACTATATTATTTTGTTATATTTGGTTCTTTAGGAATTGTTTTAGTTTTATTCCTTGTGAAAATCATGGTCGTTGGTGGTATTTTCTTGTGCATTGTTGGGTTTTTGATTTTTTTATTGATTTTTGATAATTTTTCATAACAAGAAGTATGCACAATCATTTATACTTAGTTAATTAAATGGATTCCCAAGGATCAAGAATGTTCTGTGATCACCCCAATTATTTAATGTGGAATTAAAAAACCCATCTAAGCTAAAATATGAATACCCTGGTTTGATGGTCTGGTTTTTAGTTTTGTTTTTAATAGGATTCTAATCCTCTGAATGTTGTGAGTACAAGGGTCGACCAAGTACATGGTTCTATGAAAAGGGTGTGGTATGTCTGTATAGTTGTTATGTGTTTTAATAATAGTTTCTACGATTTTGGTGTGTGGATCCATATGGGTGGTGTGTTGGTACAACAATTTGGGAGACTGATTGATTATGGAATGGATGGAATTGTAGGCCATGGGACATAATTTTTCTGTGTTTTAGACATCATGAAAAGTTGTCCATTGGGACTACAATATGGTTATGTACTTGTTATGCAGTGGGATTTCATCTGAGAATTTTTTGGGTAGTGGGGCTTTAGGTTTGGGTGGTGATGGCATGTCATGATTATTGGTGTGATGGGTGTGGCATTATTGTAAAGCAGGGCTACCGGTCCTAGTTTTCAGAGGAGTAATGTGCGTTATGACATTAAAGAATCATAAAATATTCTCCCTAGGTAGTTCTTGAACAAATTAATGTGAACCCCAGAATTAATGAATGGAATGTCATTAAATGAAAAATGAGTTTGTGTAATGATTTAGAAGTGGTTGTTTGTGTGGTTGTGCATACAGGGGTAGTATCAGAAGTGGTCCTGGTGGGATAGGTGTTTGTTTTGGGAACCATATGTTGGGATGAGTGTTTGTTTACTTATATGTATAAATTTTAGTTCCTTGTGATTTTATAGGCACCCATCCCTTGTATAGCTCCATGTGTCGAACACCCCCATTTCATTGGGGTGGTTGTCAGTCCCAAAATCATGGGGGGTGGATGGTTGGTTACTGACATTCGTTGTCACACCCTCTTCTGGGTTCTTACCGCTCGAACATATCTATGCATGGTGTAATGTCTTGAGGCTTACCAAAGTCTATGATCCGTAGAGCACATTTTATGTTGATGGGTGGTTGAGGTATTTACGGGCCTGGATTGGTTTACCATGTGTCTTAAGGATGAGACGTTGGTGTCTTCAGGTGTGAGGTGTGGTGGTTATGGGTGGGTGTCTTCTCGTGGGTTTTAGGTGTGGTTTGGGTCCAAGGTGGGTGTAGGTGGGTTGTGGTCGTGGGACTACGTTTTGGAAGAGTGGTAGCATCAAGACATTAGTTGTTAGTAATTAGTAGTTAACTGGTGGGAATGTGATGTGGGGTACCCAAATGTCGATATGTGTATACTATTACTTTACATGACCTATGTTATTTTGCGAGTGTGGCTTGGTGAGTATGGAATAGTTTGTATTCCATGATATATGATTATAGGTTATACTATTTTTCCATAGGTGAATTAGTATGTTACCTCACATTTGCAAGAGTGGCTTTAGGTTTTCCTACATGTTATACTTGTATACTCCCCCTGCGTCTAAAAAATTGTATTCAAGTTTCTATGAGGACATTTAGGATTGTGCTGGAATTTACTAGCCTAGGTGTCGAGATAGTTGTTGTGTTTCTGCTTAGTCTCATTCTTTTGATACATGTTTAACTACATTGTTAGAATGTTTTTCATTTTTGACATTTAAATTAGTCGTGGAATAGATTTTGGTTTCCCATATATAAATGTTTGGAGTTTTTTAGTATTTTGGATTCTTAAATCCCAATTAAATTTTCCTTAAAAGGGGTACTTCCTTCCATTTTGTGTGAGATTATATACCCTTTTTAGTAGTCACCACTATGGGGAATATTGAAGTATATAATCAGGGGTCATTATCTATTTTTCATTGTGAATATGGAAGGGTGTGACACTTTTTTGTCCCTTACCTCATCTTGAGGAAGGCGGGTCCTAATAGAATGTTATCCGATGGGTGGTTGAGGGATTTGATGATGTTTTGGTTAGGGAACAATGAGTATTGCCTATGATGGTAGGGAAATGTTGTGAAGTAATATTGGTGTATGAAATAGTCTATGGAATACTTACTAGAACACAATATTTTAGGTCCCCCTATGAACTGATGCAAGGACTCTGAACCTACTAGAAGACCAAGTTATAAAACACTAATTATAGTGTAGAGAACTTAAGAAGGGTATAAGAATCATAATGACTTGTCTTAATGTGTGTATTGTGCATTTTGGGAATATAATAGAAGTTAAATTATCTCTTAATTGAAAATTTCCAAACTACTAGGCACAGTGTTCCTTGTTTACCATTTTTCAGCTATAGAACTTGTACATCATCCACATGTGGTATGATATGTTGAGGCCTAGCAGGCTGACCCAATTGATCAGAGGAGGGAAGCTCATGTGTTTTAAGATTACTTGTGTAAAATACCCTTCGTTCCTTCCAGTGAAAGGCTCTTGAAATGTACAAGGGTAGCTTCTTGGACATGGAGACATAGGGTTGCTCAAGGATCTAGTGAGAGTTTTCAGCTTCATACGGGCTTTAACATAGTATTGAGTTCCTCTAGATATGATCCAGATGTGAGGAGCGGTGTGTAATTTGTGGAAAATTTACCTCAAGGAGAGGAATGAGACTAAAGTATCTTGGACTAAAATTGAGAAAGTGTTTCAAGAAGAGTTCCATTCCTCGACGATGAAGGCTAAGAAGAGGTAGAAATTGCTCTACCTATAATATGGGAGTATGTCGGTAAGGGAATTGGGGGTAAAGTTCACTGATCTTATAAGCTTCATAAAAGTTCTCATTCTAGATTAGGAGTCACAATAGAGATTCTAGGAGGAGGAACTCTTACCTTCAATTCATTATGTAGTCACTCCCTTTAGACTACCAACATACATAGATGATCAGAAAATGGATGAAGTTGTGGAAAGGATTCACTCTTAGGGAATTGTACCATGAGAGGGGATCCATCCATGTTATTCTAAAGGGAATGTAGTCAGTTATAGGTATTTAGTGTCAGGGCCTTCTAGGTTTCTGCCAACAGGGAATGATCCTCAATAGTTCCAATTCCAATCTCCTGGTCCTCACCCTTTCCCCATGGGCTTGAGAGTAAGGTGGTTTGTCTGTGGAATTCATGGGAATATTTAGATCAAGTTCTCAGTACAATCTCAGTACGGTGGGGGTGGGCAGGTGCAACACCCACCCCAGTAGCTATAGTTGCTGGTCAAGCCTTTCTACCAGTAGAGGTAGGGTGCTCTCACCCCACTGAGGGTAGATGGTGCTTGAGGGGGGTGGCTTCTTGGTACTCCTCAATGAGTTCATCAAGGGAACAGTTGGGAATGTAGTCAATAGTAGAGTGGTATAGGATCTGGTCATGGGATTTCATAAGCTGGGCATATATAAGATCCATTAGAGTTGTAGTTTCTTCAAGGTATGATAAATCTGTTTAGCACTCTTGCTTGTAGTTTGTTGATTTTGGAGCACCTAACTCCTTTGTTTCACCCAGTCTAGCCCATGATCTGGGACATTATTTAGAGAGGATTCATGTGCCCCTATTTTAGAGTTCTCCCATTGGAGGTCAAACCAGTTTGTATGATGTTTTTTTGGGGAAGTAGATTGATGATGGGGCTGCATTAGTGTAGTGGGGATCTTATTCTGTAATAGATTCTGTCTAATAATTCATTCATAGGGATTGACTGGTTTTTTTATATGCATATTTTTATCGACATCTTCTAGATGAGATTAATTTTTTCATGTGTGGATGGCCAACATGTAGTTTTTGTTTCTAAGCAGATCCCTTAGTTGGGAATCCGGTGTGTGGCCTCTTCTATAGTTACTAGCCAAGGTGTCTTTGGGGTCATGGGATACAGTTATAGTGGAGAATTTGAGGGTTTTCAGGATGTTAGTATATTTCTTTGTAAAGGGGGATGTGACTCTTCCCCCTCTATGTGACGCTGATATTGAAATCGACTTGCAGCTCGGTGCCTATCTGATTTCGATGGATCCTTATCGGATAGTGATTTTTGAGTTGCAGGAGTCATTGATTCATGTGGACAACTAGATTAAGAAGGAACTAATCTAGGCGAGTGTTTCATAGTGGTGTGCTCTTGTCATGTACATGAAGAAGGTAACTGGTGGTCCTAGGTTATTCTTACATTACTAGAGACTGAATCATGTGGTGATCAATAACTATTACCCCCTCTTGAGTATTGATGATCTTTTCAACTAGTTTATGGGAGACTGTTCGTTCTCAAAGATCGATATTCTGTTTGAATATCACCAGTTGAGGGTGAAGGACGGTGACATCCATAATATTTCTTTCAGGTGTAGGTATGGTCACATTGAGTTCATGGTAACTCCCTCTAGTGTTAAGAATGCAGCAATTGTATTTAGGGTACTCTTGAACACTATCTTCTATAGGTTTCTGGACCGGTTTTTCATCATGTTCATCAACGACATGATGATCATCTAAGGGTCATAAGTGGGGCACCCCAATAATTTTATGATTGTATTGGAGGCCCTATGAAACCACCATCTCTATAGGAAGTAGTACATGATCATGTTCTGGATGTGAGAGGTTCACTTCCCTGTAAATGTGTTGTCTCCACTAGGGATAATAGTGGACCAATAAAGATCATGGCAGTTGTTTCTTGGGTAGCATCCAAGAATGTGGTAGAGTTTCATAGATTCTATGGCCTATAATTCTATTACTGGTGGTTTGTACCTGAATTATATCAAGTTTTGATTCCATTAATGGATTTTAAAAAATAATATCGAGCCTTCGTGTGGGGTGCGTAGAGTCCGGAATCATTAAGCTTAAAAAAGGGGATGCTGGTTAGTGCTCCAATTCTTATCTTTCCCGAGGAAGGGGTGTTGTTTGAGGTGTTCTATGCCACATCTGGTATAAGCTTGGGATGTGTGCAAATGAAGTAGTGGGGAGTGATATGTTATGGTTTTAGGCCTTTATATCCACATGAATGAAACAATTCCACTCATGATATGGAGATAATTGTGGTCGTGCTCATGCTGAATTTGGGGTGACATTATTTTATATGGGAGCGATTTTTGGAACTCACTAAGAAAAATAACTTGAGGTATATCTTCTCTCAGGGAGACCAGAGCTTTCATTAGTGATGGTGGATGATTTTTATCAAGGCCCAAGATAGTGATATATCTTAATATATAGGAATGTGGGACATAATGGTTGATTCCGTAAGCATAATATCACATAAGAGGAATGTTTGGGAATCCAAAAATTCTTGGAAGGAAATAGTAGAGTTATCCTGTTAACATCTGGATTTGAGAGTGGATAATGGAAATGGAATTCTATTTGACATGGCAGTGCAGTCTCCATTAATTAGTGAAGTATTGGAGTCTTAGTTTGGATTCTCAGAGATTGATGTGATACGTGATCACAATGTGTATGGTGATGCTCTGGATGGGTGGTCAGAGGATAGTTAGAATCATATATTGTTCAGTGGGAAGTGGTTTCTCCCAATGGAAATGTGTGAGGTAGTTCTCCATGACTTCCATATATCACCTATGGTAGTGCATCCAGTGGTCTCTAAGATTTACCAAGATTTATGGACACTGTTTTGGTGGACTATGGTGAAGGAGGTTGTGGTGGAGTCGGTTGCATGGTTCCTTGTGTGTCAATTGGTGAAGGATGAGAACCGTGTTACTAGTGGTTTGTTGAAACCCTTTAGAGGTTCCCAAGTGGAACTAGGATGGAATATGAATGTATTTAATGATAGGATTACCCATGAATTAGGTAGGATGTGATTTTCTTTCGGTAGAAGTGGACTAGTTGAGAAAGTCAGCTCATTTCTTGGCGATCATGGAGTTGAGCGTAGTGGATGACATAGCATAGATTTCTGTAGATGAGGTTGTGTGACTACATGGAGTTCCAATACACATTGTCTCGGATCAGGATACACATTTTACTTTATGATTCTAGAAGGTATTGAAGTATTTATTTGGCACCCATTTACGCCTCAGCACTGATTTCAACCCTCAAACAGATGCACTGACAGAGAGGACCATCCATATGTTGGATGAAATGTTACGGGAATCTATTATTGAATTTAGTGGGGACTGGGTGAGAAATTTCCGTTGGTATAGTTTTCATAAAATAATAAGTATCACTCTTCGATTGGTATGGATCCATTCGAAGATCTCTATAGGAGTTCGGGTCAGTCACCCTTGGGATGGACGAATGTTGTGGAGGCATCCATTCTTGGTGTGGATGTGGTACATAGTTCAACAGAGAAGGTTCTAGTTGTCTGTGAGAGGATTAAAGCAACACTAGACTGAAAAATACATATTCTAGTCATATGAGGAGCCCTTTGGAGTTTGAGTTTGGTGACAATGCCTTCATAAAGACTTCCCCTTGATGTGGGCACCAAATTTTTGGAATAGGGAGGATGTTTTTTCCAAGGTGCAATGGACCTTTGAAGGTTTTGGAATGAGTTGGTAAGGTATCATATCAGCTAGTATTTCCACCATGGTTGGAGATAATCCATGATGTCTTCTATGTCTCCCAGCAAAGTTAGTATCTACATGATGACTCCAACATCATTGAATTGTGAGAGTTGGATTCCAAGGACAATAAGATGTTCCTCGAACAACCAGAAACAATCAATGATTGTAGAGAGAACATGTTCTGTGGACAGATCATTCATTTTTTTGGTGTGTTATGGAGGAATACTTCCCTCTAAGATAGAACATGGGAGAGGGAGGAATAGATGCATTCCTAGTATGTGGATCAGTTCTAATTTTTTTTTTGTGTTTTTTTGTTCATTGTTTTTTGATGTAATGATTGACGTTAATCGTTATCAGATGAGTTAATTCGATATTCTCATATTGTGTGAAAAATATACTCACTATGGAGAGTGGAGGAAATGATCCCCAATCAGGACACATTAATATGGATGGGATTAAACTCATGTGGGGGAGTGAGGTCTAGAAAAAACTTACAGTATCTTGACATGGAAAAATGATCTACCAAATCAATGTTTCTGGACAGTGTAACCTAGGTTTATGCATGGTTTTTTGGGGTATTGGGCCTTAGTGTTTGAATATTTTTAGGAGGTTGATGTCAAGGAGGCCTTCTTAGATGTCAGGGTTTTCAATAAAAATATCGAACATCACAATGTGGTTCTTCCATGAGAGGTATCTTAATGGGTGGTCATCTAGACACCTCCTCCATCGAGGTTAGTTTTAAATTATTGGGGATGAGAATAGTATGAGAGGTATGTCATGTAATGACCTAGATTTATTATGTAATGGGTGTTATGGGGTCTATCTGGGACTTAATCCGAGAGTTTTCCAAAATCCCATTTGTAACTATTAGCATTGGCATGATAGAGCATTGACATGTCTAGTTGTCATCATGTAAGTGAATTAGTGATTCTGGGGCGTCTTTTTTTTTTGTTTCTAGGGTGTCGGTCAGTTTTCTCGTTGATATCTCAACATTGATGGATAAGCATCGATAGGTCTTGTCGGTAGCTCACCCATCTGTGGCTCAGCGTCGGTGGCTCAGCATCGGTAGGTCACGTCGGTAGCTCACCCAGTAATGGCTCAGTTTTAGAGGTTGAGAGTCTGTAAGTCATATCATTATCTCATCTGTCTATGGCTTAGTGTTGGTGACTCTCCCCTCAGTGACATATTTCTCTTATTCTAATTTTTTCCAATTTTCTAGTTTCACCCCTCTTACATCTTATTTGACGTAATCTGAGTTTAAATACTTGTTTGTTCATTTTAAGAGAGTTTAAAAGGATATTAAGTATATCATTAATATCATAATACTCCATAGAAATTATGATACTCATAACATTATATCTTCACAATGATCCCACAATTAATGGACTTTGAAACTGTCCTTATTTAATATTGTATAAGGCACTTCGATACTAAGATCCTCCAATCTTATTTTGTGTTCTGTTCCCTATTGGTGAACCTAGAGCCTTCTTATCTAGATGAGTCCTATACCTATGAAATACCCCAACCTTATACTATTTAATAGGGTCAACAACTACTTTCACGATTTCCCATTCATGGTGTGAAGAGGATCTTTGGTCATTTTCTCTTTCAATTAGACATCTCTTCTGCCTATCTTTAATTCTGGATCATGCATGGTGGGTGTGAAAATGATTCTTTACCAATAATTGGTCTATTATTTTCATAAAACAATAAGTAAATAATAAGGTAATATGATCAAAAGGAAATAGGGGTCAATGAATTAATGGGTTGGGAGTGGTTTGATATTTGATCGCCTAATTTATTTTGTAACAATTGTTTCATTATGTATTGTTGTTACTGTATATAATTTGAAAATAATGGAACTTTTTTGTCTTTTCTTGCACACATGTGGTGTTCTATTTGTTTTTTTTAATGATTTTTTATAATAGTTCGTAACATAAAATCTTCATAATCATGTATTTTCAGATAATCAAATGGATTCCCTAGGACCACAGTTGTTCTGTGACCACACCAGTTATTCAAAGTGGAATTAATGAACCCTTGTTTTCTAAAATATAAAAATTCTTTTATTTATGGTTTGGTCATGTGTGTTTTTTCTTATGATGTTTTAGTGTTATGTAGGTTGTTGTAATAATGGTGGATATTGAAATTGGATCTGTGAAAAGGTTGTGGTAGGTGTGTGTAGCAGGGTAGTGGATTAATAATATTTGATCTGGGTTTGTTGTGGGGGGATGTTTGAGTGGCATGTTGGTATACTTGTTTTATAGATATATTGATTGTGGAATAGATGGAAATGGAGGTAGTAGGACCACCATTGTTTCTGTCATTGATATCAGGAAACTTCAGTTAGTGGGACTACAATGTTGTTATGGACTTATTAGGATGTGAGGCTGCTTTTGGGAATTGTTTGGGCAGCGGGTTTGCAGGATCGCGTTATGACGTGATTTCATGTTTATAGGTATGTTTGGTGTGTAATTGTTGTGTTGCGAGGCTCTCAGTCCTATTTGTGAGAGGAGGATTGTGAGGTATAACATTGAATAAGGGAAGAATTGTCTTTTATGGTGGTACTAGAATTGATTAAAGAGGACCCCTAAAATAATGAATGGCATGTGCTTAAATGAAAAAGTTTTTGGGATAATGCTTTGGAAGTGCCTGTTTGTGTGGTTGCACATATAGGGGAAGAAACAGAAGTTGTCCTAGTGGGATGGTTGAATGTTTTGAGACATGTAGGATAGGTTGTGTGTTTGTCCAATTAAATGTATAAGTTTTAGTTCCTTGTTATTTCTGTATCCACCCCACCTTAGTTGAGAACCATGTTCCATGTACACCCATTTTATAGGGGAGAGTTTCTTTCCCAATATCCTGGTGGGAGGACGGATGGCTGGTTAATAATAATCTTCCTCGCACCCTCTTCTAGGTTCTTATCGCTCGTGCATATCTAGGAAGGATGTAATGGATTGATGCTTACCATATTCAAAGATCCTTCAAGAAGGTTTGTTGTAGACGATGGGGTCAGGTGTCTTCAGGTAAGTATTGTTTCCCCTTGTGTCTTCTGGATAAGACCCTAGTGTCTTCGTGCAAGAGGTGTGGTTGTGATGGTCCTGGGGTTTGGGGGATGGTTTTGTGTGTGGTTTGGGACCCATGTGTGTGTGGTAGGGTTGTGGTTGTGGGGCTTCATTTTGGAAGAATGGTAGCACAAAGATGTTAACCATTCAGAATGAGTATTTTACTGGTGGGAAAGTGGTGTAGGGTACCCAAATGATGATGTGCTTATTCTACCACATTACTTTACATGTGTAATATGGTGAGTGTTCCTTGGTGTGGTTGGGCTAGTTAGTATTCCTTGGTAGGTGCATTGAGGTTCAAGTATTATTTTCATAGGGGTATTAGTATGTTCCCACACATGTGTACCTATGGATTTAGTTTTTTCTACTGGGTATACATGTTTACTCACCCTACAAAAGTAAAACTATTGTCATGTTTCCATGAGGTCTTTGAGGACTGTGCAGGACATTACTAGACTAGGTTTCAGGATAGTTTTTGTGATACTTATTAGTCTCTTTATTTTGGTACTAACATAACTACTTTTTATGTACTTTTGAGGCAGTTTACATTTGAATCATGAAAGGGATGGATTTTGGTTTCCCTTATATATATTTATAGGGTTGTTTGGTATTTTACCATCTTATCTCCCGATCGTGTTTTCCATAAAATAGGTAATCCATTCCATTTTTGGTGGGATTCTATACCTTTGGTTACAATCTCTACTCTGGGGCCTATTGAAGGCAGGACTCGGGGGTAATTATATCTCCTTGATATTAAAGAAGAAAGGGTGTGACACTTTGCTTTCCCTTCCCTCATCTTGTGAAAGGTGGGTCGGGACACATTTGATATTTTATTGAAATGGTTTTATATTGGGGTCCATGTAATGGATAATCCAAATATTTTCTAGATATGAGAGGTGAATTTTAATTTTATATCTTCTAGAAACCTGACTTTTTATATTCATTTTTATGATATTCTTTTGGGAAAGAAAGATTAAAAATTAGTTATTTGAAAATAATATGTTTCTATTTATTTTGGGGGGAAAATATGTTTCAGTGAAATTTATTCTTATATTTTGGAATATTATTATATTTCAGGTAATGTTAAAAAAACTATTCAATTTTTGTAAATTAATTATTTAGAGATAATGTTTGGTTTATTGATTTTTTTAGATCACTATTTTTATTAGTTTATTTGTAGGAAAATGATTAATTTTTAAATGAATTACTGCCTTTAGATATAATATCTTAGCTTATGGAAATGATAGGATAATTAATATTGTTCGTTAATTTGTTTTATCATAGTTATTTGAAATACCAAATATGGAACTTAGAATTCACTGAATTATATTTCAACCATTGATAAAGTAACATTGTGTTTATACTAACCCCTATATTTACAACTCTATATATATAATGATATTATCCATTTAGTAAGATGTATAATTTGTCCTATTCTATATATAAAATAGGTTTTTAAATTATTTTAGTTCACTTTATTTTAATTTTATATTTACAAAAATAATTTGGGTTTATTTTTTGGGGGAATTAATTGGTAGCATTTTAATATTATCCCACACTTGATAAATACTCTGATAATAGAATATAGTGGTTAAGGTCATGTGGAATCCTTGTTTTATTATATGATATGGATAATATGATGTTTGGGACTAAAAAAATCCCCTAAAATAAATTTATATCAATTTTATTATGAACATGGAATTAATACTATGTCATTTAACTATTTTGAAATATTGATAATCAATTATTAATTTTCTCTAGTCCACGATAACCCTTGATGGGTTATAATAAAAATTTATTTTGAAATGTTGATAAAAATGATATTGATATGTTGTATTGTTTCATAATAACTAAAAAGGTGGATGGATAGATTTCTTGAATTTTATACCCTTTATAAACATCCGTTTTTATAATTGATTATGTCGTTTTATTTGATTAATAATCTATATTAGAGAATGTAAATAAAATTATATATCAAACACATGAATATATAAATATGGATAGTAGATATAATAACATCCACTAGTCTAATATAGAAAAACATGATGTGAGTTTAGTGTTTTTCATTTTGGTACGTCTTATTGAGATTGCTTGAGTAAGTGCAAGAACCTAATAATGTTACAATAGTTACAAGAAATTTTATTAAGATAACAATTTAAAAGACCAAATATTAGTCTTCACAATATAGTTAGTACATATAGTTTTCAAATAACATTATAAACACATTTATTTATAAATTAAAATATATATTAACACAAAATTTCAAGCATCAATGAACTTTTTATGAAATTATTTGATAATTTTTATTTCCACCAAAGTGAATATATGAAATATTTTCTTTCAATTGTATTATAATTTCATTCATAATAATATTAAGTACTAATATTCTTCTTCTTCACAAAAATTTCAATGAAAATATTGCATTTATAAAATGTAAGAAGATATTAGTATATATAGAATATTTAAAATATTGTTACTTAATAGCATCTTATGTTTAACAATATGTTGTGTTTTTGTACCAATATATTGTACACTTGAGGGAAAATATATTTTCAATACTCTTAAATGATCTCTATAAAAATAAACAACAATAATATACAAAAAATAAGTAATTACAAAACTATAGTAAGTATCCATTGGTATTCCAGGAAATTATTATCTAGATCATTGTCAATCAAAACTCATAAAATAAATCATTTAGTATTAATCAATGAATCATGAGTAATATTTCCTTAAATTTCTTAAGGAAAATGATTGCTCAAATATCACTGAAATTTTAATTCTAAATAATCATATAAAATAATTTCTAATTTTAAAAAATTAATATATTTTCATTTTGTATTCCATGTTCTATAATATATTATTGTACTATAAAATAGATATATTTAATAAGATTATATGATAATAAATGTATATACTAACCAATTTGAATGTAAATAAATTTTTTTAAACATTTGTATTTGAATGATATAATGATCTCATAAGATAAACTAAACTTGGTAAGATTTATAAATATCATATAATATAAAAATATAATAAGATATTATATTTATTGTAATATACATTTTTCTTCTTAAGATATAAAGATATTGTAAGAAACATAGATATACTAGGAAATGGTGGTGTTTATAAGATAGATGAATACATGTATGATATTCTTATTTAATTATATATAATAACTTTTTTATCAATTCAAGTGGTTTTTCAAAAAATTAATTTAATTAAATGGGATAAATTAATGGTTTTTAAAATATACTTGGTAGAATTCAGATGATTTTCCTTGGGGTTTTCAAGAATTATAGAAAATATTAATATAGAAAAAATAATTTATGGTCTAAATGAATTTAGATAGATAAAAAAAATTATTAGTTTTAATTACATGTTAGCTAATAGTTTCCATGATTTATGGATATATTGTTAAATAATATAATTCATTCGAGTTACATTTAGAATATTATTTTCATATCAAATAAATTTTAATAAGTCATGCATTTATTTTCATTGGTTAAACAAATTATAAAAAGTGGATTTAATTTTTTTTAAATCCTATAATAGATTTCTAATCAACCATCATACCTAGTTAACGTAAATATTCAATGATACAACTCAATTTATTAGACAATTTATTTTCCATTAATAAAAATGTCCCATATTCTAAATAAATATGTTCTAGAAGGATGAATATGTCTTTTATGTATAAATTTGAATCTTCCTATAATATGATAAAACTTTTAAAAAAAATATCAAACCCATTTATAAAAATATATAGATATATATTTGAGACTATTAACGTCATTGGTTTCATTGAAAATAGTATTTGGAAAATGAAAATGTTCAAAAAGTGGCTATTTAAGAAAATCATCCGCAATTGAACCATTTAAAATGTTATAATTTATAAAGATAAATAAATGACTTATGTTTATATTTTATGAATTTTTTAGAACTATTTTAAATGTATTTAATGATGTTATAGGGGAAAATGATACCTAATAATATATTCCTTCATTTTCTTTAAAACCATTAATTAAAACAATTTGGGTATTCATAGTAATCAGTCATTAATCATATGTATTATTTCAAAAAAACGCATTTTTTAATAATTGAACGACAATATAAGGATATATCAACTGATTAAAAAAAATTTCTCCTTGAAATGGGTAAATTATTCCGAAATTAATAAATCCAAGCTCTGAACACCGAAGACCTATTATATTGTTTAAGGTTTAAGATAAAATAAAAAATAACATTTTTTTGAATTTTCATAAAATAATTCTACTCCATACAATTCATAACTTATTTATACATCATCACGATAAAAATAAGTATCCTTTTAGGTATAAGTAATAATCTATTATCATCTTACATAAGAAACCATAATAATCAGTATTGTGATTTTTATGGTCAAATTGATCAATTTTAAAAAAAAATCACATTACATGATAATTCTACGGTCATAGACATCTTTGTAGTACTATATATGCTTTTGAATAAATATTATAACCTATATATATTCAATGATAAAACACAATGATAAACATACCATGACAATTCATTGTGTTTATGATAAAAACCTTGGGTCTAAAAACATTAAAGTATCCTATATTTGGTTACTCTATTTTCACAACAATAAAGTTGTTTTATTTATGATTGGTCATATGAAAAGTAAATTTTTTTCAAATCATATTCTTTTAACACCTTCATCCAAAAAATTATTATTAATACCATATTTATCAAAAACAAATTGTAATCTATTAAAAATACTATATTTATCCTTTCGAATAATATACTCTATTGGGGTGTTCTAGTGATATAAAATGTCATTAAAAAACAATAATTTGAATAATTTTAATTGAAATCTTTATTATAAAATGAATAATAATATTCAATTAATAATTAAAAAAATATGATTATTTTATAATTCATATTAAAGTATATGAGTTCATGAATCCCACATAAGATTCACTCTTATTTTTTAAAAAATAAACTCATGAAAATCAAGAAATATCTTCCCCCAAATAGAAAAAAAAACTTTCTAATATCAATTCTTGGTGGTGTATAATATAGATATGGATAAAATCCAAATATATTTATGTTGAATCAAATTTTAATGATTTAAATAGATATTTTTTATTATTCTATATTTTATAATTTTTACATAGCCTCCTCATTTCAAACATTATGTAGTAAAAAATAAAAAAATATTATTATTTTGATAACATCATCATTGAGTAATTATTACACTATCGATGAATTTTTCCATTTAAATTATTCATTATTATTATTATTTAGACAATTTCATTTAATTTTAAATAATTAATTATGATATAATGTGTATACATTTTTAGTTCAATGTACATTAAATATGAACAATATTTCGTTGAATGTGGAGAAAGAATTATTTGTGGAAACAATTGAATATCCTTTATCTATAAGTTGAGAAATATTTATTAGGATGTTAATTAATCCATTAACATAGAGAAAGTTATAAATGTTTAATTTTTTATGGTTAATAATTCATTTAACTCCATTAATACCATGTTTATAATTATCTCCAAATCAATACTATCTTTGATAAATCATTAATAATGAGGTAAATATAGAGAATTACTATGTCACATTAAATAAAAAACCACTATCTGTGTACTATCATGAATGTTTCCTCTTTGGATTCATTAAAAAAAATTAAAAAAACTACTAATTTTTTACTCATTACCATGTTCGTTCTACCTATGTTATTAGATAATGATTTTGGAATAAAAATATATTTGATGTGATCATAATTTCTAACATAACGTTTATGTTTTTTAATGATATAAATGTTTAACACTATGCTATAGAAAAATATTAAAACATCATTCATATAAAAAATGTATAGATATAGAAATATGAAACCATTTATCTGTACTCATTCTTTTACTTTTTAACCTAGAAACAATATAGTATATGTATAATTTTTTTATTTCTACATTATTAATTATTCAAATATTTAAATTGTATCGTTAAAAATTTATTAGGATATTAAAAAGGTAATCCAACCACATTGTATACATATTTGATTCATCCTTGGAGTATTCAACATTAACTAAAAACTCATAAATCTAATTAAAATGAGAAATATAAATAGATCCGTAATTTTAATGTTTTGTTTATAAATCAAAAAATTTATTTGATAAAGAATATTTTTTATATTTATAGAAAAACAATATCGTACAGATGATATATTATTATTCTAATGAGATTCCTAATTATTTTAATAACATAGATTAATATTTATTCAGTTAGTTAAAAAAATATTTCAAAATTAAGTTGATATTCTGTTTAAATGGGAAAAAAAGTGTTATAACATATTAGTTTCACCATTTAATCATATTTTTTTATTATATTTATTCGGTTCATAATCATCAATAGATTATTTAAATTCAATCATCTTATCCTTGTTATCTCATTTTTTATTCTATAATTATTAATCATTTCATTATATATTCTTATCATAATTTTTAATCTAATTAAGTTGAGGGAAATTTTAACTAACATTTCTTATCTATATAGATTCATTTAATTTCACATCTTTTGTAAATCCTTTATTATTCTAGAATATTAAATAAATATTTTTCAATCTATTTATATTCTAACAAAACATGGTGATCCTCCAAGATGATAGAGATTGTTCATCAGCATAATAAGAATGTGTATACTCCTCATCATAAAAATAATTATAAAAATATAATATATATTTATTTTCTTATTTAAAAGTAGTTATATTATGAGTATAATTTACTATTTTAATTAATTATCTATTGTCTTCACCATATTTCATTTCCAATTTATAAATAAATAGATTTTCAGAAATATTTTTTATCAATATGTTAATGAAATGTGTAGATTAACTGATTTTAATTATGATTCCACTCAACATATATTGAAAAACTCCATGTACATTAATGATATAATTATATCATTCCAATAAATATCCTAATGAAGAAACATTAGTCATAGATAATCTTAATTATATCCCAATATCCTGACATTATATGTACCATCATATGAAATTTTTGCACTCTACCTTATATAATGAGCAATAAATCCCTATAATAACAATATAACTCCTTTAAGAAAAACAGATATAATAAAATTAAAGGATTTTAACTTTTATATATATTATGCTTCTTGATCAATAATCTAAATATTTGGTTTTCCATATAGATCATTATAAATATTTTTTCCCACCTAAGGCCCATAAGAATGTGTGGATTTAATTCCACCTCATGGCCTTTGGCCCAAACTCATTTCCTTCGAGCCACATGAAATTCAGAAACAACTATACATACCAAATGAAGAGGCTTCATAAGCAGATTTAGAGTAAAATCCTACACCATTATAGAGCTATCTGGATTTGGAAGAATGAGAGGGTATTGCAATTTCTATAGTTATTGGGACTATTCTTTTGTGCAGAGGATAGATGGTCATAAAACCTTGTGAAGGTGGTGATATAATATCATAAAAATGTATATGTGGTTGATCAATTCTAGGTATTCATGGTGTGGGATGTATTCCTCTAAGACGTTCAGGTGAAGTAATGCATAAGACTATATGCCATGTAATGGTTATGCATCAACCCTTAAAATAAGTATTATCAAAAAACGAATAAAAATTTAAGGACATCATAACATTTAGACATATATATTTTAATGTAATTGTTATAGATAATGAATCTATTATTATTTAGATAGATAATCATTATAGAATACAATCCACCCTAATTCACTCGAAAAAATATAGGCCTTATACCCATAGATATACATTCTATTACATCATCTTTTATTGAAATAGAATTTGAAAAAATAAACATCAACAATTAAATATATATAACTTAAAATTTTAGATTTCAAACAATGTGTTCCCCTTAAATTTTTGAATATAACTGAAGATTTTGTGAATCTAGTTCATAAATTTTACACTAATAAAAAACATCTCACTTATTATTTATTTATGTCTATTATTCTATTTTATTATTTATGTAGTGATATATAAATTTTAAAAAATTTATGATCCATGATTTTTAATAGGTTTAATAGATTATAAGGACTCCTTGTTTTCTACTTAAAAAACACTCAATGCGTGTATATTAATTTTATTATAATCATTTTCCACATAATTTATATCTGAGTGAGATAATCCATTTGTTATTCTAATGGATTCAAAATATTTTATATGTATCCCCTATTATAATAATAACTACTAGTATTCAAAAGACACATAGTGGTTATGAAAAATTGAAAAATAATGAAATAATTCCATATAAAATTTATTTCTCAAATTTATTTCCCAAAAATAATATTTTTTTCAACATAGTAAAAATCATATTTTATGATCAAGAATTTATAATATTAATATTATTCCTCGTGGTGAAATGAAAATATATTCATTGTATCCGAATAATGTAGATATATATTCATAGAGAGTTTGAAGAAGATGTTCATTTATTTTCATCTTGAGTGTTTTCATATGTCTTATTATAATGTATCTACTAAATTAACATAGGATATAATATTTAAGAAGCTTACATTAATGATAATTTTCAATTAATTCAACAATAATCATGGTGGAAAGAGTAAAAAATATCATAATTTTTAGAAGTCATCAATCTTCTATAGAATCAATGACAAATTTCAGACATGTCTTGAATCATGATAATGGACTTACTAGTACGATTTTTCTCATCCAAAAATTCATCTATGGAAAAAAACATTCAATTATATTTTAAAGTTTAATTCTAAATTAATATGTAAAAAATTTTAATGTTTCATAAAAATCGTCTCAATTGATAATACATTCTAAATTTTAGATGAACTTTATTTGTCATTGGATACAATAATTTCATAATATGGTAATATCTTCATTACATATAATTATCTCATTTATTATTAATGTTTTTTCTAATTTTTAGGGCTTCATATTAAATATATATATATATATATATATCACATTTGATACAGACATATTATTTTATATAATGGGATTTCTATTACATAAAGGTATTTATATCAATTTAATATCTATTTTGATATAGAAATCTCGTTAAATATAAGACTCTACGAATGACATATGATTCATTGTACGATATATACATTTTAAAATATATGTGATACATTATAATATATATATATATATCAATTTCACAAGACATATAAACATCCTATGATAATAAAATTTATATTACACATGGTCTGTGTAATATATTTTTGTATTTTTCTCAAAGTACTAGATAGATAAAAAATTAAGGCAATTTATCAAATTCAGTTGGGGGAAGACTATGACCAAATGATGTTAGACATTAAAAAAATTCTTTATACCTCAATATAGTTAACTAATTGTAATAAATATTGATTTGAAAACATTATTTAAATATAAATAAATAACATAAAATTTACTCAAATTACATTACATTATAATAATCTTGTATATTTATTTGCTTTGAATATTATAAATTATTTGGATAAGTTTGAACATCAAAATATTGTTAAAAAGATGAAAATAATATAAAATGATAATGGTTTTAAATAAATTTTTTGTATTTATTTAAAACATGATTGCATATATTAAATAGTATATAGATTCAAAATTTTATTTTTAAAATTAATTTTTTTTATATTTTATGAATTTATTGGAATAATTTAATTAGGATTTTTTATAGATAGTTAATATATAATGACAATATACATGTATATTGATGATTATAGATATTATAACGATAATTTAATAGTTGATAATGAGATTTCGAATGAATTTATATATCTACTATAGAGATATTGCATCTAGATGTTTTACATTTTTATGGTAGTGTGGGGTGGTTGATATTTTTCATATAGATCATCAATTAATCATATGGAATGTATTAGACATCTTGATTGTTGGTAAGTATGTTAACCTAAATTATTCAATATATGTCGACTAAGTCTAAGAGACATAAAAGTTTAATCCATCATTATATAGATGCGATGATATAATAGATAATTAAAAACTATGGGAATACAATATCACACATATCATCTAAATATTATAAATTACTAAAAAATTATGGCCATTTTTGGATACTTTCATTTTGATGGGCCATATTGAAACTAGTGGAAATAAATTGATGACTCAATGCTCTAAGCTTTTCAAAACATGAAGGTGATAGAAAAATTATTGAATGCTAAATATTTTCTAAAATATATGAATAATATTATATTTCAAATGAATAAAAATTATGGATCAAGGTAGAAAAACTATTTTGAAATATGGTTCGAAATATTAACATCTAACGAAATATATTATAGATTCTGTATTGAATTAGAGACTAAATATAATGAAGTCTATATAAGACTTTGTAACAAAATAAAATAAAATATTATCTTATTTATTCTTATATACCAAAAATATCTATTCAATTGAATCAAATTCATATGTGTATTCAATATAATCCTAACCAGAAATAATGTTCCACCGTTATTTAAATTGGGTAATAAATTCATTATATTGTTATAAGTGGAAATAAATGAAATTATTTTTGAAACCATGGATGTAAAATTATAATTCAACATTGAAATTTTGTCCATAAGAGTGTTCATAATATGGTGCAGTGAGAAATTCATTTTTAAGTTATAAAAATCTCATATATATTATTTTTTTCCTAATTTGGGCCTATAGATAATGTATTATCTTCAGTTCCTGAAAATGATGTGTGCTGGGGAATCCGGTGGATTGAATGATCAATGATAGTGATTGATTTGTTAAGGCTAAAATATTAAAGTACTTGAGCTAGAGATGATATATATTATCATAACTAGAAGAATACATATCAAATGGATCAATTAAATATATTTTTAATTGATCATTCATTATAGTATCTTAAGAATAATTAAACATAATCTACTAAATGAGGTTCAATCAAAACTACTTTTGTGAAAATTTATAATTTTTTTATAGTAGATCATAATAATAATTAATCTATATATTATTATTTGATAATTGTTATTACATATGGATTTCAAAGCACATTCATTAATATTAGAAAACACATATGTGTATGGAATAATAATGTGGTAAAATTTTAGATCTATTTAATTAATATAAGGAACAAAAAATTATTATTGGAATTAATTATCCATGAGTTGAAATTATATAATTTTAATATTTGGTTTTATTTTCTTTATTAAATCAAGTTTCTAATAAATATTTATTGTTTGATAGTTCCTATTTTTGTTTCATATAGAACAATAGAGACATTAAAAAAATATTGTGTAATTAATTTTATTAAAAACGGATAATGTGTAATGTTGTTGAAACCATATATTTTCATTTAATAGTTCCAGTAAATGTATCAATGAAATTAAAGGATTGAACTATATTTATATGGTTGGGTGATTGATCTAATTATAGTCTATAGAGTGTATTTCATGATAACCAATGAAAAGGCATAAAAAATTTTCTTTCATCCAAAACAATGGATAATCCTAAAATTTCAACCATACTTTCACATTGAAAAACATTAATTACAAGAGTTTTAGTTGTAGTTATATGATAATTATAATAATGTGTTCATTTAAAATTTTGTTTTCTCAAATTTCAACACATTTGTTATTTTCAATAAAATGTAAAAATATTTTTATGTTATGTGTTAACTATCCAAAGTCAAAACATGAATATTGAAAAAATAACAATTAAAAAATATTAATTCTTTGTTTTACCAACTAAAGAAAATTCATTAGATTTCAATTATATAACTTCTTTAATTAGAATAGGGTAAATTATTATGATATTTTTTAAATTTATTTATGTCATCCATATATTTATTATGAGTCTATTATTACCATATAAGGGTTTACCCATTCACTAGTAGTTTGTGTCACATTAATAAATAATATTTTCTCCATATATATAATCTCAAGGTGGTTTGGTATCTTAATATACAATAGTTTGTTGGATGTCCATGAGAAATATTTGAAAATTGTCATATATATCTTGAGAAAGGATCTATTAAATGTAAAATAAACAAAATATATTAATGACATTAGTACATGAATTTTAATAAATTAGTTTTACCTAAAAAATATCATTGGATCCTAGAAATATTAACAAGGTTATATCTCACTGATTACCCAAATTAATTTTTATAAAATGAATTTTTCAAATTAAATATTTATTTTGGAATTGATTAATTTAATTTTTCCATATGTTTTCAACTACAATGAATGATATAAAATGTATTGGCCTGATGGTAATTTGGAATGTTAATTAAGTTGTTTTATTTAAATAATTTTTGAATGACAATACATAGACATAATTTTAGATCCTTATAATAATTCTATTTATTTATGAGGTATATTATAGAAAATTTCCCATAAGAATATAATTATTTTAGATAAAAGTGATCCTTTGTGTTTATTATTATTATTATTATGTGAGAGTAACTAAGAAGGAAAAAATAATAATTACTTCTAGTTAAGATTCATTTTCATGTATTTGATGATTTTTGGGAATTAATATATTGATGATAAATTTATATTGTATATACATAATAAAAAATAAAATAAGTTTTATTATAACATAATATAATCTTGACATATTATTTTTACTATAACTTGTTTTATGGGATTATTCATAGATTATAAAAAGGAAATAAAAATATTAATTTATGGGTAAGAGTAAATTATATCTGGATGTGAAAAAAGTTATATATTAATGGGAGTTGGTGATATTAATGATGAAATAGAAAACTAAGGTGGTGTAGGTAGAGGATGATATTATATCCCTATCAATAATGTGATGTTCATAATGAGAGACTATTTTAGACTTTGTTTCTTATTTTACGATGAATTTCAGATGTTATGAGACCCCCTCAATGGAGGGTAGAATACTGATAGATACCTTATTATTCTAGAAACTAACCATTATTTATGAGATTTTTTTGTGGACCTAGAAGAAAAATGGTATATGTTTTAAAAATATTATATTATATTATATTATTTTTGTTTATCATTGAGAAACATATATTTTTTATTACATAAAAAATGGATTCTATTTAATGAAATAATAAAGGATGTTTCGAAATTTTAATCTCATTTTTTGATTTACATCATCAAAATGTACTGCATCGATGATTATTTATGGTGAAATATTTTTTTCTAATACTTATGCGGAAATGGTTGGATATTTATATGGATTTTTTGATTGGCTTATAAGAATCACAATTGATGTTTGTTGATGTTTCAGTTTTAGGGGACTGAATAAAAAATTTGTATTTTTATACATATATGACAATAATTATTAATATTTGTAATGAAAAGTATATATCATCATGGAGTAATAAAATCTATTATCTTGTATAATGAACCATATTTTACATTAATATTATTGAAGGGATGCTATAATTATTAATTAATATTTTTTTCTATTATGAGTATGATTCATTACTCTAAAATATTTCTACAAATAAACTATGGTGAACATATTTTAAAACTATAAACATTAATCATGAACACATGATTTTAGTATACCATGGGATGATTTGTTCTATTAGTTATGTTTTTTATAATAAAAAAATTATTTCCTATACTTGGGAAACCATTAATGGATTATTTGTATGACTTTTTGAAACACTATTATATTGGGATGAAACTGGTGAATGGAATATTTTAAGACCTAGTTATATTAAATAAGTAAAATGATATATTTATTTGGAATACTATGGCCTTATTTATATGTTACTAGAATTCGTATTATGACCATATTTTATTTCTATTCATGTTTTACATTAGAGATTAAGGTTTAATAATATTTTTTTAGGAAATCAACGCCCTCATAAAAAGTGGAATAATTTTTATGATATATATGAATATTTAAACAAAATTATTAATAAACTAGATAGATCGAAAAATTTATGATTTTCTTTGATTCTAAGAAGAAAAAAATGTTAATTTCTATTTGTGTGCTTGTGATTTATATTTCTGTTGAGTTCAATAATATTTTCCATGGTTACTGTGTATCACTACATGACTGTGGAATGTGTGAAATTGATTCAACAATAATACTATTGAGATTATTATATGAGTTTAATAAAAAATTCTAATGTGTAGATATTTTACTTCCAATGATGAAACCATAAATAATGTATACATGTAGAGATATTTGGAGAATAATATATCATAAAATAAATTTCCATTTAAGATGCATTATGTGAGATATAAAATATAATTATTTTAGAGATAGTTTTATTTTTATTGATACGTGTTGATTATTGTGGGAATAAAATAATCTAATATTAGATATATTTGAATGAAAATGTGGAATCTAATGTTAATATTCATGATTCACATGTTCATTGTTAATATATAACATTGTTCTTTTTTTATGAGAACCCGTGAGAATAAAGAAAAACAAATGTTGAAAAACATTCGTGTATTTTAGGATGACATCAAAATATTTTAATAAATTAACAATGTATTATTTTTTATAAAGAAATAATTTCAGACGTCCCAATGTATAGGAATTTGAAGTTCATCTCATTATAATTTTGTAAATATTTTGGTGTTATTTATTTTAAGAATATAATAAAATTATGTTATCACCGAAGGACACCGGTGGAGATGCCAACTAAAATGGTATAAGATAGGGATGAATAGTGGCTAACTAAGGGTGGATATGTATTTTAATGGCCGTTTCAAGTGTCATTCATGTGCATGTGTGTAAGGGAATTGGTTTTTGTGATGTTAATGTGTATGTGGTAGATCATTATGGAGCACTAACTTATGGGTAGGAACTATGAAATGATATTATATAGTATGATATTTACATTATAGTTATTTCTATAGTTTAAGAGGAATCATATTTAATAATAATTTACCTATAATTTGAGTAACTGATGTAGGAAAACCTCTATGTGAAACTTTTTACTCTTAAAGATGATAGTTTTCACATATGAGTTGATTGATGCTCCAAAAATATATTTATTTGAAATGATCCTAGGGTTTGAATGTGTGTGTCAAACATTCATAAAGGGATGTCATGGTATAACATAATAGTTTAAAAATTCAAAAAACTACCATGAGAGAGTGGAGAATGGTCATCGTAGTTAACAAGAATGATAAGGATTAGGTTTTTTCATACTATGACCATCAAAACTAATATCTGATGAATAATATGGGCTGGTGAGTATGTAATAAATTATAATATAATCTATCACTTGGGAATAAAAGTTTTTTTAAATCCATTATTGTTGGAATGGAATGTTGGATTGTGATACATTCAATACTAAAAGATTCTATATAAAAATATATTGTACACAAACATGTCGTCTATTAGTGAACATTCATTAACACTATAATGAATGGATTATGTGATATCAACTATATATAATTAAATGAAAGAATACTTGTGATCAATATTGTAAAATTATTATTTGGATATTTTTTAAATGACAACTGTTGTTAGGGAATGTGACAAACACTTTTATTAAATGTTTTATGGATATGAGAGCATATTCAAGAATTCTATAATACAAATGGGTTAATTCAGTTTAAAGTAATATATAAATAACTCATAATAGAATTATTAATGGAAAATTGATCATTGATAAGAGATTAATATAATTTAGGATATTATTCTCCTACTATATAATTGTTCCATGTGATGTAACAATTCACTAAATATACTTTTTTAAACAATAGATTTTGACATGTACTTTTTAATGGGTTATTCCATGAAAAAATAATTTCATAGAAGGAACTCAATAATGGGATGAATTTTTATATAAGGATGATATTGATTCATACATACTAGGAGTTATTTAATGCATATGTTCTTAATAAAATTGTTTTTTCGGGGTCACAACATTAATGAATTTTCATCCGTGTTTTTTTATTTTGGTTATTTAATGTACATGAATGGGGGAATAAATTATGGTAATGAATAATTGAGTTTTGATACAAAGTGTTTCATGATGAAATCATGGTTACTATTGAAATAATACAATAATAAAAATATAAGCATCAGATAAATGAAGATAACATAATAATATTTTGGAAAATAAGAGAAGAATTGAGTGAGTATAGAGACAGATTCTTGGAGTTTTCATGGAATGTGATGGGAACCTACAATGGTAGTGTATTCCATAAATTAAAGGAGAATCAAATTATTGATGATCTCAAGGGACTACCTAAGGAAAACTATAATGATCATTATTATCATAAATCACATTCTTAATGAAATTAAAAAACATATATTAGATGATATAGTCAACCCATAGAGTAATATTTATATAAAGTGGTGAATAAATACCAAACTAAAAATGTTTTATCTATTATTTTGGATAAATTAAGTTTTAATATGAAATGTGAAGTTATGGTTATTATTTTTAAAATTAAAGGAATTTAGTGTGATTATATTTTGATTTTATTGAGAAGATTCCATGGGTAAACAGTTGGTATTATATTGGATGAATCCATTAATCAGAGGTGAAAACAATCATACAGAGTTGTAGGATCTAACATTGATCCTGGCCATTAAAATAATTTATCTGTCCAATACTATTTACATTTGAAAATATCATAGTGAGGATAAAAAATTATCAATAATAGTAATGAAATATTAACTATTGTAACAAGACAAATTATTAAGAAATAACTTATAAAAATGTTAGGGATCAATGATTTAACCACCACCCCTCCCACACACTACTGATCAAACCATATCTTTGAACGTAATGTGGTGTTAGAGAAAAGTAATGTTTCCTCTTTCATATCCATGTACTGTTATGAATAGAGAATCAAACCGTAGTAAATAGAAGTGGAATTCATGCATTTTCTGAATGAAATATCATAGTTGGAATAGTAATCATTCCATATCATTGATTTCATTCCTTTGAAGAAAAAGAAACAATAATAGTGGTGTTTCAACTCATTGATTTGGGTGTAACTATGCATTATTATTGTGAGGAAATTCATGACTATTATGGAAATTTTCATGATTTAATAAGGATGTCACATTTAGAAGATTTATTCACAAAATTAGTTGGGTTAAAATCTAAAAAATAATTATGTGAATAATTGGAAATCACATTTGAAAACAATGTAAAAACAAATGTCTAGAAATTTATATTATTTATATTAATATTGTATGATACTAAAATGTATTTTGGTCAAAATATTTTTGACTATATAATAATAGAAAATAATATTACCAATAATATATGAGGATTTTTTTCTGAATAAATATTTTTATATAATTTTTAAAAAGTAAATGATATATTTGGAAAAAATATTTGATCTAAGGATATTAAATTTTGGATCACATAGTGGATATTTCTCTATTAACACAATATAATACTCTAACTAAAAATTTAAAGATAATTATTCTAATATCAAAATTATTTATTAAATATTAAATATATTTTTAATCCCTGAGAATGTTCAAAATAATTGATGATAAAATTACAAAATCATGTAATTTTGAAGATATTGGAGATGATTATGGAATCAAAATAATTTCATCACTTTGGTAAAATCATAAAATATATAAATTCAAAATAAAAATCCATGAAATAATTGGACTCCAATAACTGTAATATAATATGAAACTTTTCACATATTTATCCATAGAATAATGGTTTCAATTATGATTCAGTTGAATATTATGAGAAATTCTAATTAATAAATGAGGTAAAACCCACAATAAATTATTTAAATTATGTTGGAATAAATAAATATATCACTTACTGAAATATATTATTTAAATTTAATAATGTGTTAAATATAATAGAAAAATTCATAATTTAGAAATACATGATTATAAAAGTAATGAATGAGACGGAATATGGAAAATATTTATTCTAGGAAAGATGAATCAATATTTTATTAGATAAAAAATAAAAATAATTGTATGTAAAAATGTAATACTATAAAAGTAAATCAATAGAAACTCTCCCTATGGAATGAAGAATATATAATAGAAATAATCCTTTTTTCTTGGAAACAAATATTATTTGAAAATTAATATATATCACTTCAGCAAATCAAATGATGTTAAGTAGTATTCATCATTATTTGGTGAAAAGAGTTCTCTAAATAGGTAGGTTAATTGTTATTCTAAATATTTTTATAATAAAATTTTTGCCTCTAGTAGTGTATGTTCTAAAGATAATCCTATAATATTTTAAAAAAATATGTCATGTTTTGAAAATAATTATACTTAATATGAATTCAATAATACATATGGAAGATCATTTCCCCCATAATTAAGAGATACCCACTATTTTCCACTAAAAATGTCATTAAGCTATAATAATATCAATAGGAAAGACAAAGATTCATCATATTCTATTATTTCTTCAATGTGTTTGGGAAAAAATTCTGTTAATTCATATATAATATGGGACTATAATTATTGGGTAAATATCCAAGGGGGACTCCAAACAGATAAGAATGCATTTTAACTGAAAGCATGTTGTCCTAATGAGTTTATTAAATCTACCTAAATACAACGTTTTTAAATTATTTGAATATTGTTGTGGTGGATTTATCAACATAGTCATAGTGATAAATAATTCCTGACAATCATATCCAAAATGATTATATAAAGTATATAAGGGTTGATAATTCAAAATTAAATGTGAGAGAAGTTATATTTTGATTAGGATACTCAAAAAAACATGTTGAAAATAAAATATTGTTAATAATGATAAAATTGAGTTCATAATAAACATTCTTAGAAAATAGAAAATGTCCTTGAAAATAAATATATGTAAAATGATAATTTTAATGTTAAATTGAAAAAAATGTATGTCTCATGAACACATTGTATATTTATGAGATATTTTCTAAATAATATAATCCAATCATGCATGAAATTTTGGGTGAATTCAGAAACCAAGGAATATATGGAATTAAGAACTGTTTTACTATAATTCTAGATCAAGAATAATTTATGGGAAATATTTTTCTAGAATAAGGTAATTAATTTTCCATTATGGTTTACGTGAATATGAAATCTCAAAAAACAAAATTGGTGAATAGATGACAATGACTGTGATACCAATGAAACCTCATTATATTAAATATATTATAAATAATGATCCTCATAATATTATTAAAATAATAAAGCATGATTTTCAATAAGGAACAGTCATTGTTGTTGTTTTGAATAATGCAACTAAGATTTCACCGTTATTCCCTTGTTTTATTTAATTATATTATATTATAGTAAATTGATAAGGAATAGTTAATGGGGGAACTATATCGCTTTTTAGGTGTTGTATAATAAGTCGAGGTTAAAATCAAGTAATTATATATCTATGATGATTTTTAATGGGATTTATCCCATCAGGGGGATAATACATGCTGATGAATTTTTCTATTGATGTTGAGATATGTAATTTTTGGAAAAATACATGCCATGTATGAATTTTTCTGAAGTCTCATATGATGTGTAATTAATTTCCTTTAATATTTCTCATCAAATAATATTTTTTAAATTAATAATATTTCTTCCAATGTCCTTGAGAAACTTTTTTAGATGGTAATTCCCTACATGTATTAACCTCAAAGAATCCAATTACTTCTATCTATCCTATAACACCTGGTCAATAATATTATATTCATTTAAATATAGGACTACATTCACTTCTATCCCATAAGACATAAATCACAATTTATGAGCTTCTTGATATTTCATTTTACTTCGAAACCCAATCCCATATGGACATTTTATCATGTGTGTAACCATGAATCTTTTGAAATAAATTTAATATGGAATAATGTCTTATAGATTTATTTTATGGTAAAATTTAATATATCAATAATTAATTCTATATGAAGGTTAATAAAAAATATTAATCACATGATATTATTTAATTGGGAGACAAAATATCGATGTTCATGGGTTGATTATAATAAAATTTATATTTTTAACCCATCAATAACTACTGATACATGTATTCCCTAGGAGGAATCATTAATTTTCCCTCTATTACATTGATCCCAATGAAGATTAAATATGTAAAAGATTCCCCCCCCCGTTGTGAATTTAAGGTTATAATCACTTTCAAATATTTTTTTCTTGCACCGTGGATGTGTATGATTGTACAAATGTTGATTATAAATGGCATTAGAGATAAAAAATTGTACATGGGAGATCTGGTAGAGGAGTTCCCATAGAGAACTAAAATATTATGAGATGTTTCCACGGATGAGAGACAAGAGGAATATATGAGAGTTTCTTTAGAACTATAGTGAATAATAAACATTATTTTTTGATATTTTTGACCAATGTAACATAACTTTTGAGTTTTAGACTTTATGTCAATATTCTAATTTTTATGGAAACTGTTTTATTTATTTATGAAGTTTTATTCTCTTAAATGTATTTTCATTGAATCTATATGATAATTTTTAAAAATTATGAATGTAAAATTAATATCCTTAATATTAAATCCTATTAAGAGATGTCTCTCTTTTGATCAATTTATATCAAATTTTTTTAGTTAGTCGAAGAAATTTTTCTAATCAAATCACATTCATAAGAACATTAAAAAAAATATAGAGGTCTTGATATAGTTTATAGCATGATTTATGTGGTTAAATGAAATACATTGAGTGGGAATTAGGGAGTTCAAATATTTAATTTTTATTTAGACATGGAAGAAATTATTTTCTAAAGCGTCAATATATTTATAGTTATACTATTAAAATTTTGTATTCAAACTTCTTTTGAATCCAAACATCAATTTTCTTTTATAACATTTTCTCTCATTTTATTTAATCAAAATCTATTTTATATTTCACTCAAACATTGTAAATTGTTTTGAGTCCATAATTCTTTTATCCAACAAAAATAAAAAAAAGAAATATAATGAGAACATATCCGGTAATCATATAGAAATTGACCCTGGGGGACTCCGATGAAGCATCATTTAGAGTCTATTTATAAATTATGGCTATTATTCAAAAAATTATTATTTAAAAAAATTATATTCTAAAATATGAAAAATTATATTTCACCTTAGATATCTTAAATTTTCATCAATATATAGTTTCAAAATTTAGAGATAATGGTGATAAATTATAGTTTTATGTTTTTTATTATCATTATAGTTGAAAAATTGTATGAAATGTGTGTTCTAATATTAAATATTATAGAATTAATTATAGAATCATAAATATTTTGGGAAATATATATCAACCATTTAATATATTTCTTAAAAATAGTCTAAATTTTAATGATGTGATCTTTATAAGTACATTTAGGTTTATAAACTATCCTTTATTATCCCCATTGATTATCAAACCACAAAAATGGGCCTTTCCATTTCAATTGATCGCTGATGAATATAATTTTTCATTTTGTTTTTTTATGAGTCATAAGTTGGAAGAAAAGTCTGAAGTAAAACTATATATATAAATGAATTTACATCAAGTTCTAACTATCAAAAATATATAGCTAATTAATATTTATATTTTCATTATATAAGTTTACATTTTATTAATTAATCTATAATGTGATTATTTTCACAAACAATTCTAAACTAAAATTTTATATGAAGAAACATTGTGGAAATCCAATTTTTATCAAATCGGTTTTTATAGGAGTGTGATGTTGATATAATTGATCAGAATGAAAGTATAAAACTATTGGATTTTTATTTATGGAGATTAAATTTTATTTTAGATATGAACCCTCAAATATAAACACCCATTAATGAAACCCATCAAGATGGAGAAATACAAAACATCAAGTGTGAGATAACAGGGTTTATTGATGTTGTAAATTATGTTAAAGATAAAAATGTTCCAAAAAAGATCTATATGAAATTAATTTTAATTATTTTGAGTGAGGCCTTAAATTTTATTTTTGATTATCCCTTCATGAGTAATTTTTATAATGAACAAATAATGAGGATATATATCATAGATTCTAAAATACATAACATTATAAATTATACCAATATGATAAGGTGTGTAGAAAAGTTTAGACCCCAAAAAACAACACAAGTTCTTGATTCAGGTTTTTATTAGATCTCCATTTAAAAATATTTATCTGAATTTCCTATAACCTGAAAAAATTGTCATCATTGAAATATTTCCCAAAGAAGTGATATTCCTAAATAATGTCTTTTATTTATATATCTATTTGTGATCATTATAATTGATTTAATGAAACTGTTTAATAATTATTTTGAATATCATTTCTTCATACATGTTACAAAACTTATCCCTACGTGTGAAGTGGATATTCCCATAAAATATGACAATGGAAAATTCATTTCAATATTTTGGAAATGAAATATATTTTCATTATCTTCCATTCCAAGGATTATCATCATAGAACATGGAATCTATTTGTCTAATATAGAATTAATTATATATTGTTGTTTTATAGAGTTTATAATCTGGTTTATTCAATCTATCATCCCCTAACAAATTTAATTTTGATTTAGTAAAATAGATTGATCAAATATATTATGTATAAAATTATATATCTAAATAGATAATATTTTTGTTTTATAATGGATTATTATATTTGTTCATGTAATGAAATATTTAAAAACACATTTATAATTTCACTTTAAATATTACTGTATGGGAATTATTTTCTTTTATGTTTGTAGTTTAAACATAGTGATTTACGGGATGTTAAATCATTTAAGATGTATCACACTAATGATATAAATTATCAAGAAACCTTCTTGTGCTGTATGTAAGAGTATACAAATTATTAAATATCTCATGTTGGATATTCATAAAAGCAATTCTTTTCATAATCAAAAGATTGTCCACAATAAACATGAAGAGAGATGTAATGTTCTACTATTTTAATATAAAATAAATCTATTCTTTAGTGAATATCATTCCATATGGTATGATCCTTCATTATTAAACATGTTTTTCCATTGGGTAAAATTTATTTTGTATACCCTCATAATAAAAATACAATGATAGTGATTAAGAAAATAATTTTATTTTTAATGTTTTTTTTCATGATCTTCTTGGTAAGAGGTACTCCTTCACGTAGATGAGTACAATAGAAAACTATATTGAGTTATTCCGTTATATTTTTTAAATATAATTATTATTCATTTTTATTTCTCAAATAAATTATTTTAAAATGATTATGTTTCTGAAAATATATATTCGGAGAATATACTATAATATATTTGGAGTTTTTTTGTATTTAGTTAATATTTATGTTAACATTTTTATTAAAAATCTTGTGGTTTTACTATAAATTTCTTCATTTATATTTTTTTTATGTTTTTCAAACTATGATCTCAAGTAAATACATTTCTTACTTTTAAAAACCTCATCAATGAATAGGTATTAGTTTTTTGTTTAATAATATTTAAATAACAGTGATATGAATCGAGTTTGAAATTAAATGTTCAATGATGTCCATGAAAAAAAATCTTCATTTTAAATCCCTTTCTATAAGAGAGAATCTTAATTTTTTATTCACTTTCCTTTTAGTACTCTACACCCTTTTTATATATTCTTCATAATCTAATAACCTATTTAGAAAACAAAACTATTCTTTTTTACATGAATTTATTTTTTTCTATCAATACCATATATAATTAAAGAACTTATGTTGATGGTGATAGGGGAATTTTTTTTTGTATTTATAGTCACAATTTCAAAATGAAGTTATTATTTGGTCCACTTTTTAATATTTATAACATTTTTACCCTTAGTAGCCTATAAGAAATATTTAAGGGGAAACGTTACGAAATAGATAATCCTAATTATACAATATAAAAGTAAAAATTAAAGTACAATTTTCAACTCATGCTTGAGAAATTATGTCTATTGGGTTATTTCATCATTTAAAGGTAGTTGGAGAGGAAACTAATGTATTATATATTTTCTATATCTATTTAAAATATATTTTTAAATATATTAATTCTAAAAATTATCTTTCTGAGAATGTTATTCAAAAAAAGAATATATATGTTTTTAGAATATACAAATATGAGTTTTAATTATATGGAATAACTGATAAGTTTAACCAGTAAATGAGGATTCAATAAACGACAGTAGAAACACATACTAATTCCAAAAAAATTAAAAAAAATCTTAATCATGAATCCAACTCTACTAAATTATGTTTAAAAGAAAAAAATATGTTTCTCTAAAATCTGTAAAGGTGTTAAAATTACATGATGTTTTCTATATGTTACTAGATGATTCCATTACATGAATAGTATGAATCTAATACTTCATTAGTGGGAAATTATAACAAATAAAATTTACATCTAATTATAAATCCAAAATTTTTTTCTGTGGAATTTTATATATCTAAGACAAACCAATACATAAGATTCTAAACATAAATAAAAATTATAAACGATTAACACAATACCGTAATTTGATTGTCTTGATATTCTGGGACTTATTACCATCTTCTGACCCATTCATTAGATTGGATAACCAAAAAATTACTAAAACCAAATTCAAAGCTATAAGATTATAAGAAATTAAGATGGGGTAACTATTTGTGTGAATAGAAAAATAAATGAATAAACGATTTTATAAATTATCCTAATTTATAATATGGAATAATATCTACTAATAATTCATGATAAATTTTTATTCTTTTTTATTTTTGACTATTAAAATGATGCTTATTTTGGATATAAATTTATTTTACTTTAAATTTATAATTGTTCAGATGTTTATTCCTAAGTGTCGTGTTATTGATATATTGTATATTTTTTTCACATTATACATAAATTTTAATGAATTAATCCCAACCATTTTAATAATTTTCAATTGAATAATATCTTTTATTTATTAATTATTATATTTTGGTAATTATTTGTGAAATCGAGAAATTCAATACTTTTAAGGGGTTTTAATCACCCCTGAAATTATTCTATGAATCCATTATTTTAATAAAGACATTCTAAATTCCTTGGAAAATTAAATTTTGATATTAAAGAGGAAAATTTTAGAAACATGTAGAATATTCATTCCATTTTGATGATTCATGTAAGATATTTATTTGATTTCCAAATATATTACTCATCTATTAAGATGTTTTAATTATATACACGATTTCTAGAGTCCTCATTTGAGATTTCCATCTCCTAAGACTATACCCACATGACTTTTGTGAGACTAGTGAATCTCTTATACACCGTGTATATCATATCACATGATTTCATATAACATAAAATATAATATAAAATTAAATAAATTTCAATAATATATATGTTTTTTGGAAGATTCAATTATGCCTTTTTTTACATACAATCTTGAGCTTTTATGGAATTGTCATCACATAACACTTTTTATGTTGTAAGAAATAATATCTAAAAAAATTATGATTTTATTGAGCTCCCCATGTATTTATTGAAACTTGATGACATTTCATGAATCATGAATTCGTACTACAAGAATTTTGTTCATAACACATCATTCCCACATGATCTTTTTTAAAAAGGATATTGAAACATGAAGACAATAATATGAAATAATGAGAATTGAAATATTTTTTCCCATGTGAAAACCTATTAAATGAATTCATATAAATTAACCACAAGTTCCACCACTAGAAACTCATTTTTCAATAATGTTTTATTCCTAAATGATTCACTATATACAACTTTATGGGTATTATCAATTAATAATATTTTACATCAATTGGGGATGTATACCGAGGAATGAACCACACTTAAAATTATAGGAAATATTTAAGGAAATAAATGGGAGATCTACATGGGGTGCTTTCATTTATCACTATTATTGCCTATGTTGTGTAATGACCAAAAAAATCATTAATGGAAATCCCTATTGATCTAATTAAATGTCCTTTTATGTAAAATTCTTATATAAAATTCCAACTTCTTTGGTTGTATATTTTTTTATTTTAAAATACTGATAAGAATTGTGATTGTTGCTAATATGACTGTTGAATAGTGATCACATGATTAGTATAAATACAGGTCTTTATGGAATACTATTTACATAGCCAAAGGATGCGATGGCCTCATCTAGTAGACGTGCCTAATACAAAGCCCATTTTTCGGAGCTCGGAAAAGAGGTGGCTTCACTGGGCTTCACTCCTGACCAATCCCAAGCTGAGCTTCAACAGGTTATGATCGAGCGGGACCGCTAACGAGAGAAGTTGAAGTTGATAGAGATTACCACCCGAGAAATGTTATCTGAGCCACCCCATGAGTCTCTCACCATCACAAACCTTACTCTGAGGTCTTATGTGGGTGTTATTAAGGGGTTATGTAACAAAACCTTAGAATTATGGTTATATACATTATTTTTGTATATAATAATAAATATACTTTTGGTTTATTATTGCTACCTTGTAAATAGTTTTTAAATCACAAATAGTATTTTTAGTTAAGGTTCAACTAAGAAATCTATTTTGATGAATTAATGGATTTTTAAATAAAATAATATTTTAATAAATTTTTCTTATTATTAAATTAATATTTCTTAAATATAAATGATTTTATAATTTTATAAAGGTAATTATAACTTTTATTAAGGTTTGAAAGCCATTTTTGTCAAAACCCATGAATTTTCGATAAATATCAGTTTTAATTTTAAAAATGAAAATTAAACTATTTAAAAAATTATTTAGATAAAATGAATACTATTTCTAGAATTCGGATGTCGAAATTTTCCAAAGGTGAATTTTTCATAATTTTCCGAGATAATCTAATTTGTGGGTAAAAATTAAATTCTTTTTAAATATATAATGTGTTTTATGACATCATAATGACCCAATAGTGATGTAATAAAATACTATAAGCCTTATGTTTGGCTAATATATATTTTTCCATTTAAAAATGTGATTTTGGGTTTGTTTGACTTATTTTACAAAGCATTAATGGACCCTTCAAGGCTAATTAAATATCTTGTCTTTTTAAATTGTTTTCCTTCGGAGTGTGACTCACCTCTACTTAAGCAATCTCGTTATTTAATGATGTTCGGACTTTGGCCTTATACAATATTTTTTTTCTACTTCAATATGACAAAACAAATGGGAAAAACCATGGGATGGTTTGTGGTTTGGATTAGTTTAATGTGAGGTGTCCCAAACCTAAATAATAAAGAATTCCCTCACATTTCCAATACAAACCCACACAATCTCCCACTTTCTCATCACTCAAATCCATTGTATTTAGTCCATCATCTTCACTACTCTCTCTAGAATCATTCCAAGGTTCCCCAAGCTCCCAAGAAGCCTCTCTCAAGCCTCCCTCAAGCAATTGGAAGAACACTTCCAAGTAAGGGTTTTTCTTCATTTCTCATTTTGGTCCAATATCCATTAAATTGTTAAGACCTTTTAATTTTAATTAAAAATGATGGGGTATGGTTTCACACCTCCCCCATACTTCCCTATTTTTGTTGGAATTATGGTAGAAACCATTATCTCTCATTAAATTACTCCCATGTACACCTGTTACTATGTCTAAATTCCAAAAAGAATTTCTCTCTCCTCCTTTACATTCAATAAATTCTTCTGTATCATGACTCTAAATTCCATTAAAATTGTTCAGACTTGTATATATATAACCCCTTTACTGTCCATTTCATGTATCTATTGTGAGACAACCCTATCTCTATCATCAACCATTTTAAGGAATTCTTACGCCACACCGTTACATTGCCGAAATTGCACCGATTTTCCAAGCCAATGCCATTGTGTAGTGAATACCATATACATTTCTCTATAAAGGGTATTCATTCTTATGCACATTTAATTGTTGATTATAAGGTTTCATGTTTGAATTCCACATTAATTTATCATTGAATAAATGATATGTTTTATGAATCCATGTTATTTTATCCATGTGGCAAACTTATGCATGAAAAGAAATGTTTAGGAGTGGTGCACCCTTACATCACTATAATGCATTGGGTTAAAAATAGTATCATGATACATCATGTGAAAAGGGTTTTTACTCATTCTAATTCTAGTGCCACAAGGTTTTAGTCATTCTTAATGTGCATTGAGGATTTACTCTTCCTCCATGTGCAATGATCCTTCGCTCATGCTAATTCCATGTTAAGTGTTGATGCCACTTTTCCATGTTATTATTATCATGCTTTATCATGACATTATGTTTATGCTTCTATTTTTCTATATTGATATGCCTATTGTATAAAATGTATTGTATTCCTCATGATATTCCATGATTATTCCCTTATTGGGCTTTATAGCTCACCTTTTTCTAAAGCATGTCCTCAGGTTATCTCATTCAATGCTATATAGAAGGGAATGTAGTGGACACGTAAAGGAAGTTTTCAATAAAGATGTTGTATTTCATGTTTTATGTTGTTATGTAAGGATCATAATCCCAAAAGATAGTATACCTCTCAAACTTCTTTGTTTTATCAAGTGATTTTTATGTAATAAATTATGTTTAAATGTGTAATAAAAGATCAGGGGTTTCATAGTTGGTATCCGAGGATAGGTTTTCTGATTTTTGAGATTAGGATTAGAAAACCCAAGTGAATCCTTAGATACAAGACTATGTATAGTAAAAACATCCCTATGTTTTTTTTAGTATTTATTAAGGGGTTTATCAAGAAAATATATCCCTTTCTAGATATGAGTAGGTAGAGGCGGCTCTAACACAGTTGTTTCCGAGGGGTAAAACATGAAAACACCACTTTGAGCTACACTCAAACGGGAACTAGTGCATGAAAATGGGCATTGCTTCACTCTTGGTTACAACAGTCCGGGGGGATATGCATTTGTTAATTTATAAGCATAGTATGAACCATTATTAAGGCATAAGAAAATCCTTAAGAATATATGTTAGAAAGTAGATCATGGATAACATAGACTGAATCCAATAGATTCTTATGTTATGGAAATAAAATTTATTTATAAATAATCATTTTTTTCCTTGGATAACCCTTTATGTGTTACCCATAACGTTACTTTTATTCCAGCCAATGGCTGGTAGTAGGAGGACTCGGGCTGACAACTGATGTGATGATCAATGTGATGACTGTACTAATGAGATGCCCAATCCAATGGGAGCGGGAATCACGAACTTTGTCATGCTTCTATCTCAGCTAACTCAAAATTTGAATATAATAATGGGTCAAGAGGAACGTTCACCCCCCCCTAATAAAGGACAAGTCACTCTTAAGAGCTTCATGAGAGAAAGGCCTCCTACTTTTAAATGATAATATGATCCCTCGATCGCAGAACAATGGATCAACTCCATTGAAAAGATCATCTCCATCCATCAACATTCTGAATAAGAGAAAGTTATAGTAGATGTTTATTGTATGGAGGGTGAATATTATCAATGGTGGATTTTGATCAAAAATATTAAGCCTAAGGAGGAGATTGAGGCATTTGAATGGAAGTATTTCCGGATGATTTTTTTTGATAGAAATTTTCCACACACCCTCTGGCTTAAGATTGAAAGGGACTTCCTTTCACTCAAAAAAAAATATAATGAATATATTGGAGTGTATGAGGGAAACTTCACAAGACTTGCATGATACACTTCCAGCTTTTCCATTACCCCCTAATGCAAGGTTGACCTCTTCTTTGGTGGGCTGAAACCTAGCCTCCGAAAAGCGCTGGCGTTCCGTGAATTTAACAACTATAATGAAATTGTCTAATGTTCCCTCAAGGTCGAATTGGATATAGGAGAATCTTAGGGGTATCATGGGGATATGAAGTGTAAGATGTAATTAAATGATGGAGGTCTGATTGAAAAATCTGACGGTGCTAAGAAGATCTAGCACCCCACTTGCCAAAGGTCCGGAAAGAAGTACCCCAGAAATTGCCTAATGGTGACGTGGAAATGCATTAGGTGTGGATGATAAGGGGACCTACCTGTTAAATAGTGGCAAAAAATACATTCAGTTGTGATAGAGGATTGGAAAACTTCATTCAAAATTCAACGCATTTTTCATTGATACAACTTCTAAGAACCATGGAATCATTCAAATCAGCCCCATATGCCAAGGGTTTTCGGAGGCAACTAACAACCTCCAAGGCAGTAAGGGAGATCTTTTTCCATCATTACTACTGAAGTGAACCCGGAAAACGATGTAGTGACATGGTACACTTGTTATTCATTCAAGAATAGCGAACATGACTTTTTTATTCGGGTTCTACGCATTCTTTTATATCTCAAAAGTTTAGTAGAACAATCCCATCACCACCAAAAATCATGGAATTGAAGATATCAGTGAATACGGAAAATGGGGAAATCATAGCATCCAATGAGTATAACTCCTCTGCTATCACAATCTATGTATTAAAATTCCCGGTGAACCTCTTCATACTCCCTATGGTGGAATTTGATGCAATTATCATCATGGATTGGATTTCCTTATATAGAGCCGACATAAATTGTCATGAGAGGGAAATCACTCTCCATTTGGGGAATCGACCCACGATTCTTTACAAGTGAAAGGAGGAAGATGAATCTTCTCTTACTCCATCATCTCAAGCGTGGATATTACTACCCTATGAGTATGCGTATCTAGCTCAGATGATTAAGTATAAGGAGGAAACCATCCTAGATGGCATGCCTATTGTGAGGGAATTTGCTGAAGTGTTTCCCGAAAAATTGTCTGGTCTTTCTCCTAGAAGAGATGTTGAATTCTGAATTGAACATATACCTGGGGCATTACCAATATCCATGAATCTATATATAATTATGGTTGTGGAGCTTGAGGAGCTGATGAAACAACTACAGGAGAATCTGGATAAAGGGTTTATATGGCCAAGTGCTTTACCATGGGGTGCACAAGTCCTCTCCCTCAAGAAGAAGGATAGGTCAATGATCCTTCGCATCGATTAACATGAGATCAAAAAAATCACGATAAAGAACAAGAATCATCTCCCATGAATTGATGAATTGTTCGATCAGCTGTGTGGAGCACAATACATATCCAAGGTGGATTTTCAGTTGGGATATTATCAAGTATGGGTGAATAAGGAAGATATCCCCAAGAATACTTTTCATAGAAGATACAGGCACTATGAATTCATAGTAATTACTTTCGGACTCACTAATGCTCCATATATCTTTAGGGAAGTGATGAATTGAGTCTTTATAGATTACCTCGACAAATGTTTTCTAGTCTTTATAGATGATATTCTGATATACTTTAAAATAAAGGAGGATCATGAAGAGAATCTGAGAACAGTACAAGAGACCTTGTGGAAGGAGATGCTCTATGAAAATTAGATAAAGTGTGAGTAATAGTGGAATGAGGTCTCATTATTTGGATATATCATCACAAGCAATGGGATATATATGGATCCATCCAAAATTGATTCAATTGAGGGATAGATGAGGCCAACATCGGTAACAAATATCTGTAGCTTCTTGGGGTTAGCTGGATATTATCGACGATTTTTGAGAAATTTCTCACGATTTTCCTAACCTCTTACCAAGATAACTATAAAGGGAGTAATGATTTCATGGAGTAATGAATGAGAAGAAAGCTTTAAGGAGTTAAAAGGAGGCTTATCACTGCGCCTGTGCTCACTTTAACCACAAGTGGAGATCTTTTTGTGGCATTCAGTGTTGCATTGAAGAAGGGCACGGGATGTGTGTTAATGCAAAATAAAAAAGTCATTGCCTATGCATCAAGGAAATTGAAAGTTCATGAATAGAACTATCCAACACATGACCTCGAGTTGGCTATAGTGATCTTCGCTTTGAATTTTTTTTGGCACTATCACTTTGGGGAGAAGTGTGAAATATATATGGACCATAAAAGCCTCAAGTATATATTCACACAAAATAAGTTGAACATGCACCAATGAAGATGGTTAGAGATAATCAAGGAATATGAATGCTCAATCCATTACCACCCTCGAAAAGAGAACAAGGTGGCAGACGCCCTATATAGAAATGAGCTAGTGATTCTATCATTGATGCGAATTGAGAAAGATCCAATATTCTTAGATTTGATGAAGATGGACATGGGAATCATAAATAAGGGAACATCATCAATCCTTTTAGAAATTATTTCTCAACTATCACTTTTCAAAAGGTAAAATGATTCTCAAAAAGATGATGTGGAAATTTAGGAAAAAGTGGATGCTATCGGAAAAGGGAAATCCTCAGAGTTTAATGCTAATGAAGAATAAATTGTGAGATTTGGGAAATGAATATGTGTTCCATCACGTCTAGAGCTGAAGAAGGAACTTTTTGATGATGCACATAGTTCAAAATTCACAATTCAACTAGGAAACAAAAAGATGTATTGAGATCTCTACGAGCATTATTGGTTGGATAATATGAAGAATAAGATCGCTGTATATACATCAAGGTGGCTGGTGTGTCAGCAAGTGAAGGAAGAAAGGCGGAAGTCAAAGGGGATGATGAAACCATTGCCCATACCAAAATGTAAATGTGAGAACATCACCATAGACTTTTCAACAAACGTATGAAGACATCCAATGTCAACAATGAAACCGAGGTTGTTTCAGATCGTCTAACAAAGGCAGCACACTTCATTTCTATTCGGGGGGGATTTCTCATTGGATCAACATGCACAGATATATATCAGGGAAGTGTTTAAAATGCATGGAGTACCACTATCTATTATATCCAATTGAGATCCAAGATTCACCTCTATGTTTTGGAAGTGTCTTCAACAAGCTCTAAATAATGAACTAAACATCAGTGCGGCTTATCATCCTCAAACGGAAGGCCAATACGAGCGGACTATCCAAACATTTGAGAACATGTTGAGAGCATGCTCAATGGAATTTAAAGGAGGATGAGATCAATAACTTCTCTGGTTGAGTTCTCTTATAATAACAGAATTCACTCGAGCATCCAAATGGCACTATATGAAGTCCTTTATGGGAAATGGTGAAGAACACCGGAATGTTGAGATGAGGTCGGTGAGCATAAGCTGCTTGGACCAGAAATGGTCGAAGAAATGGTTGAGAAGGTGAAAACCATTCCGCAGCATATCAAGGTAGCCCAGAGTCGACCGAATAGTTATGCAGATAACCATCGATGAGACATTGAGTTTAATGTTGGAGACATGGTATTTCTACGCATATCACCGTGGAAGAAGGTCATGAGGTTTGGAAAGAAAGTGAAGTTAAGTCCAAGGAACATAGGCCACTTTGAGATTCTTGATCGTGTCGTGGTTGTGGCCTTTCGAATAGCACTTCCACCTACCATGGCCAATGTACATGATGTATTTAATTTATCCCTCTTAAGGAAGTACATACCAGACCCTTCACATGTACTCTCTTCAGAGGTGGTACAGTTAGAGAATGCTATTTCTTATGAGGAGCAACCAGTGAAGATCTTTGACCGTAGAGAAAAAGTTATACGAAATAAGACAATGCACCTAATCAAGGTGTTGTGGTGAAACCAAAAGATTGAAAAAGTGATGTGGGAATTGGATGAAATGATTAAGTAGGGTTACCCATATCAGTTTTAATGTGGGAAAAGAAAATTTTGAGGGTGAAGTTTTTTTACAGGGGGAAGATTGTAATGAACCAAACATTCATTAATGGAATTCCCTCTTGATATAATTAAATGACCCTTTATGTATACTGTTTATATAAAATTTCAACTTCTTTAGTTATATGTTTTTGGATTTTAAAATACTGATAAGAATTGTGACCGTTTCTAATATGGTCGTTGAATAGTGATATCATGATTAGTATAAATATATGTCTTTAATGAATCCGATTTACTCAGACAAAGGAATTGATGGCCTAATCCAATAGTCGTGCCCCATACGAAGCCAATTTTTTGGAGCTCGGAAAAGTGGTGTCATCATTGGGATTTTCTCTTAACCAATACCAAGCCAAGCTTCTACAGGTTAAGCTTGAGCGGGACAACCGATGAGAGAAGTGGAAGTTGATTGATATTACCACCCGAGCAATGTTATCTGAGCCACCCCAATAGTCTGTCACCATCGCACACCTTACTCTTCAGTCTTATGCGGGAGTTATAAAGGGTTAGGTAACAAGACCTTAGCACTATGGTTATGTAGATTATTTTTGTACATAATAATGAATATACTTTCATTTTATTATTGTTACCTTGTAAATAGTTTTTAAAGCCCAAATAAGATTTTTCTTTAATGTTCAACTAAGAAATATAATTTGATGAATTAATGGATTCATTAATTAAATAATATTTTAATAAAATATTATCATTTTTATTAAATTAATTTATAGTAAGTAAAAATGATCGTATAATTTTATAAATGAAATTATAATTTTTATTAAGGTTTGAAATCCATTTTTTGTCAAAACCCATGAATTTTCGATAAATGTCAGTTTTTTTTTTTCAAAAGTGAAAATTAAGATATTTAGAAAATTATTTAGAAAAATTACTATTATTTATGGAATAAGGATTTTGAAATTGTCTAATGGTGACTTTTTCATAATTTTCTGAGATATTCAAATTTTTGGGTAAAAATTAAAAACCGTTTAAATATATAATGTATTTTATGACATCATAATGACCCAATAGTGATGTAATAAAATATTATAAGCCATATGTTAGGCCAATATATGTTTTACCATTAAAATAATTTGATTTTGGGTTTGATTGACTTATTTTACAAAGCATTAATGGACCCTTCAAGGCTTATTAAACATCTTGTATTTTTAAATTGTTTTCCTTGGGATTGTGACTCATTTCCACATAAGCAACCCCATTATTTTATGATGTTAGGACTTTGGCCTTATAAAATATTTTCTTCCACTTCCTGTTTCTAAAAACCATGGACAAAAACCATGGGATGGTTTATTGTTTGTATTATTTTAATGTGAGGTGTCCCAAACCTAAATAATAAAGAATTCCATCACCTTTTTGACATAAACCCACCCAAGCTCCCACTTTATCGTTACTAAATTCCATTATAGTTCATCCATCCTCTTCCATACTATCTATATAATCCTACCAAGGTGCCCAAATATCCGAAGAGGCCACTCTCAAGCCTTTGGAAGCACTCTTCCAAGTAAGGGTTTTTCTTCCTTTCTCATTTTTGCCCAATAATATTTAAATTTTTATGCCCTTTTAATTTCAATTATATATGTTGGGTTATAGTTTTTAACCTCCCCCATAATCCCCTATTTATGTTTTAATGATGAGAGACCCCTTTCTATCTCATTAAATTCCTACCATGTAAACCCATTACTATGCCAAAATTCCGAAAGGAATTTCTATCTCCTCTTTTATATTCAAGCAATTATTTTGTATTGTGTCTCTAAATTACATTAAAATTGTTGGGAAATGTATCTATATGACCCCATTACTATCCAATTCATGTACATATGTTGATACAACCCTTTATCACTCATCAACCATTTTTATAAATTCTTACGTCACGTTGTTACGCCGCCAAAATTGCACCTATTTTCCAAACCAATGTCATTGTGTAGTGAATACCATGCCCATTTCTCAATCAAGGGTATTAACCTTTATGCACATTTACATATTGATTATAAAGTTTCATGTTTGAATTCCGCATTCCTTTATCATGGAATAAATGATTATGTTTTATGAATCCATTTATATGATCCTTGTGGCACACTTATACATGAAATGAAATGTTTAAGAGGGGCGCGCCCTTATAATGATCCAATGCATTGGGTTAAGAATATCATCATGATATTTCATGTGATATGGGTGTTTAATTAAGATATTTCAAGTGCAACATGGTTTTATATGTGCTTCATGTGCAATTAAGATTTTCTCATGCTCCATGTACAATGAGCCTTGGCTCATGCTAATTCCATATTAAGTGTTGTTTCCACATTTCAATGTTATTATTATCATGATTTAACAAGATTCTATGTTTATGATTCTATTGTGCTCTATTGATATGCCTATTTTCTAACATGTATTTTATTCTTCATGTAATTCCAGGATTATTCCCTTAATGGGCTTTATAGCTCACCCTTTTCTTATTCATGTCCTCAGGTTATCCCATGCAATGCTATGTATGAGGGAATGTAGTGGTCATGTAAAGGAACATTTCAATAAATATGTTGTATTTCATGATTTAATTTGTCATGTAATGATCCTAATCCACAAAGACACTAGAACTCTAGATATTCTAGGTTGAATCAAGTGAATTTTATGTAATAAATTTTGTTTAATTGTGTAATAAAAGATCAGGGTTGTCATATGTAGTCATAGTGGAGGAGAAAAATTATGAATATAGGATACATACATGTCCAATTTTTGGAAAAAATACTCAAGAGAATATAGAGAGTTTACACCCTAGGGAAATCCATTTTTATTTATCTTTGATACTGTAACCATTCTAATATTTCTAATAACTAATTCAGGGAATTGCCAGGGTCCTTCTAATTCAATAAATAATTTTATTATAAAATATTATTTAAAAATTATCATCATAGGAGTAAAAAATATTTTTATTGTTATTTAGTCATCATATATTATGTCTCAAATTTATCATAATAGATTTAATCAATTTTGGTTTCTTGGAGGACATTGGGAAATAAGAAAATATATATGTTTATCTGGACCCATATGTGGATATTGATATATATTCATGTATTATTTAGGTGCTCACTTGTATTTAATTTAATTTGATCATAGGCATTCATTAACTTAATTTTTTTATTTACACATAGACAAATAGTGTGTCCAAAGGGATGGAGATTTTCCACTAATGTTATCTAATATATTGTTTTACACTCCCTTTTAATCCAATTTAATTTTTATATTTATAAAATCTATATAATAATTTATTAAATTAAATATATACATGAAAAATATAAATATTACAAATTCTATTGTTTTTTAACTTGAATTCACATTAGAATTTTTTTAGTTTAGATTTTTAGATAAAAGGAAAACTCATATATTGTAAACCTATACATTAAAAGTAGACACTAATACTCAATATCAATTTTTTTCACCAAATAAAACATCAAAAAATAAACTACGGTTTCATCCTATAGCATCAAAATTATCATTTTTTTCCCATACTTGTCACAATCCATCGTTTAACCAAGATAAAAACATTTTAAATGTTTGTATAAGAATAAAAATAATATTAATGGAAATTCAAATAAAGAAAACTATTAGTCATGTGAAAAACATGAAAATATAATTATTGTTATTTGATAAAATGAAACAAAAAATTTACACATGAATAAAACACATATTATTTTCCAAATGAATACAAAAAAACAAAAATAATGTAATTAAAACTCATTTAGTCCACTTAGAGCATCATATACATAAATCCCACTCAATCGAAATAACCATACAACTGACATCAAATATTATTTTTACCCAATGAATTGGAGATCTAAAATGGAAATAAACATTAGTATAATGTATAAAGGGCCAACCAATGAGCTATAATGGGGATCATCACATTTTATAAGCTGTAAAGGACTCGCCCATGAACTATAATGGGGCTCAACCCTTCATATAACTTGTATCAGACTCATTAGCAACATATAATGGGGCTCAACCCTTTTTATAATCTATATTGGGCTCAACCCTTTCATATAATTCTCAACTAACATATCATTATTAATAAAATTATCATAAAACCCTGAAAAGTTATTTTATCCCTTTTGAAGAAACTTTTGGATAAAAATAAAATTTTCATTCAAGAACCCATTTTCAAAACCAAAACACAATTTTCATTTAAAAATCCTTTTAAATTAAAAATTACCAGAAAAAATAAATATGGATTTTAATTTAAATAATCATGAAATATTTCCACAAAGGATGGAATTAATATAATGTCCATGATGTCAGAAAATACTTTATCATCATATATATCAACAACAGAACACTATTTCTCACATTTTTAAAATCATTCCAAATAAAAACATTTAAAATGATTAATTTTTTGAAAACATATTAATGGGATTAAAAATATATTGAAAATTAATATTATGATCTTTTTATATACATATAATTAAAAATGTAAAATAATATTAAGAATATTGACAAGGGAAAATGATTTGATAATTAGATATTTAATCATTAAAAGTGCATTATACCAATTTAATCTTTTAAATAATAATTGACATGCAAGAATAAAGTTAGAAAACCTTTAAATAACAAGATTATAGATAAAATACTGATATTAAATATCATAGTATCTGTATATACACCTTCTAAAAGAATATATGTGCATTGTATTAAGTAATTACTCAATGAATGGAGATTAAGATGGAATCCTTTACAAATATAATATCATGGAAGTAGAAAAAAAATAAAATGAATCAAATGTGTGTATCTTTTGTAAGTCCATGTAAAAATATTATATAAAACATCACATATTAAAAAATTATTATTCCCATAATATTATCATGACATAATCTATAGTTACAAATTTAACCCAATAAAGGGAAATTGGGTCAAGAAATTTGCTTACCTCATAGTAGACTTCCAAAAAAACGGGTTCAAGACTCCCATATAATATAATAAGGAAGGATATTTACTAGTTACATAACTATATAAATATTTATAGTTCTTCATATGATGATTTAAAACATATTATAACCAATTCATTAATAATATTTCATTATTTTTAGGGTTTTAGGTGTGTTTGTATCATTGTTTTATGATAGATTCTTTTTTGTAAAACAATTGATGGTATTGTAAAATGAGATTAAAACTATAAAAGTGTAATAGAATAGTATTAATTTACCAACATAATTATAAGTGTTCTCAAACAAATTTGTTTTATTACATTAGGGTGATTCATTAAATAATACCGTTATGATAATCATTTAGTTTATTATGGTAGATTTTTACGAACACTGTGAACAAGTTTCGTTTTATTTAAAATTATGAGTATATTTTAGTTATATAATATGAAATATGTGATAAAATACATAATAAAATATTATTTAACTGTAAAAATAGTTTTAATACCAAAAATGAAGTAATTAATGAATACATTAATAAAATAATTGTATTTGGAGGTCATTAACATCCATAACATGGAAAATAATTTAACTTCTCTGAATAACAGGATATGAAAAATTAAACAGAAATGATATATTACATTAAAAACATAAAAATAGATTATATACCTAATTCTGGAGTTACCATACATTTAACAATGAAGGAGATCATGTGAAAGTATAAAAATGTAATCAAATTAAGAGAGTCGATTTGGAAAATTATCTCCTAAATATCACCCTTTTGAGGGACCCTAGAGAACCCTAGAGTTAGAATTTTTTTATAATAATAGGATTCTTATGTGGGGGGATTGAAAAGGAATTGTTTTAAAAGTTATTTAAGGAGGTAAAATTCATTTTAGACTGAAATGGGGGGTATTTATCCTTGAGGATAGGTGGGTATAAGTGATTAAATAATGAGTATTTTATATTTAACGCCACCCATTATGAGGAGGAATTAAATTTAGAAAAATTTTAAAAAAATATTATTTTTGGTCTAGAAAGTGTTCAGAAAAGCCTCAACCAACATTTTAATTTTTTATTTTTTAACTATTATAGCCCATTACTCGTTTTAACATTAACATGATTCATTTTTTACCTTTATCTTGGTAAATAATATTTTATCATGGTAATTTTTTTTTCATAAAAATGCATTTTAAAATAAAAACTAATATGAAACGTGTTAATACAAATATGGAATACATTTTACATAGTTAAATTCACATAATATAATGAATTATATATCTAATTAATCTCGTGGAAAAAATGAGAAAGCAGGTTTTCAAATTGAAACATTCATATGCTTGAAATGTTCTGATATATAATTATAATTTTAAATTGATTTCAATGAATTAAATACGGTTTTTTTGTATAATTGAACTAATTATACATTATACTTCATTTTAAATATAATTTAACTACATAAATAAATTTGATGAATAATCAGTTTTCATATAAAATGAATTATTTTATACTATTCACAAATGAATTAATCTATTCATAAAAATTATATAAATTCAATCAAAGTAAATTTTTATACCCCTATTTCAAATAAAATTTTATTTTTTCAAAATAACATATCAATCATTAAAAAAAACATTTAAAATAGGTTCTCCATCAAAAGGTTCCAAAAATTCCTTTTTTGAAACATACTTCTTTTATGCCTAAAATTGGATTTATTAATATATCATATCTAGAAGGTATATGTGATGATTTTTAAAAATTATATTTTTTATTATATATATATATATTTAATTAGTATAATTTATCAATATTTATTTTGTTATTTATTTGTAAATAAAAACACTATTGGAAATTTGATTCATTTTTCAGATAAAAATTTCCATAAAATGGGTTTTTCCCTTTTTAATTAATTGGTTACCAAATGATTAATTACATATAAATTTTCAGACCATATCAAAAAAAAATCTATTAAGACTAATAATTATGTCGATTCTAATGTCTAGGTTTTAATGGTAACATTTAAATAATATTCTTTATTAGTTCTTTTAAGATCGATGTGGAACATCATGTATGCTATCGAAAATAGGGTTTCTTAAAACTCATGATATTAAATCCCCCCCCTATAGAAATTTTTTCCTTTTAATTTTGAATTCTAGATCGAAAACCTAAGTATTACCTTTTAAAAACATTTATTTGAATCATACATTGAAAAAAGTTTAAACAAAACATCCACTAAAAATGAAATAATGGGAAATATGATGGTAACCTGATATAAAACATAATATAATTCCTTATAGGGAAACATGTATATTTAATTGAAAACAAGCCATTATATTATGATGTATATTGTTATAAAATATGGTCAGCAGAATGTTAGAAATCACAAATCCATAAATTAGTTATTTATTAAAAGTTCAATGATTTCATAGTAGTAAAAGCAACCAAATAACATTTGTGTCATAGGATCGTTTTCTTAAAAATAATGACTTATTTTCCTAATTATACTATGATAAATGGAAACATAATTACATGAAAATAAGAGTTTCAACCTTTAATTGAAACATTTTACTTCTATGGATATCTAATACCTCTCAATTTATTCTCAACCCATAATTAAATCAAAATAATAATCCACAAAGTATTTTATATTATGACACTTTTCATTTAATCTACCTAAAATTTAATAGAAATATTCAAAAAAAAGAATGACAGACATTTATCATGGTGTCCACCTAGTTTCATCGTCATTTTTTTCACATATACATAAGCCCCTTGAATTTTAACAATGATTTAGAGATTCCTCAAAATCACTTTCTTCAACTATCCAATTTTACCTTGTACAACATCAGTCGTATGGGTATTTATAGATAAATATTTTTATAAAATAAAATGGGTGACATATAATTCTAAAACTTCATTTAAAAAATAATTTTTATAAAATAATCAATCCTTGTTTTGTTTGAATCATTCAATCTGAGGTCCTTTTAAAATACTATAAGTAATTGATCAACGGAAAATAGTCAAAATAAAATGTAAATAGGTTTCACAAAGGTCTTCTTCTTTGACTCGTTTATCAATATCATAATATTATTCAAATTCATATTCTATGGTAAAATATATGAAAATGTCATTATAATATTATACTTCATTGAAAATATTATAATATTTATAAAAATGGATTTTATTAAGAAAAAATGATGATACATGAATGTTTTGATGTATAGAGGAGGTGTCTAATATCTCATAGAACTATTTGGAAGAGAGTTGTATGGTTGAAAATGTTTCTAAATCATCCAGACATGACAATTAATTAATTATTGAAATCATGTCATCTGGAAGGGATATGAATTCTATTTGATATCCCCCTCCTTCTATTTTTATCTGAAATAATTTTATCTTACAATTTTATAGAATAATTATTTATCTAAAATAATATACATAGAATCTTGGCCTATGTTTAACCATAACTCATAATCCCTAAATTTGTCTAAACCATCCTATGATACCAAATGTAAGGAACTCACCTTGAGCATTACTTATAATATTATTTTTTAAAAAAAAAATTAATAATTGAGGATCATTCCATTCCAAATTTTTAGAGAATTAAGAAAAACTCTTAAAATGTAAACCCATACATTACAAGTGGACACTTATACTCATTGTACACTATTTTCACTAAAGAAAACATCAAAAAATAAACCATGGTTTCTGTCTATAACATCAAAATTATTTTCTTTTCCTCTTCCATAACCCAACTAATCAATTAACCCTGTGTAATATTTTTTAAAAATTAGGATAATCACAACAACTTGAGTGATGGAAAAATAATAATGAAAACCATAAGTCTAGTGAAAAACATAGAAACCTAATTAATAGTCATTGAGATAATGAAAAAAAATTCACAAGAATAACAAATATATGATTTTTTCAAATAAAATAATTAAAAACAAAACAATTAAATTAAACTCATTTTTTTACTTAGAGAATCATATATATAAACCCCACTCAAAACCAATTCAATTAGAAAAGCCTTACGCCCAACATCCAATATTATTGTAAAAAAATTAATTTGAGATCTATAATAGATATAAACCTATCTATAAGCTATATAATTCATAACCATGAGCTAAAATATGAATAATCCATTCAAATAAGATATAATGGGCTCACCCGTGAGCCATAATATGGGTCAACCCTTTGTATAAGCTATATCAGGCTCACCTATGAGCTAAAATGGTTCTCAAACCTTCATATAAAATGTATCGAACTCACCTGTTTCATATAATTCTCATGTACCATATAATGAATAAAACAAATCAATTATAAAACACTTTAATTACCTCTACCAATCCCATATGAAAAAAAATCTACATAAAAATACAATTTTATTTCAAGAACCCATTGTTAATACCAAAAGACTATTTTCATTAAAAAAATATCAATACCCTTATTGGTAAAAGTATAAAAAAGGTTTAAGGAAACAATAGAAAACTCAATATATGTAATAAATAAAATAATTTAAATGAATGTGGAATAGTCTTTGCCACCATACACATTAATAATAAAACATTCTTTTTGTCATTTTTCAGAACAAACCATATAAATTCATTTAAAAAGATTCCTTTTGGAAAACAATTTCATGAAATTATAAATTATCATAAAATATCTTATATAAACCTTAAATATCCATATAAATAAATTTTTAAAATAATCTGATGAATATTTACAAGGAGAGAAAGATTGGATAATTAAATGGTCAAACAGTCAAAGTTTCTCATACAACCTTGGACATTTAAATAATAATTTCTTGTGAAAAATAATTTTAACAAAAAATTAAATAACATGAGTAAAAATAAAATATGTATATGAAATGTCATTTCTTCTGTATATAGATCCTATAAAATAGTCTAGGTGTATAACATCAAGAAATGCCTTAATGAATGGAGATTGAGATGAAATCCCTTAGAAATATCAGATCATGTTAGTGGAAATTAATCAAATGAATAAAATATTTGTATCATATATAGAAAAAAACTAATTATTTTTTTTAAAAATAAACATGATATTAAAAATTCATTTAACACAAAATATTAGCACGACATAATAAATATGAAAAATTTTAACCTAATCAATGGAAATAGGGGTAAGAAATCACCTTTCCTAAAGTCAGACATCCTGAAAATGTTTTCAAACATCATTTATAATGGTTCAAAGAAGGTTATTAAATCACTAAATAACTATAAATTTATATATATTACCTAATATGATTATTTTATTACATATTATGACCCATTCCTGGATAATATTTCATTATATTCATGGTATCATGTGTGTTTGTTTCATTTTTAATGATTAATTCAATTATGTAAAATTGTGGATATTATTGTAAAATGAGATAAAAAATATATAAGTGGAATGAAATAGTTTTAATTTACATATATTAGTATAAATTATCCCACATATAGTTTTTTTTCACACATTAGGATGAATCATAAGATAAAATGTTAATGATCAATAGTTAGATTATTTTTGTGGGTTTTTTCACAACACTAAGAACTACAATAATTCTATTTATAATTATTATTATCTATTAGTTTAAAAATATTAAATAGGATATAATATACAAAAAAATATTATAAAACCATTAAAATACTTTTATTACCATCCATGAAGGATGTAATGAATAAATACAAAAAACATTATTCACAAGAGCGATTAACTCACATATATTGGAAAATAATTTCGTTTCATTAAAAAAATTGACTTTTTAAATGAAACGGATTTTAGATATTCAAATAGAAACATAAATATCCATTATATACATGATTCAGGAGTTATCATGAATTTATGGGTAAAGAAAGTAAGGATAATGTTGAAATAGAAAATAAATTTAGAGTGGTACTTTGGGAAAATTACCTCTTGAATATCACATCATTTAGAGACCCTTTAGGACCTTGTATTTGGTATTTTGGTGAAGCCATAAGAATTTAAAAATTTGGATATTGGGGATAATAGTTTTGGGGAGTCAGTTTTGGAGCTAAAAGGGTTTGTTTTTTGAAATGGGGTACTGAGTTGTTGTATTTATACTTGAAGAGTGGGGGTTTTAAGTGATAAATTAAATAATATTTTATATTTAATGCCAATCATTTTTATGAGTCATTAAATTAATTTAATTTGGATGGAAATTAATATTATATAGGATATATAGAGTCTTACCGTACCTCATACAACCTTTACATTTTGTAGTCATTATTAATTTTAATCCTTTACCATTTTAACCTTATCATGTTTTATTTTTTCTTATACAACGGTAAATTGTTTTTTACCCAGGTAACATTCCTTAATCCTAAACATTATATTTAAATTAAAAACTAGTTTAAAAATTATAATTAATAATATATGAACCAAATAACTTAAAATAATCCACAAAATTTGTGGAATTATATTTATAATTAATCTCATAAACAAAACAAAAATAGTGTTTTAAAAGAGAAGTATTCAAAAGCATAAAATGTTTTTTATAAAATTTCAATGAAAAATATATTACAATGACCTAATTTCTTTATTTTTCTTCACATTGACTAATTGTAATTTAAAATTAATTTCAAATATAATTTAACTATATAAATAAAATAAATTAATCAGAAGCTTTCAAATAAAATTCATTATTATTCATTATTTACCAAAAAAATTAATCTTATTAGAAAAAAACCAACAAATCAAGAAAGTAAATTTTGATACTAATATTTCAAATAGGATGTATTTTTCTTCAAATATAACTTATCCTAGTTTCAAAACCCATATTTAAAATATGTTCACCTTATAATTATAGAAAAACTACCTTTTTGAAAAATATATCTTTTAAGCATAAAATTGGATTTATTCATATATCATGTATAGAAAAAATATATGCTTCATTTTAAAAATTATATAAAATATATTATATATATTAAATTAATATAGTCCACAAATATTATTTAATTATTTATTGGTAATAAAATAGACAAGTTCAATTTTTAATAGTTATTTAGAAAAAATTCCCCATAAAATTGATTTTATTTTTATTTATAATTAAATAGTCACCAAATTATAATTAATGTATACATTTTTATACCATATATGAATATTTTTTATAAAAAAATATAATTATTTATATTCTAATGTCTTTATTTTAACTAAACATTTAAATAATAATATATATCTATTCATTTATGTTTGATATGGTGTATCATATAGGCTATCGAACATAATGTTACTTAAAATGATGGTTGTTACAAAATATGTATCAGTTTTATTTATGTATTATTAAAAAAATATCGAATTTTATTCACGTTCAACAAAATATAAAATAAATGTGGTGGTTTTCAATACATCTAAGAACCTCCCCGAGAGACATCCTTGGGGATTGATAGATGGTATTATTTAGAAAAAATATTAAATGTTACCAATACAAAAATACATAAATTAAAATTGATGTAATTCCATTGAATGTTTCAGTTTTATTTTTTAATTGTGAGTTTATTATATATTTTTCATTTTAAAACAGTTTATATATGAACTATTTTGAGAATATTAAAGATTTAGGATGTGTGAAATTAATTAGTGGAATACATGGATATCTGGGTATAATAATGCATTTATTTTAGAATAGATCAATAGAAATTTACATAAAGATGAATTTCATGTGGCACGTTGCAAATAAAAATTCATTGGTAACCATATTCCATAATTTAATATAAAGATGTTATTTTTACTAAAATTAATATAAGAAGTTGTTTGATATTTTTGAAAGGGTGGTGAAGAAGAGAGTATATGAAATTCCTGTAAAATAGAATCGTTAAATATGTTATAACTAATCGGGAGGCTAATTAAACAGATGTATAAGGTTTAGAAATAATTTTATTATGGAAATCAAATCTAAATGGGGGTATATAAGAACCTATATGGATTGGTGAATTCATGATTGTGTTTATTTTTAATTCAAATGCTATTGGAAAATTTAATGTATGTTATCTTGAGTGATTATATTAATAAGTTCAATGACGTATTACAAGGTTTCTATGTATCATGATTGTATCAAGGAATGAGTAATATTTATTCCATTAAAAGACTAATAAGAATTTCACATTATGTGGAAATGAAAAATAATTATTGTTGATTTCATTACCTGAATGGATCATCCCACAGACTAGTTAATGCTTGTTCTGATCATCAAAGAATCAAATAACATTAAATTTTTTTGATTAATATTGAAATACTATCAGAAACACATAATACAGTTTTAGATATATTATTTTTGTAGAATACATGTATTGATGACTGTGATAATTACGTATCTACAAGATGGATCATATTAAATATGATGTGATAGATAAAATGGAAATTGAATATTGGATTTTTTTTACAAAGAGTACATCCTACTATTTATTATTAGTGGAATATAATGAGTGGGAAAATAATAATAATAATTGAAAAATTTAATTATTTGAGTACTTTATTGAAATATTCTACCAAATATTAAAAAAAATTTGAATTTAATAGAATCAATTTAAACATGGGTAAGGTAAATACTTTTGAGGATATTGCCTTTAGAATTCTGTATTTTATTTGTAATTTGGAATATTAATTTGAAAATATTATACCAACCCTCAATGACACCCATGAAGTAGGAAACATCTGATAGAATGGATAATCTGGACAATGGGTTAATCAATGTTGTCTAAGGGGGATAATTAGCAATAAAAACATGTGTCATGTGAAGTCAAAAAGGGGTGTTGGTCAACACTGTGATTAAGGTTGTGGGGTGTCACCATATAACAACATAGTTTTTAAGAACCATTTCAAATCCATAATCTATATGTCTATAATTATATAATATGGATTTATATTCATCATAAAAATTTTACTTGATTAGGAAATGAGACATACAAGAATGAATCAATATAAAAATAAATTATTCATTTATAATGGAAAACCATAATAATGGTTCTTGAATAAATGTATTATATTCTATGGAATATTATATTCCCTGTAAAGTGACATAAATTAAAAGTTAAAAATTAAATTCAGGTAATAAGTACAAACAAATAATATCTTTAGAACTAGGTGATCCTATTTATCATCATCACACTTGAGGATCACCATTAGGATAGACCCGCTAGTGAGAAAAATTAATGTTAGTGCATAAATCATTTTTTTAAAGAGATGGTGAAAGTTATATGAAGGTAATGTATGATTTAAAAGGTTAGAATTGATTGAAATTATAGTGAATAAAGGTGGTAATATGGATGTTATAATTGTTATTGATTTCATTTTAAATATGTTCATTGAAAATATATCTATCGATAAAAATATATTTGATTGGAAAATTTTTGTGATATATTAAAATAATTTTTTTTAAAACAATGTGATTCAGAAATAATAATAAATGAAATAAACATATAATATTTAATAAAAATACATTCATTTTTCACATTCTGTTATTATTATTAACATTTAATATGATCTAATTCAAGAATTCAAATTAATATATTAAAATAAGTTAATTGATCATATTCATTGGTTATGAGATATGTAAATTATATCAATGTTACTTGGTAAAAAATATTTAAATGTGATTTTATTGAAAAAACTATTTATTAATCTTTGAGTATCATTATCCTAATAAATCATTCCACTAATAAATAATGAATTTAAATGAATTTTTAAATAAAATATATAATAGTTAAAATTTATCGAATAGTTATAAATACATATGTAATAATAATTAATTCACTTTATCCAAATAAATACATTCCTTGGAAAAAAAGTATGTGTTATTTGTTCATACAACAAAATAAATTTTCACCATTATAAATTATTTCTAATAAAATGGTTTTCATATTTTAAAATGAAATATAAAAATTTATTAATGGTAAAATATATTATTCAACATAAAATAAAATTACAATGATAAATAATACTTACTATTGTAAACACTATATTTTTTTAGGGACTTCATTTTTACATGTTTTTTGTATTTTTATCTTAATATTTTTAGTTGAAAAATTTTAGAGGGTGATTTTTATATAATATTTAAAATTAAAATTAATACATTAATGGTCAACTGATAAATTTTTAGTAGGGAAGAAAAATTTTAACTTTCAATACTTGAAATTTAATTATTAAACAAAAACAAATTCTACAAAATATATGTTCTAAATTAAACAAATAATTTTCAAATGTATTAAAGTTAATGTAAATTTAAATGGGGACTATTGTTTAGTCAAAAAATCAATAATCGGGTAAGGGGGTATACTAAATACTCAAGAAAAAAATTCTATGTAATATTTTAATTCAATTGGAAATGGGGTAAAGGAAGTAGATTAATTTGGCCTGAATTTTCGGTAATTAAAATGAAATAACAATGTTTTAGAAAAACAACTAGCTTCCAAATTGAAACCCAGATATTCTAATGACATTGTTTTACATAACATATCTAGAAACCATTAGATTTTATCCTTATATTTCACTTAATTTATTTTTCAATGAAATTTATCTATTTTTCATCTACAAAAGGAGTTCACTTCCACCCATTTCAGGAAACAATAGTCCTTCAATTTTCCCTTTAATGACAGTTCAATTTACCTTCCATATAGACAAAATTCATGATTCAATTCCTCTTATTATAAGAATGTTTATCGTGTCCTATATATGAATGGGTTCTTTCAAGAGGTCATTAAATTCATCAACTTCTTTATTCTCCACTAAAAATCTTTTTCTTCTATATCATTTTCATCCACCATCCTCAAAACCTATTTCATCCATATTTATATAATCTATTGAGTATATCATTATTTATTAAATGATATTATTTATTTGGAATAATAATTATCTTTCCCAGTATAGGTAATTTTAAAATGAAACTATTTCATTTTTTTATAATACCACCTCCATGAATAAAATATGACATTTTTCATCACCACAATTAAATTTTTTATATTCAAAATATTAAATTTTTTATTCAACGATGTTTTTATATATTTAAAAGAATTTTTATGTGATCCCACCATTTTTTAATATTATTAACCCTTACATATGGTTTTAAATTTTTCCACAAATGTAATTCAATATTTACAAGGGTTCTTTAAGGGTAATGATGGTTTTAAAAAAATTGAAGTTAATTCCTCTTATCTATTTAGAAATGAAATGGTAGTATAATATTTCTGTAAATTATCATTATAACCACTTTTCCAAACGTTATGTATGGGTATCCATGGATTATGACTTCTTCATAAAAGAATATGGAATAACATAATATAGATGGTGGCCATCATGTGATGTCAACCTTTTATCCTAGTGTGTAAGGGAAATCCTTAACTCATGTATGATTAATAGAATGTTTTTAATTCTTCTGTAAGGGATATATTTATGTGATCGAGGATCCTTTTATGAATCATACGAGTCTCACACACCCTGTCTATTCCAAAACCAGAGTAATGGTAACCACTAGCCTAATATTAAAACAAATTAACCCTTAGATTGCCTATATTCAATTTCTATGGGTAATTATCTATAAATATTTTTAAGAATTTCCTCTTCATCATCCATTAAATTCTTTTATGTTGATTTTAAATACATTAATTCTTGATAATTAATTCTTTTTATCTTTTTAGTAGTTATTATATAATCATGAAAGATTTTAAATCCACTACATTTAAGAATCATTAAAATAGAGAATAATATAATGACTATCATTTTTGTTTATTAATAGTACAACCCACCATCAAAATCTTATTTAAACAACTTAAACCTTCTGATATCCTTTTCTTTATATCATGTCATTTTTTTATGTCTATAAATGATTTTAAATGTCATCTATGAAGTCCCCTTATTAGAAATATGTCCTTATACTGATATTCTAGGCGATTTTGAAATATACCTCTCTTATATTGTTTATAACAACAATTATTAGTGGGATATTATTCCAGGTAGAAACTTATAATCAATTTTTTTCATGAAAAAATATAAATATTTTTTTAATTTTATGCTGAATAATTTTAATATTGATCTCTAAATTAAGTAAATATATAATATATTTGTGTGTGCTAAAATAATTATTATCAATGGTAATTTTGTATTATTCAAGAGAGAGTGATTATTATAACATGTATATGTATAATTATTCCCTATGAAATGACATGGAATTTTCCAAATGGATAATATGGGATTACTATGTTTATATTGGATTACCCAAGAGATAGAAACTATTACCATATTTGGTTTTTTATTCCATTTAAAATTAAATAATATAAGATGTTCATGGAATCCCTGGCGTGTGGATTGATCTGGAGATCACACGGGCGTGGTTCATCTGATAAATCATTGAAAAAACTGTTAACATAAAAATTTATTTATATAGTCACTTAACATTTTGGGATTACATATATTGGTTTATAACATTTAATAATTCTTGTGACTAGAAATACAAGATGGATATGCTTGATTTGGATCACATTTGTTATTTTTTGTAACATTTGACAAAAATTTGTGATAAATTACTCTTGGAGTCTTATTGCACCTTTTTTACATGATTCGTTACAAATGTGTGTAAATAAGTTTCTGCATTTATACAATAATGATATCTAATCATATATGGTATACCACAATATATATGTACCTTTATTTTGTATTTATCATTCATTATACATATAACCGATCTAACATCATCATATTATTATACCTTTTAAGGGGAGTTTTATATAAATGATATTGTGGTCATGATATAATTAATCACTGTTTTATATAAAATTATTTGATTGAACTTTGTTTGGTAGATGCACTTGATGCATAAAAGGACATGTAATATGTTCCTTGTTGCATAAAAGTTTCTATATAGAAAATTTCATTCCTAATTATTTAGAAATAGAATGTAGTATTTAAGGGTGAGGGAAGAAGAGTCTCATTTAGACAATGTGACATAAGGATTTCAAGAAATATATTTACTATCCTTATGTATAATTTTTTATATAAAATTAATTTTATTGTTTTACTTCTTGCATGGATTAATTGAATGTATGTTAAGGGGGTCTATAACAACATTTTTATTAAATGAATATCTATTATATGATTATATTTTTTATATTCATATTTATGACGCTATTATTATTATTTAGTACAGTTATTATGAATTTTTACACTTTTATATGATGAAAAGGTGGTGTGTTACATGGGTTATTAGTCACACCCTCAATGGTAATCCAGGTGTTCATTCATACGTTGTTCATTGGGACCCATGTTAGTCAATGTGTCCTATGGATAATGGTTCCTTAAAAGAAGATAATTATGGTTGTACAATAGAATGGGATATTGAGGTTTAAAAAATTTATTATTTATATATTTAGTTTATTGAATTTTATATTGGTATGTCTTGCCACATTGGGAGACTATTTACATATTTTAAGACTGAGGTCCTGTATAGATATTTTTCACATATTTAGACAAAAAAATTTATATTCTATTACGATAGTTTCTATCTTATTACAAGAGAAAAATGTTATTGTCTCCCTATAAATATTCATAGAACATCACTAAAAGTGGATAGTCTATTTTTTACTATGAGGTGCACATAAGGTCATGTGGCATTCAAGTTCAAACCTAGGGGTTGGGGTTCTGTGATTGAAATGGATGGTTATCATAACAAATTTCATGAATATCAATATTACTTATGTCACAATTTATATTTTATTAAAATAATTTTGGTATTAAATAATTTTATAACATATTATTAATATATGATAATTTTCATTAATGTACACCCAAACAAACTAGTACAAATTTTCGTCTTCTTGAATCAGAACGAAAACTATAATAGGTTGAAATTAGTAAAATAAAAATCATTTTGGTAAAAATATTCCCCTACCTAAAACAATCTATTAGTTATGAAATCATTATCAAATAATTAGAAGAAATATCGACATTAAAAAATATTTTTAAAACAAAAAAAATCATATAAATCTAAAATATGAAAATAAAAAATAAATATTAAATAAAGTATTATAATTAGATAAATTAAATTATAAACTAATTTAATATTTTTCTAAAATAATTTATTAATATATTTTATTTTTTAATAAAGGTGGTTAGAGCATGTTCAACCAACTTGGAATCCAATGCAAGCATTTTTTAACTAAACTATTACTCACTGAGTAATTATCATTAATAATGATATTTTTTATATATTGAATATAATCATATAAATGGATGAAATGAATTTTATTTTTATATTCATTTTTGTGTATTTACAATTTTTTCTACTAAAAGAATTTTTGAATGAATATTAAATGAAAAAAATATACTTATAAATGTTTTCTCATAATAATTTCCATGATTTAAGACATATTCTATAAATATGTCTATTTATTGTTTATTTAGTGAATATAAGAGAATATTTATTTATTTTACAAAATAATCATGAAAATATTATTACTAATTTTCTTAAAATTTTTATTTTAATTATATTTTTTTAATGTGCTTTTATATTTGGTTGTAATAGTTTTTATCTCTTTATCATATAAATATATGTTTTAAATATCCTTACATATGAATATATAAACCATTACCTTCTACATAAATAGTGGTAATTTACCCTTCCTCATAAATGCATTATGTAATGATGTATTTTATCATATAAAAAAGTATAATATAAAGAATAATTCTCGTATGTTGTAGTATCTATTTCTCTTTCTTGCCCATATTATTTCATCACACCAACATTAACCACTCTTATTTGTCAAAAAAATTATGTAAAATGTCTTACAATATTAATAAATCTCCTTAAATAGTAATAAATTATTATTTTTACTTTTTTAATTATATGTGTCTCAAACAACTTATTTTTAATTATTAAAATTGTATTCTTTTCCACATTATTATGTTTAATCTTAACCCAAAAGTATCATACGGAAAAAATTTATTTCCATTTCAAGTAACCATTATTTTTATTTCTATTAATTTTATGTTTTGTAAATGGGGTATTCGTGTCACCTGTATGAAATTTGTTTTTTTGAATGAAACACCTAACTCAATTTCATTGTCATCGTGATAAGAAAGCTAATATAAAATACATTTCCATAAAGTTTCATTTCTATATTACTTTTACCAATAATTGTTTTATATAATATTCTTTCATACACATTATCACCATCTATGATATTTTATGTTGAAATTATTTTTTTGGATAATTAATATTAGTATCGACTAATGTACTCCTGATCCCATATTTGGTGATAAAATTTAAAAATATTTTGAAACAATTATATTTATATGTGTTTTTATGAATTTTCATATGATTTATTTAATATAAGATACATAAATATTAATGTTTATAGTTTTTTCCTATTTTTCTATTTGATACATTTCATTATTATTCTATATTTTTGGACATATAAAAAGGAATAGGGTCCAGATACATGATCCAAAAGTATAGGTAGGGTAATTATTAATATTACACTATTTTATTAGAGGTTGGATCATAATACATGATCCACTATTTAATTATATAAACTATTAAGAGTCATAATACACAGTTACAGGTGGAATGAACATGATTCCATGTACAATATATTATGAAATGAATATTCTTCATTCCTGATCCACTGTGTTATGGGATACTCGGTAGTGACTTCTGATCCACTATGTTATGTGATGAAATATATTCATTCCCAATCAAAGGTGTAGTTTTTTTAATATTTTAATTTTTTTATTATATTCTTTGACACATTTAAATGATATACCATATTTCTATGTTCTAAAACATTACATAGTTATTCATAATTCATCATTATTACTGTATTTTTTATCTTCATCCTTAATCGATGATTTATATTTGATATTGTGAAGGTATATGCCCTGATTTCTTGATTTATATAAACCTCTTATGAAAAAATATTTAATTATATCATATATATCAATATTGGTCTTTTTTCTCTCATTATTATAATTTATTACATTATTTATCATTGATATCATATGAAAAATTTATCATTAGGTATTCATAAATTTTCCCACCTCAACATGATACTATATATTGTATTTTGATTACATGAAATTATAATGTGGATAATATTTGGGCTATGTTAGAGAAATAATATATTATTAGACATTTATTCAGATTTTAGCCAAATAATGTAAACTATTTAGTCGTGGGATTATTAGATTATTAGGTTGTGTATTGTTATGTTAATGTGAATAAATAGGTATAATTATCATGGGTCATCTCAACTAGTGTTGAAGCCTATGTAATTTAAGTTTTTTTACCCCATAAATGATGAGTATGGGGTTGTAGGGGTCTGAGTTGGTATTATACCAAGGATTTGTTATTTTTTGTATTATTTTAAAACATTTTGGTATTTTCTTGAGAATGAATTAGTGAAATAAAAAATATGAATCCTAATTGAATAAAAATATGTTAATATTTTGTTAAATTAGAGTTTTGTGGATTCATATAAAGGAAATCATTTTCAGAATCCAAACAAGGGGACATAGGTTCTAACACAGATTGGGAAAGGGGTAATAACCCATAAAAGGATGGTTTATTGTTTATAGTATAATTAAATAATGTGAGAGTAATTGAATAACAATTACATATTTTTTACACTCATAGGGGATTTTTATTTATTTATTAATATGTTTTTCTTAAACAAAGTGAATGATTTAAATTCATCTTGATGATTAAATATATAAATGTATTTAGGTTAGATTATATAAAATGAATATTTTAATTGAAAATATAAAATAAAAACTAGATATTGAAATGTTCGTTTATGAATATTTTAATGTTAGTTACTCATTTTAGGATTATTGTTTCTTTTTTTATAAATTTAATAACATTATTAAAAAAAATTAATATAATTCTTTTGTCCTTGAAGAAAAATTTAATGATTCAATTTGATGGAGAATATTATTATTTTCCCAAGGAATAGCTAGACATAGTTTATGTTGGAGAGAATGATAATTTGATGAATGCTATCCAGCTTTATCAAGTGATAATTAACTACATAAACATATATTAATAGAAAAATACAAAAAAGGTGTGCAAAATAGAGTATAATGTTTTTTATTGTGATAAATCTGATGTTTGAAATAATATTAAATTTCATACAAGTAAAAATATTTATAATAAGAACATAAGATTGTGTACATATGGTAATGGATATTTATTTATCTAATGTAATGGTGTTTATCAGACAACCAACTATCATAGAAGAATAAATAGTTTTGTTAACATGATAGAGGATAATAATGTTATCCCATTAGTACCATGAACAATTCAATATATTAAATTTATTAAGACTAATAACAATATAAATTAATTTCTTCAATTTAAGGTATAATAAGGAAAATTATCATCAACAAACACCACGAACATGGGTAGATTAAGGATATAATGTATTTATTTCCACTAAAGTAGGTCATGATAATTGAGGTAAACATATCCTAATATATATATATTTATATATATATATGGATTACTATGTGAATTATTGATCCAACCTCACCATTATATCTATGATGTATTCAAGAGAAAAAAATCTATACTATAATGATTTGATATTTAATTATTAGAAAAGATTCTTGTTTCATGATTATTGTATCATAGTATAATGTTTTTCAGAATGTGCATCATGAAAATCATAAAATAAATTCCATTATATTAATTTTAATTTATTTTGGAGACGAATTTTTTTTCTACAAATTTGTTCTATATTAATTATTAGAACATGATTTCAATTACCTGGAAATTCCATATAATTATTTTTGATTATATGGGAATTTTAAAATTCTATGAAAATTCACGGCGCGTGATTTCAAGTCCCGGTGTGCCCATAATGAATTTCTGAACTTTTTTCGGGTACATTATGTAAACATACGAGCGGGTTTTTGTAAATTTTGATCCAGTGCTCGGAATTGAAATCTGAGGACACCGTAGAACTCGCAGCTCCTTTTTTCTCTTATGTAGACCTACACATCGACCACAGTAGGTTAAGGGTGGAAGTTAGTTTTTCACGTTTTCGTGTAAGAATAGAAAAATAAAAAAAATACTTATCATTTTTATTTTTCTTGTAACCTCCTTTTGATTTATGGAGGTGGGGGCCACAAGAGCTTTAATCCTCATAATTTGTGAACTCATTATGGTGGGTAGCACACAAACTCATCTTTAATACGGGGAAGTCTCCTAGGAAACCACACATTTAATTACGCCAACATAAATAAAATGGCTTGACATTCAAATACTAAATAACATCGTCATTGGAATTTTGGAAGGTTCATATTAATTGAACCTACATAAAATCCACGATCGTTATTTACACTCCCATTCTCCTATTTAAATGAAGCTCGGGGGGGGTGAATTGGCACGACTTCACCAATATATGAATCTCTGGTAAAGTGTCATGATTCCCGACACTTGGAGGACAGAGCTGGTTCCGGTAGGCGGTGACGAACGACCTCGAACCACAAATCGAAGAATGAGGAACACACCCTGAACCCGAATCGGAAGCGCCTTGTGAAGACACCAAACGCCAACGTCCATCACTACTTCTTCATCTTCCTCGTGCCTTATACTTCAGAGATTTCATGGAAGGGGTGTGATTTTGATTAAACTTTGTTGATTTTTCTTTTGCGTTAAATGTCTCCCCATGAGCCGCTTTCTACCACTCTAACGTGGAGGGTGCATGCCAAACTAACATGGCCTGACCACTCTTCAATCCATGTGATTTTCATGCATTATATGTTATGGAGGAAGAAGAAAACCTATGCCAGTGACTGACAGTTGTGGGGCTCAGGAACGGCAGTCGGCACTCCGGCTTACAACGACAAAGGTGGAGACGCAACCACGCATTTGGAGAATAGATGCGGCCCGTCGGCTGCGCGATGGGGTTGTGGCACACATCTGTGCTGCCCCGAAGAAGATGAATTTTGGCCTTATGCCCCGGTGGTGAGGGAAGGGTGGCCAGATCACTGTCGGCCGCCGGTGATGGCACGATGCGCGACCGTGCTTTGCGGAGGAGCGGCTGGCCATTCGTCCATCCGGCGGCGCCCAAGAGACCGCCTAGCACAAACTGCAATGAGGGCCGCACCATGGGCCGGGCCAGGCCGAACTCACTAGGTGGGGTCGGTTCAGGCTAGGTCGAGTCGGGTCGGACCAGACCCGGACCAACATCGACCACTTTTTCTCTTTCGTTCATATATTTAGCTGTGAGCATCCTTTTGATGAACCGTCTGTGGTGCCAGAAACCATGGATCAAGATTGTATTTTTGGAATACTCCACATGAGTATTAGTTAGTGTTGGAGTATGGTCGTCTTGTATCGTACCCTAAATCCAACCGGGACCTCGGAGCAGGAATGCTAATAACTTACAGACTGGGTGTCCGATTGATGCACTATCGGTTGTGTTGGGTCCATTTTGATTTGACAGACCATTGGGATTCTTTTTCATGGGACTTCTGGTTAGCTGGAGTATCGAGTTGTGAATTGAGGAGAGAACCATCTCAAAATGATGTGAGCTTAGTGCTGGAACCCTATAGATAGTTCTAACCTGAAGAAAGAATGTTGATCCTGTGAGGGTCAATGCTCAGGGGTCTTGTGTGGGTTAGTGGATACCGATCCTATGTGGTTCAGAAACTGTGTGGGTCAATGGGGGATAGTTACCTATCTATCTTGTGTGGTTAAGATCTTGTGTGGGTCATCAGGGGTTAGCTACCTATCAATCATGCATGGCTCAGGAGTAGTGCTTCTTAATAGAATATGATGATCTAGCCTAAAACTAATTATCTGTAATTCTATACATATGTTATACTTGATGTGATTTGAATCATTAACTTTTTTTTATTCTCTATGTGGCATACCTTTGTGGTACTTACCTCCATGGTGGTACCTTTTTGGTATTCTCTGTATGGTATTACCTTCTGGTACATACCATTGTGGTGTTACCATCAAGGTATTCCTTCCATTGTGGATCAATTGAGCTTTTGAATAAGAGTTAGGCCTTGTGTTTCCTCATGAATGAGATGGGTATTCTTGATAACTTAGGTATATGTATGGGAATATACCTATGTAGGTTTGTCAGATGTTTTCATGCTTTGTGGTTTATCCTTTGTTGGTTTTGTGAGAACTTCGAGGGTCTCGGTGTCCTACTGAGTATCGTTATACTCACCCCTGCACAAGTTATGCCTGCACTTTGTTGTGTTTGGTGAGACGATGGATAGTGCTGACAGAGGAGGGGTGTACCAGGAGTAGAGGTAGCTTGGAGGTGGACCATATATGAGGCGTACCATAGAGACGACCATTCAAGAGATGTACATACCCTTCAGGTAGGATCCTTGGTAGGTGTTCACATGAGCTGTTTCAGTTCACTTGTACATTCCTATCTTCTTGTACTTTCTATTTGGGCTTGTATTCTGGACCCTTTTACATACTTTTCACACTATTTTTACTATTCAGTTTACTTGGGTTCATATTTTGTTGTGTGCCTGGTCGTGTGTGTTTACAGGATATAAAGTCAGCGCCTTCCTGGTTTTTGGAAAATACACCTTTCGGTGCTAGTTGGCAGCCCCTGGCCTATGGAAGACGAGCATGGGGTAGTCATGGCACGGGCCCTGAGGGATGGGTCATGAAATGTTTGTATCAAAGGAGTTGTTTCTACCATAGAACATATGGATTTAATCTTTTAACACCAATAGTGTTATGTGTTATGAGTATGATTATCAGTTTAGGGAATTTAGTGTTGGTGAAGTAGCTGACATATCCATACACGCGGACCCTGACTTCTAATTTCTGACTCAGTGCACAAAAACATTGATTGTGTGTGTGCTTAGAAAATCTTTCTTTGTGATCTCTTTGAGTAAGCACAACAGGTATAAATTATTGACTGTGGGGCACCTATTTCTTTTCAGGATGCCTCCAAGCAGACAACTAGTTTGGGTTCTGGGTATAGTATGGAATGTTCATCCACCAAACAATGAGGACTTGGTGCAGGGCCCTCTTCCAGTAGAGGCACCAGCATAGGCACCAACGTTACCATTTCCCATTGGGCCACTGATACCACCTGCCCCAGAACCATATGGTGCACGCCGCTTGAGTGTGTTCCGTGATTTCCAATGCTAGGGGCCACCCAGATTCAGGGGGGAGGCAGACCTTTAGGTGGCTAAGGATTGGTTAGAGGCCTTGGTGAGATTATTTAGACTATTAGGGACACCAGCTGGTCTCAGAGTGATCCTTTTCACCAGTCTTCTACAATAAGCAACATGCAGATGGTGGAGCTTGATGCTCCAAGTTCGCGATGAGGTGACACTTCTCTAGGCAGACATCGGTAGCCTATTTCAGGTAGTGTTCATCCAAGTGACTCTACGTGCAGTGCGCATATAGGAGCTACTTCTTCTGTAGTAGGGAATCCTGATTGTGGATCTGTACTCATCTAGGTTCACCGACCACTCACGCAACTCCACTGATATGGTGCGGGACACATTCTTCATTCCCCGGACCTTCGACCAGGGACTTAGGTGAGAGATCAGAGATTCGATGATTTCTTTCAGCATCCCAAACAGGTGGGGTGTTAGAGTGAGCCCTCTTAGTGGAGAGTTATTTTTCTGAGCAGTCACCTGTAGCAAGACCCACCACCAGGAATCACGTATCAAAGTCTCCTACAGCTAGTAGTAGATAGATTTCAAAGAGGTCTAAGAGGACCATACCTATAGGTGTACGACCACATGATTTAGGGTCAGTTGTGTGGGGCACCGGAGACAGAGCCAGTAATGCGAGGAGCAGGTACTGTGTCACATGTGGCAGGTAGGGTCACATGGCTTATGAATGCCCGACCCTCCATACAGATGATTAGAAGACGGTCGAAGGACCACCCATGGAGAGACATTGGTTTGATTGAGGAAGTCCATAAGGAGCAGGTGGACGTAGCAGAGGAGCTGGATATGCAGCTGGTGGTGGGAGAAGATTTGATATATTACCACCACAACCATTAGGTGGTCTACCCTGACCAAAGGGAGTAGGTGGAAAGGGGTGATCTCAGCTACAGTCAGCTAAGGCCTATGACCATGGCACTCCATAGATGATACGAGGTATGATCTGTGTCTACTCCACCTTAGCTGTAGTACATTTAGACACAGGTTCCAGTTATTCTTTTATTACCATGACCCTCATTCGGAGCTCTGATATTTTGACAGAGTCATTGGCTCGATCCTTATAGCTATAGACTCCTACGGGGAGAGGATTCGATGATTACACACTTGTGTCGGTAGTGTGAGCTTACTCAAGGAGGTGAGAGCATCTACTGGGATCTCCTAGTAGTGCTGTCGAGGCCTTACGATGACATCTTGGGCATGGACTGGTTATCTATATTCAATTCTCATATTGACTGAATTAGGTTCAAGGTGTGGTGTTTCTACATGGTTGAGACCTGGTTTACCTTCATTGGAATGAAAGGTGCCTTTGCAGGAAAGGATGGAATTACCAGGAGGAGAGTGTAGACAATCACTCATCAGTTGGCTAGCCTTACCCTCAAAGCGATTGGTGTGGAGAGTCTGAGTTATCCTTAAGTGGTGGACCTGTAAGCAGATGTCTTCCCAGAAGATATTCTGGGTCTACCTCCTTACAGAGAGGTGGACTTTTACATTGACCTATACCTTGGGATGGAACTGATATCTACACCAGTGTATCGGATAGCTCCTGCAGAGCTTCGTGAGCTGCGGGTATAGCTGGGGGACTTACAGGGAAAGGGGTTCATCCGAACTAGTGTTTCTCCTTGGGCATCCCCGATTCTATTTTCCAAGAAGGTGGATGGGAGATTGAGACTTTGTGTGGACTATATGTGCCTGACCAAGGTGAATGTGAAGAACAAGTACCCACTCCCAAGGATTAACGACCTCTTTGGTCAGCTTAAGAGAGCATTCTTGTTCTCAATGATAGACCTTAGGTTAGGTTATCACCAGCTTAGAGTACAAGACAAGGATGTACAGAAGATGACTTTCAGATGTTGATACAACCATTATGCATTTTTGGTCATGCCATTTGGCATGACCAATGCTCCATCAGTGTTCATGTGACTCATGAAAAAGATCTTCCAGCCATATCATGATCTCTATTGGTGGTCATCATTGATGAAATTATGATCTAATCAGCTACTGAGGAAGAGCATGACTATCATTTGAAGGTAGTTCTGGACACACTCTAAGAGCACTAACTTTATGGTATGCTCTAGAAGTTTCACTTCTGGATCTCTGAGGTTCACTTTCTGGAACATGTCATCTCGGAGGGTGGACTTGCGATGGATCCAGTGAAGATTGAGGTGATACTTGCTTGGGAGACACCTAGGAGTGTGACTAATGTACGGAGTTTCATGGGTTTGGGCAGAAACTACTGAAAGATTGTACTATATTTCTATAGAGTTGAAGCACATTTATCAGCATTGAAGAAGAAGGGGAAACCATTCGTGTGGTTGGAGAGATGACAAAGGAGTTTTCAGGAGCAAAGTCAGAGGCTGACTAGTGTCCCCATTTTGAGGCTTCTGGAGGAGGGCATTGGGTACGTAGTCTACTACGATGCATGAGGGACTGAATTTAGATTTATCTGGATGCCGGATCGAGTAGTGATCGTGTATGGTTCTTTACTGCTGAGACAACAAGAGTAGAGCTATGCTACCCATGTCCTAGAGTTAGAATTAGTGGTCTTCTCCCTAAAGATATGGTGCCATTACTTGATGGGAAAACTTTTTACGGTCTACTCTGATCACAATATTATCATATATATCTTCTCTCAGAAGGACCTGAACCTATGACAACAGAATTGGCTTGTGTACCTCTAGGACTATGACTTCGAGATAGTCTATACTCCTGGGAAGGGGAACATTGTATCAGATTAACTGAGCAGGAGATCTGGTATACAGTTGTTAGATGTGGGGATGGAGAAGCTATCGGATTTGAAGATATCATTTGTCGATCGGGATGGAGCATCTTTTATTCAATCTCTAACAGTCATTCCCCCACTCCTTTAGTGAGTTAGGGAGGTGAAACACGGGGGCACTGACTACGAGGCTCAACATGCTCAAATATCCACCAGACAGGCACTTGCTGGATTTTCTGAAGATGGGGAGCACGTCATACTCTTTAGATGGAATACTGTGGTACTAATGGATTTATGGGAGTATGTATTCAGGGAGTTCCATACATCCCCTATAGCGGTATATCCAGGAGAGGAGAAGATGTACTAGGTCCTCCGACGATAGCACTGGTGGCCAGGAATGAAGAAATCAGTAGCAGAGTTTGTTACTTAGTGCCTCACATGTCAGCAAGTGAAGGAAAGGCATCAAGTACCAGCATGCTTAGCTCATCCTTTAGAGGTCCCAGAGTGGAATTGGGATGGAATATCCATGGACTTCATGATAGTAATTCCACGTACATATAGGGTTCATGATTCCATATGGGTGATCATCGACCAACTCACCGAGTCGGGATAGTTCCTAGTGATCCGATAGTAGGGTTCAGTAGAGAGCATGGGATTCCTCCATTTGCAAGATATTTTGTGGATACATGGATTACCCGGGGTGATTATCTCCAATCATGATGCATGTTTCACTTCCCAGCTATGGAAGGAGTTTCAGGAGGATTTTGATATGCAGCTTCGTCTGAACACAACCTTCCATCCTCAGACAGATGGCCAGACTGAGAAAACAATTCAGACCCTCTAGGACATGATGTGTGCTTGTTTCCTCGACTTCGGTCACAGCTAAGAGGGTCACTTGACGTTGGTGGAGTTTTCATAAAACAACTTCTATCACTCCACTATTAGGATGGCACCATTCGAGGCTTTGTACGACCTACATTGCAGAACGCCTTTGTGCTTGAGTGACCTAGGTGAGTCACCACTCAAGGGATCTGATATGGTATGGGTTACCACGGAGAAGGTGCAGATCATCTAGGAGTTGATAAATACTGCACATAGTATGCAGAAGTCTTATTCTGACAAGAGATGTAGACCTCTGGAGTTCGAGGATGGTGACCATGTCTTCCTATAGGCCTCACCCCGACGAGGTTTACGGAGATTTGGTCGGGGAAACGAGTTATCTCCGAGGTTCATTGGACCCTTCCGGGTCCTCATTAGATTTGGATATGTGTCTTACCTCCTAAAAATTTCCCCTCAGTTGAACGAGGTGCACACTTTCTTTCATGTATGCCGTTTGAGGAGATATGTGCACGACCCTTCTAACATCATCGACCATAGTGAGATGTACATCGATGAGGGGCATACCTTTTTAGAGGTTCCAGTGGAGATTGAGGATCAACAGGAGTAGGTATTTCATGGGAATTTGATACCTTTGGTGCGAGTATGTTGGTAGCACAAGAAACTCCAAGAGAGCACATAGGAGAAGGATGCTCAGATACGTGTTCAGTACCCCCACTTGTTCTCTTAGTTTGAGTTGTGGCTTATGGGGATGCAAAGACCTAAGGTGGGGAGAATGTAAAGACAAAAACACTCCATGTAATATTATTTTAATTATATTGTAATTTTACGAGTCCATGAAAATTGACGGTACATGATTCTAAGGCTCGGTGTGCCCTGAATGAATTTTTGAACATTTTTTTCGGGTATGTTCACTAAATTTTCTAGCGGGTTTTTTTAACTTTTGACCTAGTGCTCAAAATTGAAATCAGAGGACACCATTGAACTCACAGTGATGGTCTTCTCTTAATAAGACAATCACCTTGACCTTAGTAGGTTGAGGGTGGAAGTTAGTTTTCCACTCTTTCGTGGACGAATAGAAAAATAAAAAAATACTTAACATTATTATTTTTCTCGTAACCACATTTTTATTTATGGAGGTGGGGAGCACAAGAGCTTTAATCCTACCAATTTTTGAATTCATGGTGGTGGGGACAACCTGAACTCCTCTTTAATAGAGGGACATCCCTTGAGAAACCTCTCATTTAATTATGCCAACGTAAATTAAATGGATTGACTTTCAAATACTAAGTGACAACATCATTGGAATTTAGAATGATTCCAATTAAATGAGCCTTCATAAATTCCATGTCTGTTACATACTGTCCCCTTATCCTATTTATATGAAGCTTGGGGGGATGAATTGGAATGACTTCACCAAACGAAAAAGCTCTGGTAAAGTGTCAGGACACCAGACACTTGGAGGACGGATCCGGTTCCGACGGGGGGTAACGAGCGAACCCAAACCACGAATCAAAGAATGAGGAACCAACCCAGAGCATGGATTTGAATTGCCTTGTGGAGATGCCGAACGCTGACGTTATTCAATGAATTCGTCTACTTCCTCACGCCTCCTCCTTCATATCCTTTTAGGTTGGGGTGTGATTTTTAATAATATTTTTCGATTTTTCTTTTATGTTTAATCTCTCCCCATGAGCCGCTTTCTGCCTCTCTAACGCAGAGGGTGTGGGCCAACTGAACATGGAACAACCACTCCGCAATCCTCATGATTTTTGTGCGTTCAACAAGATGCAGGAGGAAGGTGATCAGTGCTATCGACTAACACATGTGGGGCTCATGAATGGTGGCCAGAACTCTGGCTGGCCGTGATGAAGGATGCGGCGCAACCACGCCGCTGGAGAAGAACCACGACTCGTCGACCGATGTGGAGGAAGGGCGACTGCTGGCCAGGTGAATGGGGGGAAGTCGACTGAGCGAAGGGGTGGCGGCACACGTCCTCACCGCCTAGAAGATATGAACTATGGCCATTTGTCATGGCGGTTAGGGAAGGGTGTCTGACTCACAGTCGGCCGCTAGTGATGGCGCCGTGCGCGACCGCGCCGCACGGTGGTGTAGCTGGAAATCCGACCAGTTGGTGATGACCAGCATACCGCCCAGTGCGGGCGACTTAGCGAGCTGGGCTGTGCCGGTGGGCTAGGACAGACCCACCGGGTTGGGTCAAGTAGGTCCAACTAGGTCGGACTAGACCCGAACCAACTTCGACCCCTTTTTTCCCTTTCATCCATATCGTGAGCTACATGCGTTCATTTGACGAACCATCTGTGGATCTAGAAACCTTGAATCGAGAGGTCCTTTTAGAATACTACACAAGAGTTTTGGATGAATATGGAGTGTGGCTAGGTTGGATTGAACCCCGAATCTAACTTGGTCCTCAGAGCAGAAATGCTAATAACTTACAGACCGAGTGTCCGATTAACACATTGTCGGTTGTGTTGGTTCTTTTTTCACATGACGGGCCTTTCGGATAATTCTTCGTTGGAATTCATGAAAATTGGAGTATCAACCTATGGCATGATTAGCGAACTCTACCAGAATCAAGTGATCATAGTGAGGGAACCATGTAGATGGTTGTAACGTGAAGAATGAATATAGATCCTATCTGGGTTAGTGCTCAACGATCCTTTTTGGGTCAGCGCATACTGATGGTGTGTGGGTCAGATCCTGTGTGAGAAAGTGGAGGTTAGTTACTTATCGATCCTATGTGGGTTAGACCCTGTGTGGGTCAGCTGGGGTTAGTTACCTATCGATCATATGTGGGTCAGATCTTGTGTGGGTCAGTAGGGGTTAGTTACATATCGATCTTGTGTGGCTTAGTAGGTATGCTTCTTAACTAAATAAATGATATAGCTTACAACTAATCATCTGTAATTATGTACATAAGTTATACCTATTGTGAGCTGAGTCTTTACCTTTGTGGTATTATCTTTGTGGAGTACCTTTGTGGTACATACCTTCATGGACATTCTTTTGTGGTATTCTCTATAAAATGTTACCTTGTGGAACTTAGCTTTGTGGTGTTACCTTCAAGGTATTCCTTCTGTTATAGAACTGTTGAGATTAGGGATAAGAGTTGTGCCTTTTGTTTCCTCATGAATGAGATTGGTATTCTTGATAACTTAGGTATTTGTATGGGCATACACCTACATAGGGTTGTCAGATGTTTTCATGATCTGTGTTTTATCATTTGTTGGTTTTGTGATACCTTCGAGTGTCTCAGGGTCCCTACAGAGTATCGTTATACTCACCCCTGCACGGGCTATGACTATCCCTTGTTGTGTTTGGTGAAGATGACGGACAATGTGGATTAAGGATGACAGTACCAGGACTATTGGTAGCTCATAGGTGGACCTTAGACGAGGCATATTGTAGATATGGCCATTCTATAGCTTTACCTACCCTTAAGGTATGATACTTGGTAGGTGTTTACAGGAGTAGTTTCATTTTACTTGTACTTTCCATTTTTCTTGTACTTTCTAGTTGGGCTTGTATTCTGGCCCCTTTTACTTACTGTATGCAATAATTTTACTATTCAGTTTACTTGTGTTCATATTTTTTTGTGTGCTTGGTTTTGTGTGTCTGCAGGATATAAATGCAATGCCTTCCTGATTTTTGGGAAATACGGCTTTCGATGCTGGTCGCCAGCCACTGGCCAATGGAAGGCGGGTTTGGGGTAGTCATGGCACGGGCCTTGGGGGACGGTTCATGATAATGATATAAAATTTTATATTATATATCAAAATTTGATCATCTATCAGTGGGTCTATAACTATGAACTCTCTCAGAAAATTAGTTCAGATAATATGGATTTAGTTCAAAATCCTTAGATATATTTATCTCAAATGATGAAAGAGAAACTTGACATATAGAATACACATAATTTTACTGAAATGAAGAATATTATATTAGTTTCTTGGTTATTAAGATATATATCTCATTAGAATTTTTATTTCAAGTAATTAAATCACAATAGATCCCCTAAATTATATTGAATAATGAGATATAATAAAAACTATGAGAAAAATATTATTTAAGGGATTGAATCATACACATTTTTTATAAGAATTTTTATTCTGTAAATTATATGTATATAATTTAAAAATATGTTTTCTATTATTTCACATGAATAAAACTCAATTATATAATTAGTTATACATGAAATTACATGAACTGACAACAATTTATGAATTCACAATTGATCAATAAAAAATTGGATATTGAACAAAAAATTATATACCCGAAAATGTTACATACCATGGATGATTAATAATATAAAAAGTGAAAAAACTATAATGTTATTTTAAATAGAAATGAATAATATCTATAAAAATATTAGTTCACAAATATTATCTTAACTATTGATAATCTCAACAAATAAAAATAATCATAAATAGATAAATATAGTATCCCTGGACCTTATTTATAGGAGATTTAGTATTATTTATTATACTATTATAATATAAAAGGAATCAAATCCTGAAGGACGAGATAGTTTAGTTGTAATGGAAAACTGGATAAAAAATTTCTTCTTTCACTATATTTGAAAATACAAATTAGCACATAATTTTATTGGAGGATAACATTATTCCCTCAAAAATATCCATTCGTATCATTGATCGTTGACTTCATGGATTCCAATGATTGTGAAATGTAAGGGTCGGATACGATTCTCAATATGATTTCATTACCTAAAAATCTATCATAAATCAATGATCATAGTCAACCTGTAAAGGTAAAATACTGAACACACATTTCATTTGAAATAAATATTCAAGAATAATAAATATGAAACAACATATAAATGAAAACACTATACAAGAAATCAATAAAATGACTATCCTAACTGGACTATGCACAATCAAAATGGAAAGGTAAATAACAAAAAGTACATTCAATTTAATTAGTTATAGAGAAATAAATTAATCCATAGATAAAATCATTGCAAAAGATATAATGGATAATAAAAAATAATTAATGAATAAATGAAAATCATAATCCTAACATTTCCTGTTTCCATGGAATATTTTACAAATACCATCAATATATATCCTCAAGATAATTGAAAACAGATGGGTAGAAAACTATTTAATTTAGGCTATCTGATTGATTCTTCTCCATCACAATATCGATCCATTAAGGGGCTATCAATAATTGGACCCCAACCCTACCACTCATGTCCAATGAATTTCTCATACAATAAATAATCCTTTTTTTATAAACCATGTTCCATAACATGAAATATATGTATTGTGTAAATAGTTCATATTTATCAATATGACTAAGATAAATACAAAACATTCAAGTAGAACATCATAGGTGTAAATAATATATGATATAACAAATAAAACTATCCACAAAAAATAACATTGAGGTTTATGGGAAATTTATTGTCAAGTGATCAAATTAATGTGAAAAAATTAATTGAATGTCATTAACTACAAAAATTAATCATTGAGTTGAATCTCAATATTATCCTACATTAAATAACACTAAATAATATTGAGGAAGAATACAGATGGTATAAATTCAAAATATAACTAGTGTATTATATTTAAAATAAATGGTTTTTATCATTGATGAATAGAAATCCCAGATAAATATATTTTAATTATTTTTATAAAAAATATCATTTTCAATTTGAAAATAAATTTTTAAAACATAAATCATTTTCAAAATCCTTTTATTTTAAAATCACTTTTAAAAACTATTAATTTCTATGATGTAACACCCCCAAAATTTAAAATATGAATATTATATTAAATTATGTATCTGACATGAATCACCAATCATGGAAAGGGATATAAAATCCCAATAAATTTGAATATATTATATACATTCAATAAATTCAATCTATTATAAAGCTTTCAATGTACATTATATTTGGTTATATTTCATTACACCCAATAATTCCATTGTTCAATGTCCAATGTTACATTCAAAACTGAGTTTTAAAAATTAAAATTAATTTTATTAAAATTATATACTAGAACATATTTTGATGGATATAAATAGGATTAACTAAATTATTAAAATATGTGGTTGAATTCATTGGTTAGAAATTAAATTTTAATGAATCCAAAAACAAATTAAATATATGAGAGATGTTTTTATAAAATAATTATTATACTCCCAAAAGAGCTTCATCCTAATAAATTAAATTAACTACAATTATTGTATAAAATTAAATGACACATATATATATATTATTAAATTAAAAAATTTAAATTAATAAAAAATATTTTACATACATTAGAAAATAACTAATCAATTTCTATACTTAAACAATATGAGTTTATTTAAATCGACTCATGCCACGATTTAATTGAAAACATTAGAAAAAACTAAATTTTGACTCTGTTATAAATCATAATTGGAAAATTAATCTTAAATATTGATTAATGGTTTAAAAATTATGTTAGGGTGAATTTTTCGATTTTTTAGAGAAGTATCTTTTTTTTATGCATAGTGAAAAATAATGATTTTTATTTGAAAACTAACATTCAGTGTAAATAATTTATCATGTCAAATTAAAAATTGAATATTATATAATGTCAAGATAGATAAATTATAAATATATTTATCCAATTTAGGTAATTTCATTCATTTTTTGTAATTTTGATATAAAAACATTATAATCATTAGAAAATATTATCTTTAAAAATATTCATCTTCATCCATTCTATGAGATTATTTTTAAAATAATTTATTCCAAATCTATTAATTTAAATTAGAAAATTTTATATCATATTTTTAATAGTAATAAATTATAATATAATTTATTTTTAATATATTATTTGAAAAAAATTCATGAAAAAATTAAAATTATTTATTACAACTAAATTATAAATGGGTTTCAAGGGGGTTAATCATTAATATTTATGGGACTAATGATAAAAAACTTGTCCAAAAACCATTATCATTCCATATTAATAACGTTTCATAAGTTTTATTAAAATTAATCATTGTTGGAATAATATTATGTATGTGAGACCTCCCATTAATGATTATCGTTTAGTAAATACCAGAATGCCTCTTTTCATCCACTATAAAAGGAAACTCAACGTCTCACATATTCACACCACCCATGAAATTTTATCGACCAAACCCTAAAAAACATCAAAATGTCCTTACCCTCAACCATGAAGCTTTACCTTGGGTATAAATCTAACCAAGGAAGTCTATTTGTGAGAACCAAAAGGAGTCTTACGATGAAGAGATAACATACTTCAATGAGCTCTTCTGTAATATTTCGTTCTACACCCCTTAAATTATTTTTATATGCATCATATATAACAATTTAAATATGTAATATATAATTATACTTTTTTATGTTTTTTCAATTACCGAAAAATTCTCACAGGTACATCAAAGAGTATACAAAATCATCCTTCTAATGTATAGTGAACAACACCATGCCAAAGTCATGGCATTCGTTCGTCCATTAGAATTATTCATGGATGGGAATAATGATTGATTTATAGTTTATATATGAAATATATGATATTTTTAATGTTATGATTCTGTTGAATTATTATATTACTCATACCTTCTTTATTCCTGTTTGGTTGGAATATGATAACATCATGTTTAGACCCATGGAATATTGCGTCCTCAATGTGATTTGATTCATCCAAACAATATAAGGAACGTATTAAAGATTGGTTTTATAATTATATGTGATATATATGAAATAAAAATGATACATTAATAATTAAATACATATATATCATCTAAATTCCTCTATTTTAATATTAAAATAAATTGAAAGTATTGTAAATGCATATGTATGGTCTATCGTCTCCATGAACAGTGCATTACATTTCCTATGACCATAATTAATATATTAATCATTATATATATATAATTAATATATATAATAATTAAATAATGGCTTGAATTTTTTTGGATAATTAAATCACAATCTAATTAAGATGAATGAAAATTAAAAAGGCAAAACATACATAAAAAGGGGAGAAAAGCCAAAATAATGAAAATAATGAAAGATTATTAAGATGTGGGGACATGATGTTAAAAAAGTGTCCTATATGATACTATAAATATTAATACAGTTTTAGCATAATTTAATATCATTCTCAAAACCATTATAAATTATGTTAAAGATAATTATACCAAAAGGATGTGTACGGTAATGGTTTTCTTCTCGATTTTCATTCTGTTGGGTCTAATTTGTTATTATGAAACAATTCACATTTATGTGGTTTATATATTTTCTAATGGAATTTTAATATCATGAATAATTAATTATTAATTGAATTATATATTTCAATTTAAATTATTTTATATAATGTGATTTTATTTTTATAATTACCATGTGATAATGTTTTTGTGAAATCTTTTTTAATTTTAAACATTCAATTGAAAAAATCACATTTTTATCATAATTTATCATCATTAAATGTCACATAAATATACATATTCTTATGTAAGAGATATGGTTTTTTCTTAAATTATATACCATTTTTTACTATGAGTTTCTTACTATGAAATTTATTTAATTAATTGGGTAAATATTGTTAAATTTGTATTCTTTACTAAATAATAAAATTTGATATGGAACCATTTTTTTAATTAAATTTATTATTAGATATATTAGGAATTATTTTAAAGGCATGAAAATTATTTGTAAAATTTTATGTAATCATCTTGATGCATCAGTTGTATAATGAGTTTAATTAGTTGGCCAAATGATATGGGTTTTACACGGTATTCTAAAACATTATGAGAAATATCATTATGGTAAAGATAATATGTACCCAGGAAACATGGTGTCCAATAATTAATAATTTCCATTATTTAAATCATAGTTATTTTAACTAACTATTATATTTTTCATTTTACATTCTATGTGGATTCATTTTTCTGTCATTTTATTGATTAAATAGATTTTGTTTCAATCATTTTACATCCCAAATTGATTATGAATTATCATGATATTTATGTCCAATGTTTATTTATCTATATACCATTACATATTTATTAGGATTGTTTATTCATGATTTATTCCATTAAACATAACTAATACTATAAATATTAGCTCAAACTTATTTTCTTTCCTTTACCATGGTTATGAAGAGAAATCCTTTGAATGTGTTTTTATAGATACTACATTTTTTGTTCTATTATGTATAATTATTCATTTTATATTACCAATTTAAAATCGGTATCATGTATAAAATATGGTTTTATAAAAGTGAAAAATGGTATGGCCCTTTCGGATTTAAAAATTGTATCTATTCTAATGTAATAAAAGTAATGCACCGGTACCCAGATACCTGGATCAAAGTTGTTATTATGGGTATCATAGAATGTTTAATAGAAAATTTTGAATCTATATTTATGAAAATATGGATTAGGGAGTATAACCCTATAATATAATTTGACAATTATTTTTTAATATATTCCCTATGAATTCATCTATATGATTTGGAGAATAACTGCACATAATTATTTTTAGTTTATGTTATTTATTTCACCAGTTTTGTGATTTCGCATTATGTTTCATAATAATATGATATAATCTGGTATATTTAATTATTTTAAAATATCTCCTAGAAAAAATAATATTAGACACACTAATGCACATGATCGATAGAGTAATAATGATTCCTTATTTTTTGGTTTATTAAAAATATTTCAATGGGAAGTAGTCTCCTAATCAATATCATTGTATAAGGCCACATTATCATGTGCTAATAATAATGTTAATGAATTGTCGATGTATTATGTATTATGAGAGAGGAATGATAAAAATAATACAATTGGTAAAAATATTGATACTATAATAAAGAGAAATAAATATATTCACACATGTTGTAGTTGTGTTATAAGGCCCCAATATTAGACATTGTAAATTCTTCAATTGATTTAATAATTCACATCGAGGATCTTTTCAGGTTTCTAGTTTTAGAGAATTAGGTCATAACAATTACATTACATCTAAAATCATAAAATGTGTACACTTCTAATCACTGTCCATTTTTTTCAAAAAATTAAAACTCTTAAAGAAACATGTTCAGATCCGGGTTTTAAACATAATGACTTCTCCTTGATCCCATCCTTGACCCTATTCATCCTTGTGTCATGTATAAAACCTTTCAAAAACATGGGATGAGAATAAAAAGATTAGTATGGGATATAAAATAATGAAAGAAAACACTAGTCTATGAATATATCAAAATAAAATAAATCATACATTTCTATTAAACCTCAAAAAATCAAAAGATTTATGAATAACAAATAGAATGGATAAATCATAACGATAACTTGTGGAATCCATATCATAATTACATTGTAGCTATCAAAGATACATAGGGAGAAACATTTATAATACCCATTACAGTATATTCCCAAAAATCATTTAGGAGAAAACTTAATGTTTACCTGTAAAGACCAAAAATTTCAAAGTATTTTTTTTAATAAATGGGAATTTTACGAGTCCGTGAAAATTGATAGCACGTGATTCTGAGGCCTAGTGTTCCCGATATCAATTTCTGAAGTTTTTTTCGGGTACATTCAGTAAACATACGAGCGAGTTTTCAAAATATTTGAACTGTTACTCAGAATTGAAATCTGAGGGCACCGTTGAACTTGCAGCGCCAGTATTATCTTAAGGAGACTTTCAACTTGATGGCAGTGGGTCAATAATTAAAGATTGTTTTTGGGTTTTTCATGGAAAATAAAAAAATAAAATGAACTAAACATTATTTTATATTTTGAGCCTCCATGTGGAAGTTGGAGGTGGGGTCCACCTGAACTAAACTTCCTTGTGGGATTTTATGTGTGGGGACCACCTGACCATAACCTCCCATGAGAGGTTATGGTGGTGGGGATCAACTGAACCTAACCTCCCATGAGAGGTTACGGTGGTGGGGACCACCCGGGACTAAACCCCCATTTTAATTGTGGAAAACCACCCAACTCCCCTCATTAATGAGGGAGAGTCTCTCCACACCCATACTTTAATTGTTCCATCCCTTCCACTCTTTTAATTGTGCCAACCACATGAATTAATTATGTAGAGCTAACTTAATTAATTCACGCAATTTTAATTCTTATTCCAACTACTTGATAGATTGTATAATATACTATTCTTAGATACCTATTCTTTGTTAGGAAAATGAGGAATGAGCTTTTGAGAGAAAATATCTCAGCAATGAAGAACGAAGAATGTGTTTTTCCAACGAAGAGCGCGTTCTTCCAATGAAGAATGATGACAACGAGCATCTTCCACTTCTTCCTCGGAAGCACCTTGAGGAACCAACTGACATGGGATGTCTTCGATGATCGATCATCCCTCCTCATCGTCGTCAATAAACCAACGCACGAGCTGAAGTTTGTAAGTGTGTGGCAGACGCAACGAATGATGAAAAAAATCATCTTCTTCCCCGCGACTCTATTAGAAAACAACGAACAAAGGTCATGGATTTTTTTGAATGATTTTATTCACCAGTTTCATTTCTTCCAAAACAAAGAACGCTGACCAACTTATTATCATGTTGAACATTGGATGTTTTTCCTTGTGGTTTGGGAATATTTGGTTAATTAGGGATTATTGAGAACTGATGTTTTTAAGATATCTTCGATGTTCATTCTATGTTTATGTTTTGACTATCCGATTTCTACCACACTAAACTAAAAGGGTGCAGGACAAACTAATAGGGGCCAACCCCCCTCGGTCATTCTACATTGTGATGTTGTTCAGCATAGCGACAAGGCGACGACACGACGAAGGAGACGAAGGCAACCTGCGCCACACTCGCGGCGCTCCACCTCCCCGGGCCAGACCACACGACCTTGGCCGTGCTGCCTTCTAGCCGCACTTCCCATAGGCCGAAACGGCCCAAGTCACACCATACCACAGCCGAGACACACTCCGGTTTCACTGCACCCCGGTTCGCAGCTGTCGCGCCTCCTACCCCTCCCACGCCCCTCATGGTGCCCTTCCAAGCCCCAACCGGGCCAGCCTCCACGCACGCCCCACTCGACCTGCGGTTCCTCCATCCGCACCACCCATACACCCCGCGTCGCTACTGGCTCAACTGACTGTCGGCCTCTGCACGCCCCGTGCTCCACGCCGCTCTGCCGTCCGTGTGCCTCGTGGTGCCCCCGCCAAGCCGACATCCCATCCCCAGGTCAAGCCTCCCCTAGTCGGCCCCTCGTGGTGCTCTCTAGGTTGAGCAACGCCCTTGCGGTGCCCTCCAGGCCGAGATTTCCATGTGGATCCCTCTGGGCTGAAACACCCTCACACTGACCCATGTCCAGTCCGCGCCATCGTGACCGGTCCATGCTCTCACATCCCTCTACGACACCTCGCGGCCTTCTAGGATGGGCCCAGCGGGTCGGGCCAAACCTAACAGGATGACCCACCTAACAGGTCGGGCCAGACACAACAGCTCAGGATAGGTCAACCCGGACCAGGTCGACCCATGAAGGGTCGGGCCGAGTCAGACCAGACCTGGGCCCACTATGCCCCTTTACCATCATTGGCCATATCGTTGGCACCGGGTGTCTATTTGACGAACCGTCAGCGGCCCTGGTAATCATGGAGCACGGCGGTCCACTTTAGTATACCCCACTAGAGTCTGGGGTATAGTTGAGATTCTTTCAGGCTAGATTGTGCACGAATCCAACTGGTCCCCTAGGACTAAAGGCTAATAACTCACAGACAGGGTGTCTGGTTGATGCACCATCTATTGCGTTGAGACCTCTATGACGTGGAGGACCTTTGAGAAAATTCTTCATGAGACTTTTTGATAGTTGGAGTATTCACCAGTAGCTTGTTGAGCGGATCCTTCCAATGACGAGCAGACGGAGTGCAAAGAACTTGTAGCTGGGTGAGACTTGATGAATGCTGACTGATTGACTCGGAGTGACTCGACTATCCCAGTGGGAAGGACCTGGTTTTGGAAGTAGACCCACATAGGAGGAGCACCTGGTTGTGGCAGCAGACCGGCGGTACTCGACAAGAGGAGTACCTCTGTAGGCTAATAGGGGGAGTTCCTAGTTGTGGTGGTAGACCCATGGTGGGGAGAGACTCTGTGTGATGCGGAATACCCACAATACTCGACATGTGGAGTACCTCAGTAGTCCTAGGTTAGTGGGAAGTGCCTCGGGGTCGCGACAAGCCCACTGTACTCGATAGAGGAGGAGTTCTCAAGCAGCCGAGGTTTCGATAATGTGAATAAAAATCATGGTTGATATGAGTAAGTATATTTTTTGTTTTCCTCAAGATTGATATATATTACATGATAACCTAGGTATATGTATGCGCATATACCTAAGTTGGGTTATCTGTTGATTTCATACATTGTGGTTTATCCTTATTGGTTTTTGTGTGACCTTGAGGGTCTTGGGGTCCCGACTGAGTATTGTTTTACTAACCCCCACATGGGCTATGCCCGCAAATCGTTGTGTTGGATGTATATGATGAACAAAACTGACTAAGGCTGAGGGCACTAGGACCAGATGGTACTCGGAGGTGGACCATACGGCGTGATGGTACACGAATGAGACTGTAAGAACCCGGTTCTTATTTTTGAGGTACGGGTTTCTTCTATTCTCTTTTCCTTTAGTGTTTTCAGGAAAATAAGGAAAATGGGAAAAATCGTAAATTTTGGGACTATATGCCATGTACTTTTCCACACACTGTGTACTTTGGCCGTGTGGGATGAGTACATAGGTTGAGTAGCCATGTCGACGAGAAGGGGTGTAAAACCCGACTACACGCCGTGTAGTGGGTATTTACATGTCGTGTAGTCAGTCGGCAGGAAAACAGTAAGGCAGTGGCCAGCTATGTGGTAGTACATGCCCTGTACTCAGGCTTCACACGCCGTGTACTCATGTCGACAGATGAACAGTTCCACGCTGGCGAGAAGCCGCCGAAGGAACAGTTAAAAAAATGAAAAATTACACATCATTTACTTGATAAGTACACGTCTTGTAGTTTTTTTTTCACTTAAAATGGGTAGTAGCCTCCCCTATTCATAGGGAAGGCTTAGAACTAGAGGAAGGAGTCGGGACAGGAAGCTGAACCTTCTAGGATCTCCAGATCAAGCATCGAGAATCCGTTTTCGCCTTTGAAGATCACGTTGGATCCACATGAGTAAACCCTCAACTATCCTTAAGCCGTTCTTTCCAATTATTCCTATAGGGGATGTTATTTGAGTTTGAACGAGGTTTCATTTCACGTCAGATCTACATCATTCTTGGATGATTTGAGGATCGTCGTTCGCGTATACTGTTCAACGGCGTTTAATGTAGGTTGCTTGGTGTTCAAATTCCAATTGTTGGGTGTTTTTGTGTACCGTAGTGATACAAACCCATGTTGGGGTGTCTTGTGCGTGAGGCTTCAACTGTTTAAATGCCTATAATTGTTTAGGTAATTAAATGTGATAATATCCTGCTGTTTGGGATCACTGCTTGGATCCAGGACCACCCCAGGGGTGCGTTCCTCTGTTTAGCTGTTTGGCTAGGATCCTGAGGGTATTCCATTGTAATAATTTTTTTTAAATTTACTTGAGTGTAATTGTATGTGAATTGATAATCTACATGTTGGGAATGGCCCAGTTACCTTCACTTGAGGCCATTGTTCTTTTTAGCCTACGGGCATTGTTTGTTTATCCAGAGGGAAAGGTACTGCTTAGCCTGGGGGCAACATCTTATTTCTCCTGAGGGAAACCTTTCATATGCCTGAGGGCAGTGAATTCTGTTCCTGAGGGAAAAACATCATACGCCTGAGGGAAATATCTGTTATTCCTAAGGGAAATGCCTGAGGGAAATATTCTGATTACCTGAGGGTAAGGGTTTGCGTGTCTGAGGACACAGACTGTTTACATAGAAAATTCACTTTGGTAGTTTTTCCTTATATTGAATGATTAAATGAATAATTAAAGTTCAATATAACAGGTAATTTTAGTTAATTTTGATTACTGCTTAGTTTATTTCATTTACTTTTGCAAACTATTGTTGCATTTTTACCCACAGTTGAGCACGGGCCTATGGTGGGTGCCTACTGGGATTTATTTCTCACACCCTGTTTGGTTCATGTATTCACCCCAAAAATATTACATTTCTGAATGTGTGGACAAGGGAAATGGTCCTTATATAGGTACTTGATTGCTAATGAGGAGTAGGGGAGCATGGCACCAAGCTTTGTCTCGCGATGCTACAAGCTGTTTTGTTTTATTCTGTTGTACCTGTAACTTCTATTATATTGTACTGTATTGTTGTGTAACATGTTATGGATATTTTATTAGAACTTGAGACATGTTTCATCATTATATATATAACTTTTGGTTGTCTTTTACTGTAGTTGTTTATTTTAAATGTTTATGGTTTATTGCTTCCGCTGTTGTTGCATGCTTTCTATTTTATTCTCCTGTGCTACACATTGACAAATTAGGGCATAGATTCCCCACTATCAGACCTTGGCCCTTGCTGCTAGTCGGCAGCCTCTGGCATTTTGGGAAATGCGCTTGAGGTCATGTGACCAACCGAGTTCGGGGCACCCTTTGAGTAGCACCTAGATCCAGGATGTTACAAAGTGGTATCAAAGGGAGGTTCTTTTCCTTAACATACTATTTGGAGCCTTAGTTAGGGATAGGACAAAAACGGTAGTTGGTAATAAGATGTTCCTGGGTGTAGCTAACCTGTGTACAGGGAAAAGCCAGCCTACCTTGTATTTTTCCAATTCTTCTAATTTTTCAAATTTTACAGTTGATTTTTTTTTCAACGTTGGGTGAAGCACTTGTGATTGTGCTGGTTATATTTTATCTATGGGTTCTATTTAGTTGCATCCCGATGAGATGAGGGTATTCCATCTCATGAATTATTTAGGCACATGCTATAAATCACATGACATGAATAGTTTCATGCCACGTAGGTGCATTAGAAATTTCATGTTGTTGTGATAGTTGTTGTGCTAGAAAAGAAAGCTGTTGGGATTGATGATTTGAAAAATACCTGATGTTTGATAGGTTAATTTTTCTGTGAGCCTGTTAATAGAATGGATGCGAAACATTGGTTTTTGGGGAGTATGGGAACTCATTGACCATAATTTGGTGGATCACTGACTGTTTATCATTGTATGACACAGATAAGATGCCAAACATTGATTCGCGGGGAGTATAGGCCCCCACGGATTGGTATTTGGAACATAGGTGTTGTTTTTAGTATTTTTTGGGTTCCAGAATAGTATCTGAGCCTTAATGCCTAGAAAACCTAGGATACACATCGTGTAGTTCCTCGGACACACGCCGTGTGTTCTTCTATTCAGGAAGAAAAGATAACTTTATCAGTACATGCCGTGTACCCTCAGTACACACCGTGTATCCTCTTCCTGTGTCATAGACCGTGTGGGCGGGGACACAAGGAAGGGAAATTCTTTGGGCGAACACACCATGTACAGGATGTACACGCCTTGTAGTGTTGACCCGAAGTCCGCCCGTGTAACGAACAACACAGACGGAGGAGACCTTAAGACACACATGCCGTGTCCACTATGGAACACGCCGCGTAGTCTGGCCTGGGGACCCACCCATGTAACTAACAACAAGGGTCAATGTAATATTTTCGTGTACATGCCTTGTGTACATAGAACATGCCATGTAGTTTGCGCCATGTATCCAGTCGTGTAACTAACAACACAGTTCGGCGGAGCTCATCGTATACACACCTTGTTCCTAATGGACACGCTGTGTGGTATTGGCCGAGGACAGACTGTGTGGACCTGACCATGTGGCTGGGAAAACGGGGTGGTGTACACACCTTGTGAGGGTGTCACACACAGTGTAGTATTAAGCCGAGTAGTCGGCCGTTTCACAAACAACACTGGTTGTCGGAAGATTAAAACATACATGCCGTGTAGATTATGTACATGTTGTGTAGTTTTGTTCAATGGGAGTCATGTGGCTTAGCCGTGTAGAAGGACTCGGGCAGGGAAGAAGGATTCAAGTAAACACCGTGTATTTAGAAGGCATGCCGTGTGTTTGGGGTGTTACATGGCCAGTTTAATATGGGGTACATGCCCATGTGAATGGTTTACGGGAACACGCTTTGTAGTTTTATACACGTCATTTAGTCAACTTTTGTAAATTTTGAAAACCTTCCTTCTCTGTATCCCTGTTTTTGGTCATTGATAATCTTGATCTAAGGTGTGTGTTTGACTTTGTGGATTCATGCCACCGAGACGACCACGTGTTGTTCTCCAAGAGAGCGGCAATGTATAAACTCCAGAGAAGGTGGGATATGGGATACCAGTGGATCCTCCAGCAGAGCCTTATGTGGAAACATCCTTTAAACCGGACACAGGAGCGGAGGCGCAGTTCCTTGAATGCTTTATGCAGTTCATGTAGCCCTTTTAGGGAGAACCCTCGGCAGCCACATCTATGGCTGAGCTGACTCATATATTCCAATAGCATCATCCGCCTACGTTTCAAGGAGATGGAGGACCACAGGATGTGGAGTATTGGCTAGGGTCTAGGAAGACTTTTTTCGAGCATCTTGAGATGCCTGCAGGGCGGAGGGTCAAGATCGCAACTTATATGTTGCGTGATGATGCCAAGAGGTGTTTGGATGTTACCACTCAGACAGTGCATCATAGGGACATGGAGTGGGAAGATTTCCAGCCAGTATTCTATGACTTCTTCTTTCCAGAGACACAGAGGGCCGATAGAGGTTGAGATTTCATGAACCTACAGCAGGGCGCTATGTTAGTGATGGATTAATCTTCTTGTTTCACCGAGCTTCAGCGTTTTCACCTGTTCTGGTGAGTGATGAGACGTTGAGAGACAGACTCTCTGAGGATGGTATTCGATATGACATCTGACCACTGGTGAATGTTTTCATGTTTCCTTTAGTACATGATATTGTGAACCAGGCCCTTATTTCAGAGAGGAACCTTCAGGAGGATAGTGGGTAATGTTAGGGAGGTTCAACACCGGTTTCTGGTACTATTTCTTCTAGTAAGAGGAAGTGATAGATGAGTTTCTCTCACAGTGGTAGTACTAGCCAGGAAGATTCATCAGGTGGCCCGGTCTTTTTCTACCAGTGCGGTAGAGAGTTGAACAATAGACCTCTGTTCCAATGAGACCCAGTGGAGTGGAGAGCTTGCGGCAAGATGGGTCATCTGTAGCGCTTTTTAAGGGTGATTCCACCAGTGGATAGTTAAAGTGATTCTGTACCGAGTCTACGTGCGGTAGCATGTCCAATAGCTTCTTACCAGTCAGGGTATTGGACTACGTCAGGGCGTGCATGCAAAGATGGTGGTTGTGGTCATGGTAGCCAGACACCAGGATCTCAGAGGTAGTAGGATGGGACAGCTCAGGGTAGCCAGGCTGTGTCATAGGGCCACGGCACTGGGCAGACATATACAGTGCAGCATACCCAACATGAGCAGGATCTCGGACCTTATACTATCAAAGTTACTATTATAGTAGCTTCTGTCTTATCTTAAGTACTTTTTTATATGGGTGCTACACATAGTTTCATATCTATACCCACTGTGAAGAGCCTTGGGCTCTGTGTTTCTTCTTCTTCTTCTACTATTCTGACGCCAGACACTCTATTGGGAATGAGAACGACATGTGTGCATCAGTGCATGGAGTTCCCCCTTGAGGTTGGTGGGTGTCACTTTCTATGGTACCTCATTGTATTAGAGATGAAGAGCTATGATGTAATTCTCGGGATGGACTAGTTGGTTCCCTTCCTAGCCTTTTGAGATTGCTATCGTCGTAGGGTGATTTTCACGTCACCAGAGGGAAGAGAGTTTCTATACAAGGGAGAATGGGATGTTTAGGTGAGTTGAGCTAGAACAGAGCATCATGGGAGAGGTGGAGTCACAACCCAGATTGCAAGTTTATATCTGGATAATCTGGGTACTTGTCATATGGATTTCCCTCTAGTGGTTGATTATTTCAGGGATGTATTCCCAAACGACTTTTTAGGTCTACCTCCGGAGCGAGATGTGGATTTCTCTATTGATCTTGTTCCAGGAGGAGCACCAGTTTCCATTCCACCACTAGAGTGGAAGGGGCTCAAGAGTCAGTTAGAGGAGTTACAGGAAAAGAGTTTCATCTGACCTGGTACTTCTCCTTGGGGTTCGCTGGTCCTTTTTGCGAAGAAGGCGGATGGTACCCTCAGACTCTGTGTGGATTATCGGAAGCTGAACCAGTTGACAGTTAAGAACCGATATCCCTTGAGGAGGATTTATGATCTTTTTGATCAACTTCATGGAGAACGATTGTTCTCGAATATTGACTTGAGATCCGAATATCATCAGCTGCATGTGAGACCATCAGATATACCGCTTACTGCTTTTCAGAGAAGATATGGTCAGTATGAGTACTTGGTTATGCCGTTTGGACTCACGAACGCACCAGAAGTTTTCATGGCCCTGATGAATCATGTGTTCCATCCTTATCTGGATTCTTTTGTGGTAGTATTCGTGGACAATGTCTTGGTGTACTCTCACAGTTAACAAGACCATGACAACAATCTTGAGATCGTATTGAGTACACTAAGAGAGCATAAGCTAATTGATAAGCTCACAAAGTGCCACTTTTGGATGGACCAGATTCACTTACTATGTCATATCATATCAGAGATAGGAGTTTCTGTGCACCCATAGATGGTGAGAGCAGTAGTTTCCAGGTAGCATCCTAAGAACATGTTTGAGATACAAAGTTTCTTAGGGTTGGATGGTTACTAAAGACATTTCATATAGGTATTCTCTCACATAGAAGCACCATTGATAGGTCTGACTAAGAAGTGTGTGAATTTCGTTTGGTCGAAAGCTTGTGAGACAGCCTTTCAGGACCTGAAAGGAAGGTTGACGTCAGCACTAGTCCTGATACTTCCAGAGCAAGGGGAGAGCTACACAGTTTACTGTGATGCATCAGGTATTGGGATAGGAGTAGTGTAGATGTAGGGCGATCGAGTTGTTGCATACGGTTCTCAGTAGTTGAGGACACATAAGAGGAACTACGTGACACATGATCTCATGTTGGCTGCAATTGTTCATGTGTTGCATTGTTAGAGACATTGTCTCTTGGGAGATCATTTTGTGGTTTTCAATGACCACAAAAGTCTCAAATATATTTCTACTCAGCGTGACATTAACCTGAGACATCGAAGGTGGGTTGAATACCTTCAGTCCTTCGATTTTGAGCTTGCCTACACACCTGGTAAAGGAAATGCAGTAGCTGATGCACTGAGTAGGAAGTCTCAGATACAGGTAGTGCAGGAGGCTAGTGGTGAGTGGCAGCTCATGGATTTGTTCTCTGAGATGCATTATGAGGTGAACAACAGTCAGGGGAAGACCTACATTTCATCTTTAGTTGTTAATTCTACCCTCCAGGATAGAGTGAGGATGGTAGAGCTATTTCTTTCAGAAGGCCCAGTTCTACAGGAGTCGGTGTCAAGTGAGGACCCTTCTCTTAGTTGGACGATAGGCGATGATGAAATTATGCATTTCCATGGACGAGTGTGGGTTCTAGGGGATATACGCGAGGAGCTGATGTGGAAGATTCATGCATCTTCTTGGAAAGTTCATCCCAGAGTAACAAAATGTACCATGACGTGAGAAGTTAGCACTGGTGGCCGGGTATGAAGAATGAGATAGCTGGTTTTGTTACTAGATGTTCCAACTGTCAGCAGGTAAAGGCGGATAATTAGAGGCCAGCCGGACTATTACAATAGTTACCCATCCCAGAGTGGAAATGGGATTATGTCATGATGGACTTCATGACTGGGTTGCCGAGGTCCCCTCGAGGCAATGATGTCGTGTGGGTTGTTGTGGATAGACTCACGAAGGTAGCTCACTTTTTTCCGATCAAGGAGACCATCGATGTTGATGAGCTCAGGAAGATGTATATCTGAGAGGTTGAACGTCTTCATGGGGTCCCTCATTCTATCATTTCAGATAGGGACATCCAATTTACATCTCTTTTCTAGCTGAGTTTTTAGAGTGAACTGGGTACACAGGTGCTTCTGAGCACATCTTACCACCCTTAGACCGATGGCAAATCAGAGCGTATGATATAGGTGCTCGAGGACATGCTGCGTGCATTCATACTAAACTTTGGGGGCTCTTGGGAGAAATAAATACCCATAGTCGAGTTTTCCTACAATAACAGTTTTCAGGAAACTATTGAGATGGCCCCATATGAGGCTTTATATGGTAGGCCATGCCGATCACCTTTGTTCTGGTTAGAGGAAGGTGAGGCATCATTACTGGGACCACATCTCGCGCAGGAGACTTCTGAGCAGGTCCAGTTGATTCATAAGTGGATGGATACTGCACAGTCTCGATAGAAATCTTATGTTGATCGCCACAGACGACCCTTAGAGTTTGTGGTCAGGGATCAGGTTTTCCAATGTGTTTCACTGAGGTTGGGACACAGGTGGATCATGAGACATGGTAAACTTTCACCAAGGTATGTGGGGATGTTTGAGATTCTGAAGAGAGTCGGGCCAGTTGCATATCTGTTTTAGTTACCAGAGAGGTACCGGGCCATGCACGATGTCTTCCATGTATCTCAGCTACACCGTTATCATTCTGACCCATCACACGTTTTTCAGCCTGATGTTATTTAGGTTTAGATAGATGTTTTCTTTGAGGAGCATTCGATTCGTATCATGGATAAGAGCAAGATGGTTCTCCGAGGCCGGTTAGTTCCTCTCGTACGGGTATTATGGCAGCATGGCTGATTGTAGGACAAATCATGGGAGGGGGAGACCGATGTACGTGCTAGTGGCCAAAGATGTTCTAAGCTTTATCTTTGCTACCCTTGGAATGGAAATTCGGGGACGTATTGCTTTAAGGGGGACGTTTTTAAGAACCTGGTTCTTATTTTTGAGGTATGGGTTTCTTCTTTTCTCTTTTCCTTAAGTGTTTTTGAGAAAATAAGGAAAATTGGAAAAATCCTAAATTTTGGGACTACAATCTGTGTACATTTCCACACGCCGTGTACTTTGGCCGTGTGGGATTATTACACAGGGTGTGAAGCCAATTCAACCAGAAGGGGTGTAAAAACTGAGTACAGACCGTGTAGTGGGTATTTACACCCCATATAGTCCATTGGTAGGAAAATAGTAAGGAAGTGGCCAGCTATGCGGCAGTACATGCCGTGTACTCAGGTTTCACATGTCGTATACTCATGTTGGCAAATGAACAATGCCGCGCTTGTGAGAAGCTGCTTAAGGAACAGTAAAAAAATGAAAAGTACACACCGTGTACTTGAGAAGTACATGTCGTGCAGTTTGTTTTTTTCCATTAAAATGGGAAATAGCCTCCCCTATACACATGGAAGGCTTAGAACTGGAGGAATTAGTTTGGAGAGGAGGCTTGACCTTCGTGGATCTCTAGATCAAGCGTCGGGAATCCCTTTTCACCTCTGACGATCTCGTTGGAACCGCACGGGTAAACCCTCCACTATCCTAAAGCCATTCTTGCAAATTATTCCTCTAGAGGAAGTTATTTGAGTTTGAACGAGGTTTCCTTTCAGACCAGATCTACGTCGTTCTTGGATGATTCGACGATCGTCATTCGCGTATACCGTTCTAGGGCGTTTAAGGTAGGTGGCGTGGTGTTTAAATTCCAATTGTTGTGCATTTTTGTGTACCGTAGTTCTATGAAGCCATGTTATAGTGTCGTGTGGCAGAGGCCATGGATTTTTAAATACCTAGAATTGTATATGTAATTAAATGTGATAATAAAATGCTCTTTGGGATCGTTTCTTGGATCCAGGACCACCCCGAGGGTGCATTCCTCTTTTTAGCAATTTGGCCAGGATACCCAAGGGTATGCCATTGTAATAATTTTTGTTAAATTTCCTTTAGAGGAATTGTATGTGAATTGCTTATCTACATGTTGGGCATGGCCCAGTTACTTGCACATGAGGGCAGTGTTCTTTTTAGCCTAAGGGCATTGTTTGTCCAGCATGAGGGAAAGGTACTTCATAGCCTGAGGGCAACATCCTATTTCACCTGAGGGAAACATTTCATATGCCTAAGGGAAGTGACATCTGTTCCCGAGGGTGAAACTTCATACGCATGAGGGAAATATCAGTTATGCCTGAGGGCATGATTCTGATTACCTGAGGGTAAGGGTTTGCGTTTTTGAGGATAGTGACTGTTTACATAGAAAATTCACTATGGTTGTTATTCCTTATATTGAATGATTAAATGAATAATAAATTGTTAATATAACTGGTATAGTTAGTTGCTTTTCAGTAATGCTTAGTTTATTTCATTTACATTTTCACACTGTTGTTGCATGTTTACACATAGCTGAGCACATGCCTTTGGTGGGTGCCTACTAGGATTTATTTCTCACACCCTATTTGGGTCATGTTTTTGTCCCAAACAGATTACATTTCTGCTGGTGTGGATAAGGGAAAGGCTCCTTATACAAGTACTTGATTGCTGCTGAGGTGTAGGAGAGCATGGGACCGAGCTTAGTCTCGCGAAGCTACTAGCTATTTTGTTTTGTTTTGTTGTACATGTACCTTCTATTGTATTGTACTGTATTGGTGTGTGACATGTTCTGGCTGTTTTATTAGATATTGAGACATGTTGCATCATTATCTATATAACTATTGGTTTTCTTTTACTACTGTTGTTTATTTTAAATGTGTATGGTTTATTGCTTCCGCTGTTGTTGTATGTTTTCAATTTTATTCTACTGTGCTACACTTTGACAAATGAGGGCATAGTTTCCCCACTATCAGACCTAGGCCCTCGCTGCTAGTCGGTAGCCTCTGGCGTTCGGGGAAATGCACTTGATGTTATGTGACCAACCAGGTTTGGGGCACCTGTTGAGTAGCACTCGGATCCAGGACGTTACATAGACGGAGGGACCTGGAGTGCTAGGGAGGTGATCTTTAATTACCCCTCAGGTAGGAACCTCAGAGGATGAACCAGTGGTAGATTTTCTTTTCATCAGTTTTACTTTTATTTTCTTGTACTTTACAGTTGGGCTTGTATTTCTGGCCCCATTTACTTTCAACAAACATTTGTTATAGAGTTTTACGTAGTTTTTTTGTTTCCAACTTGTGCACTGTTGTGTGTGTTTATAGGTTATAAATTTAATGCCTTCCCAGTTTTAGGGAATTACACCTTTGGTCATAGTCGCCATCCCCTAGCCTATAGAAGACTGGCATGGGGTAGTCACGACATGGGCCCTAGGAGACGGGTCATGACAAATTGGTATCAGAGGAGTCAGTTCTACCGCAGAACATAGGACGCTGTTATTTTTTTCTATGAAGAAACAGTGTTAATAGTAGTGGATGTGGTTCTCAGTTCAGGGAGTCATGTGTTGTTGTGGTGGACGACGTAAACATACACAAGGACCCTGACTTCTAATTTCCAACTCAGTGCACAAAAACTATGATTTCGTGTGTGTTATCAAAAATTTTCATTGTGTCATATCAACTAGGTCAGCTCACCAGGAATAATCTTTTGACTATGTCACATCTTTTTTTTTATGCCACCCCACAGACGACTAGATAGCGTCCAGAGAGTTGTATGCACAGATAGCCCACCGAGCGATGAGGCCTCAGTGTAGGGCCCTTTTCCAGTGGAGGCACCAGCGGTACCACTTCCCATTGGGCCACCGATGCCACTAGCCCCAGTAGCAAACGATGCACGACGCTTGAGAGAATTTCATGAGTTCCAGTGCTAGATACCACCCTAGATTAGGGGAGAGATGGACCCACATGTGGCTGAGGATTGGCTGGAGGCTGTGGTGAGGGTTTTTCAACTTGTAGGGACACTAGCCGATTTCACGGATATTTCTACTGCCATCCTTCTACATGAACCAGCAGGCAGCTGGTGGAGTTTGATGCTCCAGGTTCATGATGAGATGACGCTAATCTTGGAAGACTTCGAGAGCATGTTTTTGTTAGGGTTTTTTCCATTGACTCTCCGTGCAGTGCGCATACAGGATATACTTCATCTGAAGCAGGGCATCATGATTGTAGTTCAGTACTTAGTGAGGTTCACTGAACTCTCATGCTACTCCACCAATATGGTGAAAGACCCAATCTACATGGCCTGGACTTTCAACCAGGGTCTCATACAGGAGATCAAAGCTCTGATAATCTCACTCAGCATCCCAACGCAGGCGGGGGTGCTAGAGAGAGACATCCTGGTGGAGAGTTACCTTGATGAGAAGTCACTAGCAGTAAGATCCACCCCCAACCAACCCATATTGGAGTCTTCTACTGCTGGTAGTAGATAGATGTCTCAGAGGTCCAAGAGGGCCATTCCTATAGGTGGATGACCGCATGAAACAAGATCGGTCGTGCGGGGCACCCAGAGTAGAGACATACATGCCCAGAGCGGGCAATGTTTCACATGTGGCGGGCAGTGTCACATGCCTCATGATTTTCTGACTCGCCGTTCGAATGATCATCAGATGGAAGAAGGACCTCCCCGACAGAGACATAGATTCAACGGAGGTTGTCCGTAGGGAGTAGGCGGACAAGGTAGAGGAGATGGTCATGAAGCTGGAAGTTGATGACATTTTGAGGTGTTACCGCCACCACCACTAGGAGTTCCACCCCGACCGCAGGGAGCAGGTGGACAGGGGAGAGATAAGCTCCAGGCAGTTGAGGCCTATGGTCACAGTGATCAAGAGATGATACGAGGTACAATCTCTGTCTATTCCACCTTAGCTACAGTTCTTATAAATATAGGTTCTAGTCACTCTTTCATTTCCACTACCCTCATCCAAAGCTCGGAGATTCTGACGGAGTCATTGGCTCGATCATTGCGTCTTGAGAATCCTATGGGAGTAGACTCGAAGATTACGCACTACTGCCTATATTGGGAGCTTACTCTAGGAGGTGAGAGATTCGGTTGGGATCTCTTAGTTGGTGCGTTGAGGCTTTATGATGTCATCTTGGGTATGGACTGGTTATCTACTATACATGTTCAGATTGATGGTATTAGGTGCAAAGTTTACTATGTCCACACAGATGGGACCAGGTTTACCTTCAACGGCGAGAAGGGATCCCTTTTAGCGTAGGATGGAATTTCTCGAAGGAGAGGGCAACCCATCACTCGTCAATTAGTTGTCCTTACCCTCAGAGAAGTTAATGTGTAGAGTCTGAGAAATCCTGTAGTGGTGGACCAGTACATGAATGTTTTCCCTAATGATGTATCATGTCTTCCTCCTCGTAGAGTGGTGGAATTTTACATTGACATGTACCCCAGGACAGAACCGATATCAAAACCAGTGTATCGAATATCTCCTAAGGAGCTTTGCGAGTTGTGCGTACAACTAGAGGACTTATAGGGGAAGGGATTCATCCGGCCCAGCGTTTCTCCCTGGGAATCCCCGATTATGTTCAACAAGAATGTGGATGGGGGGTTGAGGCTTTTTGTTGACTATATGCGCTGAAACCAGCTGACCATGAAAAACAATTACCCACTCTTGAGGATTGACGATCTCTTTGATCATTTGAATAGAGCACGATGGTTCTCGAAGATAGACCTCAGATCAGGCTATCAGTAGATCAGAGTTTAAGATGAGGATGTGTAGAGGACAACCTTTAGATGTCACTACGACCACTATGAGTTCTAGGTTATGCCATTCAGTGTAACCAATTCTCTAGCAGTGTGCATGGGACTCATGAACAGATTTTTCCAGCCATACCTCAATTGCTTTTTCATAGTCTTCATCGACATCATTCTGGTCTACTTGACTATTGAGGAGGAGCATGCCTACCATTTTCGGGTAGTACTAGACACACTACGAGAGATCCAGATTTATGGTAAACTCTCAATGTGCCAATTCTCGATCTAAAATCTTCACTTTCTAGGACATGTAATCTCAGAGGATAGAGTTTCCATGTATCAAGTGATTATTGAGGCGGTACATGCTTGGGAGCCACCCAGGAGTGTGACAGAAGTACGGAGTTTCCTGGGTTTGGCCGGTTACTACTAGATATTTGTGCCAGATCTCTCCAGAGTTGCATCACCACTATCAGCCTTGACGAAGAAGGGTAAAACATTTGTATGGTTTGAGAGATGCCAGTAGAGCTTTTAGGAGCTATGGCATAGGTTGACTAGTTCCCCCCATCTTGAGGCTTCCAGAGGAAGGCGTTTGGTACGTAGTATACTGTGATGCATTATGGACCAGACTCGGATGTGTCCTGATGAAGGAGCAAGTAGTGATCGCTTAAGGTTCACGACAGTTGAGACATTATGAGCATAACTATGCTACCCATGACCTAGAGTTAGTAGTAGTGTTCTTCACCTTAAAGATGTGGCGACACTATCTGATGGCAGAGTGTTTTACCGTGTACTCTAACCACAAGAGTCTCAGGTATATCATCTCCCAGAAGGACATGAATCTAAGGAAAAGATGTTGTCTTGAGCTAATCCAGGACTATGACTTCGAAATAGTCTATACTCTTGGAAATGGGAATGTTGTTACAGATGCACTCATCCGGAGATCTGGTATACAGCTACATGGCAAGGCGATAGAGAAGCTTGCTGCTTTACATATATCCTTTGTGGATAGAGATGTAGAAGCCTTCCTTCATTCTCTTACAGTCACTCCCCTACTTCTTCTGCATGTTAGGGAGGCACATCGTGGGGAGACAGACTACGAGGAAAGATGTGCTCAGATATCCACAAGGCATGCACCTGATGGATTTTCTGAAGGTGGGGAGCACATCATCCACTTTAGAGGACGTACCATGGTACCAGTGTCACTTAAATAGGATGTGTTGATGGAGTTCCACACATCCCTTCTTGCGGTACATCTATAATTAGCGAAGATGTACCAAGATCTTTGACGACACCACTGGTGGTCGTGAATGAACAAAGTAGTTTCATAGTTCGTCTCTCGAAGCCTCACTTGTCAGCAAGTGATGGAAGAGTACCATGTACCAGCAGGCTTGGGGAAGCCTTTAGAGGTCCCAGAGTTGAAGTGAGATGGTATGTACATGGACTTTATGATAGGACTTCCACATACATCCATGGGTCACGACTCGATTTGTGTGATCATTTACCGACTCACCATGTCAGCCCACTTCCATCGGATTAGAGAGCAGGGTTTAGTAGAGATCTTGGGATGCCTCTATGTGTAGGAGACTATGCGGCTACATGGAGTACCATCGATGAAAGTCTCCGATCGTGACACATGCTTAACTTCTTGGATATAGAAGGGGTTGCAGGAAGCTTTCGGGACACAATATCATTTGAGCACTACCTTCCATCCTCCAACGGATGGTCAAACTGAGTGGACTATTCAGACCCTCGAGGACATGCTACGTTCTTCTTCCCTCGACTTTGGTCGCAGCTGGGATGACCATTAACCTTTGGTGTAGTTTTTCATACAACAACAACTATCACTCCACCACAGGGATGACACCTTTTAAGGAATTGTATGGGTGGCCTTGCAGATCACCTTTGTGATGGGATGACCTAGGGGACTCAGTACTAGTGGGACCAGAGATGGAATGGGCTACCACAGAGATGGTGCAGATCATCCAGGAGTGGATGAAGACTGTACATAGAAGGCAGAAGTCGTATGCTGATAAGAGACGGAGACCCATGGAGTTCAAGGATGGCTACCACGTCGTTCTATGGGTCTCACCTTGCTGAGGTCTACAGATATTTGGTTGAGGCGGAAATTTATCTCCGAGATTCATTGGATATTTTCAGGTCCTCAACAGAGTTGAGAGGTGGCTTATCACTTAGCTCTTCCACCTCATTTTCATTGGGTGCATGACATCTTCCACATTTCCCAGCTGAGGAGATACATGCATGAACCTTCCCACATCATCGACCATGGAAAGCTGGACGTCGACGAGGGGGAGACTTTTATAGAGGTTCCAGTAGAGATTGACGATCGATAAGAGCTCATCCTTCATAGATGATCGATTTCTTTGGTTTGCATTCGCTGGAAACACGGGAACCTCCTGGAGGGCACATTTGTGCGACATGTATATATGTGTGCTCAGTACCCCCACTTGTTCCCTTAGTTTGAGTAGTGTCTTACATGGACATAAATCCTGAGGTGGGGATAATGTAAAGACCCATAATTTCCATTTACTTTCTTATAAATAAATGGGAATTTTACGAGTCTGTGAAAATTAAGGGTGCATGATTCCGAGGCACGGTGTGCTCGAAATCAGTTTCGGAAGTTTTGTTCGGGTACATTGGGTAAATGTATGAGCGTGTTTTTATAACATTTGAACTGATGCTCAGAATTGAAATTTGAGGGCACCGTTAAACTCACAATGCCGGTATTCACTAAAGGATACTTTCACCTCGACAGCAGTGGGTCGAGAATCAAAGATAGTTTTTGTGTTTTTTGTGGAAAATAATCAAATAAAATGAACTATACTTTATTCTATTTATGGAGCCACCATGTGGAATATGGAGGTGGGGTCCACTAGAACTAAAACTCCTTGTGGGAGTTGAAGTATGGGGACCACCCGAACCTAACATCCCTCAAGAGGATACGGTGGTGGGGACCACCCGGGACTAAACCCCCATTTTAATTGTGGAAAAACTCTCAAATCCCCTCTTTAATGAGAGAGGGTCTCTCCAACCCCCTCATTTAATGGTGTCAACCCATCCTCTATTTTTATTGTGCCAACCTTAGTAATTAATCAAGTGCAGTCAACTTAATTAATTACCCCAATTTAAATTCTTATGCCGATGAAATAATATATTTTATAATCTATTATTCTTGGATACCTATTATTTTTTGGGAAAAGAAGGAAGGAGATTTTGAGAGAAAATATCTCATCAATGAAGAATGAAGAATGTGTTATTCCAATGAAGAACGCCGGCAACAAGGGTCTTAGACTTATTCCTCGGAAGCACCTTGAAGAAGCAACCAACGTAGGGCATCTTTGGCGATCGACCCTCCCTCTACAATGTCTCCAACAAACTGATGCACGAGATTAGGATTGGAAGTCTGCGGAGAATGTGACAAATGACAATAACTCCTTCTTCTTCCCTATGACTCTGTCAGTGAACGACGAACAATGGTATGGTGTTTTTGGGATTGATTTCATTCTCTAGTTTCTTTCCTTCCAAAACAAAGAACACAGAACAAATTATTATCATGTTGATCTTCGGATGTTTTTCCTTGCGGGTTGGGAATATTTTTATAATGAGGTATTATTGGGAATTGATGTTTTTAAGATATCTTCAATGTTCGTTCTATGTTTCTATTTTTGAATAACCGATTGCCACCACCCTAAACGTGGAGGTTGGGGACCAAACAAACATGGCCTGACCCCCCTACATCGTTATTCATTGTGATGTTCTTCGTCTGGGCGGTGTGGAGACGAGACAATGAAGGTGATGAAGGCAACCTGTGCCACCCCTGTGACACTCCGCCACCCTGGGCTGAACCGTGCCGCCCAGGCCATGCTTCCCGCAGGCCGTGCCACCCGCCCGCCGAACCAGCCCATGTTGCGCCGTACACTGACCAATCCACACTACAGCTACCCCGCGCCATGCCTCATGGCTGTTGCGCTTCCCTCGCCTCCTGTGACCCTCGAGGTGTCCTCCCACGCCCCGGCCAAGCCGGCCTCTAAGTGTACCCCACGCGTCCCGCGTCACAGCTAGCCTTCGTGTGCCCCGCGCACCCCGTGGATCCGCCATTCGCGAGCCCCACAGTACCCCGGTCGAGCCCGCCTCCTCGCCTCTGCTGCGTCACCTCGCCCCTGGGCATAGCCGCCCTGAGTCGGCCTCTCGCAGTGCCCTCCGAGTTGAGCTGCACCCTCACAGCTCCCTCCTAGCCGAGGCACCCACACGGTGCCCTCCAGGCCAAACTACCCTCACGATGACCTACAGCCAGTTCATGCCCTCTCGACCGATCCGCGCTCTCGCGACCCACTCGGCGGGGCCCCGTGGTCCGGGCCCAGCGGACTATGCCGAACATAACTGGGTGGCCCGCTTAACGGGCTGGTCCAGACTCAATGGATCAGGTGGGGTTGACCCAGACCTGGTCGGTGCATGCTGGGTCAGGCTGGGTTAGACCGGACCTAGGCCCACTACGCCCCTATAACTTCTTTGGCCATATCGTTGGAATCATGTGTCTGTTTGACGAACCGTCTGTGGACCTGGTAATATTAGAGAATGACGGCCCCTTTGAGTATACACAACTAGATTTTGGGGTATAGTTGAGATATGGTTAGGTTGGATCCTGCATGAATCCAACTGGTCCCCCAGGACTAAAAGCCTAATAACTCAAAGACCGGGTGTCTGATTGATGCGTCATCTATTCTGTTGAGATCTATAGGACATGGCAGACCTTTGAGATACTTATTTGTGGGAATACGTGAATGTCGGAGTATCGACCAGTAGCTGGTGGAGCGGATCCTTCCAAAGATGAGACTATAGAGTTCAGAGACCGTATAGCTGGATGAGTCTTGATGATTGCTGACCGATTGACTCGGACTGACTCGACTAGCCAAGTGGGGAGTGCTAGGATGTGGCAGAAGACCCACAGTTGAGGAGCACCAGGTTGTGGCGGCATGCCCACAACGAAGTAGTGACGGTTTTTGGCAGAAAACTGGTAGTACTTGACAGGAGTAGTACCTCTGCAAGATATTAGGGGGAGCGCCTGGTAGTGGCGGCAGACTGATGGTGGGGAGTGCCTCCTGGTGACACGGAAGACCCAAAATACTCTACTGGAGGAGTACCTCAGTAGTCCAAGGGTAGTGGGAAGTGACTTGGTTTCACGACATTCCCACTGTACTCGATAGAGGGGCAGTTCTCCTACAGATGAGGTTTCGATAATGTGAATAGAATTCCTTGTTCAGCTGAGTCAGTAACTTTAGTTTTTTCCTCAAGATTGAGATGGATTACTTGATAACATTGGTAAATGTATGGTCATATACCTAAGTGGGTTTATCTATTGATTGTATACATTGTGTTTTATCCTTGTTGGTTTTTGTGAGATCTTGAGGCTCTCGGGGTCCCTATAGAGTATCGTTATACTCACCCCTGCACGTGATGTTCCCGCATGTCATTGTGTTGGATGCAGACGACAGAAAATGATGACTGAGGCTGAGAGCACCAGGATCGGACGGTACTCGGAGGTGGACTATACATCATGATTTTACATGGAGGAGAAGGACGAACCTAGAGTGCTGACGAGGTGATCTGTACCTACCATTCAGGTACGAACCTCGGAGGACGACCCAGTGGTAGTTTTTCATTTCATCAGTTGTACTTTCAATTTCTTGTACGTCACAGTTGGGCTTGTTTTTCCAAACCCTTTTAATTTTAGAACACTTTTTAATACAGCTTTACTTAGTGTATTGCTTCCAGATTGTGCTCTGTTGTCTGTATTTATAGGTTATAAAGGCAATGCCTTCCCAGTTTTAGGGATTTATGCCTTTGGGGCAAGTCTCCAGCCCCTGGCCTATGGAAGGCGGGCTTGTGGTAGTCATGGAACGGGCCCTGGGGGATGAGTTGTTACATTACCTCTTTCACGTTACCCATCTAATTGCAGAGAAATCTCGAGCTCACCCTCCCTAGGTTTATCATAGAACCATCCGTATACATAAACAATACCCACTAACCATAACATATTCACAATACATAAAACAATCATAATGGAAAGATAAAATTTACACATCGTAATCACAATATATCATTTAAATATATTGACATAATCAATTGGTTATAAAAACCATTTTCAATTCCAAAATACTTATAAGAGTATATGGTATTTTTTTCCTTTTAAAAACATTACGTCTTGTTAAGGAAGCTAAATATAAAATAACACTCATGACTGAAAAAAGGACCTTGTCACTGCATTCGTAAAAAATAAATATTCACATTGTCATTTCATAAAACGCTACATAGAAAAAGATTCCGTTTAAATGAAATGAAAAGACAAAGGGGTTAATACACTATTCAAAATAATGTGGTTTATAAATCAAAATATTCCTCAATTAAAGGATATTGAGCCGAAGTCCCTTATAATGGTTTTATCCATAGATTTAGGATAAATCCATTACATAATTATGAGTGAAATAAATATATACATTAAATATGATTGGATATTCAGTGTAAAACAATAACCAGTCATTCACACGGATTCATAGCATGACATAATGAACAAGTATAAGTTTAACCAATATAATTGAAAATTGGTAAAGAAGTTTTGTAACAAAAAATCGGCTGCCTAACTACATCACTTAAAAAATCATAAAATGAGTTTATGGGTGAGAATAGGGCCTCTCATCAGAAGGAAATAAAATTTAAAGGATTATTGATATATAAGAACAGATCCCAATATATGAATATGTGAATTAAAAGACATAACAAAAAGAAGACTTTGACTAAAAGTGAAAGGTTGAAGGTTCCCTTACCGATTTGGTAACATACAAAACATACTCCCCATGAAAGAATGATCATACAATGAATACTTAAATACCCATAAATTGAATTATATTCCAAAAATAATACAATCTTTTGTAGTACATACACCACCCAAAATTAAATAGTGTCAAATATAGCGTGAATCTCACGTGAATAAAAAGTGAGATGAAAACCCCCTACCTCAAGTCTGAATTGTCTTGTATGTTCCTTATTCATACTGAATAATAATATTAAGTAAATTATTACTTTATTAAGAAATTTTTAAATTTTATTATTCCTTTTATATCACTTATTACCTTGTTATAATAATTAGTTTTTTATTTGAGTTCATATCAAACATTTTTTCAATGTTCAGAACATGAGTCAAAAATGAACTTGTTATAATTACCAATTGTCCATGTGGTAAAAATTAAATTATCATCAGAATCACATTCATAGTTTAGATATAATTTATATCATATATATCATATATATTCAGTATATATTTGTATTTATAATAGTATATAACATTTGGAGATAAAATATGAAATACACCGTTCATGGAGATAGTAAGTCGTACGTAAGCACGAACACTACTTTCATTTCTATTTCAAATTTTAATGGATTGAAAATTATACATATTTATATTACAATTCTAGTATTATATCATATATAATTTCATTACATCCATCCTTTTTACGTCCCACATATGGTATAAACGACTCATGTCACTTTGATTGGGCGATAATCCACACTATCTCAAATTAAATTATCGTACATACCCATTATGAAAACCATAATTGTATTACATAAATGGAATATATAGAAGCATATAGACATTATAAATATAATATATATCTCATATAAATATAGTGTCATCATAATGGCCACCATGATTGGCGGTAGGATATAATTGAACAATCATCATTTCGTGAGGCAGTAGTTCACCGTCCACAAAAACAGTATGTTCGTATCCATTAGATGGAGGAGTGTGGATGTGTAGGACAAATAATTGTCATAAAAACAATCTTTTATATTTATTATACTGGTGCTGTTATGTAAAAAATTAACAATAAGATCATAAGGAGTGATGAAGTAAAATAAAAAAGATAACTTGAGGGAAGATGTTACCTTAAAATCATGTAACTCCCTTTGGTTTGAACCTAAAAGAATTCTTGAAGTTCCTTCTGCCTAAGATAAGGCTTATAGGTGGAAAATAGGGATGTTTGGAGCTTATTTGGTCATAGTTTGTATACATAAAGGTTCTTGAAGAGTGTGTGTAATGGGTCAGAGGTGATGGATTTTTATAAGGGGGAGGAGGAGCACTTTATGAATCTTTGGAAGTAATGTTTTATTATAAACTTATTTTCGGTTTCAAGAGGTAAAAAACTTATTTAATTAGAATATAAGGTGAATATAATTCGAAATAAAACCATCCAATAAAAATTGGGCAGGTTTTGGATATATTTTTAATCCTTATATTTTTTATTTAACCCTTACTTAACTTATTTGACCTTAACCACGCCCTCTTATATATTAACACTATATGTTTAATATATTTAATATAAACTTCCAAGGGACCCAAAATGTATAATTTAAGACATTTTTTATATTATTTAAATCATTTGGAAAAATCATAGATTTTTAGGAGTATTTTATCATTTAATAAATTATTAATTGTTTTAAAAACACATTTATGTCAATTTATAAACTATTCATATCAAGACTTTTTCAAAAATCCAATAAAACATTATTAATTCAAAAAAACATCATTAATTCAATTATAACACGTAATAATCTTCTATAAAATTCATGTATGGCATAAAAAGTTTCAAAATAAATTTATTTTAATATTTATAATATCATTTATTTGAATGTTTTTTTAATTAAGCAATTACTGCATCACCATTGTGTCGTAATTAAATTTATTTTTTAATGTCTAAAAATGATAAATAAAACATCATGATGTAGGAAATATTTTTATCTTTACAATTAATATTTATAGTCGATGATATTACTTATATAAACCCATATAAAATTTTTTTACTAAAAGATACATGTTTGGGATATTTTTCTATATACATTAAATTAATTAATATAAAGTGTCATTATCAGTCACAAATGGATCAATGGGGTCCCAAAATTGACCCAAGTATTCCCATGGTCACAAATGTATCAACCAATAATATTAAGACACATGTTAGGGTAATTTAATATTATAATAATAATAAATATTTACCCTTATTTAGCATATTTATCTATTATCCCTGATAAATAGAATATTTACTGGAGTTACTTTTCATAATTTCAAGAAAAAAATGTACCAATTTACAAAATTTATATCCCCTGATTCCAAATATGGAATCAATTTTTCAAATTTGAAACATATAAGTTTCTAAAATTAATTTAAAATTAATTCTCGTTATCAAAACAAAAAACTGGTTTTTATGAAATAATAACTATCAAAATATTGACACTTGTTTATGTACAATTTCAAAGTGAAATAACATCCAATGACCAAAATTTTATTAATTGGGAAAAATATAATCTAATGACTCTTTAAAAACATTTAAAATTATAATTTAACCATATAAATGAATTAGATTTAAAGGCACTCTTGAATTAAAAAATAGTATTTTTCACTATTTAATAAAAAAATTAACATCATCAGAAAAATACGAAAATAACATCCAATGTAAATTTTGATGTCCCGATTCAAATGAAGATTTTTTTTCAAATAAAACATATAATATTGAAAAAGACTATATTTAAAAATGGTTCTTCCTTAAAAGGTGGTAAATTGACCTTTTAAATAATATTAGAGTATTTATCCTTAAAATTGGATTCATTCACATTGTAAGCCTCTAACATTTAATGGATAAATGTAAAAACATTTAACAAATATGTTTAATAATATTTTAGTTTGTTATTTTCATTACCGCCAATAAAATGACATGGTGATAACTACCATTTAAAATAATATTATATTACTATTTTTCTGTATGACTCAAAGATGTGTGCAACATAAGATTTCAAAGAAACTTGTTGTTGTGTGTTGCGTACGCTACCAAACATAGCAACCCCTTGAAAGTAAAATAAATTTTTAATTAGAAATATTAATAAATAAGAAAATTTCATATTCTTTATTTACTTGGGATGTTACATCCTTCCCCACTTTTGGGAATTGCATCCTCGCAAATTTAAAATTAGGCTCAGAAACACCATTAAAAACCCCACATTGGAAAAGTAGTCAATAAAACTATCACTTTAGAAGAATGAAAGAAATGGAAAAAGGTCATATGAGACAACCAATTCTAGGATTCCATGAAAAAATGGATATTGAGGGGAATCTATGTGTCATGTTCTAATGGAGAGTGACAGAAAACATGATCTCGAGAAAGTTAACAATCTGAAAACCATAAACATATGATGGGTTAAACAGTATTTGATTCCCTAGTAAGAAAATTAAATGGACAAGGTTTTTGTTTTATGTTATTTTTCATAATGTTATGTAATTTATTTATGATATTTACTAATAACATATGGAAACATACTTACATTCCAGGTAGACTTTCATTCTTTAATAAATTTCTACCACAAACTAATCTTTTCACCAAACGATGGGTATTCAAAATGAATTGGTCACCTAAAAAGCAATATAATATACTTATAGAAAATCACCTAATCCAAATAAGATGAACTACATACTTACACTCTATTTATAATTTAATTAAATCCAAAATGGTTAGTACGAGATCATATAATCCCAAAAAGGATAATTCTTTATAAAAAGAAATAATACTCTTAATCTCCAAAGTTGAACAAAAAATACACAAAGAGCAACAAAGGTCATTCAATAAACAATTGTCCCTAAAATACGTCAATATAATCCAAACTAAGATTGAAACCCAATTTATGATGAAATTAATCACATATTCTTCCATAGTAAATCTTAACATTTATCTCTAAATAACATCATTTACTCTTTATGTATCTTAATGAAATGAAATTAACCGAATCAATTATTCTATATGATTGGTTAATCATTTCTATAAACAACCCAAATATCCATATGTATAGAATACAACAAATATTCTTCCAACAAAAATTTTCAACCATTACTCCACAAATGAAATCCCATAGTATTCTATTTTCTTTAGGAATATAGTGTTTTCCCCAAAGAGAGAATGTCATCCAAAATAACTGTTATCACTTAATTACAAAATCATTTTCATATACTAAGGATATACATTTGATAAAAAATATGTTCCAAAAATCAACTTATTCTTGATCCTTAAAATCATTTTACTAAAAGGAATTAGTAATACTAATGAGGGAAATCACGTAGTCCAGCGGTATGCGATAAATCGCAATCGCACATTGGTTGTGGGTTCGAATCCTGCAGCTTTGTCCGATACGATGGGTTTTCACACGGTCAACGTGTTTTCCATTTTCAAAAACTATATAATTTTAAAAAATTCCCAAATATGAGATAAATTCCTAAAAAATTACTCTAATAAATTTTAACCCAAGAGTTCTCATTGAAGCTCCCATTCAATTTGGTTTCTTATTCAGAAAATCGTCACATTTTTCTTTACATCCATTTTTACATGGGTGCCTATCAGATCTATCCATTTACTAAAACCAAAAATGTTAGTGTGATTATGTATATAATAATCATAATATAATATCTTATGGGGAGGTTAATCATTAAGATATACTTATACATGTTATCTTAAAATCATTTGATTTATCTAATATAACTATGACTCTTTCTAATATGATAACCATTATGGTTAAGTCACTTATAATTAAATAATAGCCTGACCTGTAAATTGTTTTAAACTGACCTCTGATACCAACTATAAGGCCCCAATATTATACATCACGTAATCTTTAACTAATTTAACAATTCAAATTGAGGATCCTTTTAGGATTATAGATTAAGAGAATTTGTTTATAACAATTACATTACATATCAAATATTACAAAGTAGACATTTGTACTCAGTATTGATTTTTTCATAAAATAAAACCTCATAAAGAAACAAGTTTTGATGCCTATTTTAAATATCATTCTTTTTCCATGATCCCATACTAAGACCTATTCATCATTTTTGTAACGCCCCGACCCCAGTTACCCAGAGTCGGTGCATTATTACATAACATTGGCATGATCACAAGAAAGATCAAATCTCGAAAGACCGATTGGTTTAGTAGCCTTGGAAACACTAGATAAATTCATAAGTTTTACATTACATCATAAAATGAAAAACTACTACAACAACATAATGTTTCCACAATCCACACTATTAACCCCTCATAAAATCCCTGCAGGTCATTCATAACTTACTTCTTCACATCCTGGGAAAAATAAAACATAGAAAAGGGGTGAGCTCAAATGCCCAGTAAGGATAACAATATAGCGGAAACTTTCATAAATAAGAATAAACATTTAAGGCAATTTATAACTAAAACAAAAGCCTTTTAAATATGAACTTTCAACATTGTATGACATAAATAAAATGAAATAATGCCATTTACTTATTCACATGGATATTCTACTAATCGAATAATCACATGCAAAAATCAATAACCACTTTCATAATGTTGGAATGCATAATGCCAGACTATCATAACCACATAGCCAAGGCCTCGTGCCAAGACTACAAATAAGATTTTGTCAAGGCCTTGTGCCAAGACAGTAGTTTGTCTCATGAGACCTACCGTTGCATCGAGGAGCTATAGCGGGCTCCACCCGTCACATATTAAGTCCAATGCATTCCCATATGAAAAGGTTTAAATATAACATAAACATTCATATTAAAACTAGCATACGAAATGTCAATACTTTCACCATAAACTATGAATGGTATAAAAATAGCACATCCACAGTCAATCATATCACAAAACCTTCAATACAATATATAAGTTTTGTATCATAATAAATCAACTTCAAATAATCTTAATATCCATCAAAGGATGTTGACATAGATGAAATCAAAATTCTTTTTAAATAAATATCTCCTTTTATTTTGAAATCATTTAAGATCCATATAAAATAAAACATTTTCTTTGAAAATAATCTTATAATCTTGTAAGGGAAGCTTTGAAGATTTTATAGTGGCGGAAAATAGCCGCACCCACCGTATAAGTTAAAAAAATATTCTTACCTTAATTCTGTCGAAAAGGTTAAAAAGGACCTTGTTTTGAAAACGACTGAAAGATTCCTTTATAAACCACTTATAAAAGTCAAAAAGGGTATAAATGACTTTAACTCATATTCTAGTAAATAGTAAAAAAAATTTGAAATGCATTTTTAAGAAACATGGATGTGGATGATAAAGAGATCCCAGTAGATTATTACGTATAAACAACCTTGGATAATGAAGAGGTTGTAAAGTAAACCCTTACCTTGTACTTTTCCTTGGTTGGGGTAGGTTAACCTCCTGTATAATGGTGAAATATTTGTTATTAAATTATAAAAGAATCATATATAATAATATGATATCATATATGATCTTTTAACATTGATTTGTTAATAATATCTTAGAATTATCGTCGTTTCGGGTGTTAACTTACTTGTTTTCTTTTATATGTTTTGTTACGTAAGACATGTTTGTAAAGGATAGGTTGTATATTATTCATATCCAGAATGATATCAAGTCCTTAAACATCATTTTTAAATCATCAAATGATAATTATACTTGAATGGATACGATGGAGAATGAATCTCATCGCGTTCGTGGAGACGGTAGTCCGTACGTACGCACGAGCGACAATATCATTCTTTTGATATTAAAATAATATATAAATGGATGGTATATCATATATACATAATAATTAACATGTTATATTTATTATTTACATGAGTTACACATCATTATTATACCCATCCAAATTATAATATATTGAATAACAATTACACCACGACGTGGAGACGGTAAGCCGTACGTACGCACGTATGGTGACATGTTATTCAAAGGGTGGATAGAATACTGAATATGGATGTACCATATTTATAATAACATCACAGTATATGTAAGATACTGGAGTTATTATTTTAGAATGGTAAGAACAAATAAAGAGGAAGTGGAAGAAGAAAGGAACTTGGAAAAGGGTGGTGAAATCATTACCTCTTCTTCGGGTTCTTCCTTTTGATTTGATCAAAAAGGATCCTTAGGTTGGATTTCTGATCAAACTAAGGCCTCTAGGTTGTAGTGAGGGATGTTGGGAGAGTATTTGGTCAGAGTTTGGCCGATCCAAAAGGCTTTTAAGGTGTGAAGAAATGAGAAGGAGGAGTGCCCTTTTATAAGAGGGGTGAGGGGCACCTTTGGAAAAGCTAGAAATATTAATTTATAATAAATTCATATTCGGTTTCTAATGGCTCAAAAGCTTATTATTCAAATTTTAAGGTGGGTATAGGTCGAAAACCACTCAAACAATAGAATTTAGACAGGTTTGGGTAATTATATTAACCTTATCTTTAAGTATTAACTCTAAGTTAATTAGTTTCACTTTTACAATGTCTCTTTGTATTTTTATATAATATGGTTAATAAACTTACTATATACATCCAAGCGACCCCCAAGTGGTCCATTAATGATTAACCTATCATGATATAAGTCTCTTGGCCGATCCTTAGATTTTTTGGAATTTAATATCAATTAAGAATATAATATTTCTTTTAAGAACTCTTTTATGTCAATTTTGACACTATTCAATAGTTGATTTTTGTGAAACTCATAACAGATTGATTACTTCGAAAAAAGTCAATTAAATCAATCCTAATATATCATATTATCCTAGAAAATTAGTTTAATTCATTAAAAGTTTCATATTATATTTATTTGGGTATTTATAATATCATTTATTTTAATTTTTCACTATTATAGTAATTACTGCATCATCATTGTGTCATAAATAAAATAAATTATTTAATGTATAAAAATTATAAATAAAATATCATTATGTAGGAAATCGTTTTATCTTTCTAATGAATATTTATAATCTAAAATCAAACATATATAACCCTATGTAACAATTGTTTTTCTAAAAGATATATGCTTGTGTCATTTTTGTATTCATTTTAACTTAATTAAAATAAAGTGTCATTATCACTTACAAGTGGATCCATGGGGTCCCAAAATAGACCCAAATATTCCCATGGTCGACCATGTATAAACCAATAGGGTTAAGACACGTTTTAGGGTAATTTATTATTATTATAATATTAAATTTTTAACCCTTATTTACCGGATTTACCCTTAACCATGGTAAATAAAATATTTACCGCAGTAATTATTCAAAATGTCTAAAAATAAAAGTTACCTATTTACACAATTTGAACATCCTGATTAAAAATATGGAATCCATTTTCCTAAATTCAAAACACATAAGTGGCAGAAATTAATTTAAAATTAATTCCCGCTGTCAAAACAAAAAGCGTGTTTTTAAGAGATAATAACTATCAAAAGATTGACACTCGTTTATGTTCAGTTTAATTGTAAAATTATGTCCAATGACCAACATTATATTAAATGGTAAAACTATATTCTAAATATATTTTAAAACCACTCAAATTCATAATTTATCACTATTAATTATTTTGATTAAAAAAGTTGTTTTTAATTAAAACTTAGTAATTTTCACTATTCATCAAAATATGAAAGTTATATGAAATGTACCAAAATTTCACATTAGGCTAAATTCGATATTCCGAATCCAAAAATGAAGTCCATTTTCAAATATAAAATATATATAATTTCAAAAAGTAGGTATTACTATTCATAATGGCTAGTTTGATTAGTTATGGTGTGTTAGAACTTGGTGTTGCGTACAACACACGCTATCACATTATTCAAAGAGAAGCGTACCGTAGAAGCTTGGGGTGTTACATTATCCCCTCCTTCAAATAATTGCGTCCTCGCAATTTCTAGGGTATTACTGCATAAAAAGACTCGGGTGGTTCTTCATCATAAGTTCCTCAGGTTCCCACGTTGCCTCTTCCATCTTATGGTTTCTCCACAAAACTTTTACCAGACGCGTCGTCCGGTTTCTCAACACTTGTTCTCTCGTATCAAGAATCTTGACGGGCTCTTCGCAATAAGACAGATCGGGTTCCAGTTCTAATTCCTCATAGGTGAGTACATGCGTCGGATCAGGCATGTATTTCCTCAATAGAGATACGTGGAACAGATCGTGAACTTTGGAGAGACTTGGCGGCATTGCCAATCGGTAAGCTACAACCCCAATTCGTTCTAGAATTTCGAAAGGTCCGATGTACCTGGGACTCAATTTACCTTTCTTACCAAAATGTAAGACTCCCTTCCATGGAGATACCTTTAGGAAAACATGATCACCGACCTGAAATTCCAAATCCTTCCTTCGATTATCGGCATAGCTCTTCTGCCTACTTTGAGCTGCTTTGATGTGATTTTGGATTACCTTCACCTTTTCCACTGTTTCCTCCACCAGTTCTGGGCCTACAAGTTTTCTTTCACCAACGTCATCCCAACAGGTTGGTGTACGACATCTCTTTCCGTATAACGCTTCATATGGTGCCATCTGAATACTTGAATGGAAGCTATTGTTATAGGAAAATTCTACCAGTGGTAAATATTGATCCCACATACCCTGAAAGTCAAGTGAGCAAGATCTCAACATGTCTTCTAGGGTTTGAATAGTCCGTTCTGATTGTCCATCTGTCTGAGGGTGGTAAGCAGTGCTCAAATGAAGTTCAGTATCCAGGGATTTCTGAAGACTTTTCCAGAATCTTGAAGTAAAACGGGGATCACAATCAGAAACAATCGATAGGGGTACTCCATGAAGTCTCACAACTTCATTAATGTATAGTCTTGCTAGACGTTCCAGGGGTAGATCTTCTCTTATAGCAAGAAAATGTGCTGACTTGGTAAGACGATCAACAATAACCCATATTGCATCGTTCCTTCTAGGAGTCTTCGGTAGCCCCATGACAAAGTCCATCGTAACATTGTCCCATTTCCACTCCGGTATGGGAAGAGGTTGCATGACTCCTCCAGGCTGTTGCCTTCCAGCTTTCACTTGTTGACAAACCATACATCTTGACACAAAATCAGCAATCTCCCTCTTCATGTTGTCCCACCAAAAATGTTCCTTCAAATCCCTATACATTTTGGTGCTCCCAGGGTGTATAGAGAAATTGGAACTATGAGCATCATCCAGCAATTCCCTTTTTAGATCAGGTATATTGGGAACACAAAGTCTCTTCCCGAATTTCAAAATTCCATCTTCATACACAAAGTCTCTCAATCTCCCATCATTCACAGCTTTAATCTTCTTTTGGAATTCTTCATCATCGGTCTGAGAACTCTTAATCCTTTCTAGTAAAGATGGTTTGGCAACCATTTGAAAAAGCATTGATGTTTCACCTTCCCTGGTTATTCCCATGTCCATCTTCACTAGATCCATGAAAATTGGATCCCTTTCAATTCTCATATTGTTCAAAACTCCATGGTCTTTTCTACTCAAAGCATCTGCCACCTTGTTTGCCTTCCCTGGGTGGTAGTGTATCGTACAATCATAATCCTTGAGTAATTCAAGCCATCTCCTTTGCCTCATGTTGAGTTCTTTTTGTGAGAAAATATACTTCAAACTCTTGTGATCAGTATAAATCTCACATTTTTCACCATATAGGTAGTGCCTCCATATCTTCAAAGCAAAGATCACTGCTGCTAACTCGAGATCATGAGTAGGATAGTTTTGTTCATGAATTTTCTACTGTCGTGATGCATAGGCAATAACTCTATCATTCTGCATAAGGACACAACCAAGTCCTTTCTTCGATGCATCACTATAAATAACGAACCCATCATTCCCCGATGGTAGAGTCAATATAGGAGCATTGACTAATCTTCTCTTCAGTTCTTCGAAACATTCTTCACACTCTTTTGTCCAAACAAATTTAACCCCTTTACGTGTGAGCTTCGTTAATGGGTTAGCCAATCGGGCAAAATTCTGGACGAAATGTCGATAATAACCTGCCAAACCAATAAAACTACGTACCTCAGTTATACTCATAGGTGCTGGCCATTCTTGGATTGCCTTGGTCTTAGAAGGATCAATAGAGATTCCATCTTTAGAGACAATATGGCCAAGAAAAGAAATCTCTTGAAGCCAGAATTCACACTTGCTAAGCTTCCCATATAATTCATGCCTCCTCAGAGTCTTCAAGATAATGCGCAAGTAATTTTCATGATCTTCGTAGGTTTTGGAGTATACCAGAATATCATCAATAAATACCACCACAAATTCATCGAGATACTCCTTGAAAACTCTATTCATCAGATCCATGAATACAGAGGGTGCATTAGTCAATCCAAACGGCATTACAGTAAACTTGTAATGCCCGTACCTGGTTCGAAATGCTGTTTTCGGAATGTCTTCCTTCTTCACACACAACTGATGGTATCCAGATTGAAGGTCAATCTTTGAAAAGTATTGAGCTCCATGCAGTTGGTCAAATAAATCATCAATACGAGGTAGGGGATACTTGTTCTTTATCGTTATAGCATTGATCTCCCTGTAGTCGATACATAACCTCATAGATCCATCTTTCTTTTTAACAAAAAGAACAGGGGCTGCCCATGGAGAAACACTAGGGCGAATAAATCCCTTATTACTCAATTCCTCTAGTTGTTTCTTTAGTTCGACTAACTCTACAGTGGCCATTCTATAAGGGGTCTTTGATATAGGCCTTGATCCAGGAATCAAATCAATAGAAAACTCAACTTCTCGTTCTGGAGGATGTCCAGGTAAATCATCCGGAAATACATCTACAAATTCTTTCACAACAGGTACATCCTCTATTTGAACATTCCTTTCCTCACCGACAGTTATTTCATTCTCTTCCTCCCCAATAATTGAATTAAGTTGAGCTACTGGGGGTGGATCTAAATAAGAATTAGGTGGTGACGATTCTGCTCTAAAAATAAGGTGCTCCTTATCATTATCATCAAGAATCGTAACCTCTTTCTTCTTACAATAAATCTTCGCATCATAGTCCGAAAGCCAGTCCATACCGAGGATTATATCAAACTCAATCACAGGTATGACGATGAAATCAGCAGATAAAGAAAATTTATGTGCTCTAATGGGGACTGATTCACAAAACTTTGTTGCAACGATACTTCCCTTAGGAGTTTTAATTGACAACTCCCTTATTAAATCAAATTGGAAATATCTAATTTTCTTAGCAAACTGGGAAGATATGAAACAATTCGATGATCCAGAATCAAATAATGCATTTGCTAAACTTGAGGAAACCATTAAATTACCTGCCACCACGTCTTTCGGAGCTTCTACCTCAGCAGTAGTGATAACATAAGCCTGGCCTTGATCCCTTGGCCTTTTCTGAGGTAAGTTCTCCTGACGCTTAGGACATGCATTTGCATAATGCCCCATCTCCCTGCAATTGTAGCACTGAACGTTGGTAGCTTCCTTCTTCCCCTTGCAATCATGAGCTTGGTGGCCTTTTTCACCACACTTGTAACAGACTCCCATTCCCTTCAAGAAAGTACCAGGATGTTTCTTCCCGCATTTACCACAAGATGGATATTCAACCTTTCCCTTCTTCCCCTTATTTCCATTCCCAGATTGATCAGCAGGTCTCTTCTTCTCTTGCTTTGCTTTAAAGTCATAAGACTTAGAGAATTCCTTTTCGGTCTTGATAGCACATGAGACAATGTCTTCGTACGATGAAAAGGATTGTGAGACTAACGCTCGACGGAGAAATGGTTTTAACCCATCAAAGAAATGATCAATCTTACTTCTTGGGTTACGAATATAATCACCAGCGTACCTCGCTAACCTTGTAAAGTTAGCCTCATACTTTGTGACATTCTCATCCTCCTTTTGTCTCAGACTCAGAAATTGCCTTTCCATATCTGCTCGATGGTCGCGAGGGAAGTATTTTTCTAAAAACAGATCTTTGAACTCCCTCCATTCCATATTTGATACTTCATCATCTTCCTTCGTATTTTGAATCAATGACCACCATTGATCAGCATCTCCAGTGAGGCGGTAAACTGCCATGATAACTTTTTCCCTTTCACTGCTCCCCAAAGCCGGAAATATTTTCTCTAGGGAAAATATCCATTGCTCAGCTACTAAGGGATTTGTATTCCCATTGAACGTTGGTGGTTTTTGCCTCATGAATCGATCTAACATTGATCCTCCACGCTGCGGATCAGGGTGCCCCATACGGGTAAGGTTATTATTCATAACCTGAGTAAGTTGTCCCAGTATGGTGATTAGCTGATCAGCACCAGTTGCATCACCAGACCCACTATAATTATCTTGAGCAGGAGGGAAATCCCTACATGGAGTGCGTGCATTGATACGGTTTCCATTTCTTCCACTAGGCACCATTTCTAAATAATGGCATAAACTAGATCAGTTTATGAATCAAAATACATAATCCCATACTTATAAAACACTTAACATAAATTGAACTATTTATGGATATAATCTATAATCATAATAATGTTTTCTTTGAGGAAGTATATACTCATAATACCTTCAAAATGATTTGTAATGAAAATGAGAGTTATCCTAAGCATATCCCCCGGGAGTGTCGTAACCAAGAGTGCAGCAAGGCCCGTTGTCGTGCACCAGTTCCCGTTCGAGTCTAGCTCAAAGCGGTGTTTTCGGGTTTTACCCCTAGGTACATCTGTGCCAGAGCTGCCTCTACCTGCTCGTATCCAGACAGGGATGTATAGCTTGGAAAACTCACAAAATCTCTACAATACCAAAATTATAGGAAGTTCTTCTATACTAATCCTCAAAGTTCATCTTAGGTCTACGTGCTCTAATCAGAGTTTATCTAAATCTAGCTTCCAAGGTTTGTACTAAACTTCCTCTGATACCAACTGTAACGCCCCGACCCCAGTTACCCAGAGTCGGTGCATTATTACATAACATTGGCATGATCACAAGAAAGATCAAATCTCGAAAGACCGATTGGTTTAGTAGCCTTGGAAACACTACATATATTCATAAGTTTTACATTACATCATAAAATGAAAAACTACTACAACAACATAATGTTTCCACAATCCACACTATTAACCCCTCATAAAATCCCTGCAGTTCATTCATAACTTACTTCTTCACATCATGGGAAAAATAAAACATAGAAAAGGGGTGAGCTCAAATGCCCAGTAAGGATAACAATATAGCGGAAACTTTCATAAATAAGAATAAACATTTAAGGCAATGTATAACTAAAACAAAAGCCTTTTAAATATGAACTTTCAACATGGTATGGCATAAATAAAATGAAATAATGCCATTTACTTATTCACATGGATATTCTACTAATCGAATAATCACATGCAAAAATCAGTAACCACTTTCATAATGTTGGAATGCATAATGACAGACTATCATAACCACATAGCCAAGGCCTCGTGCCAAGACTACAAATAAGATTTTTTCAAGGCCTTGTGCCAAGACACTAGTTTGTCTCATGAGACCTACCGATGCATCGAGGAGCTATAGCGGGCTCCACCCGTCACATATTAAGTCCAATGCATTCCCATATGAAAAGGTTTAAATATAACATAAACATTCGTATTAAAACTAGCATATGAAATGTCAATACTTTCACCATAAACTATGAATGGTATAAAAATAGCACATACATAGTCAATCATTTCACAAAACCTTCAATACAATATATAAGTTTTGTATCATAATAAATCAACTTCAAATAATCTTAAAATCCATCAAAGGATGTTGACATAGATGAAATCAAAATTCTTTTTAAAGAAATATCTCCTTTTATTTTGAAATCATTTAAGATCCATATAAAATAAAACATTTTCTTTGAAAATAATCTTATAAGCTTTTAAGGGAAGCTTTGAAGATTTTATAGCGGCGGAAAATAGCCGCACCCGCCGTATAAGTTAAAAAAAACATTCTTACCTTAATTCTGTCGAAAAGGTTAAAAAGGACCTTGTTTTGAAAACGACCGAAGGATTCCTTTATTAACAACTTATAAAAGTAAAAAAGGGTATAAATGACTTTAACTCATATTCTAGTAAATAGTAAAAATGTTTTGAAATGCATTTTTAAGAAACATGGATGGGGATGATAAAGAGATCCCAGTAGATTATTACGTATAAACAACTTTGGATAATGAAGAGGTTGTAAAGTAAACCCTTACCTTGTACTTTTCCTTGGTTGGGGTAGGTTAACCTCCTGTATAATGGTGAAATAGTTGTTATTAAATTATACAAGAATCATATATAATAATATGATATCATATATGATCTTTTAACATTGATTTGTTAATAATATCTTATAATTATCGTCGTTTCAGGTGTTAACTTACTTGTTTTATTTTATATGTTTTGTTACGTAAGACATGTTTGTAAAGGATAGGTTGTATATTATTCATATCCAGAATGATATCAAGTCCTTAAACATCATTTTTAAATCATCAAATGATAATTATACTTGAATGGATACGATGGAGAATGAATCTCATCGCGTTCGTGGAGACGGTAGTCCGTACGTACGCACGAGCGACAATATCATTCTTTTGATATTAAAATAATATATAAATTGATGGTATATCATATATAAATAATCATTAACATGTTATATTTATTATTTACATGAGTTACACATCATTATTATACCCATCCAAATAATAATATATTGAATAACAATTACACCACGACGTGGAGACGGTAAGTCGTACGTACGCACGTATGGTGACATGTTATTCAAAGGGTGGATAGAATACTGAATATGGTTGTACCATATTTATAATAACATCACAGTATATGTAAGATAATGGAGTTATTATTTTATAATGGTAAGAACAAAGAAAGAGGAAGTGGAAGAAGAAAGGAACTTGGAAAAGGGTGGTGAAATCATTACCTCTTCTTCGGGTTCTTCCTTTTGATTTGATCAAAAAGGATCCTTAGGTTGGCTTTCTGATCAAACTAAGGCCTCTAGGTTGTATTGAGGGATGTTGGGAGAGTATTTGGGCAGAGTTTGGCCGAACCAAAAGGCTTTTATGGTGTGAAGAAATGAGAAGGAGGAGTGCCCTTTTATAAGAGGGGTGAGGGGCACCTTTGGAAAAGCTAGAAATATTAATTTATAATAAATTCATATTCGGTTTCTAATGGCTCCAAAGATTATTATTAAAAGGTTAAGGTGGGGATAGGTCGAAAACCACTCAACCAATAGAATTTAGATAGGTTTGGGTAATTATATTAACCTTATCTTTAAGTATTAACTCTAAGTTAATTAGTTTCACTTTTACAATGTCTCTTTGTATTTTTATATAATATGGTTAATAAACTTACTATATACATCCAAGCGACCCCAAGTGGTCCATTAATGATTAACCTATCATGATATAAGTCTCTTGGCCGAACCTTAGATTTTTAGGAATTTAATATCAATTAAGAATATAATATTTGTTTTAAGAACTCTTTTATGTCAATTTTGACACTATTCAATAGTTGATTTTTTTGAAACTCATAACAGATTGATTACTTCGAAAAAAGTCAATTACATCAATCCTAATATATCATATTATCCTAGAAAATTAGTTTAATTCATTAAAAGTTTCATATTATATTTATTTGGGTATTTATAATATCAATTATTTTAATTTTTCACTATTATAGTAATTACTGCATCATCATTGTGTCATAAATAAAATAAATTATTTAATGTCTAAAAATTATAAATAAAATATCATTATGTAGGAAATCGTTTTAGCTTTCTAATGAATATTTATAATCTAAATGCCAACATATATAACCCTATGTAACAATTGTGTTTCTAAAATATATATGCTTGTGTCATTTTTGTATTCATTTTAACTTAATTAAAATAAAGTGTCATTATCACTTACAAGTGGATCCATGGGGTCCCAAAATAGACCCAAAGATTCCCAGGGTCGACCATGTATCAACCAATAGGGTTAAGACACGTTTTAGGGTAATTTATTATTATTATAATATTATTTTTTTAACCCTTATTTACCGGATTTACCCTTAACCATGGTAAATAAAATATTTACCGCAGTAATTATTCAAAATGTCTAAAAATAAAAGTTACCTATTTACACAATTTGAACATACTGATTCCAAGTATGGAATCCATTTTCCTAAATTCAAAACACAGAAGTGGCAGAAATTAATTTAAAATTAATTCCCGCTGTCAAAACAAAAAGCGTGTTTTTAAGAGATAATAACTATCAAAAGATTGACACTCGTTTTTGTTCGGTTTAATTGTAAAATTATGTCCAATGACCAATATTATATTAAATGGTAAAAATATATTCTAAATATACTTTAAAACCACTCAAATTCATAATTTATCACTATTAATTATTTTGATTAAAAAAGTTGTTTTTAATTAAAACTTAGTAATTTTCACTATTCATCAAAATATGAAAGTTATCCGAAATGTACCAAAATTTCACCTTAGGCTAAATTCGATATTCCGAATCCAAAAATGAAGTCCATTTTCAAATATAAAATATATATAATTTCAAAAATTAGGTATTACTATTCATAACGGCTAGTTTGATTAGTTATGGTGTGTTAGAACTTGGTGTTGCGTACAACACACGCTATCACATTATTCAAAGAGAAGCGTACCGTAGAAGCTTGGGGTGTTACAATTTTGTCCTATGTAAAACATTTCAAAAAAAATTGGAAGAGCATAAAAAGATTAGTAAGGTATATAAAATAAAGAAATAAAACATTACTCTATGATCATATACAAATCAAAGAAATCATACTTTTCTCTCATACATCACAAAATAATAAGATTAATGAATGACACATAGAAATTATAAATCATAAAGGTAACTTGTGGCATACAAATCATACTTAAATTGTAGCTATCATGCCTATATAGAGAGTAACATTTGGAAAACCCATCCCAGTTTATTCCCAAAATCATATAGCAGAACAATTAATGGTTACCTCCATCATGTTACCCAATGCATTGGAGAGCTATCTCAGGCTCACCTACCATAGGTTTATCATGAAACCACCTGTATATGTAAACAATTCCCAAGAACCATAATATATTCACAACACATAAAACAATCATAAAGGAAAGATAACATTTCCACATTGCAATCACAATATATCATATAAATATATTGTCATAATCAACCCATTATAAAACCCATTTTTTGATGCAAAATTACGTAAATTCTTATATGGTATTTATTTTCCTTTTAAAACATTACTTCTTTTTAATAAAGCCAAATATAAAATGATTCTCATAGCGGTAGAAATGTCATTTACACCACATATGTTCAAAAGAAACATTCCCTTTTTCATTTTGTAAAATGATACGTAGAAAAAGATTCCCATTCAATGAAATGAAATGTGAAAGGGGTTAATGCACCTTATAAAAGAAATCCGTATATAAATCAAAGTAATCCTCAATGAAAGGAGATTTAGAGGAAGGACCTTATAAAGACGGTATCCTTAGATTAAGGATAAATCAATTTTATAATTATGTGTGCCAAATATAAATAAACTAAATATGATTTTATATTCAGTGTAAATCAATATATGGTCATTCAAATATATTCATAGCCCGACATAGTCAACAAGTTTATGTTTCACCCAAATAATTGAAATTGGGTTATGAAGTTTCCTAACAAAAATTCTCAAGCTTAACAGCGTCACTTAAAAATTCAAAAAATGAGTTGATGCGAGAGAATAGGGTCTCTCATCTCATGGACATAAAATTTTCCTAAATAAGGATACAGAAGAAAATATCCCAACATAAGAAAATTTAAATTAATATACACAACAAAAAGAAGTCTTTGATTAATAGTGAAAGATGAATGGTTCCCCTTCTGGTTTGGTAACTTACAAAACTTACACCCCAAGAAAGAAGGATTATACAATGTAGATGTTATTACCTATAAATTAAATTACATTACACAAATAATAAAATCACTGGAAGTACATACACAAAACAAAATTAAATAGTGTCAAATATATCATGAATCTCATGGGAATAAAAAGTGAAATGAAAAACCCTTACCTAAAGTCCGACTTGTCTTGTTTGTTCCTTGTTATTCTTGAATAATAAACATAAGTTAATTTATAAATGATTAATAAACTTTTTCAAACTTATTATTCCTTTTATATCATTTATTACCTTGCAATAATAACTAGCTAATTATTTGAGATCATATAATACATTTTGTCGTTGTTCGGAACTTGAGTAAAAAATGAACATGTTATAATTACAAATTGTCCATGGGGTAAAAATTACATTATATTTAGAATGATAATAATAATTTAGATATCATATATATAATATATATCAAGTATATATGTGTATATATATATATATATTTATAACTGTACAGAACATTTGGAGATAAGAAATGAAATGCCCCATTCCTGGAGACGGTAAGTTGTACGGTCGCATGAACGCAACTTTAGTTTCTATTTCTTATTTTAATGGACTAAAAATGATAAAAAGTAATATTAGAATTAAAGTATAATACCATATATAATTTCATTAACTCCGTCCTTTATACGTCCCACATATGGGTTGAACAAGTCATATCACTTTTAGTAGGCGGTAGTCCACACTTCCTCAAATTAAATTATCACATTTACCCATTATGGAAACCATAATGTTATGATATAAATGAAAAATAAAGAAGAATAGAGACAATATAAATATAATATAAATCACATATAAATATACTATCATCATAATCATCACCATTAGAGGTGGTAGTAGATAGTTGAACAATCTTCATTTTGTAAGGTAGTAGTTCGTCGTCTACAAAAACTATATGTTCGAATAAATTAGATGGATGTGTGTAGAAGTATAGTTCTAGTCCTTCACATAAAAACAACCCATTATACTGAGGATACAGGTGTTGTTATGTAATCATTGAATAAGAAGAGAATAGGGAGTGAAGAAGTAAAATAAATTAAGAGAACTTGAGGGAAGACGTTACCTTTGAATATGGTAACTCCCATTGGTTTGAACCCAAAGGCTTTCTGGAATTGCCTTCTACCAAAGGTAAAGCTTCTAGGTGGAAGACAGGGATGTTGGGAGATTATTTTAGAAGAGGTTGGATGAGCCAAGGAGATTAAGAGGAGTGAGTAATGGGTTAGATATGATGATTTTTTATAAGGGGGAGGAGGGGCTCTATAGGAAAATCTGATAATATTATTTTATTATAAAATAGATTTCGGTTTCAAAAGATCCAAAACATATTTAATTCTAATATAAGGTTCATATATATTGAATTAAAATTATCCAATAATAATTGTAATAGTTTTTTATATTCGTTTAATCCATATCATCTTTATTTAACCCTATATTAACTTATTTATCCTATACCATGTCCTCTTATATATTAATTCTATAAGTTAATATATTTTCATTAAAATTTCAAGAGACCCAAAATGGATAATTTATGACATTTGTATCATTATCTAAGACATTTGAAAGATTCTTAGATTTTTAGGATTATTTAATCATTTAATAAAATATCATTTCTTTTAAAAACTCATTTATGACCATTTATAAACTATTCATATCAAGGCTTTTACAATGAATCCTAAAAAAATATTTATTTAGGAAAACAATCTTTTATTAAAAGATACGAAGTCATAATTGGCACTAAAAGTCATGGATGGCATAAAATGTTCAAAATAAATTTATTTTAACATATATAAAATCACTTATTTTAATCCTTTATTAATGAAACAATTACTGCATCACCATTATGTCATAATTAAATTTATTTAAATAATGTCCAAAAATTATAAATAAAATACCTGGATATAGGAGATATTTTTAGATTTAAAATTTATATTTATAGTCAAAGAGATTACTTATATAACCTCATATATAATTGTTTTACTAAAATATATATGTATATGTTATTTTTGTCCAAACATTAAATTAATTAATATAAAGTGTCATTATCACTCCCAAGTATCTCCATGGGGTCCCAAAATAGGTCCATGGATGTCCATGGTCGGGAATGTATCAAAATATAAGATTAGGAAACATGTTTGGGTAATTTAAATTTATTATAATAATATTTGTTTACCCTTATTTACCATATTTACCTTTTAACCATGATAAATAAAATATTAACATAAGTTACTACTCATAATGCCTAAAAATAAAAGTTACCTATTTACATAATTTGGACCCCATGATTCGAAATATGGAATCTATTTTTCCAAATTCAAAACACAGAGGTTCCAGAAATTAATTTAAAATTAATTTCTGTTGTCGAAACAAAAAACGTGTTTTTTAAGAGATAATAACTATCAAAAGACTGACATAATTTTTGTTCAATTGCAAAGTGAAATTACTTCCAATGACCATAATTGGATAAATGTAAAAACATTTAACAAAAATTTGGAATAATATTTTAGTTAGTTATCTTCATTCTCTCCAATACATTATCTAGTCGCTAACTACCATTTAAAAATAATATAATATTATTATTTTTCAGTATGACTCAAAGATGTGTGCATCGTAAGATTTTAGAGAAACACGTTGTTACGTGTTGAGTACGCTACGGAACCTAGAATCACCTTGAAAGTAAAATTATTTTTTAATTCAAATATATTAATAAATATGAAAATGAGTTAATCTTTATTTTGCTAGGATTTTACAAGTGTAAAAAACACATTGGTACATTCATAAATTTATAGGAGTTTTCAACATTTGTCGAGAGTAAGACCACCATGATTGTGAATAAAAGTGTAATAAAATGTTGAAAATGAAACAACTCATTGGATTCAATGTGATAGGAATATATTTAAATCATTGTCTCATTCATCAAATTAATATACCCAAAAAGTGTCAAAAAACCCATGGTTAGACTTCTACAACCACCAAAAAAGATGACGAATGATTAATATGCATGTGTTTGGATTAATTATTTTTTTCATTTGAGTATTTCATAATAAATTTAATGGTTATAACAATTTTTAAATGTATAAATATTATACTATATTTCTTTTACTTATGTGTTTTAATTTGTTTTTAAATTGTTCTAATTAAAAAGAAAAATTGACTATGTAATAAGAGGATTTTTTTAAAAACATTATTAATTGAAATATCGATATTAATATTTTAATGATACTAAGATAATTATGTTATAATATAAATATTATTTATTTTGATGAATTCATTTCCATTGTACTCATTTCCTTGGAACTAAATAATTGTTTCTTGAAAAACACATTTACGCCATTATGGATGGTGTTTACAACATTTTTTTATTTAGTAATATATAAAATAATCCATGTTTTAATTATATAATAACTAATAATTCACAGTTTAAATAATTTTTATTTTTATTAATGTTATGATAATGATTCAAGAGATTATATTATGAATCTATTCACAAGTTTGGTATGTGATGACATAGATTCCACTTCATGTTTTTTGGATAAAAGCGAATTTCATTTTTCAAATTAGATGAACTATTATTGTTTTCTATCTTCCTATTTTGGATGGGAAATATGGTTCATATTTTATGAAATGGTTTAAGAAGGTATTTATAAAACATATAAGAGATTAATGAATTTCTTCACCATATGGTGAAAATTTTTCTAAGATGCGATGGATAAATTTATCATGGAACAACAAAAGGATCTAAATATGCCTATGAAATTGAAATATATAAAGTAAGTATATTTTATTATATACATAGAGAGGGAAATAATTTCCCAACTCTATGAAAATGTTCCTGAAACAAATTTTTTCCTATTATCATTAATTTTTTTATATAAAGGAAAATTTTCAAAACACTGTTTTATGGATTTGGGGTGTTTAAAATTATCTTGAACATGTTGTCTATCACTATCCCTTGATATTTTATGGTTTTTTATCTTCCATTTCCATGATTTCATTTCAATAATATGTCCTCTTATTTGGAAACCTAGTTATTTGATTATTCTAGATTATATTTGGACTAATTTTTATTTCTTATTAAGATGATATTTTATTAACTGATTTATGATGCATTGTTTGAAAAAAAATTATTTCAAAATTTAGAACCCTAGATTGACATTAATGTTTTTCAATTGGGGTCATAGAATTTATTTAATGTGGCATGAATGTAACACCCTGAAATTTAAAATGTGAACATCAATTTTAATTTCATATTTTACATCTGTCACCAAGCATAGAAATGGATATAAAAGCTCATGAAATTAAAATATATTTATTATTTTAAATATTTTAAATAAATAATATGACTTTAAATGTACATAATATTAATTAATTTTTAATTACACAAAAAAGTACTTTATTCATTGGTATTTGTTACACACAATATCATGTTTTAAAAACTAATATTAATATTATTAAAATTATATCCTTATAATTTAATTTGTTGTTATAAATTGAGTTAAAAAAATAAAAAAATATATGTTTGAATTCATTGGTTACCAATTAATTAAAAATGAATATGAAAACAAATTCAACAAAAAGGAAATAATTTTTTAAAATAAATTTATGCCCCAATGGAATTTGATCCTATTAAAAAAAATAAACTACTATTATTTAATCAATATAAATGAATATTATACAATATATATTAGATATTTTTTTATAATTGATAAATTATATTTTATATGAATAAGATAAGATCAAATAGTAATTTACGCAAAAAGATATATTTTTATAAATAGAGTTTATCCCCATTTTAATTTAGTTTTTTCAAACATACATCATACATTAGTACAGAATATGTTTTACAAAAATAATTTTTTTAAAATTTTATAATGTAATTGTTATGTTAGGTTTTATATTTTGAAAGTTTTTGAGGCGTTTCATTTTTTATGAATAATGAAAAGTAATAAATATTAATTGAAAAATGACATTTCATCTAAATAAATTATACTGTTAAAATTTATTATAAATTATTTTTAAAGTCAAAATAGTTCAATTATACATAATTTAATCAAATTTTTATCATATTAATCATTTTCATATTTATAACAGATATAAAAAATAATAAAATTTTCAAAATCTTCACATTAAAACCCTGCTTTCTCATCTCATCAATGGGATTAATTTGAAATTAATTTATTCCAATAAAAAGATTATAATTATAAAAAAATGGATTAATTATTTGGACTAATAATTATCTATAATTTCTATTAAGTCTAACTGGGTTTTGACCAAAATAAATTAACAAATAAATAAAAATTAATTACATCGATTAAATTGGATATGAGTTTACTTAGAGGTTAACCATTAATATTAAGGGGCCCAATGACATATAAAAATATCTAGAACATATTTTCTATCCATATTTAGAACACCTAACCAATTTTCTATAAAATGATATATTATTGGAGGAACATGATGTAAGGGATACCACCCAATAGTATATATCTTTTGATATTTACAAGAATGCCAATCCTCATCCACTATACAAGTGCATCGACCCACTCAATTCATCTCACCGCTAAATAATGTTATCATTAAAAAAACCAACCAAAATGACATAAAAATTTCCACCCATAATCTAATAAGAATTTATTTTTATATAAGGACAACAACGGATTTTTGTTGCTGAAAACAAAAATGTGTGACTAATAGAAGAGGTAACATTATTCAACAAGAACATATGTTTTATTTCATTCTCCACTCATATATTTAATATTATATATTGATTAATTAATAAAATATGTATAAAATATGTACTAATATATTCTTATGTTATGTTTATGACCTATAACTATACACACATCCATCAAATGGGATAAATAGTTATCATTTGTATGATTGGTGGACTACTGCCTCACGAAACGATATCGTTCGTTCATCCATTACCATTTTTCAAGGTTAGAAATATTGATTTATTTATAGTGTATATATGAAATATATTATTTTTATAATGTTATTATTCTTGTTGAATTATTATATAACACATACATTCATGATTTCCTTTTTTGAGACTACAATAACATTGTATTTGGACGTGTGCATTACAATATACTCAAAGCGATTTTATTTGTTCACACATTACATGGAATGAATTAAAGACTGGTTTAATAAATTGATGTGACATATTTTAAATAAATATAATAGTAAAAAAATATGTACTATTATATCATTTACCTTTCTTTCAGTTAATACAACATGAAAATTAAAGAATTATTCATGCCTTCGTACAATATACAGTCTCCAGGAATAGTGAATTTAATTTCTTTTATATAGATTTTATGGATATATATATATATATAATGATTATAGATTATATTTAAATAGTGCATTCAACTAATGAAACAGTTAAATCATCATATATATAATAAGAGTGAAAAATAATATGTCAAATCATATATGAAAAACAAGGTGATTAACACCAAAAACAGTTAATTTAGTGAAATGTTTTTAACAAATATGTGATAAGTTATTAGAAAACGTTCATATATAATATTTTATATACTAATAAAATTATGATATAAGTTATAAACATTCATAAAACCATTATATAATAGGTTAAAGGGCATTGATCCAAAAGGAAGCATATGGTATGGGTATTTTCAATTTACATTCCATTGAAAATTATTTTTTATTACTTACCAAACATGTTAATTTGGTGTATATACTAATTAAATTATCATGTACTGTCATAAATATTTCAATTTTCATGGTATTAAATTTTTCAAATAAAATAATTTCATTCATTTTCATTTGATTTGAAAATCACCATGTGATAAAGTTATTGTGAAATATTTTGTGATTTTTAACTTTCTCTTGAAAGAATCTTGTTATTTTAATCATTTTTCATTGGTAATTAAATTTTTTTAAAATATATAAATTTAATTCTTATAGAAATGATTATTTATTGAATTGTAATCCATTTTTACAAATGTGTATCCGATTTAATTTAATATCATGAATTGGGGAAATATTGATAAATTTGTATCCTTTTCTCCATTAATATATTTTTATAAGGCCCATTGTTTATGAAATAAATACATTATTTAATATATAAATATATATATTTATTTTTTTATATGGAATTATTTGGATTGGTACTACATGTTCTGGGTACCATTTAATGTAATCCCCTCAATTAACCTTCACAACCCACACTAGTTCCACAACTATGGCCTATGTGTTATCACCTATCAGCTCTAATCCGTATGAATGTAAATAGAAAGGACCCCCATTCATGGTATCAATTTGGTTTCACATTATATGTGTATTTTTAGTCATTATGATTCAAAATTTTATCCAATGAGAGTAGATCCTTAGAGTTATGGCCCAAAAAACATGAAAACCAAAATGATGTTCACCTCTACCTGAATATTACACTTTAAAAATCCATCTGAATGGGGTAACAGATTATTCTAAAAAATAACTGATTACCCAAATAATTCATATAACCTCTCAATAATCAGTTTGAAAAGAAATAATGACAGTCTCTAATGATCTTAAATGGGATTCCATGATTCCAGACTACCTCTTATATAGACAACAATCCTGAACTACCCAGACATCATAGTTAGAAATCACACACATATATGAGAGATAATAAGATATCTAATTTGAAACTTTATGAAACTCATTTGGATTATCAATCGATGATAATAGATCTTTTTATATCCTCACCTCTATGAAATCTACAATTAAGGGAAAATACCCTAATAACCACTTTCCATAGCATGACTAGTGTCATGGTTTTCCATTGAAAAATGATAAGAATATTCTCACATTTGGAAAATCCGTAACAAATTTATACAGTGGATATCTCTTCAGGAAACCACTCATAATAAATATCCCTGAGTAGTATCTCCCAGATATCTAATGAAGTATAGGGTCAACATATATTGGATGAAGGTTGACCACATCTCCCATATCTTTCAAGTATTAAATAAATCAGAAGAAAAATATACATGGATTTCGTTGAAGAAGTCTACTATGAGTTCATTTTTAATTGGTTAATGATTATTCAAGAATCCATACAACTCTATTAATTTTTAAAATATAGTGAATGGTATCACAAAGAACTCAAAACATCCATTTTAAATATGGAAATAATCTTTTATTATATCATTATAAAAAAAGGGCAAGTGATGACCAGTCATATTGTAAAACATTGATAACCCATTCGCATAGAACATGGGTTCATTGAACTAAAAAATTCTAATGAGTGGATACCCTTCCTTGAAATACATGTTTTCGGTGACATCAAGTCACAACCAACTGCATGAACCCATTATCATCTCAGGAAAATAATGTATGCCTTCCTAGGTGAACATAATGAGTATTAAAAACCTCATTATTATTAAAAATCATAAATGTACCTTCACTATACAATGATAATTGGGTTTTATTTCATGTTCTATCTGAAAAAACTCATAGTTAATCCCTAGTTCCACTATATGCATAATCCTATCTTTTAATGAAGATATAAACCTAGATAGTCGTTTGGAATGATTTTTGGGTAATCCACCCCCACTTGAATAGAATGAAATCACATAGTATCCATTACTCAAGATTTTAAACTTCCCAAATTATAGGAATTAAGTAATATACACTTGTACATGACCCCATCCTTTCTCTTTAAGGGTCAAATCCTTATAAAAGGAGGAAAATACCATCCCAATAAACTAAAATCACTTATATATTAAATAACTGATTCCTAATTATAATGGACTGTATTCTAATCTACTATACATTGGAAAAAAATCATATGATCTCACTGCCATTACAACGAGATTGCACACAAGGATACCACTCCTCTTAGATTCTGGTCAAACTAACAGTAAAATCATGTAATCACTAATCATCTCAGTTGGGAACTCCAAAAAATGCCTGAAAAAATTGCTCCACTACTATCACTATTTCTCGAATAGTTTGTATGATTAGGGTTAAATGGATCATAATTATTGGAATCAATTAAAACAGGGTTAGAGAATTAACATTTCTAACCTCGAACAACACTTTAGGACTCTACAAGATCCTATCTTTCAAAACTCATTATTTTCCCTAAGATCATATTTTACCAAAACAAGGGATATTATGGAAACTATACAAAAAATATCAAACACATCATTTAGATTAACCAATCCACCCACCTCACTACTATCATAATTTTGTAGCACAGACTCATCCACACTGTTAATACATAAATTTCCATGAATAAATCTAGGTGGGGGGAAATGGACATCTTTATTTCATGTAAGAAATTAATTTCAAAAATAACCAAAATTTGGCTTTATCAATGCCGAATGTCTTCAAATAAACACTATATCATTGGAGGGAAAATAGTGTCTTGTAAATGTGATTAAAAATACTAAAAAAATTAATATTTAACAAATATCATACCTCTAATCACTCAAGGATAATATGTGTAATAAGAATCTAATGTGTATGGATATCCAAGATTATTAACAACATCTTTATAATCTAAGAGTTTTCTACCAGGGAGGTGGTGGTTTCATCAAGCCAAAAAAGAAGTCACCTCCAACTAATCCCCCAACTCCTCCATCACTTCTGTTACTGTGGAGACCTCATTCCTTTAGCAACATCCTCATCCTATGTTATCTTTCAACCAACTCTATTACGAGTGAGTAATTTATAGGAAAATCCTTGATGATATTTTCTATTCCATCACAAGAACAACAACATCTCAGTCTCAGATAACTGATCTTCCCCTAAGCTCAAAAAAACCTTTTATTTTATGACATGTTTCAGTCACTTTTTATCAATGAGTCATATTGACATAGTATCCCAGATGATATGCATTTTAGAAGAAAATGATACATAGTAAAACCCTTTTCATCATCATCCTACATCGAAATATCCATCCACAACTTTGTGTGAGATGCCTCATCCACCTGAAACACTGAATGATTTTATATGAACTGATCAACAGGAGAATGTGACTCTTGAAGACCATAATGTAGAAATATCACCTTGTGAATAATCCCCATCATGGATGACACATCACTCATCAAGTTGAACTCATGAATCTTTAGTTGAATCCTCATTAGAAATCATCCTTGAAATGCACTTTGATAAAAATTATGTACCATCATTATTGAATATATCTGGTGATCTTCTAAAAAAGGACATTGAAACCAGAAACCATTCTATATGTGTAATGATGCATTTTTTCCATGAAATCAAAATCTTGGAATGCTGGTTAGATAGAAAAGTGGACAACATCTTGGAATATGGATATGTCAGCTTCCACACCAACACTTGGATCATTGGTATAAAAGTCTTAATAAGAGCATGCTAACACTTTTTCCCTAAATTCATAACAAAAACTCATAAAAGGAGAAAATGAAAATCACCATCCTAGTTTCCAACCAACTATGATAACACATTTTCATGACCTGAACTGAAGGGTTGTGAGATATAACTCCATGATTATTTCCTTTAATAGGTCTGGTGTTCGTGACCAATTCCATGTCCTCACATCAAATGCATTGTATTTATTAACCAAATATAATTTTACACATTCACAAATCCCTAAGACCATAAAATTCTAAAATGTAGAAAAATTCATAAAAATACATGAATTAATATTTAATACAAAAATTAATATATGAAAAAATGTAATGGAAAGAATAAGAAGGGTCCAAATATATGACAACCAAAATTGGAAATAATGTTTAACCTGCTTAGAAATATAGGACTCCTATTAACGAACCACTAGTATACAACATAGTCTATCTGACCAAAACATTGTTCTACATATCCCCAATCCTCAAAGAACATCATAAAAAGGTCTTATGAAACTATATGTAATGATTTGTGTGGGAATATCCCATAATGGGTTCTGTATAATAAAACACTTTAAGACACGCTTAAAACGCCACAAATAATGCATCAACAATAGTCATCTCAAAAACATAGCTATATAAAACTAGATATATGATATAATGGTATGAATAGATAACCCAAATATAATATAGAAATTTTTATGAGTAAAAAAACGTTACCAACCGCTTTCAGATATAGATCCTCTTGAGGGTTTCTGATAACACTTTTCAAAGAGGAACTTCTCCTAGAGCTACAATGCCACTAACAACACTCATCCATGAGGACACGCTATTCTCATCTATCCAAGAAGTATCATAAAGGAAAATAAAAATATCCATACATGATATAGACTCTATTGGAAAAATACCACATAAAAAAGGACAAATATTGATACACATATAAGGGTCAACTCTCAGGGGCCATGGATGGGATTCCAGACATTACTTGAATCCTCTTTCCAGAGTGGTGGGAAACTCCTCTTTATCTGATGGTAATTCCAATAACTCAAATCCTACTTAAGGAGAAAACAATTAAATGATTATCCCTATATGAATTTTTTAGGGATACATGATCAGCTAATCTTAGCGTCTTTAGTTTTTGCTAGCTAAAATGACTATCTAGAATAAGGGAACTCACCCAATTCTCACTGATCAAAAATATGATGAAGAGGAGTAAACATATATGAAGATAATGGGATGTTAAGTAGAAATATAATTGGAATATAACAAGGGAACACACACAACTAATATTTTTATATGAAATCTAACACATGCTCAAAAAGAACATGAACTGGGAAGAAGGAAGACTCCAACATATCATTGAAGGAGGACATGAAATCTTGTTTGGGGTACATTACATGTCTCTCAAATACTAACATTTCTCCTGAATGAAATACATATGGAATTCCCTTTTACAAAATATAAAAAATTTCCAATGGGTACAAAACATATTGATGTTCCTGTGGAGCTCAAAGTGCACTCTTCCAATTCCCATTTACACTTGACTATGCTTGTGTTCTTCGATGTGTCTTAGTACATGTCATTTCCCATGTACGAGTGAATTTCTCCTCCCATATGCCTCACAAAAGTGTGGTGTGTGTGAACAGATAGCCACCTATATATATTCCCCATGTACATTACAATCCATCATCAACTTGTTGCATGTTATGTGACTTCGAACACAAGAGATGTAACAAAAAATGTCCTCCTGGGTGTGTACCCACTATACATGCTAAGAATGTGGGATAAGGATTACAGGACATGTCGTATGTGTCAAATGGAATGTGATAATTATCACTACATTGAAACCATAGTGATGGATAGAGGGGACTACACTGTGTTTGTTCTAAGGAATACATGCCATATAGTTGGTCATTTTGATGAAATCCACCTTTGTTCATCCATCCTTACCCAAACCAACAACAACCACTGATTTTTCTTGAAATCAGGTTGTAGGTCACAAATATAGGATTGAATGAAAACCATCTCCATCATTGGTCATACTCCAGTTGATGGTGGTCTCTAGGTAATAAAAATCTATAGAGACCATTTCTTTTACTACATTAGTAGTACATAGCATTCTCAGGATACTTAAGATATCATAAAAATAGGAACGCAAAGAACATATTAGTTTGGTAACTTTGTAAAAATGGAACAAAAATCATCTAACTGAGTGAAATATCATGATTTTGTCCCAAAATTATATTCCACATTGATATTTATACTTAAAATCATTTCATTATAACATGGGGAAGCTAAAATAATGAATCTGGTGAGGTCAAATTCTCTATAAGGGTAAATAAAGGAAATGTGAATGCATATCATGAACAAAATGGTATGAGAACATGATTATGAGCATTAGAAGATCCTACCGTGCATATAAAAAATCATAAACTGTAATAATGGAATAAGTATTGACACTTCATAAGACATGAATCATAAGGAAAATGAAGAACATGAGCCACAAAATCATAATATAAGAATAAGGATTAGAATTGTTTCAGACATAAAAGAATATAAATCTCCCATATCAATGTGGCCAGACATGGAATTTGTAACATGGTAGTATTTTCTAAATCACATGTCTACCTACGTAAGGATTGGGATTTTCTCCCATGAAACCTCATTTTTTGGCTTCAGATTCCCTCTAATGCATTCTATAGTTTTAGGGTTTGGATTTCCTCCTGTGTACCCTCTTATTTTGGGATTTGGATATCCCTTAGTGTACCCACATGTTTTAGGCTTCTAATACCCTACCATGTACCCCTTTATCATATAAAACATTTATCTTTACTCAATTAATTATAGGGAGATATAGGCCCCACCAATCTAATAATTAAATCACACATACATGTTCCAAAAATTGATAAAAATCATATCATAACCCATGAAATGAAATTATTTTCCTAAAAATTTAATCATATTATTACCGTCAGAAAAGAGAGAAGTTCCATAATCATTCCATCAAAATCATAACTCATGAAAATAAGTAGTTTTAAAAATCATAAAACTCATGGAAGAGAAATGGTTGTCAAATTAATAATTCTAAAAAAAACAAAAAACATTCATGATATATTATTAATGGAAACATTAGATAATTTCTCAGAATAATGTGAGTAACATTAGGATATTTCAACTTAGATAGAAAATAAATATTTTGAAAACATTTCATCATAAAACTATCATTTATTCATTAAAATAGGCTGTTTAAAACATAAATTTTTTTGGAATCAATTATCTTTAACATAAACCTGAATGCTTCTAATGAAATCTGTGAAAACCATTTGTTATCATTTTTTATTTAAAACATATAAAAATAGTGGTTGAAATCTATTTGATAAAAAAATTACTAAAAAAACAAATAAAAGATCTTTAAAAAGTTTTGAAATCGATTTCATTGAAAATAATATTAAAACTTATAAATAAGTAATTAAAATCATTTTAAGACCATATTATTGTGAAAAATATAATCCATGTATGTAAATGTTTGGAAAACAATTTCCCTGTGAGATTATAAATGAATCTGGAAATCATTTCAAAAAATAAAATTCATTCAATGAATAGTTTTTCAATGAAATATTACTAATTATCATACCATTTTGTTACCTTGAACTGGAAATTTTCCACTTTTTCTAAGTCCCATTTCGGTCAAAAATCCATAAAAATAGTTTTCATGGGTTTACTGTAGGTTTCATGACATGCGCACATCATGTACCTAATGTACACACTATGTAATTGGAGATGGTTTCAGGTCATAAATGGGAAGGTCACCCTGTGAATTGGGACACACTGTGTACCATAATTACACGTCATTTATGTGATAAATATTGAATTTATAACCCGAGATGATGGGTTTTCGGCATACTAATCCATCCTTGTCTATATATCGCGACCCTATGGTAAACATCATGACTCAACTCGTGCCCAGCTTAATGTCACATGTTTGGCTATTTTTCTCAGTCCATTTCATTACAAATTTCATGGTTCTCGACCAAGAGTAGTTCTTGTTCGTTTTTTAGAGACAAAACTACATCCAGATTGAACCAAATGTCTTGGGATCTTCATTCATCTAGCAGGGTGATTTCCGTGTACGTGTTCCCCCTCATTATTCAAGTTCCTCTCTACCTCTCATCTTGGGTATTCAATGTATTACCTTTATATTGGTGGATCCATGTCTGGTGGTGTTGGATAACGATACTAGGTCGAGTTTTTTGGTCTTCTACACCACCATTCTCATTGATGGGTGTCGTTGCAAGTGTCATTCGTTGAAAAATAGGTTGCTGGTTCCATCAGTATTTTCCAAATTGATTACCATAGAATTTATTGATTTATTTAAATTAATTATTTAAATTAAATTTATTAATATTTATTTCAATTGCTTTGGTAACAACACAATTCCAATGAGATTGAGGATATGAAATTGTTTTGGCACAGAAATTCTGAAAACCCCCAATTCAATTCTATTGGGGTGGGTGAATGGAAAGTGGATGATTTACATTATTTAATTTAGATTATGTATTTCATGGAATTGTTTTCAATTAAATTTTTTAATTTAATATTGAGTATTAATTTCAAAAAGGGTAGAAATAGATTTTAATGGATTTCAAACTCATGAAAATGACTTTAAATAATTTTATTTAAACCCAGTGTTTTTATATTATCAAAAAAGGCATGTTTTTCATAAAATCTATATGGGTTTAAAATGGAAAGAAATAATAATTTTTTAAAATTGTAGAATGGAATTGATTGTATTTTAAGTAGTCTTAAAATAGTTCACCATCATGTAAGATAACATGAAATCCTTTGGTAGATAATGAGTTATTTTGATACACTCTACGCAATGACAACATTCTAAGACATACTTGTGTTGGGTCGCAACCCTTATAGGTTGGAAACAAGTCTCCTATGGCCAATGTCGTAGGGAAGGGTGTATACTATTTTTGTTGAGTTCACATAGAGATTTTGGAATACTATAGCTGGTTAATACAATCATACCTCTTGGAATATGACCATGTTTCTTACTTGTTAATTTATATTTGAGATATAAATGTATACCAACGGTTGCTGGAACTGCTTTACATGCCTACTAAATTTATATATACTATTTTATATAAATTTATTACTTTACCCATTTTTAGAGACATTCCATCTCTTGTAAAGTAAACATGTTATTTAATTTAATTTTACATCATATCGATACAGTTTATCATGTTTTGTTTAAATATACTTTGGAATTACCAAACCTGATTATTTTGGAAATTAAAATCTATTGTATGGATAATATATATTTGGAATCTATTATAGAATCTTTCGTGAAATCCTACTAGGTTTATGCTGAAACCCAACATTTTACATTGGGTGATTGTAGAATCCCTTCATCCAGGCTAGTGTAGTGATTAGGGATATCTTATAGGTGGACCTAGCTGATGAGCATTGGATGTGGTGAGTTGTGTCCATAGGGAACATGGGGCTATTTTCCTATTTAGTACTTTACGTAGGAGTACATTTGATTTTATGCCTCTCTATATTGTTGTACAATTATTTCTAGTAGAGTTTTCCTTTTTATGTTCATACTATATTTTATTTTTCACTTCCACATTCTTATTGAGAACATCATTCCCACTTGTATGATGTACGTTTCTAGGTGCCAGTCGTTATACCGTGGTAATCAGAAACACCCTTTGGGACATGTTAGTTTCGGCTCGATTATCAGGTTACTATGGTACTTCGGATGGTCCATGTAAAATTGGTATCATATGAGGTTATTGATCTTCCTTTTTCCTGAAGTTGGTATGCATATTCAAACTCTAGATGGGACTTATGAGGTAGTTTCTATGGAGTGTTGGGATATATAACACTACAATGAACCTTAAGTCACCATGGGTGGTTATGGAAAGATATTTTTTGGATTAGTTATAGTCTTTTCACTATAGAAATTTGGATAGGTTGAAATCTAAATCGGTTTGGTCCCTTATATTGAGAATATATTCTCTTTCTAATCTTTTTGAGGGTTAATATAATTTTATCCTTTTATCTGAAGATAGTGTGTAACATCATAACTCTGAGGAGTGGAGAGAATAAATATAGGAAAGGTATATTTATAAACTTTGGCACACAAATCTAGTTGTTGACCTGAATCTAGTAGAAATAATTGTGTGCACTATCCATGCTCTAGGATATGCATCACCTCGAGTACCCGATCAGGCTCCAGCTATAGATCCTCAGGGGTATGTTCCTTGGAGTCATTCTCAATAGTTTCTTCTTGAGAATCCACCAGTCTTCAAAGGATCCACTGATACTCAACATGATTATAAATGTTTGGGAAGTATATAATGTTTGTTTGAGTTCATAGAGACACCAGAAGTGACCAGGGTGATGTGTGCCACCTTCATGATTGAGAGACCGAGAAAGAGGTGGTGGGACATGATTATGATGGCAGGGAAACTTGATTTATTAGAATATAAAGACATCAAAGATCATTTCGACTATTATTTCTATCCATTTTAGATAGTATTGGATAAGGATGTAGAGTTTTTCAAGATCCACTAGACCATTAAAACATTGAATATGAATTCAAATTACTATTATGAGATAGTGCAGTTTTCTCTTGAGATTTTATCTACTGAGAGGATGAAGGCTCGATGGTTTGAGTTGGATCTTTGTTAAGATATTTTTTCTCAAGTTTTCTGGTTAAAGATACCCACTTATTATGATTTGTTGGATATGGAGATTATGGTTGAGGTGGACTTGGATGGAATATGAGGTTTGATATGAGTTTTTTTATCCCAGTGCTACTGTTTTTTCATTCAAAGGAAAACAAAAGCATGATGATCCACATGGTAGCTCTCGATGGATGATTCATATATACCTCCTTCTTATCCATGAGAATTTTCCTTTAATTTCTAATAGAATGGAATCCCAAGACGTTCTATGAGGGTTTTCACATAGGCACCTAAGAACTGTTTCTCATGCGGACATTCTGGACACTTATAGGAGTTCTACCATTACTTATCTACCAAATGTAGTGGGGCAAGATCATCATCTCTTCTTAACACTACAGGAAAATCAAATGCTTCACATTCAAAATGGTTCCAGCCACATGGATATAGAGTTATGCTTCTTCACGCAGTGGAAGAGTCTCTTGATGAAGTAGACAGGTGTCCGACGACTGTGAGAGGTACCATTAAAATTGTGTCTTCATTAGTGACTATTCTTTTGGGTACTGGTACATTTAACTATTTTATTTCAACCCATATTGGTAACCTTCTTAATATTCCTATTGAGAAACTATCTTATTCAGTGGATATTACTACACCCCTTTGTACAATGAAAGAGCAGGGTCTCCAAAGCCCTACCACCCTCGGATCTCTAAAATAAGTCGATCTAGCTTGTAGTTTCATGGTTTTAGATATGATATCTCTTGACTCCATATTTGGTATGTATTTCCTCATTTACAAAAAATCTGAAGTTGACTGGTATCTTTGATGGGTCTACATTACTACACCCAGTGGTGTGCCCCTTGTTTTTCAAGGAGAATGGGACCCAAGGTTGAGCAGAGCAGGACCATATTATCCAGAATTGGGCAATGTGATATCAGTGTTTACTTTTGACATAGTTCCAGATCCAGTGGGTGATGATCTTCCACCAGTTGTTTCCGAGCATTCTGATGTGTTCCCTTAAGATTACTCGGGTCTCCCACTGATATGAGAGGTTGAGTTTTCTATTGAATTAATTCCCAATAGTCAACCAGTCTCAATCCCCTCTTACAACATGGCACTAGCTGAGCTGAAACATATGAAGTCTCAGTTGGAAAGAATTCTTGAGAAATGCTTTATTCATCCAATTTAGTCACCATGGGATGTTTTGGTTCTCTTTAATAAAAAGGAGGATGGTTCTCTTTGCATATGTGTCTATTATCGAATGATCAATCGAGTTACAATAAATAAAAAATATTAATTTCCATGATATGATGACATGTTGGATCATATAAAAGTGTCAAAGTGGTTTTCAAATTTTGATCATTGATTTAGTTACCATTAGTTGAAGATAAAATTATATGATATTTTTAAAACCGCATTTCAGAGCAAGTAAAATCACTTTGAGTACCTTGGTATTACCTTTGGTTTAAAAAATTCACCTATAGTATTAATGGATTTAATGAACAGAACATTCCACGAGTATCTGGATACCTTTTTGGTAGTCATTTTGGATGAAATTATTTTCTACTTCTTGTTTGAGGAGGACCATGTGCAGCATATGAGAAAAATTATGATCCTGATAAGAAATCACCACCTTCATTCCAAGCTTTCGAGGTGTTATTTTTGGATTCGATAAGTGATATTATTAGGGAATGTGGTGTCTGAACTGGGTGTATTAGTTGATCCTCGGATGTTGAATGTTGTTATGATGTGGGAGCAACAACGAAATGTCTTCGAGATATGTATCTTCTTGGGATTAGTTGGATATTATTGTAGGTTCATTAAGGACTTCTCAATTTATTCTTTATTGATGACTGCTCTAACTCAGAAGGTGATGAAGATTCTTTGGGATGATAAATGTCAGAGTTATTTTTTTTGAGATTAAATGTGTTTTTTACAATTACCCGACCCCAGTCAACCATATTCGGTGCATTATTACATAACATTGGCATGATCACAAAAGATCTAGTCTCAAAATACCGATTATTATAGTAGAGTTGGAAACACTAGACACATTCATAAAGTATACATTACATCATAAAGTGAAAAACTACAACAACATATTGTCTTCATATCCCCTCATAATATCCATGCAGGTCATTCATAAAATACTTCATCACATCCTGGGAAAAATAAAACGTTGAAATGGGTGAGCTCAGATGCTCAGTAAGGATAACAATATAGCGGAATCTTTCATAAATAAACATAAACATTTAAGGAAATGTATAACTAAAACAAAATCCTTTTAAACATGATCTTCAGCATTATATGGAAAAGATAAAATGAAATAATTCCATTTAATTATTCATGTGGATATTCTACTAGTCAAATAATCAATGCAACATCAATAACCACTTTCATAATGATGGAATGAATAATGCCAGACTGTCATAACCACATAGTCAAGGCCTTATGCCAAGACTACAAATAATATTTTTCCAAGGCCTTGTGCCAAGACACTATTTTGTCTCATGAGACCTACCGATGCATTGAGGAGCTATAGCGGGCTCCACCCATCACTTATTAAGTCCAATGCATTCCTCATATGAACAGGTTTAAACATAACATAGACATTCGTATTAAAACTGGCATATGAAATTTCAATAATTTATACATAAACCATGAACTGTATAAAAATAACACATACATAGTCAAACATATCACAAAACATTCAATACAATAAGGAATTTTTGTATCATAATAAATCAGCTTCAAATAAGATTAAAATCCATCAAAGGTTGTTGACATAGATGAAATCAAAACTATTTGAGAGAAATATCTCTTTTTTTTAAATCATTTAAAAGCCACATAATTAAAACATTTACTTTTAAAATAATCTTATAAGATTTTAAGGGGAGCTTCGAAAATTTTATAACGGCGGAAAATAGCCACACCCACCATATAAGTTAAAAAAAGTCATTCTTACATTAATTCTATCCAAAATGTTAAAAAAACTTTTTTGGAAAACGACGAAAAGATTCCTTTATAAATATCTTATAAAAATTAAAACAAGGGTATAAATGACATTATCCCATATTCTGTAAAATAGTAAGAATATTTTGAAATACATTTTTAAGAAACATGTATGCAGATGAAAAAGATGTCTCAATAGATAATTACAGATAAACAACCTCGGATAATGAAGATATTGTGAAATAAACCCTTACCTTGTACTTTTCCTTGGTTTAGGGTAGGTTAACCTCCTTTATAATGGTGAAATAATTGTTATTAAATTATACAAGAATCATAAACATTAATATGATATCATATATGATCTTTTAATATTGCTTTGATAATAATATATTAGTATTATCGTCGTTTTTGGTGTTAACCTAGTCATTTTCTTTTATATATTTTGTTACGTATGACGTGTTTGTTAAGGATAGGTTGTATCTTATTAATATACAGAATTATATCAAGTCCTTAAACATTATTTTTAATCATTAAATTACAATTGTACTTGAATGGATACGATGGGGAATGAATCTCATCGCGTTTGTGGAGACGGTAGTCCGTACGTACGCACGAGCAAAAATATCATTCTTTTGATATTAAAATAATATATAATTAAGTGGTGTATCATATATAAAGAATAATTATCATGTTATATTTATTATTTACTTGAATTACAAATTATTATTATACCCATCAAAATAATAATGTATTGAATAACAATTACACCACGACATGGAGACGGTAAGCCGTACGTACGCACGTATGGTGACATGTCAGTCATGGGATGGATAGAATACTGAATATGGTTGTAACATATTTATAATAACATAAAATTATATAAGAGATAATGGAGTTATTATTTTAGAATGGAAATAACAATGAATGAATAAGTTGAAGAAGAAAGGAACTTGAAAGAGGGTGGTGAAAACATTACCTCTTCATCAGGTTCTTCCTTTTGATTTGATCAAAAGGGCTCTATAAAATGGATTTCTGATAAAAATAATGCTTCTATGATTTTTTTTGGGAAGTTGGGAGGACATTTGGATAGAGTTTGGCCGATCCAAAGGGCTTTTAAGGTGTGAATTAGGGAGAAGGGGGAGTTCCCTTTTATAAGAGGGGTGAGGGGCTCTTTTGAAAAACCGAGAAATATTATTTTATAATAAATCCATATTCGGTTTCTAATGTCTCCAATGTGGATTATTTAAAGGGTTTGGTGGGGATAGGTAGAAAACAACTCAACCAATAGGTTTTATACATGTATGGGTCACATTATTAACCTTATCTTTTAGTTTTAACTCTTAGTTAATTAGTTTGACATTTACCATGTCTCTTTGTATTTTTATATTATATAGTTAATAATCATACAATATACCTCCAAAAGACCCCCAATTGGTCACTTAATGATAAAAATATCATGATAAAAGTCCTTTTTCCGAACCTTATATTTTTAGGAATATAATATGAATTAAAAATATAATATTGTTTTTAAAAACTCTCTTATGTCAAATTTGACACTATTTGGAATTTAATTTTTGTGAAAATCATAACAGCATGATTACTTCGAAAAAAGATAATTAAATACATAATAACATGTAATATTATTCTATAAAATTAGTGTAATTCATAAAAAGTCTAAAATTACATGTATTTGGATATTTATAATATCAATTATTTTAATATTTCATTAATTCAGTAATTACTGTATCACCATTGTGTCATAAATAAATTAAATTATTTAATGTCTAAAAATTATAAATAAAATACATTTATATAAGAATGATTTTTATATTTCTAATGAATATTTACAATCTAATTTATCTTAAGTATAGTCCTATATTAAAAATGTTTAATAATTAAACATTGATTTTAACTCTTTTAACTCTTCTTTCAATTAAATAATAATAAATGTCCTAATCTAATCTAAGTGGACTTAAAATGATAATATATTATTCCAAAGGTTGTTTTTTGTCGAGATAAACTTTTCCAATAGTATTTAGATTTTGTTAAGGTAATATTAATTTCATTTGTACCCATAATTACCCTATTTACTTTTAACCGTTGTAAATAAAAGTAAAAAGTTACTATTCACCAAAAATTATTTTTATCTTATTGAACCACATTTTACTCCTTGATTTTAACCGTGTCTCTTGGATTTTATAAATTCCACTCACAGAAGCGGTAAAATTAAGTTTTATGTGAATTTTCAAATTCTCCTAGGAGGTGGGTAAATGACGGTGAAAAGTTCAATAAAATTTTTATATATCTAAAATTATTCTATACTAATTCCAATGAATTAAATTGAAATTTTATAGGTATTATGTATCTATTTTTACCTTAAATAAATTTAAATAAAATAAATAATTATTTAAATAAAAATTTGGTTCTAAACTATAACTCGGTGTTTTTTCACTATTCATAAGAAATTGAATGTTTTCAAAAAATACCAAAAAATTGACCCTAAGATAATTTTGATATTCCAATTCCAAAAATGAAGTCTACTTTGAATGATAAAATTTATAAAATTTCAAAAAATGGGTATTACTATTCATAACGGCTAGTTTGATTGGTTGCGGTGTGTGTTAGAACTCGAAGTTGCGTACAACACACTGTACTGTATTATTTAAAGAGAAGCATACCGCTGATGCTTGGGGTGTTACATTCTCTCCTCCTAATAATTTCTTCCTCGAAATTTTTCGAATATTACTGCATAAAAAGACTCGCGTGGTTCTTCATCATATGTTCCTTGGGTTCCCACATTGCCTCTTCCATCTAATGGTTTCTCCATAGAACTTTTACCAGACGAGTCGTCCAGTTTCTCAACACTTGTTCTCTTGTATCAAGAATCCTGATGGGCTCTTCTCAATAAGACAGATCAGGTTCCATTTCTAATTCCTCATAGGTGGGTACATGCATTGGGTCATGCATGTATTTTCTCAACAGTGATACGTGGAACACATCGTCAACTTTGGAGAGACATGGATGCATTTCCAAATGATAAGCTACAGCCCCAATTCATTCTAGAATTTCAAAAGGTCTGATGTACCTGGGACTCAATTTACCCTTCTGACCAAAACGTATAACTCCCTTCCATGGAGATACCTTCAAGAAAACATGATCTCCCACCTGAAATTTCAAATCCTTCCTTCGGTTATCGGCATAACTCTTCTGCCTACTTTGAGCTTCTTTGACATGGTTTTGGATTACCTTTACCTTTTCCATCGTTTCCTCCACCAGTTCTAGGCCTAAAAGTTTTCTTTCACAAATGTCATCCCAAAATGTTGGTGCGCGACATCTCTTTCTGTATAACGCTTCATATGGTGCCATCCAAATACTTGAATGCTAGCTATTATAATAGTAAAATTCTACCAGAGGTAAATATTGATCCCACGTACCCTGAAAGTGAAGTGAGTAAGATCTCAACATGTCTTATAAGGTTTGAATAGTCTGTTATGATTGTCCGTCTGTTTGAGGGTGGTAGGCAGTGCTCAAACAAAGTGCAGTATCCAAGGCCTTTTGAAGACTCTTCCAGAATCTTGAAGTAAAACATGGATCACAATAAAAAAAATCGATAGGGGTACTCCATGAAGTCTCAGAACTTCATTAATATATATCGTTGATAGATATTCAAGTGGTAAATCTTCCCTTATAGCAAGAAAATGTGCTGACTTGGTAAGATGATCAACAATGACCCATGTTGCTTTGTTCATTCTAGTAGTTTTTGGTAGTCCCATGACAAAGACCATCATGATATTATCCCATTTACACTCAGGTTTGGGAAGAGGTTTCAAGAATCCTCCATGCTGTTTCCTTCCAGCTTTCACTTGTTGAAAAACCATACATCTTGACACAAAATCAGCAATCTCCCTCTCCGTGTTGTCCCACCAAAAATTTTCCTACAAATCTCAATACATCTTGGTGCTCCCAGGGTGTATAGATAAATTTGAACTATGAGAATCGTCTAACAATTCCCTTTCTAGATCAGGTATATCGGGAACACAAAGTCTCCTCCCAATTTTCAAAATTCCATCTTCACACACAAAGTCAATCAATATCCCATCATTCATGGAATTAATATTCGTTTGAAACTCTTCATCATCAATATGAGAACTCTTAAAACTTTTTATTGATGATGGTTTGGAAACCATTTGAAAAAGTATCGATGTTTCACCTTCCATGGTGATTCCCATATCCATCTTTACTAGATCCATGAAAATAGTATCCCTCTCAACTCTCATCTTGTTCAAAACTCCATGATCTTTTCTACTCAAGGCATCAGCCACCTTATTTTCCTTCCCCAGGTGGTAGTGTATTGTGCAATCACGATCCTTGAGTAATTCAAGTCATCGCCTTTTCCTCATGTTGAGTTATTTCTATGAAAAAATATACATCAAACACTTGTGATTAGTATAAATCTCACTTTTTTCACCATAGATATAATGTCTCCATATCTTCAAATCAAATATTATAGCAGCTAACTCAAGATCATGAGTAGGATAGTTTTGCTCATGAATTTTCATTTGTCATGATGCAAAGGCAATAACCCTATCATTCTGCATAAGGACACAACCAAGTCCTATATTTGAAGCATCAATGTAAATAACAAACCCATCATTCACCGATGGTAGAGTCAATATAAGAGCATTGACTAATCTTTTCTTCCATTATTCAGAACATTCCTCACAATTTTTTGTCCAAAAAAATTTAACCCCTTTACGTGTGATCTTAGTTAATGGGTTAGCCAATTGGGAAAAGTTCTAGACAAAATGCCGATAACAACATACTAAGACAATAAAACTGCGTAACTCGGTTATACTGGTCGGTGCTGGCCATTCTTGGATTTCTCTTTTCATAGAAGGATCAACAGAGATTCCATATTTGGAGATAATATGGCCAAAAAAATGAAATCTCTTGAAGCTAGAATTCACAGTTGCTAAACTTTCCATGTAATTCATGTCTTCTAAGAGTCTTCAGGATAATGCGCAAGTGATTTTCAGGATCTTTGTAGCTTTTGGTATATACCAAGATATCATCAATAAATACCACCACAAATTCATCGAGATATTCCTTGAAAACTCTATTCATTAGGTCCATGAATACATAGGGTAAATTAGTCATCCCAAAAGGCATTATTGTAAACTCGTAATGCCCGTACTTGGTTCGAAATGTTGTCTTCGGAATAACTTCCTTCTTCACACACAACTGATGGTATCCAGATCGAAGTTAAATCTTTGACAAATATTGAGCCCCATGCAGTTGGTCAAATTAATCATCAAAGTGAGGTAGCAGATACTTGTTCTTTATTGTTATAGCATTGATCTCCCTGTAGTCAATGCATAACCTCATAGATACATCTTTATTCTTAACAAAAAGGATTGGGGATCCCCATAGAGAAATTCTAGGGTGAATAAGTCCCTTATTACTCAATTCCTCTAGTTGTTTCATTAGTTCCACTAATTCCACAGTGGCCATTCTCTAAGGGGTCTTGGATTCGGGCCTTGAACCTGGAATTAAATCAATGGAAAACTCAATTTCTCGTTCTGGAGGATATCCAGGTAAATCTTCCGGAAACACATCTACATATTCTTGCACAATGGGTGCATCCTCTATATGAAAATTCTTTTCATCACCAATAGTTATTTCATTCTCTTCCTCTCCAATAATTGATTTTAGTTGAGCTATTGGGGGTGGATCTAGATAAGAATTAGGTGGTGAAGATTCTGCTCTAAAGATAAGGTGTTCCTTATCATCCTCATCAAAAATCATAGCATCCTTATTCTTACAATAACTCTTCACATCATGGTCCAAAAGCTAATCCATACCGAGTATTATATCAAAATAAAGCAAAGGTATGATTATTTGAGCAATAGATGAAGAAAATTTATGTGCTCTAATGGGAATAGTTCCACATAACATTGTAGCAATGATACTTTCCTTAGGAGTTTTAACTGAAAACTCCTTAGTTAAATAAAATTGTAAATATCTAATTTTCATAGCAAACCGGGAAGAAACAAAACAATCCAATGATCCAGAATCATATAAATCATAGGCTAAACTTGAGGAAACGATTAAATTACCTGCCACTACGTATTTTGGAGCTTCTACCTCCGCTGTAGTGATAGAATAAGCTTGGACCTGATCCCTTGGACTTTTCTGAAGTAAGTTCCCCTGACTCTTAGAACATTCATTTTCATAATGTACCATCTCCCTGCAATTGTAGCATTGAACATCAGTAGCTTCTTTCTTCCACTTGAAATCACGATCTTGGTGGCCTTTTTCACCACACTTGTAACAAACTCCCATTACCTTCAAGTAAGTACCAGGTTGTTTCTTCCCACATTTACTGCAGGATGGATATTCAACTTTTCCCTTCTTCCCCTTATTTCCATTCCCAGAGTGATCATCAGTTCTCTTCTTCTCTTGCTTTTCTTTAAAGTCGTATGACTTAGAGAATTTCTTTTCTATCTTGATAGCACATGAGACAATTTCTTCGTATGACGATAAGGATCATGTGACTAATTCTTGATGAATAAATGGTTTTAACCCATCAAAGAAACGATCAATCTTACTCCGTGGGTTACGTATATAATCTGTTGCATTCCTAACTAACCTTGTAATGTTAGATTCATAATTTGCGACATTCTCATCCTCCTTTTGTCTCAGACTTAGAAATTGTCTTTCCATATCTGCTCGATGGACACAAGGAAAGTATTTTTCAAAGAAAATATCTTAAAACCCCATCCATTCCATATTTGATACATCATCATCTTCCTTTATATTTTGAATCAATGACCTCCATTGATCAGCATCTCCAGTGAGGCGGTAAACTTCCATGTAAACGTTTTCCCTATCACTACTCCCCAAGGCCTGAAATATTTTCTCTATAGAACATATCCATTTCTCAGCTACCAATGTATTTTTTCTCCCATTTAATGTTGGTGGCTATTGCCTCATGAAGCGATCTAACATTGATCATCCACGCTACGGATCAGGGTGCTCCATACGGGTAAGGTTATTATTCACAACCTGAGTGAGTTGTCCCAGTATAGTGATTAGCTGATCTGCACCAATTGCATCACCAGCTCTACTATAATTATCTTGAGCAGGAGGGAAATCCCTACATGGAGTGCGTTCACTGATACGGTTTCCATTTCTTCCACTAGGCGCTATTTCTAAAAAATGGCATAAACTAAATCAATTTATGAATAAAAATACATAATTCAAAACTTGTGAAACACTAAACATGAATTGAACAGTTTATGGATATAATCCATAATCATAAAAATGTTTTCTTTGAGGAAGAATATACTCATAGACCCTTCATAATTGTTTGTAATGAAAATGAGAATTATCCTAAGCATATCCCCCGGGAGTGTCGTAACCAAGAGTGCAACAATGCCCGTTGTCGTGCACCAATTCCCATTCGAGTCTATCTCAAAGCGGTGTTTTCGGGTTTTACCCCTAGGTAAATCTATTCTAGAGCCACCTCTACCTGCTCGTATCTAGAAAGGATGTATTTCTCTAAAAACTCACAAAATATCTACAATTCCAAAATTCTAGGAAGTTCTTCTACACTAATCCTAAATGTTCATCTTAGTTCTGCGTGCTCTAATCAGAGTTTATCTAAATCTAGCTTCCAAGGTTTTTACTGAACTTTCTCAGATACCAACTGTAATGCCCCAACCCCAGTTACCCAGAGTTGGTGCATTATTACAAAACATTGGCATGATCACAAAAGATCAATTCTTGAAATACCGATTTGTTTATTAGCCTTAGAAACACTAGAAACATTCATAAAGTTTACATTACATCATAAATTGAAAAACTATAACAAGATATTGTCTTCATATCCCCTCATACTATCCCTGTAGGTCATTCATAAAATACTTCTTCAAATCCTGGAAAAAATAAAACATTGAAAGGGGTGAGCTCAGATGCTCGATAAGTATAAAAATATAGAGGAAGGTTTCATAAATAAACTTAAACATTTAAGGCAATGTATAAATAAAACAAAAGCCTTTTAATCATGAACTTCAGTATAATATGGAAATGGTAAAATCAAATAATTCCATTTACTTATTCACATGGATATTCTACTAGTCGAATAATCACATGAAATATCAATAACCACTTTCATAATGATTGAATGCATAGTCATAGACTATCATAACCACATAGTCAAGGCCTTGTTCCAATACTACATATATGATTTTGCCAAGGCCTTGTGCCAAGACACTATTTTGTTTCATGAGACCTACCAATGCATCATGGAGCTATAGCGGGCTTCACCCATCACTTATTATGTCAAATTCATTCCTCATTTGAATAGGTTTAAACATAACATAAACATTCGTCTTAAAACTAGCATACGAAATGTCAGTACTTTCTCCATAAACCATGAATTGTATAAAAATAACACATCCACACTCAAAAATTTCACAAAACCTTCAATACAATATTGAAGTTTTGTATCATAATAAATCAACTTCAAATAAGATTAAAATCCATCAATGGATGTTGACATAGATGAAATCAAAACTATTTGAGAGAAATATCTGTTTTTTTGAAATAATTTTAAAGCCACATAATTAAAACATTTACATTGAAAATATTCTTATAAGCTTATAAGGGAAGTATCAAAGATTTTATAACGGCACAAAATAGCCGCACCCGCCGTATAAGTTAAAAAAAGTCCTTCTTACCTTAATTCTGCCGAAAAGGTTAAAAAGGAACTTGTTTAGAAAACAACGAAAAGATTCCTTCATAAACTTCTTATAAAAAGTCAAACAAGTAAATAAATTACTTTATACCATATTTTGTAAAATAGTAATAATTTTTTGAAATACATTATTATGAAACATGGATGTGGATGATAAAGAGGTCCCAATAGATAATTACGGATAAACAACCTCGGATAATGAAGAGATTGTGAAATAAACCCTTATCTTTTACTTTTCCTTGGTTGATGGAAGGTTAACCTCCTATATAATTTTGATATAATAACTATTAAATTATACAATAACCATATACATTAATATGATATCATATATGATCTTTTAATATTTCTTTGATAATAATATCTTAGTATTATCATCTTTTCGGATGTTAACTTACTTGTTTTCTTTTATATGTTTTGTTACGTAATACTTGTTAGTTATGGATATTTTGTCTATTATTCATATACAGAATGATATCAACTACTTAAACATTATTTTTAATCATAAAATTACAATTATACTTGAATGGATATGATGGGGAATGAATCTTATTGCGTTCATGGAGATGGTAGTCTGTACGTACGCATGAGCGACAATATCATTCTTTTGATATTAATATAATATATAATTGGGTGGTGTATCATATATAAAGAATAATTATCATGATATATTTATTATTTACATGAATTACACATCATTATTATACCCATCAAAATAATAATAAATTGAATAACAATTACACCATGACGTGGAGACGGTATGCCGTACGTACGCACGTATGGTGACATGTCATTCAAGGGATGGATAGAATACTGAATATGGTTGTAACAAATATATAATAACATAAAATTTTATAGGAGATACTACAGTTATTATTTTATAATGTAAATAACAAAGAAAGAAGAAGTTGAAGAAGAAAGGAACTTGAAAGAGGGTGGTGAAAACATTAACTCTTCTTCGGGTTCTTTCTTTTGATTTGATAAAAAGGGCTCCTTAGGATGGCTTGATGATAAAACTAAGGCCTCTAGGTTGAATTAGGGAAGTTGGGATGATATTTGGATAGAGTTTGGCCGAGAAAAATGGCTTTTACGGTGTTAATTAGGGAGAAGGCGGAGTTCCCTTTTATAAGAGGGGTGAGTGGCTCCTTTGGAAAATCTAGAAATATTGTTTTATAATAAATCCATATTCTGTTTCTAATGGATAAAACGTGGATTATTTAAAGGGTAATGTGGGGATTGGTCTAAAATTACTCAACCAGTAGGTTTTAGGAAGGTTTGGGACACATTATTAACCTTATCTTTTATTTTTAACTCTTAGTTAATTAGTTTGACATTTACCTTGTCTCTTTGTATTTTTATATTATATAGTTAATAAACATACTATATACCTCCAAGATACCCCCAAGTGGTCAATTAATTATTCAAATATCCTTCTACAAGTCATTTGGCTGATCCTTAGATTTTTAGGAATAGAATATGAATTAATAATATAATATTTGTTTTAAAAACTCTTTTATGTCAATTTTGACACTATTTGGAATTTGATTTCTGTGAAAATAATAACAGCTTGATTACTTCTAAAAAAGTTTATTAAATAAATCCTAACATGTCATATTATCCTATAAAATTAGTGGAATTCATAAAAACTCTCAAATTACATTTATTTGGATATTTAAAATATCAATTATTTTAATATTTCTTTAATTCCGTAATTACTACATCACCATTGTGTCATAAATAAATTAAATTATTTAAAGTCTAAAAATTATAAATAAAATACAATTATTTAGGAAATATTTTTATCTTTCTACGTAATATTTAAAAGCTAATTTTTCTTATTTATAACTCTATATTTAAATTTTATTAGTAATTAAACATCGATTTTAATTCTTTTAACTCTTCTATGAATTAAATAATAATAAATGTCCTAATCTAGTCCAAGTGGACCAAAATGATAATATTTTATTCCTAAGGTTTCTTTTGTTCAACATACACTTGTCCAATATAATTATTACATGTTTTAGTTTAATATTAATATCATTTTACCCTTAATTACCCTATTTACTTTTAATTGTGGTAAATAAAGGTAAAAGGTTACTATACACCAAAAAATATTTTTATCTTATTGGACCATATTTTACTCCTTGATATTAACTGAGTCTCTCTTATTTTCAAAATTCCACTCACAGAAGTGATAAAATTATGTTTTATGTGAATTTTCAAATTCTCATAGGAGGTGGGTAAAAGATGGTGAGAAGTTCAATAAAATTTTTATATATCTAAAATTATTCAATACTAACTCAAATTAATTACATTGATCTTATATTGGTATTATGTATCTATTTTGACTTTAATAAAACTAAAATAAAAATAATAATTATTTAAATAAAAATTCGGTTTTAAATTATAACTCAATGTTTTTTCACTATTCATATAAAATTGAATGTTTTCAAAAAAATACCAAAAATTCAACCAAATCTTATTTTGATATTCCGAATCCAAAAATGAAGTCCATTTTGAAAGATGAAATTTATAAATTTTGAAAAAGTGTGTATTACTATTCATGAAGGCTAGTTGGATTGGTTGTGGTGTGTGTTAGAACTCAAAGTTGCGTACAACACACGCTACTGTATTATTCAAATAGAAGCGTACCGTGGAAGCTTGGGGTGTTACAATTTGTCTACAGTGTCGTTGTTATCTCTACTTGAAGCTGGGTAGGGATATGTGGTATTTTGTGATGCATCAGGTTATGGGTTGGATTGTGTTCTTAAGAAGGGTGATTATGTATTAAAATATGGATCTCTTCATCTTAGGGAACATGAGAAGAATTACACTACCCATATTCTGGAACATGCAGCTATTATTCACAGACATAAAATATGAAGGCATTTCCTTTTTGGAGAAATTTTTATGGTGTATTCATACCCCAAAAGCCTGAGTTATATCTTCATCCAAAAATATTTGAATCTTCAGCAGAGCCACTTAGTGGAGTACTTGTAGTCTTTCGATATTGACATCGTCTATACTATGGGGAAGGGGTATGTCATTGTTGATGCTTTGACCAGGAAACTTCCAAACTAGATAGTGAATGAATCTTCGAAAGAGCCGAATTTGTTGTCTCTCTTTGCGTAGTTTCAAATTAGATTTCATGAGGAAGGGGATGATGCTTCGTAAGATAGTGTGAATTTGATGTCCACACTTCATGAGATGCTTATTCAAGACCAAGAGTTTGATGATGAGTTTCATATCATTGTAGAATCCCTTTATGGTGGGGATATAGTTTCTGAGTGGCCAATTTCCAAAGTGGTTGTTCAATGATATCAGAACCACTTCATTGTGAAATTGATGGAAATAAAGGATGTGATGGGGGATTCTCATAATTATTAGTGGATTGTGCACCTGAGAACCACCAAAAGGTTCTATGAAAAGAGACGGTAGTTCTAGTGTCTAGGTATGAGATGTGACACTTCCAGGATTGCAACATGTTGCTTTACATGGGAACAGGTGAAAGCTGAGCACCAGAAACCTTCGGGTTTACCTCATCCACTTCCAATCCCTACTTGGAAATTGAATGAGACTTATAGGGACTTTGTAGATGAGTTTCCTTGTACCCAGATAAAGAATAATCAAATATGTGGTGTTTCAATAGGTTGACCAAGTCGGCTCACCTGATTCCCATTCGAGATGTGACCTAAGTTGAGGAGTTAGAAAATATCAACATGAAAGATATTATTTTTTTTCTTGGATTTACATCTTAAATAGTATCTGATAGGGATCCCAAGATCACTTCTCACACTTAGAGAGGCCTTTAAGAGGAACTAGGATCTCTGGTCCATTTGAGTATGGCCTACTATCCATAGTCGGATGACCAGATAGAAATATCTATTTAGATTATTGAGGATATGCTTCATTCATGTGTTATTTACATTGGCGGGGCTTGGGATGATCACTTGGGGTTGGTTGAGTTCTCTAGTAACAACAGTTACTAGTTTTCGATCATATTTCAACCTTTTAAGACATTGTATGGTAGACCTTGTAAATCTTTTTTTTTAGCTCGGAGGTCGGTGAAAGTTCTTGGGATGGATAAATCATGGTGTAGGAGATGACATCAAAGATTCAGATAATTAGTCTGAGGAAGTTGATAGCACAAATATGATATATGTCTTATGCTGATCGGCACCATATACCTTTGGAGTTCTCAGTTAGTAAAAATGTGTTTTTGAAAGTCTCACCTCGGTTGGGTCATCAACAGCTCGAGAGGAAAGGAAACTTTCTCCTCGTCTTATTAGACCTTTTGAGTATGTTGAGAAGGAGTAGAAGGTTTCATACCTATTGGACCATCCACCATAGCTAACATCAATACATAATGTGTTCCATATATCATAGTAGATAAAGTATCTATCTGATTGAACTCACATTTTGAGCTGGAGTGATATTGAGATCAAGACTGAATTATCAAAGACTGAGAATCTATTTTGGATAGTAGATTCTGAGTCCAAGGTACTCCACAAGAGGACGATACCTTTTATCTAGTTCTATAGAAGAATGGTTCTGATTCTAATGATATGTGGGACAAGGCAGCACTGATGTGATAATAGTGGCCTTATCTCATTAGCATGGATGATTTTTCATAGGATTTATGGTGACAGAATGTTTTTAGTTTGGGGAGGTTGTAACATTATGTTACCTTGAATATGTAATTTTTCACATTTTCTAAGTCCTCATTTTGTCAAAAATCATTAAAAATAATTTTTGGAGGTTTACTGCAGGATTTAGGACATGCACACATCGTGTACCGGAGGTACACGCCATGTTCATGGAGGTGGTTTCTTTTCATGAATGGTTCGGTCATACTGCTAGTCGGTACATGCAATATACCTAATTTACATGACATATATGTGATAAAAATTGAATTTTTAACCCAAGGTGATGGGTTTTTCGGCGTACTTTTCCAGTGTGGCCTAAAACTCATGACTCCGATGTACACGTCGTGACTCGACCCACTCCGAACTTACATTCAAACGTTTTGATGGTTCTCTACGTCCTTTTCATTCCAAAATACTTGTATCTCAACCTAGAGAAGGTCTGCTACGTTTTTTAGAGACTCAACTCTTTTTGGATCGAACCAATTGCTCGGGATATTCATTCTTCTTGTGGGGAGACTCCAAGGTTAGTGTTCCCCCTTTTTATTCAAGTTTATCTCTTCCACTCATCTTTTCATTTCAATGGATCATCATAGGATTGATGGATCCATGTATTGTGGTGTTGGATCTTGCTACTAGGTAGGGTTTCGAGGTCTTCAACACCTTAGTTCTCATTGATAGGTTCCATTGTGAGTGTCGTTCTTCTAAAAAGAGGTACTTGGTTCCATCCTGATTTTCCTAATTTATTACCATCTAATTGACTGATTTATTTAAATTTTTTATTTAAATTCACTTGCATAATATGTCATTCAATTTCATTGATAAAAACATAATTCCAATGAATTGGAGGATTTGAAATTTTTTTGGAACTACAATTTGGGAAAACCCCATTTCAATTGAATTGGGGCGGGATTATGGAAATTAGATGATTTAAATTATTTAATATAAATCAAGGATTTTATTGAAATTATATCAATTAAATTGATGAATTTAATTGTGAAAATAATTTTTAAAATGATTTAATTAGAATTGAATGGATTTCAAAATTATGAAAATGTCGTAAAATGATTTGATAGAAACCTTGTGGTTTTATCTTGTCTAAAAAGAATGTTTTTGAATAAAACCTATTTCTGTTTTAAATGGAAATAAATTGGCATGTTTGAAAATGTATGAATGGGAATGATCGTATTTTAAGTAGTCTTAAAATAGTTCGCCTATCATTTTTATGGGGATCTCTTTTTGGTTGTCTGTATTTTTAGCTAGGGAATTATTGAGTCTTTATTTTTGTCCTCTGGTTAATTCCCTGCTGGTGTAAGCTCATTCCACCTCGTTTTTGTAATGCAACTTTCTTGATTTTAATAAATCCTCTTAGGGGCATGAATTGGGAACCCATTTCATGTTAGCAATTTTCTAAAAAAAATAGTTCGCCCATCTTATAATAGTGCATGCATGCCTTCGGAAGTTATTATGTTATTCTGTTACAATCTACGCTACGACAACGTTGTAAAAAATATTTGTGTTGGGTTATATCCCTGATGGGTTAGTGATGAGTCTTCCTTGGCCAGTGTTATAGGGATGGTTGTATACAATATTTTCATAGTTCACATAGAGAGTAAAAAATCTTGTAGCTGGTTTATAAAATTGTAAATCTTAAGGGATGTCCATGTTTCTTGCTTGTTTATTTATATTTGATATATATATATATATATGCTAATGGTGGCAGGATCTATTTTACATTACTAATGAATTTATATAAACTTTTTCATATAAATTCTTTACTGAAGACATTATTTTAAAAATATTACATATCTTGTTAAGTAAATCATGTTATTTAAATGAATTTTCCATTATATCGTAACTATTTATCATGTTTTGTTTAAATATTCATTGGAATTTATAAAACAATTTATTTTGAAAATTTAATGATGTTGTTTGGATAATCTTTATTTGGAATTTTTTATGGAATCTTTGGTGGTATCCTATAGGGCTTAGGCTGACACCCTATTTTTTCCTTCAGGTGTTTGTATACATTCTACTTCAAGGCTCGAGAAAAGGGAAGAGATCTCTTGGTGGTGGATCTAGTTGTTGAGCTTTTTACGTGGTGAGATGTGTACTTAGATAACTTGCGGTTGTTTTCCTTTTTAGTACATTGGGTTATAGTACTTTGGATTTTATGCCTCTCCATATTTTGGTAATTTAACTCATACTGAAGTTTTCTTTTTGACATTCATACTGTATTTTATCTATCACTTATGCATAATTTTTTTAAAAAAATGTTCCCACATGAATGAGGTTAGATTCCAGGTGCTAGTCACATACACGTGGGGATCAGGAATTTCTATTAGGTCATGTTAGGTCTAGCTTAGTTATCAGGTTACAGGGGTACTCATGATGGTTCATGAAAATTATCATTTTAAACATGATAATGAAAATTCATATAATGAAATATAGGTAAATCCATACATGTTATAAGAGGTAGGAAGAAAATCACCTTTTCACGGTAAAAGGATAGAAAAATGCCTTTTTTAGAAAGTGTTAAGAAGATTCCATTCCAACAATTGGTAAATGAATAAAAGGAAAAATTTTATTTTATATATTATATTATAACAGTAAAACATTCATGGAAATCATTTTTAGTAAATATTTATTTAAATGAACACAGATTTTTTACTGAAGAGAGGGTAATTTTGGGATTTCATAAATGCTCCTTCTTAAAGATATTATATACTAAAGAGTAGAAAAATTGTATCAATACATGATTATATTTTGAATAACTAAATGATAATATAATTAATAAATTATCTTGAGATATGGGTGATAATATTTCATCAATGGATTCAAAAACATAAACGATCTCGAAAAAGCGATGAGATTATTTCAACAAACACATACGACATGGTATGTTTGAAAAATACTAAACATGTAAGGAAATTGAAATTACATGAAGATTAAAATATAATTTAAGTAATTATATTCATGATATAACATTTCAATGTTATTATATAAATTTCGTGAAAATATATAGGTTCATAACATGGCATGTGTCTCATAATGGAAAATTGAGACAAAATGAATTTAGTGATTTTGTAAATTATGAAACATAAACCCCATGAATGAATTATAAAAGAATGGGTAATTAAATACCAATAATTTTAATTATATGAATCCCCAAATATATCCATGTGCAATATAAACACCAAAAAATTCTAATGGGAGGTGAATAATTTATATATCTCACAAAAATAAAAAGTTAGATTAAATTTCCTTACCTTGTGTCTTGAATCTCATCGTACTCATTAAAACCACATGTATAATATATATAATTATTTTTAAATCTATAAAATAACTATATTATTACTTGTAATACCATATATGGTTTTATTGGGGCTTTATATTACATGCATCTTAATAATTATATGTTAAGGATTCACTTCGGGTAATATCTGTTTTATTTTTTCATGTGTCTTATTTTCTTATATCATTGGTCCTTATACTTATAACATAATTTCAATCATTTAAAAAAATATGTTAAAATATTTTTTATTCAGTAATTTTTTATTATTTTAATCCATTCAATATAGAAGTATGAAATGGAATACACTGATAATGAAGACAGTAGGTGGTACATATGCATGAACACTATTTCCATTTAATTGTTCTGTTGGAAGAAAGATACTAAAAGTAATATATGTATATATTTGTTTATATATAATAATAAATGTATCATTATTATTTCACATATTTCAAATATATTCAATCATCCCATCATTAATACATTCCATGTAGTGTATGGATGAAACACTTCGCTTTGAGGGGGCGGTAGTCCACATTTCCACAAATGAAATTATCGTATTAGCACAAACTGGAATGTATAAAGATATGTGTTATAAAAAGATTAAATAATTATAAATAAATCTCTACTATATCTACTAAACCTGGGTGTTCCCCTGCTTATGTGTCACCACCACATTCAGCCACACCACCAAATTTGGGTACCCAATTACAAATTAAACCTCTTTCTTCTACCCAAACACCTGATATACCCATCAAAAATTGACTTCGACCTCTGCCATATCGTGTCCCATCTCCCCGACTAGGGTTTCCCTCATCCAGCATCTTCCTCCTGCAATTTGACTATGAGCTATGCCTTCTTGTGACCCATCTACCCACTTACAGTTTCCATCATCCAACGTCTTCCTCAAATGATTATCCATCAACCTCTAGTGTCTCTTTCCCACAAAAAAATAGAAGCCCCTCGTTCTATTCCATAGAAAATCCTAGGGTTCTCACTTTGGTATCACCTTCCCTCATCTGGATCTTCCCACAGATGGTTAGTGTCCCATATCCTAGGATTCCCAGTCTTATTCGACTCCTCTAAGCTCTACCTCCATCATCCAAGAGTCTAGTCCTCCAACCACTATGCTCAATCCCTCAAACCCCCTCTCCTCCTGGTCACAAAATCCCTCAATATATATGAGGATTCCAAGAATTATCAATATCCTCTGAGATCTACCATGGTAAAGGAATCCTCAAACCAGCTTTGTGAATCCATTCACCATCACCAAAATCTGTTATTTTCATTGAAATTCACTCTTCCAATTCCTTTACAGAAATTTATGAAGGGTCAAAATTTTTCCTAAGTGAATATTAAATCAACTCCCACATTCTGTATATGGAATGTTCTCCTCTGTATCTTCTCCATATTATTTTTCTCTTGTTTGTAGTTGTCTATTTCAATTTATTCAAATGATTTGTCCAGAGTGTTGTACAATAGTGTTCTTTACAGCAGTTCGGTTCTCATAATTTTTTGGATAATTATTCAATTCTCTCAAATATATAGATTTTCTGTCTACATCTGAATTTTTTAATGCACATTTTTTATACACATTTCCATTTTTTCTAAAATTAAAAAAAAAATTCATTTAATATCATCAATTTTTTAGAAATTGAATTTATATGCAGATTTATTATACACAACTGTTTTTAAATTACATAGTTATAATTGTTTTCATATTGATGATTTCTCCAATAGATTCCATACATAATTGTATCCATTCTTTTATTATACATGAATTTTTTTTTTCAGATTTCATATTTCATATTGATCAGGCTTAACCCTTTTTAGATTTCTTATAAACAGAAGTTTACTTATTCATATTTTTTTGAAGATTCCCTATACATGATAGTTTTATTATACAACGTTTTTTTGCAGATTTTCTATTATAGATTTTTTTTAGATTTCATATTCAGTTGGTGTTGTTATAACAAAAATGTTTAGTTTGTATGTGTCTTAAATTTTTTCATGTAGCCATAGTAATCTACTATCTATGTACTATAAATACCAAAGTTGGGTTCCTTTTTAATACTTATAACCCTTACAAACATCCACTTATTTCAATATTTTTTCCTCTCTCTGTACTAAAACCCCCTATCTCTATTACTCAACTCCTCCATACACCATAACTAGTAAAGGCATTTCTTTACCTTCTATTTACCCCCGCGTCTACATTGGCCATCCCTCTCAGGTTTTTCTTCTTCTGACCTACATGCTACTGACCCCATAACAGTTAAAAATATCTCCTCAGAACCTCTGGCAGAACAACAGGTCTTCACCATTTTACATATCTCATCCCTTAATAAAATTTCATTATTAGATCCACATAAAGTAATAAGTTTTTTTCACACTTGCGTGTTGTTTTATTTTTTATAAATTCTCTAAAATTTTCTCCAATATTCTTAAATCAATGTCTACTATGAATTTTTTTAAATTTTCTAATAAATATCCACCTTCTCTTATTTAGAAAAAACAACTAAACTATAATTCATTATTCTTAAGAACTATGTGCTACTGAACCCTTAACAGTTACAAATAGCTCTTTAGGTCCACTGGCACAACAACTGGTCTTCACCCTTATGCATATCTAATCTAGTCAACAAATTTCATAGGTAGATCCATATGAAGAAATATTTTTTCACATTTTTGTGTTGTTTTGTTTTTATAAATTCACCAAAACTGTCTACAATATTCGTTAATCCATGTTTGCTATGAATTTTCATAAAACTATTGATACATATCTACTTTTATGATTAAAAAAACAAATAAATTCTTACGGTCAGTTTGAATATCTGCATTCCCTATTAGCGTTGACATATTCCTCTTTTACCACATCATATCATATAACACCATTAATGCTAATTTATTTATTTCAATAGCTATCATTCCCTTTTAATAACACGCAACCTTTGTGCAATGTTCATTTCAATTCCATAAAAACTGTTTAATTACATGCTTAGTCAATTTTCATGTTGTATTCCCAATTTATATTTCATTCAGTATTCTAACAAATATGCATAGTATGATTTTATGGAAAAATTGGAGGAATATATCAAATGAAAACCAATACGAACATGCAATCCCCTTCCATGTTTTTCTTATACATGATTTTTTTTCAAATTTCAAATTTCATATAGCTCATACTTAACCCTTTGTAGATTTATTATAAATAAAAATTTTCTTATACATATTTGTTTGAATATTTCTTATACATAATAGTTTTATTATACATAATTGTTTGCAGCTTTTATATTCAGTTGGTGTTGTTATAACATAAATGTTTTTTTTGTATGTGTCTGAAATTTTTTTATGTAGACATAGTGATATACTATCTATATACTAGAAATACCTATGTTGGGTTCTTTTCTAATACTACTATTCATTCTTCTTATGAACAATGTGTTACTGAACCCCTTACATTTATAAATATCTCTTTAGGGAAACTTGTTGAACAACTAGTCTTCACCATTATACATATCTAATCCTATCAACAAATTTCATGGGTAGATTCATATGAAGTAATATTTTTTTAACTTTTCATGGTTTTCATGTTTTTATAAATTCACTAAAAATGTCTTCAATAGTCTTTAATCCATGTTTACTATGAATTTTCTAAAACATTCTAATACATATCTGCTTTTCTAATTTCGGAAAAACAACTAAATGCTTACGGTCAGTTTGAATATCTGAATTCCAACCAGCATTGACATATTCCTCTTTTACCACATCATATCATATAACACCGTTAATGCTAATTTATTTATTTCAATATAAAACTTTCCCTATTAAAAACATGCATCCTTTGTGAAATGTTCATTTCAATTTCATAAATACTGTTTAATTACATTCTTATTCAATTTTCGTGTCATCTTCCCAATGTATATTTCATTCACAATTGTCACAAATATGAATAGTATGATTTTATGGAAAACCTAGAGGATTATATCAAAATAAAAACAATACGAACATGCAATCCTCTTCCATGTTTTTCTTATGCATGATTTTATATCAGATTTCAGATTTCATATTGCTTATACTTAACCCTTTGTAGATTACATATAAATAACCATTTTCTAATAAATATTTGTTTGATGATTTCTTATACATAATAGTTTTATTATACATAATTGTTTGCAGATTTTCTATTATAGATTGTTTGCAGATTTCATATTCAGTTGGTGTTGTTATAACATAAATGTTTAGTTTGTATGTGTCTTAAATTTTTTCATGTATCCATAGTAATATACTATCTATATAATAGAAATACCAATTTTGGGTTCCTTTCTAATACTAAAATACATTTTTCTTATGAACTATGTGCTACTGAACCCTTTACAGTTAAAAATAGCTCTTCAAGGCCACTGGCACAACAACTAGTCTTCACCATTATACATATCTAATCCTATCAAAAAATTGCATAGGTAGATCCATATGAAGTAATATTTTTTTCCGCATTTCATGGTTGTTTTGTTTTTATAAATTCACTAAAACTGTCTAAAATATTCTTTAGTCCATGTTTTCTATGAATTTTCTTAAAATTTCTAACACATATCTGCTTTTCTGATTTAGAGAAAACAACTAAATGCTTATTGTCCATTTGAATATCTGCATTCCCAACCAGCATTGACATATTCCTCTTTTACCACATCATATCATAGAACACCATTAATGCTAATTTATTTATTTCAATAGCTAACTTTACCTATTAATAACATACAGCCTTTTTTCAATGTTCATTTCAATTTTATAAAAACTGTTTAATTACATGATTAGTCAATTAACATGTTGTCTTTCCAATTTATATTTCATTCAATCTTCTCACAAATAGGTATAATATGATTTTATGGAAAACTTGGAGGATTATATCAAATTAAAACCAATACGAACATGCATTACCCTTCCATGTTTTTCTTATATATGATTTTTTCTGATTTCATATTTCATATTTCTCATACATAACCCTTTGTAGAATTCATATAAATAACAGTTTTCTTATACATATTTGTTTGAAGATTTATTATACATAATAGTTTTATTATACATATTTGTTTGAAGATTGTCTATTGTAGATTGTTTGCCGATTTCATATTCAGTTGGTGTTGTTATAACATAAAGGTTTAGTTTGTATGTGTCTAATTTTTTTCATGTATCCATAGTAATCTACTATCTATATACTAGAAATACCAAAGTTTGGTTCTTTTATAATTTTACAATTCATTCTTCTTAAGAACTATGTGCTACTGAACCCTTTATAGTTACAAATAGCACTTCAGGACCACTGTCACAACAACTGGTCTTCACCATTATACATATATAATCCTATCAAAAAATTTCACAGGTAGATCCATATGCAGTAATATTTTTTCACATTTTTTTGTTTTGTTTTTATAAATTCACTAAAACTATCTACAATATTCATTAATCCATGCTTGATATGAATTTTCTTAAAATTTCTAATACATATCTGCTTTTCTGATTTAGAAAAACTACCAAATGCTTACGGTCAGTTTGAATATCTTCATTCCCTACCAGCGTTGAAATATTCCACTTTTACCACATCATATCATATAACACCATTAATTCTAATTTTTTTATTTCAATAGCTAACTTTCCCTATTAATATCATGCAGCCTTTATGGAATGTTCATTTCAATATCATAAAAACTGTTTAATTACATGCTTAGTTAATTTTCATGTTGTCATCCCAATTTATATTTCATTCACTCTTCTCACAAATAAGCATAATATGATTTTCTGGAAAACCTGGAGGCCTATATCAAATGAAAACCAATATGAACATGCAATCCCCTTCAAAAAAATAGAGATGAAAGGATTCACAAGAGACTAATAATGAAAGAATTGAAAAACCTTGTGAGTTATGTTTTACCTTTACTTTATACTATTCTACTATTTATCATTCTTTCAGTACATATGTTTACTATATTACCATGATTAACTATTTCAGCATCTACAGAAAATTATTATATGAGATATACCGAGGTGTCTTATACTAAAATAAGTGAACCATAACCAACTATTGGAAGCACGCAACGAGGAACACTCAGACCATTATCAGCATTATCTGTCAATGGTTTGATCAATATAATTTTTTCAGTTCATTCATTTCGATTACATAAATTACATCAAACAACCACTAATTAATCAAATTTATCTTCTAATATTTTATTGTAATTTCTTAATAAATTTTCTACATTATCAAATATATTAGTCGGATCATGCAGGATAAAACAGAGACTAGAAAACATGGTACGACATGTTGTACCATTTTGTAAGAATGATGTCACTATAATCATAGAATGACATATTGGTTATATAATGTTGGTATTTAACAACTTAGTCTTACAAAATTATTTTAGCTAGCTCTGACGAATGAAGATAATACATTCACTTACTCATCACTCACCTCTTCTTCATAGTAAGCGCGACTCATACTTTTAAATTTTTTATCCCTGTTAATTGAATGTAATTTATTACACATTCCCCTAGCAACAAATACTATATTGCTAATATAGTTACTAGCAATCATACTTCTTTTTCATTCCATTTGTATTATAAAATAAAAACCACATATAAGATGTTACATATTTATTTCTATATCTCTATATAGATGAAATTTTGAGGAATAACATCTATCATCTTGTGGTCGATATTAACTACTCTTGGTGCAGGTTCTAGCCAACAACCAGATGTTCCCAGAACAACGACTCATATAAGGTCATAAATACATTTAAGAAGACATGTTGCAATACATCATACTACACATTTATAGGTAGGAGGCTGTACATGTTTAAATTTGAATGTTTAAAACATTTCTGAATGTATTATCACTGTATATTTGACTGAAAATGGTTACTGAAGAACATTCACTATTACATCAAATAGCAAAAAACACCATTTAATTTATATTCCTTGTAATAAATTATATTTGGCCATTCATTTGATGATTATCTGTTCTCAATATTTTTTTTGTTCTATATATTCTATTATTACTATAAGATATTATATTTTTCAATGTAATAATTAAATCAAAAGGTTTGTTTTCATTTGTATGGTCTCAGAAACAAAAATATTTATCATAATTAATAGACTTCCAAGTGTCCATTTGAATGTTCTTTTCATTCATGTATTTCAATTCCACATGATAAAACTAAATTTTCATTCCTTGTAATTATTCATACAAGTTTTCAAATGTGTATATCCAAAATGTTATCTATTATCTTAATGTTGTCTATATTTTGTCTAATTGTATTCCATTAATAAGTATCACTATTTTGTGATTTTAATATATTGATTATTCATCTTCATTATTTACATTGAAATATAGTATTGTCTTCTAGAAAATAATCATTGAATCATTTCTCTTTATCGATGATGCTTTCATTAACATCTTAAGAAATATTTATACCATAATCAGAAAGTGTTGCAACAACCATTCATTTTACTGCCTGCCTCAATTAAACATTGTCAATCAAAAAACAATCTTTCCATTTTGTTCAAATTAAATAGTTCCAGTTGAAACTGTTCCTTATTTATCTCCCCATCATCAATCACTGCACAACTAATATTCTTAAACAACTCATAGAGTTCTATTTTACTAAAAATAAACATTGTCTCCTTTTCAGGCACATGAAGATCTTGTAGGCCTCTTTAATTTTTATGCAAATTATTAACACAACATGATCACCAGGAAACATATCACATCATACCTAAAACAACCCTTGGTGAATTTTCACTGTAATAAAAGAAAAGGTGGAAGTTTTTTAGGTATGTTTCTTTATTATTCTTTCATATACATATGATTCCAATCATCTCAACCATTTTTTGCACACAAAGCCATACATTGTTATTCTAGATCTTAAACAAATCACAACAGTGAATGTATTATGAACCTCTCCGCAGATTTAAAAGAAAAAACTCAGGTTGTGGGTGGCGGGGAACCAATGGTGAAGAAGTGACACCCCAACAACTTCGATGGGGAGTTGAAGAAGAGGCTGCATCGACTTAGTGTTCCAAGGAATTTTTATTAGTGGATGTAACATACCATTATTGGAATTTACTATATGATATATGGATAAGTCAATTAAATTATACAAGTTATTTTATTGTTTCTTCATTGCTTTGTGAGAACTACATGCTATTTTTACCGTGTATTTATGAATTTATCTATGGTATTAATTAAAATATTATAGATTCAATAGTTTAATGTATTGGATAAAATATCAATTCACTCATATTTATGTAGCAACGAAGTTTTAAAATTTATTTTTTATGTGCTATATTGAAGTGCTGCAAGAAATCACTTTCCAATCAATCAACATCCACAAGTGTATTTCTGTAAGGCTATTAATAATAGGGACGCCTCTCACAATGTGTCATTAATATGTTCATAGCACATAATCTAATAATAGAACCTACTATTAAAGTTTTCACTCATATTTTTTAAATGAAATCATTTTCTATAGACATGTTCTTATGTGTCCTTGGTACGAAAAAAATCTGTAATATTTTACTATCACAATTTCAATTTGGGAGTTTCAATATTAATTTTTAGTAATTCTTATTACAAATGAATGATACATCATTTTTTGATTTTCCATTGGTGAAAATAATTCTTCATTAATTTCGATGTATAATCTATGAAACATAATGATAATTTTGAAACTTTTTACATCATTTTTTCCATTTCATTTCTATTTATTATTTTTCAATTATAATTTATGATGCATGTTCTTATTTTTCATTTCATTTAATTAACATAGGTTGGTACCTTTTACAAATAACATCCTATTTTAAAATAATATCCATTAATTCAATATGTCTTGTGTACGCACGGGTGAGTACATGTCAGATATAGTATATAACATATATAAATAGGTTTTCTATCATTATTTCCACCATGAGAGGAGATAAGGGTAAATGAACAATGATCATTTTGTTACTCTGCAGTTTGTCATGCACATAAAAATTATGTTTGTTACACATTATACAGAGGTGATTTTATGTATTGGTAAACCCTATATAAAACAAATATGATATTATATATAATATATTGGTTTATTTATTCAATTATGTAAAAAAATATAGTGGATGGGATGGAGAATGAAAATAAAATAATAGAGCTTGAGATAAGATGTTATCTCTTAATCGAGTAAAGCCTTTTGGTTTGTTCTAAAAGGATTCCTTGAATTTATTTCTTCCCAAGGGAAGGATTAAATGAGCATGTTATAAATTTTTGGAAGTTTATTGGTTAGATATTGGCTTAAAATAAATGTTTTGAATGGTGTGGGGAAGATGGAGAGGTCGTGGCCTTTTATTGGGAAGGGAAAGGACATACACGACATTTTAAAAATAATTTTGTTGTACCCACGTTTTCACACAAAAAAGTCATGTAAAACCAACCAATATCAATAAATTAAGTTAAATTGTTGAATAATTTTCAGAAAAGGGTGTTTGAAATGTTCTTATGTTGTTTTTGTAATAAACTTATGGTTTATTATTTTGTTAACAAAAGATTTCCCTTAATCGTCGTAATGATTTTTAATCACCATCACTAATCATGTTGGTAAAAAACCAATTTGAACTAATTATAAATTATAAATTATTATTTTTATAAATATTTAATCATTTTTTCAAAATTATAATCCCATAATTAGCAAAAATTAATTGAAGAATAATCCTGCTAATGGGATGAAACAGTGAGTTGTTAAAAAACATCAAAAAGATTGATATGTTTTTATACACAATTTCTAATTAAAATAGATTAAAATTACTTAAATGGATTAATTTATAAAATTATTATCTAATTAATCATTACAACCCATTTAAAATATAATTTAACCTTATAAATGAATTTTATGAAAAATTAGTTCAGAATTTAAATTCGGTAATTTAACTATTAATTAAAAATTTAATCCTTAAAAAAATATTCACCTAATATAATTTTTATGTTTTTTATTAGAGTATTAATATTATTTTTACATATTAAATCTCTAAAATTTACCAAAAATTTATTTTGAATGGGTTCTCCATTAAAAGTCAGAATAACTACATATATTAAAATATATGTTTTTAAGCATTAAATTGGGTTCGATCTTGTATTATACCTATCAAATATATAATATGATTATCAAAAATAATTTTTAGAATATATAACATTTAAATTTTATTAATATATATAAATATTTTTAATTAATTTAACTTGTTAATATAAATCATCTTTTCCATATAAAAAAATAATTTTATAAAATCAGTCTCTTTATATTCACTTTGTTTCTATATTCATTTATAATAAATAAGAAACCAAGGAATTCAACTATATAAATTTATAATTAGGTTAATCTGATAATCTATAATTTAATGGCCCTCTTATAGAATATTAAATATTAATATTTTAATAATGAATTATTATTCTATAACACTCGGTCTCGCATGTTACACAGGACATTAAAGAATGTCAGTATTGTGTGTAAAGTAAGCTAACCTTTGTGTTCCATGTAGTGAAATATAAAATTTATATTGCATATAGTGAACGGTTAACATTATATTGTGTATAATGTAACCCATACATTGTTCCTTAATATAATGTGAACTATTTTCATTATTTCATTAGATGAAAAATATAAAAAATCAAATTATTTCAAAAAAATTAATTTACAAAATCTCAGTGTGTTACATTCTGCAACCATTAAATTTAATTTCACCCTTGAAATTCATCTGGGTTATCAATGGTTTAATACTTGAAATATATTTTCATAGAATCTTATATCATAAATCAAAATTTTAAAATACCCTTTATGAATGGAATGTCATAAACAAAATGGTTACTCAAAGTTACATATATCTATGGTTCCACATAAGAGATAATAGCTGGGATTTGAATAGATGAACATGTAGGAAGAGTGAAAATATTCTTATGTACTGAATGGGTTCATAAATAAAAAACAAGTGAACAATCAATTCAATGTTTAGAGACACAAATTCATAAATATATGATCAATTAAAAGGTCAATGGTTCAACAAAAAATAAAGGTATTAGGGAACCCCATATTTATCATTATCCTATCATTGAGTAAATCTTTTAAGGATAAATAATGTAAGGATATATACATAAATTTTATGTTCCTATTAAAAAAATATTTTCATTGGTATTGATTTTATCCATTATTAATTAATCCATTACCTTAATAAATGGATTTCTATAAATTAAATTGGATCCCCAAAGCACTAAAATACACTTCTAGCGGATCTTATGTATCATACAACAATGAAATGTATAACTATTTTTTCTATTAAAATCAGTAAAAATAAATATATTTAAAACATTAATATTTTAACATAAAAAGTAACACTAATTTTTCATCATAAATAATTATTCATCACAAATAATTATAAATTTACCAGGGCATCATGTAGACCAGTGGTATGCGTGTAACACTTATCATCCTTCACTAAATGGATCATGTCTTGTGCCTAAAAAATGATTGGTTATCAACCACAAAACATGATTTCATTTTCTAAAGAAACACTACTATTATTCCAAAAATAAATATGATGGACATCTGTGAATTATGGTTAATCACTAAATATCAATTTATCTATGGTTTTTAATACCATCATAATACATAAATACTTCCTCTGAAGTATAACATAAACATTTCATGAATGGTTATCCATTTAACCCTTATCATAGATGAAATTATAAAACATTAGAATTAATTTCTTGAAATTAGTTGTATATTGTTCCCCCGATATATCATAAAGTTTCTTTTAGTTGTTACATTCCAAACATTTGAGTACATTCATGCTAGATATTTATAGAATGTGGTAAAAACCTGAATTACCATAAATAAATTTGGAAAAAATTAATGATTCATTATTTTATTGATTACCGGATATATTCTATAAATATAAGATTTTATAATATTCATCCTTTAGAGGTTGAACTAGGTGTAAAAGCATCCTTAATTAGTCCCATGGTTATCTGAACCATCCAATTTATATATTATCATCCCACATATCATTAGAAAAATACATTTCTAAACATAATTAACATAATAGGGGTAATATTCCCTTAGTCCAAATATTTCCTTTTCATCAAATCACTTTTGTAGTCCATTAGAAACATACATCATAATCTTTTAAATCCTTATAAAAAAATATAAAATGGAGAATCATTGATTATTTCTCTGTTAATATAAAAAAACTTATTTAATCCAATATAAATAAAAAATGATTATTCTTCTTCTTCTATAAGACATAATAAGGCTCCATTACCTATTTACATAATACATATTTCCTTACACATTTTATTTTTCGTCACATCATCACCTGAAAAGTAATCATTACTCGCACCAACATGATGATTCTATTCAGGATATTTTTTATTGGTAAATTGAGTTGTATAATGAACATTTCATCCACAGATAAAACACTTATCTTTTGATGATGTCTTAGGGAGGCCAAAATTTTCATCCATTTAATTAGTCAAAATAATCATTTTCCATTGTATTAACATTCTTTTTTCTTGGATTTCCATAGTCAAAACATATTCTTGTTGATATAATAAATTTACTTAGGTGATTCATTCTTCAGTATTGAGACAACGAAAAAAATCTTCTTTTATCCATGGTTTCCATTTCCCAAACTCTTAGTGATATCCTTAATACTTATCCTTGGTGAATCTGATAGTTCGTTAAGTTAAATGTTGTTAATCAGGTTCTGTGATAGCTGGTTAGACATGATCATAACATCTTTCTCTCTATTGATCATCCCACTAGAATACTCATTCTTAAATCATCCATAACATTCAATGTTAATCCAATTCCACATAGTTCCCCCCATTTACAGAACCTAGAATAATATTACAGGAATTACTAACAATAGATGAAAACCACATATTCAAGAAAATAAATACATATAGGATGTATAAATCATGACATATTTCTAAATCAATGACACCCAAGGTTCATCCTTCGTAATTCATAGCCAACTTATATTTATATACTTCTTGATTGTTCTAAAATAGATTGTGAATCTACAATGAATATCCTAGGGCAGTTTCAAACTAGGTGTGTAGAAAGGCATGTTGTCATGTACCATATTGCCCTGAGTTAGGACGAGAACATTTTTTTGGATTTGTTACCTCTAGGTTCATCTCTTCCAAATCCAAATTCAATATTAGTATCCTGATATGTATTTATTTCTAGTAAACCAATCACTCTACCCATTACCAAAAATTCTAGGACATTTTCTATATTTTTCCTTATACATTGACTTATATATAGATTTGTCCTTATAGTTACCAAAAAGGTTTTATTATCTTAGATATCATTGGTTAACTGATCCTTTTCACTTATAGAAACTATATCCATCCTCACTTTTCAAACAATAAAATTAAATTACATTTTTTGAATACACCAAAATTGTAAAAAAATATTCCCAAATACCGTATTATTTTAGTTCCTTTGAAAATGTTAAATAAAAATCTTTTAACTTAGTGAAGTATTTTCAATGTTTCACCAAAAAAACATTCCCTTATTATTTATACCTAAAAAATTAGTCATCGTAACATAGATAAAGGAAACACATGAATGTGGTGAACTCAAACACTAATTACGGGTAAATAATGTAAATTAAATAGAATATAATGAATATAAGGGTATGATAACATTATCATGATCATTATTGTATTTTTTCATGCATATTTAAAATCATGAAAATGTATCATTTCATAATTATTGGTAATTTAGAAGACATAAATCACACGAAAATGAATAAAATGAGCCATGAAATAATAATATAAGAATTAAACTCGGAATTGGGGAAGGCATATAATCATATAAAAACCCTGTATCAAGTCATCCTACCATGTCTGTTGTAACATTTTTGGTTTCGGTTACTCACAAGTGTACCTGAATTTGGATTTTAATGCCTTCCAATGTACCCTCTTATTTTATGATTGGGATGTCCCCACTTTTACACCCGTTTTTAGGCTTGGGATGTCCATTAGTGTACCCTCTTTTTTTCTGGCTATGCATTTCCTTCCACATACTAACTTATTTTTTTCTCGGTATTCCCTCATGTGTACTATTTAAGCAATTAAAACATTTATCATTACCCATTTCATTGGAGGTTGATATAGGTCCCACCAATAAAAGAACTAAACTATTCATATAAATTCCAAAAATTCGTATAAAATCATATAAAAGCCCATTTAATTGTATAGGTGTCATAAACATGTAATTACAACATTACCTGTGAAAAAAATATGGGTTTTATAATCCTTTATTCAAAATAAGAACCCGGGAAAGTAAGTGGGTTTCAAAAGCACATAACCCATGGAAGATAAAGGGGTGTCATAATCATGATTCCATAAAAAAACCTTCAATAAAATATATGAATAAAACCTTTGAGGCATTTCTCATAATGGGGTGAGTAAAATCAACACATATTGTCATAGTTGGAAAATAACATGGAAATATTTCTTGAAAACATTTCATTATAAAAATATCACTTTTTATTTGAAAAGGGATCTTTTAAACATAAAACATTATTAAAACTAGTTCCTTAAAAATAAATATGAATTCTTATAATGAGATATTTGAAACCCTTTTGGATGCATTTTTATTTGGAAAAATATAAAAATAGAACTTAACAATGTTTTGAAAAAGAATTACACGAAAATTTATAAAAGGAGAATGATTTTTTTAAAACCATTTCATTGAAAATACATTGTAAATGTATAATTAATTTTCGAATTTTTTTTAAAACAATTTCCTTTAATACATATTATTTAATAATGAAAACATTTCGAAAAAAAATTTCATTAAAAACATATAAAAAAATCATTTGAAATTTTTCAAAATAAATTTCCATGAATAATTTTTTATTTCAAAGATACATTTACTAAAAAATTAACCATTTTACCATTGGAGGTATTCTTCATCAAAATTATTGAAGGTAAATTTGTACATTATGTACGAGGTACGAATAAAATATCATTTTAAGGGGTAAAAGGATAGAAAAATGCAATGTTCAGAAAGATAAAAGGAGATAGATTTAACAAAATGATATATGAAAAAATTGGAAAAAAATTCTTTTAAATATTATATGACAATAGTACAATATTCTTGGAAACCATTTTTATAAATCATGGATTCGATGGAACATGAATTTCTGACCGAAGAGATGGTAAAATCAGGATTTATATAATACACATTATTAATAATAAAATGAACAAATGAGTAGAAAAATGGTACTAATACATGATTATATTATTAATAACAAGAGGAAAATAAATTTCATCAATGTTCTTGAGAGATGGATTATATGATTTCATCAAACTAATCATAACTATAATTAATCCAAAAAATCGATGAGATTATGTCAATAAAAACATACCACTTGGTAACATTGAACCGTACTCCCATTGCATGAAAATTCAATTTAAATGCAGATTTAGATATCATAAAAAATTATATTAATGATATATAATTTGAAAGATATTATTTACACATCATGGAAAAATACATGTGCATAACATGGCATGTGTCTCTATAAAGGAAAATCGAGAAAAAATTACATTACCGATTTGGTAACTTTTGAATCATAAAGCACATGAAATAAAGATCATATATTTTATAGTTAAATGACCATAATTTTATTTCTAATTTTTTTACAATACATACATTGGAATTATACACACCACACAAAATTAATGGGTGGTGAATAAAGCATGTATCTCACAGGAATAAAAAGTGAGATGAAATTCTCGGACCTTGTGTCTTTACTCTCATTATACTCTTTCAAATATACTATATATTAAATATATCTTTATTATTAATCTATCACTGAACTATATTATTTCTTCTAATATCATATATGGTTTTATTGAGGCATTATATGACCCTATAGTTAATATTTCTATGTTAACATTTCACTTCAGGAAATATCACCTTTGTTTTTCACTTGTTTCTCAATTTGTTAAATCATTGGTCCATATTATTATATCCTAATTTCGATAATTTAAAGAAATAATTTAATATAATTTATATTCAATATATTTTTATTATTATAATACATATAATATATAATTAAGAAATGTGAAACAACCTTCACAGAGACGGTTGGTCGTAAGTACGGAAGAATGATATTTCTGTTTAATTATTGTGTGAAATAAATAAATTAAAATTACATTGTTTAAATATATGTATATATATATCTATATTAAATTTGTTTTATTATATCATATATATCATATATTTTCATTCAACCCATCCTAATATATTCCATGTAGTGTATGAATGAATCACATCACTTTAAGGGGTGATGATCTACATTTCCTTGTACGAAATTATTATTTTAACACAGAATGGAATGTATAATGGTATGTATTTTAAAATGATTAAAAAAACATAATTACATAAAATTCAATATATAACATATGTAAAATTTATTTCCATCATAATTTCCTCCCCGAGTGGTGGTATGGATGAATGAATAATCATCGTTTTTTGAGTTTGTATTTCACCAAACAATAAATTAGTATGTTCATTACCCAATAGATGGAGGAGCGTCTATGTTTAGATTGAAACCATAATATAAAAAAATCAAAATATATTTAATATACTAGTTTTTTAAATAATATTTTAATAAATAGAGTGCCGGTGTAACGACCCAAACATTCATAAATGCAAATTCCTCATGATCTAATTAAATATTTTATTATGGTTATATAAAATGTGAACATAATTGGTTTTATGTTTCTGGGTTTTAAAATACCATTAAAAATTTTGAGCATTGCTAATATTGTCATTGAACAGTGACCACATGATTAATATAAATATAGGGATTTAACAAATCCAATTTACTAAGACAAAGGATGGGATTTCCTCATCTAGTAGACTTACCCCATACGAAGCCCAATTGTCAGAGCTATGAAAAAATGTGGCATCATTGGGATTTGGTTTTTACCAAGACCAAACTGATCTGGAACACGTTAAGCATGAGTGGAACCGACTGTGAGAGAAGTGGAAGTTAATAGTGATTACCACCTGAGTGATGTTATCCAAGCCACCCCCAAGAGTCTATTACCATCACACACCTTACCATTAGGTATTATGTGGGTGTTATTTGGGGTTTTGTAATGAGACCCTAGAACTATGACTAAGTACATTATTCTTGTATAGAGAATACACACACTTTTTATTGTTACTTTGTAAATAGTTTATAAATCAGAAATAGTATTTTTACTTAATATTGAACTAAGAAATCTATTTTTATGAATTAATGGACGTTTAAATTAGATAATGTTAAATAAAATATTATCAATAAATTTCTTTTTATTAAATATAAATTATCTTACAGTTTTTATGAATACAATGGTAATTTTTATTAATGTTTGAAAGTTGTTTTTACCAAATCCCATGAATTATCAATAAATGTATGTTTTTAATTTAAAAGAAAAAAATCAAAAATTTAAAAAATTATTTAGATAAAATGAATATTATTTTTTTAATCAGGACATCTAAATTATCCAATGGTAAATTTTCATACTTTTCAGAGTTTGTCTAATTTTTGGGTAAAAATTAAATACTATTTAAATATATAATGAGTTTTATGACATCATAATGACCTAATAGTGATGTAATAAAATATTATAAACATTATGTTTGGAAAATATAAGATTTACCATTAAAATAATTTGATTTTATATTTGTTTGATTTATTTTACAATGCTTTAGTGGACCCCCCCAAGATATATAAAACATTTTTTTAAAATTATTTTCCTTGACATTGTGACTCACCTCAACCTAAGAAACCCTATTATTTTAAAAATATAGGCTATTGTCCTCATAAAATATTGTTTCCCCTCCCCTTTGGAAAAAATGATGGGAAAAACCATGTGTTGAATTGTGGTTTTGATTAGTTTAATGTATGGTGTCCCAAACCTAAATAATAAAGAATTACCTCTCCTTTCTTATATAAACCCTCCCATAATCCCACTTCCTCTACACACAAAGCCTCTGGAGTTCATCCAAACTCTTACCTCCTCTCACTAGAATCCCCCAAAGGTAGCCCATTCTCCCAAGAAGCCTCTCTCAAGCCTCTCCCAAGCCTTTGGAATCACACTTCCATGTATGAGATTTCTTCCTTTCTCATTTTGGTCCAATTATCATTAAGTTGTAATTCCTTTTTTCTATTAATTAAAAATTCCGGGGGTCTGATTTTTAACCTCCCCCATACATCCCTCTTTATTTTTGGATGATCGGAGACCCCTCTTTCTCTCATTAATGCCTCCCATGTACACCTGTTACCATTCCAAAATTCTGTGAGTGATTTCTCTCTCCTCTTTTACATCCAAGTAATTCTTTTGTATTATGTATCTAAATTCCATTATGATTGTTGGGACATGTATCTATATGACCCAATTACTGTCTATTTCATGTAAATATGATGAGACACCCCTATCTATCTCATCAACCATTTTTTATGAGTTCTTATTTCACGTCGTTATGCTGCTGAAATTGCACTATGATTTTCCAAGACAATGTCATTGTGTAGTGAATACCATGCCCATTTCTCTATAAAGTTTATTCACCTTTATGAAAATTTAAATATTGATTATAAATCATCAGGTATGTTTACCTCATCCCTTTATCATGGAATAAATGATGATGATGGATTCCATTTTGGATGACTCATGTGGCATAGTTAAGCATGAAATGAAATGTTCAAGAAGGGTTCACCCTAATAGAGCTCCAATGCATTGAGTAAAGTGTAATAGATTGATGTGTCATGTGAATTGAGTGTTGAATCATTCTAATTCAAGTGCAATGAGGTTTTACTCATGCTTCATGTGCAATGAGGGTTTACTCATGCTCCATGTGCTATGAGCCTTACCTCAAGCTAATTCCATGTTATCTGTTGTTGCCACATTTCCATGTTATAATTATCATGCTTTATCATGAATTTATGTTCATGTTTCTCTTGTGATACATTGATATACCCATTTCTTAACATGTATTATAATAATCATTTTGTTCCTTTTTTACTCACTGACTGGGCATTATAGATCCCCCTTTTCTTATGCATGTCCTTAATTCATCCCATGAAATGCTAAGTATGGGGGAATGTAGTGGTCATGTAAAGGAAGTTTTCAATAAGATGTTGTGTTATATGCTTTATGATGTTATGTAATGTTACTAATCCTGAAAGACACTTGATATCTCAATATTATATATTGTATCATTTTATAATTTTATGTAATAAATCATGTTTATGTATGTAATAAAGAGTAGGCATGTCAAAGATGGTATCAGAGGATAAGTTTAGTTATTTTTTGGATTATGATTAGAAAACCCAAGTGAAATCCTTAGGGATATGACTATGTATATAAAAAACATCCCTCCATTTTGGGGAGTATTGAGTAGGTGGTTTATCAAGAAAATAAATCGCTGTCTAGATATGAGCAGCTAGAGGCGGCTCTGGCACCGACGTATATAGAGGTGAAAACCTCAACAAAGAGTTTCAGGCTTGACCCGGGGTATCCTGGTACATGACAACAGGCCGCAATGCACTCTTTGTTATGACACTACCAGATGATGTGAATTGGTAAATTCACTAGCATGGTATGAAACATTATTAAGGGAATTAAAAAATCTCTTAAGAAAATATGTTAGAGAGTAGATCATTGATAACATAGATTTAAGCCTATAGCTTCATAAGATAAGGGAGTAAAAGAAATTTATATGCCATCCATTTTTTTCCTTAGATTCTCCTTTATGTGTTCATACTATAAGATAATCATCCCTATGTACATATCAGATATAGTATAACCAGAATTAAAAATTGAAAGGTTGTGTTATCACCCATTGTTCTACACATTCGTTTATATCCCAAAAGTTTTGTAGAAAAATTCCATCACTGCCACAAATCATGGAAGTAAAGATTTTGGTGAGTACAAAAAATGGGGGAATCATTTCATCCAATGAATATAACTCACCCCCTATCATAATCTGTGGATTCAAATTCCCAGTGAACCTCATCATACTCCCTCTAGTGGAATTTGATCCAATTTTTGGCATGGATTGCCTTTCCCTATATAGAGCCAACATAAATTGATGTGAGATGGAAATCACTCTCCATGTGGAGAATTGACCCCCGATTCTATACAAGTACAAGGAGGAATATGAATCTTTTTTATCCCCATCATCATAAGTGTGAATGTTTTTTCCAAATGAGCACGTATATCTGGCTCTGATGATTGAGTCTAAGGAGACAACCATCCTTGAATACCTTCCTATTGTGAGGGAATTCACAAAAGTGTTTCCCGAGGAATTTCCTGGTCTTCCTCCTAGAAGAGATTTTAAATTCTCAATTGATCTTATACCTATGTTGTTTTCAATATCCAATACTCCATATAGAATGGATGTTGTGGAGCATTAGGAGCTAAAAAAATAACTACAGGAGAATCTGGATAAAGGGTTTATACAACCATGTTCATCCCCATGGGGTCCACCATTCCTCTTCGTTAAGGAGAAGGATGGGTTAATGCGCCTTTCCAGTGATTATCATGATATTCACACAATCACAATAAAGAAAAATTATCCCCTCCCACGAATTGATGACTTGTTCGATCAGTGTCCTGGCGCACAATACTTCTGCAAGGTAGATTTTCTATTGGGATGTTATCAAGTAAATGTGAAGAAGGAAGACATCCCCAAGACTAATTTTCGTACCTGAAATGGGAAATAGTAATTCATAGTAATTCCTTTCAGACTCACTAATTCTCTAGAAATCATCATGGACTTAATGAATAGAGTCATCAGAGTTTACCTCTACAATTTTGAGGTTTTATTTATAGATGATATTATAATATACTTCAAAAACAAGGAGGATCATGAGGAACGTCTAAGAACTGTACTAGATACATTTGAAAGGAGATGCTCTATGAAAAGTACAACATGTGTGAGTTCTGGTTGAAGGAGGTCTCATTCTTGATCCATATCATCACAAGAAATGGGATATCTGTGGATACCTCTAATACATCAGCTATAGAGGGTTTTCCAAGGCCAACATAGATAATGGATATATGTATCTTCCCGGGGTTAACTAGATTTTATTGACAATTTTTTAAAAATTTGTCAAAATTTTCCAACCCTCTTACAAAAAAAAACTCAAAAGGGAGTAATGATTTGTTGGAGTGATTAATGTGAATAAAGATTAATGGAGTTTAAATAGAGGCTTATCATTGTGCTTGTTCTAACTTTTCCGATAAGTGGATAACTTTTTGTGATATTCAACAATGCTTAGAAGAAAGGACTAGGTCGTGTGTTGATGAGAAATGACAAATTTATTTCTTATGATACGAGGCCATTAAAAGATCAGGAGTAGAATTATCGAACACATGATCTGGAGTTGGGTGTAGTGAGTTTCTGTTTAAAAATTTTGTGGCATTATCTCTTTGGTGAGAAGTGTGAAATACATACAGACAACAAAATCCTCAAGTATATAGTCAGACAGAAGGTGTTGATCATGCCCCAACGCATATGGTAATAGGAGATCAAAGACTATGACTGATCAATCCAATAACACCCTGGGAGAGAGAACAAGGTGGCAGATGCTCTATATAGAAAGGACCAAGTGATTCTATCATTGATAATAATTGAAAAGGATCCAATATTTTTAGATTTTATGAATATGGATATGGGAATCATAAAGAAGGTAACATCATAATTCCTTTCACAAATGATTTCCCAACCGTCTCTTTTGGAAAGGTTAAAGGATTCTCAAAAGGATGATGTGTGAATTCAGAAGAAAGTGGAAGCTATCAATAAATGGAAATTCTCTGAGTTAGGTGTTAATGAAGAAGTAATAGAGAGATTTGGTAAAAGACTATGTGTTCCATCAAGTCCAAATATGAAGAAGGAACTTTTGGATGATGCACATAGTTCGAATTTCACTATTCCCCCAGGAAACACAAACATGTATTGAGATCTCCAAGAGCATTATTGGATTGAAAATATGAAGAAAGAGATCATTGACTATAAACCAAAGTGTCTGGTTTGTCAGCTAGTGAAAGAAGAGAGGAAAAAGTCTAAGGGGATGATGCAACCATTTCCCATACCATCATGAAAATTGGAGAACATCAACATCGACATTGTCGCCGGACTTCCGAAGGCATCCAAATGCAACAATGAAATATGTGTTTTTGTGGATCATCTTACAAAGTCTGCCCACTTCTTTGCAAATTCAAAGGATTTCTCATTGGATAAACTTTCATAGATATATATTAGTGAAGTGGTAAGGCTGCATGGAGTACCACTATCTATTGTATCTGATCGAGATCCAAGATTCACCTATATGTTTTGGAAGAGTCTTCAACATGCTCGTGATACTGAACTAAACTTTTGTATGACCTATCATCCTCAAATAGAAGGCGAATCTGAACGAACTATTTAGACATTGGATGATATGTTAAGATAATGTTCTTGGTATTCAAAGGATGGTGGGACCAACATCTTCTACTTGATGAATTCTCCAACAATAACGGTTTCCACTTGAGCATCCGAATGGTGCCATATGAAGACCTAAATGGGAAGTGGTTTGGAAAACTGGCATGTTGGGATGATTTTGGTGAGTGTAAGCTATTAGGACCATAAATGGTCAACGAAATTGTGGAGAAGGTGAATACCATTCAGCAGCATATGAAGGCAGCCGAGAGTTGACAGAAGAGTTATGCAGATAACCGTCAACGAAACCATGAGTTTAAAGTTGGAGACAAGGTATTTCTACACATTTCTCTATGGAAGAAGGTCATGAGGTTTGGAAATAAAGGAAAGTTAAGTACTAGTTACATCGACCCCTTCTATATTCTTGATCATGTCAGGGATGTGGCCTATCGACTATCACTTCAACCTACCATGGCCAAAGTAAATGATGTATTTTATTTTTCCCTCTTAATAAAGTACATACCAGACCCTTCACATGAACTCTCTTCAGAGGTAGTACAATTAGAGGAAGATATTTCTTATGACGAGGAACCTATGAAGATCTTAGATCGTAGAGAAAAAGTTCAATGAAATAAGATAGTGCCCCTTATCAAGGTGTTGTGGTGAAACCACATGTTTGAAGAAGTAATGTGGGAATCAGAGAAAGTGATGAAGCAATGTTATCCACATCTGCTTTAGTGTGGGGAATAGAAATTTTGAGGGAGAAATTTCAGAAGGTGGGAATATTGTAACGACCCAAACATTAATTAATGAAAATTAAACTTGATCAAATAAAATTTCTTATTAGGTTTATATAAAATGTGAACATAATTGGTTTTATGTTTCTTGATTTTAAAATACAACTATGAATTGTGACCGTTTCTAATATAGTCATTGAACAATGATCACATGATTAGTATAAAAATAGGGCTTTAACAAATCTAATTTACATAGACAAAGGAAGCGATGACCTCATCCAGTAGAATGGCCCCATACGAAGCCCATTTTTCGGAGCTCAGGAAGGTGGTGGAATAATTGGGCATCGCTCTTGACCAATTCCAAGCTAGGCTTGAACAAATTAAGATTGAGTGGAACCAATAATGGGAGAAGTATAAGTTAATAGAGATTACCACACGAGTGATGTTATCCGGGCCACCACAAGATTTTGTCACTATCGCAAACCTTATCCTTCGGTCTTATATCGGTGTCGTAAGGGGTTATTTAATGAGAACCTAGCACTATGACTTTGTACATTATTCTTGTATAAAGAATATATAATCTTTTTATTGTTACTTGTTAAATAGTTTCTAAAACAAAAATTGTAGTTTTAGTAAATATTCTACTAAGAAATATATTTTTATGAATTAAAGGATTTTTGAATTAAATAAAATTTTAATAAAATATTATTAATAAATTAATTTTTATTAAATACAAATTATTTTACAATTTTTATGAATGCATTGGTAATTTTTATTATGGTTTGAAAGCTATTTTTTTCAAAAACGATGAATTTTTGATAAATGTGGGTTTTTATTTTAATCATAAAAATTCACATATTTAGAAAATTATATAGATAAAATGAATATTATTTTTGGAATTAGGACATTGAAATTTTCCAATGGTGAATTTTTCATAATTTTCTGAGACAGTCGAATTTTTGGGTAAAAATTAAATACCGTTTAAATGTATAATGTGTTTTATAACATCATACTGCCACAATATTGATATAATAAAACACAATAAACATTATATTAGAACAATATATATTCTAAATTTAAAAAAAATTGATTTTTTAATTGTTTGAATTATTTTACAAAGCATTAGTGGACCCTCCAAGAATTATAAAACATTTTGTCTTTTTAAATTGTTTTCCTTGAAAGTGTGACTCACCTCCACATAATAAAACCTATTATTTAAAACATTTCAGTCATTGGACTCATAAAATATTATTTTCTAATCCCATTTGGAAAAAACCATGGGAAAAACCATGGGCTTGAATGTGGTTTTGATTAGTTTAATATGTGGTGTCCGAAACTTAAATAACAAAGAATCCCCTCTCTTTTTCTATATAATCCCACCAAATCTCCCACTTCCTCTCCACTAAAATCCTTTTGAGTTCATCCAAACTATTCTATCATCTCTCTATAATCCTCCCAAGGTTCTATAATCTTCCAATAATCATCTATCAAGACTCTCCCAAGCCTTTGGGATCACACATCCAAGTAAGGGATTGCAATCTTTATCATTTTTTTCCAAATTTTCTTTAATCTTTTGTGCCATTTTGTTTTCAATTAAAAATTGTGGGGTATGATTTCAAACCTCTAACATACATCCCTATTTTTGTTTTTATGATGGGACAGACCATTATCTCTCATTAATTTCTTCCATGTACACCTATTACCATGCTAAAATTCTGTGAGAGATTTCTCTCTCCTCTTTTAAATCCAAGTAATTATTTTTTATTATGCATCTAAATTCCATTATGTTTTTTGGGAAATGCATCTAAAAGACCCCTTACTATTAATTTCATGTAAATATCATTAGACAACCCTTTATCTATCATCAACCATTTTTTATGAGTTATTATTTCACGTCATCATGCTGCCGAAATTGTATAATGATTTTCCAAGCCAATGTCATTGTGTAGTGAATACCATGACAATTTCTCTATCTAGGGAATTCACCTTTATGAAAATTTACTTATTGATTATAATGATTCATGTATAGATTCGACATGTCTTTATTGTGGAATAAATGTTAACAATTTATTCCATGTTGTACGATCCATGTGGAATACTTATGATTGAAATGAAATGTTTAAGAATGGTGCATCTTGATAGTTGTCCAATGCATTAGGTAAAGTGTAGTATCATGACACATCATGTGCAATGAGTTTTGATTAATGATAAATAATGTGCAATGAGGGTTTACTCAAGATTCATGTTTAATGGGGGTTTACTCAAGCCCCAAGTGCAATGATCCTTAGCTCATGCTAATCTCATGTTAAGTGTTGTTTCCACATTTCATGTTATGATTATCATGATTTATCATGCCTTTATGTTCATGTTTCTCTTGTTCTCTATTATTATGACTATTACCTAACATGTATTGTCATATTCATGTTATTACTTTTTTACTCCCTTACTAGGCTTTATATATCACCCTTTTCTTATGCATATCCTCTGGTTATCCCAGGTAATGCTAAGTACGAGGGAATGTATTGGTCATGTAAAGGGTGATTTCAATAATATGTTGCATTATATGATTTAAGTAGTTATGTAATGTTCCTAAGCCCCAAAAAAACTAGGACTCTCGATCGTCTATGTCATATGAAGTGATGTTTTTATTTAATAAATCATGTTTATGTATGTAATAAAGAGCAGGGTTGTCATTGTAGGTGGTGGAAAGAGAAAATAAAAAAAAGGACCTTGAGAGAAGACGTTGCCTATTAATATGTTAACTATAGTCGGTTTGGGAGAAAATGATTGCATGGTTTTCCTCATATAAAGGGTTTCATTCTACTAGGAGGGAAGGTATTTTTAAATTTTTATTGGGTATATAATGGATTAACCAAAGGGGTTTGAGAGGTGTGAGGAAGTGGGATAGGTGTGGCATTTTTTTTGGGAAGGTAAAGGACACACTTTTAATTTTTAAAAACAAATTAGGTGTACCCTTGATTCAAGATAAAAACAGTCATAAAAAATATAAAATAAGTCATTGAAGTATCCTAGAAGAATAATGTAGATAAAATGGGGTTTGGAAATGTATATTTTTCATTTGACTCATAAAGTTAAGGTTTAATACTTTGTTTGCATGATTTTTCATAGAATCATTATAATTAATTTTAGTCACATTCTGTAACAATTTTCCCAAAAAATTGACCTTATTAAGAAAATAAAAAATTATTACAATTCAATACATGAAAACCATTTTATCAAATTATATTAACATAAGTGTTGTAAATTATCTTAAAAATAATCCCGCTGACGGGACCACACTTCGAGTTTTTAAATTAAATACATCCAAAATATTGGTATGTTTTTATACCCAATTTCAATGTGAAATTGATTAAAAATAATTAAATAATACTAATATATAAAATTATTATATAATTAGAATTTGCGACCAATTTAAAATATAAATTATATTCATAATTAAATTAGATGAAAAAACTATTTTTAATGAAAATTCATTATTTTAACTATTCATTTAAAATAAAATATTATAGAAAAATACAAAAAATATATCCTAACATAAATTTTATTTCATTAATTCAAAAAAGGAAGTCTATTTTGAAATATTAAATATTCAAAAGTTTGCAAATTTGAATTTAAAATGGTTTCCCCCTTAAAAGGTTGTATAACTACCATTATTGAAATATATGTTTTAAAAAAATGTGTTTGTTCTTATCTAATATCAATCTAATCAATTGGATGATTATAAAAAATATTTTTTCTATTTTATAACATATAAATATAATTAATGACATTCACTATTGGTAAATAATATTTTTTATACAAATCATCATTTTCACATAAAAATTGTCTTTTATAAAATCAGTCCCTTTATATTTATTTTGTTTTATATTATTTTATAATCAATAGGTGAGAAATTAAATAAACTATATAAATTAATAATTCACCAAATCCTATAATAATCAATTTAATTTCAAATTTATATTATATTAAATTATAATACTTTAATAATGAATTATTTTTCTATAACACCTAGTCTTATGTGTTACACAAGGCATCCAGGAAATTCATTATTGTGTGTAATGTAAGATATCTTATGTGTTCTATGTAGAAAAAGTTAAAATTTATGTTTTTTAGTGAAAAATTAATATTATATTGTATAAAAATAAATCCATAAATAGTGGTTTGATATAAATAAAACTATTTTCAGTGTTGGGTGACATGAAAAATATTAAAAAGACTAAATTAATTTCAAAAATATAATTCAAAAATTTTCAAGGTGCTGCAACATAATAATACGTCATCACCATCATAAGTAAAAACTAATAACAAAAAATGTCATTCAATCCATATACCTATTATCATCATCATATCGAAAATTTTTAATTTCAGATTGACATCCCAATCCCAGGGTAGTGATATGTTTCATAAAAGACCAATTGTGTAATGATTTTTAATGAATTATTATTCAAATCGTCATCAAAAAGAAATTTTAAATTATCACTCCTACCATAGATTCCCATCCTAAGATGGAAATAGAGAACAAGAGATAATGTGTCCAGAGTCTCGTCTCCAATAGGCCTTGGGATGGCTGCCTGAACCAAGGGTATTGAAATGTCACAATGTGGGAGGCATTACACCCTTTTTATTTTAACTAATATTTAGAGATAAGATGTATCAAACTCAAAACAAATCCCAAAAATATATATAAATTAATCCAAAATCCATACCAAAAACATGTTTAAAGTAATTAAAATAGAAATACAATGAAGATCTCTAATGTAAATACGAAATAAACAAAACTAAGTAGTGACATTGCAACTGTCCCAATGTCCATATTAGTATGCCCTTGAACATTCCATGTAGTCCTACTTGAATCCTAAATATTGTTTTATATATCTAGGGTGATCATACAAGTATACTCAATAGGGAAAAACAATGTAAATCTTGCAAAAGTGGGGAAGCATACTTATTCCCCCATGAGAAAAAAACAAAACCGAAATGAACCTAACAAGGTATAGTATCCATCCTAGATATCACCAAGGTAAAAACACAAAATAATACAAGTAATGTAGAGTTATATAATATTTAATTCAATGATAGGGTATCCTACCCCACTTTATTTCTGATTATCCACTCTCAGACAAAAATGGATAATGTCATGGTGCTCTAACCTCTTCTAAAAGGAAAACATCACAATCCACTGACACACACCTAGGACACAAACCACATATAATCCCTCCCGTAAACACCTAGTCCACATACCACATCTCATCCCACCCTCACACAGTTGGGCCACATGACACACAACACCACAATGACACATTGGAACACAACACATCGCATCTCAAAGACACCTTGGCACCAAATAACATCTGATCCTAAAGAAACCTGGGAATAACAACTTTCCCACACACACCTAAGCCTCAAAAACTACAACCTACCCATATCGTCATAGGCTATCATTGTATGGAAGAGGGAGCTGGGAATAGTCCCTATCAGGGTGTTTGAGAAGGACACCCTCCCCCATAACAATGGGGGTGTTTGGAAGGTAGTAATCAACATTGGTGGGGGGAATATAAGAATAAAAAGTATCTAAATGTTAATATATATATATATATATATATATATGAAAAAGGGTCATCCAAACATATGGGGTTTCAAAACAAACTACCAACCCACACAAAACTGCCGTTATAGTCACGTCTAATGAAAATCCACACCGCCTGCCACATACTTAATTCATAACCCCTTCCAATTCATTTGACTAAATATCATTCTTTATTTAGAGAGAAAAAATTATTGATTCCATTTCTACTCGGTAAACTACCAAACACAACAAATTTAATAAGGGTGGAGAAACCATACCAACAACTACCAATGCCAAATAGAGAAAGAAGGACCTATATAGAAAAGTCCACTCTAATACCCATTCTTAATATATAGGTCTCTGGAAATTCTGTGTGAAACTACCACACAAGATAAATCCTTCTTTATTCAAATTTATCACTCCCATACCATCCTCAGCATCCCAAATACACGAGAATTACCACATCCCCCAATAAAAACAAACACCAACCAAGTTGCATGCCCGCTACACAAAAAGACCATTCCCAACACCTAAAACACCACCCGAATGTTGTCCAATTGCACAAAAAGGTCATCCATTCAACAATAAATAAAACTCACCATATGCAATTCGATTACACCACCTTCGCCACCCCATACAAGAAACCACACATAGTACCACACCAAATAAGTAAGGTGAATTAGATTGGACCAACAATCCTTCATTAATTGGACATTTTTATGTCATGGGTGGTCATAGAAAAGTTTAATCATATGGAATATATTGAATTAACCAAGTATACATGATCATGTAAATTTTCATATTATAATACATTCAATAGGGGTTCAATAAAAAGTATAATGAATCACTCACGCACAATAAAATTCCACCAATAGATATTATTTTTAGATGGAATAAGTCAAAAAAATTGATGGTCTGGATAAAATAAAATAGATAAAATAAAAAACACTAGAATCATCATCTCCCACCCCACATTTATTACAAATTTAACAAAACCAGCTATTATAAAAAATCTGATTATCTTTATAATCAGTTAGATTATATTCATAACACTGGGATCTAACTATAATCAGAATTTGGCATTATCATATCTACCTTGTTTGATATAAAAACAAAGAAGAGACTAAGGTAGCCCTACATTAAGAAATAGACGATCAGAAAATCCTTCTTGCACCAAAGTTGAGGGCTGATCAAGAAGTAGGAGACTCAAAGAGAAATTTAATATGAATGCCACAACATAATGAAAAACATTGTGGGAAGAATGGATTTTGGTGAAACATGTGAATAAAGGAAACAAAGGAGTAAGAGAATATATTTCCTTATAAGATCAATGATCCTATATCAACATAAGGAAACTATTTCAAGGGCCATTGAAGTCAGATTGTTGCCATGATTATGTAGTTTGAATTTTTAAAAGTCCTAGGAGAATTAATATATTAAATATATAATTAATATCCTTTGAAACACCTTTATAAATGATCAAGAAAAGTATTAAACTTGATTTATATCAAACAAAATGTATGTGGGTTGAAATTGGAAAAAACTGGAAATGATGGAAATAACTCCATGATTGGTGTGTCACTGATGCGAGTCATCAACAACAAATCCATGAAAACGAGTCACCAATGGAAAGTCACCAATGTGACCCCCTGATTACTATATCACCGATGCATGTCATCGAATCCCAACCTACCAATTCCTGATATATCAACCCCTAACCTACTAACACCTGACCTACCAATGCCTGAGCTAACAAAACCAGACCTACCGACACTGGTCTACCGACTCTGAGCCACCGACACTGAGCCACCGACGCTGAGCCACCGACACTGAGATACCTATAATTATCCACTGATGTTGAGGCACCATTTTTTATCTACTGATGTGGAGTCACTGATGCAACCTACAGATGGAAAAACTAAAATTTTGGAAAACATATTAAATTAGTTATTGTTGCTTCCCATAAGAACACAAACAGTAGATTTTGAAAAATTAATGGATCGATGTGGTCCAGGACTTTAAATAATATACCTTTTAAACTATTATCTCCTATGAAAATTCAAAACCAAATCCATAAGAAATAGGAGTATGAACAACTTCCCTGTAGGATACCACACAAGGATCTCACTGCACTTGGAACACTTTTACTGTCATCAAAATAAATTGATAAAAAAGTTGCGTTGTTCAAAAGGTGGAGTGAAAACTCAAGAGACAAGAACACATCCTCCAACATATGCTACCCCAACTGAATATAAGACACATCTCAGTTAGGAATCGGGTCCTCCCTTTTCTAAATTTCAATACCTAATCACACATTACATAACAAGGAATCATCCCTTGTTATCGAAAACAAGGTTGTAGAATTACATTGCAAAGAAAAACCCATAAGAAAAACTAAAAACAACTCCAGGTAAACGATATTCATTTACATCTCCATTTCCTAATTACTCCCCTCTAGGCCACCACGCTTCCACAAATCACGAACCAAATGACTGGTATGTCCATGCAACCCCTTATCCCGACAATCAAAGACTTCTACTATCTTCTCCATGAACATTTTTTCATCCTTTATATCCAAATATCCCTAGTACATGACATGGGAGTCATCATGAAGATACCAAAGAAGCTGGGAGATAGGAATGAAATCTTGGATCCTCTCCAACTGTGTTGAAAATTCCAACTAGTATGCCACCACACCAACTCACCCCAACACCGCGATGTGACCGATAAACCTTGGAGAAATATTTCTCCCTCTACGGATCCTCTGCCACCTATGTTGATGGGATACCTTCAATAACACATGGCATCAAACATCTAACTACAAGGGACCTCTCCTATGATATTTATAAGAATTATACCTTTCCGTTGATACCTTCATCATGTCAAGAACACGATATACCTTCTCGTTCAAACTTTACACCACACACGGATCAAGAAAAACAACCTCCCCAACTTCTGCACATCTGAAATGTGACCAAAATTATCTCATGGACATGGATTCTAATAGTGCCATACCAATAGAATAGTGATATCTATTCATGTATAAAAACACTTCCAAGTTCATGTGTCACACCCACGACCCACCTAATTCCAAAACGTATTCTCACGAAATGGCCTTTAGAGTATGGATAGTCCGCTTTGTAGTCCCATATACCTAAGGGTTCAAGGAAGTGTTATAGTGTAATTGAGTTCCAAGAGATGTTGTAATACCCAATAGACTCGTGGGGTAAAACATGTGTCTTGATTAGAAATGATGGATATAGGTATATGTTCCGGGTGTAGTGGAAGCACGTTGGTGGGATTGCCGAACTTTAATTTTAGCTTTAAACAACGTTCAATCCAAGATCTGTCACGATATAAAACACCAGATCTTTGTAATGGAATTAATAAAGAAAATGAAATGTAGTGTCCTGGAACCATTAATATAGGATAATCATATTTTGGTTATAAATAATTTAATTAATTCACAAGAATTGCCTCAGTGGAATTCTTTCTTCGTTGATGTCTCTGGTCATGATCTTGTGATACGTCGTTGCGTCATAAAATCCATGTATATGATTTCTCTAGACATGATCCACACGTGCTCCACGTATCTCTGGACATCGCCGAAGGGATCTATGGGTGCTAGCGTGAAAAAACATTTGCTTGCGATGTCTACCTTCGACTGCCTTGATCCAGTGGAGGATCTCACTCTCGTAACATGAGGGCTTTCTTGGTGGAAAAGGAATTCTCTCTTGGCTTGAGAGTAATTCCAAATCTGTTGTGAAAAAAATGGCTCAGGAAAAGTGTTGGGGTTGTGAGGATATTTATAATCAGGATTAAGGTTAATAAAGTTATGGCAATAAATAAACGTGTTACGCATTATATTTATTTCATTAACTCTTTTTGAAACCCCATGTAGAATTATTAATTCCCTAACATGCGCCCACGCTGATTATAATTAATATCATTTAATAAAATAATATTATATCCTCAAAATACCGACTGGAAAACTACACGGCGTGTAATAATTAATACGTAGTGTGTACTTGTTTTCCATAAAACTACACGGCGTGTATATTGAATATACATGGCGTGTACTTTTATTTTCCATTTTTATCCACCATATTTTTTAGACATTGAGTAATGACTATTTATTTATTAAATAAATGTAACTTAATTACACGCAAATAAATATATTATTTCACCCACAATATATTCTCTCAAATAACTAGTGTCGAAATAAATGTGATCAGTCATCCTTAAATAGTTATTAAACCACAGTCGGGAATAATATTTATTTAACTTGTTAAATTAATATTTAACTGAGATACATGGACACACATAGTGTGTGACCCTCTAGGCCTCATTCTCAATGGCATTAGGCAGAGCCTGCCTAATGTTCAAGGTTAGCATCTAGAAACACGCCAAGGAACCCATATAGAATGAAGTTAACGTCGTAATGACGTGTCACCTCCTACGAACGCTTACCGTATAATATTATCCATTTGTCTCAATATCTCTAATCAAGCGGGTTTCATGGTAGTGCCATCAACCCATGTGCTCCATTATTCTTTCTTTGACTTCCTGGAACTGAACATGCCCATACCTTACAATGGCCTTGGATTTATTTAGTCTATATCAATTCAATCAAAAGGCCTGAGATATCTACTTCTGTTATGGAACAGAAGGGAAAAATCCTTTCTCGCATTATCTATTAATGTAGTATTACTCGTGATGCACCCAACATATCCTACCTCGCTACGAACAGTGTTTTGTCACAGTTTTTTCCAATACATCTATGTGTGCGAGTTATAATACCCATTAATAATAATGTTAATGTCTAAGGACCAATACACACATCCGCAGATAGGAACATCCAATGACACTATGAAATGTTGATTTCCAACTGGTAGGTCTCGTTCTCAAAATATCCTCCAAGATATTACCAAGGGCGCACACCATGAGAAGGTGCCTCAAAGTTTTATGAGTCCTTACCCCTAATGACCTGTATTATTTGTGTCCCTCAAATAATATCATCCGGCTATAGAACATTTATTCAATAATAGTGTTATGGTACTTCAGGGTTCTCATCATAGTAGGGATCCTCTATGACCCTTTAATGCAACAACTGTCCTTAGGAAATTATCACATACATTGTCACACAAGAGAATAATCAATATGTGATACGGCTTTTATTAATGAATAAAGTACAAAGTAGTTGGTTATAGGCCACCAACTCCAACAGACTCCCACTTGGAATAGAGCCAACTGCTAACAACCTTTAACCCTCTAGCTCTCACATGATATTCATACTTTTTCTATGATAGGCCCTTAGTCATGGGGTATGCCATGTTCTCTTCCATGGACACAATGCTCATAGAAACTTCACCCCTCTGATTTAAATCCCTCAAGAGGTTATACTTTCGGAGTATGTGCTTTGTCCATTGATGTGACCTTGGTTCTTTTGCAAGAGCCACCACTGCAGTATTATCACAATACAATGTAATGGAATCTTTACAACTAGGCACCACATCTTGCTCTTGGACAATGTTTCGATTCCATACGGCTTCCTTGGCTACATTATAAGCCGATATATTTTCGGACACTACTGTAGAATTGGTGACAAATGAATGCACATAACTCTTTCAGCTCACAGATCCTCCATTGAGAAAGAAAACATATCCAGATTGTGACTTTAGATCATTCTGATATGTCTAAAAACCAGCATCCGCATACCCTATGATGACAATCTTCTCATCTCCTCCATAAAATAGGAACATATCCTTAGTTCTTCTCAGATACTTAAGGATAGTCATAACAGCAGTCCAATGTTGTTCCCCTGGATCTGCTTGATATTTTCCTACCATGCTTAGTGCATAGGCAACATCAAGCTTGGTACATAACATGGCATACATGATGGATCCTATAGCTGAGGCATATGGGATATTCCTCATCCTATATTTATCTTGTTGCGTCTGAGGACACATTTTATTAGAATGATGTAAGCCATGTGACACTGGAACCAATCCTCTTTTGGATTGTTCTATACTAAATGTCTTTAGTATCTGGTCAATGTATGTACCCTGACTTAGTCCAAGCAGCCTCTTGGATCTATCATGAATGATCATTCTCCATATAATGTAGGCTGATTCACCAAAATCTTTCATGGAGAATCACTTGTGCAACCAGTCCTTAACTGACCATAAGGCCAGTACGTCATTTCCAATATGCAATATGTCATCAACATATAATACTAGGATAACAACCGCATTCCCATTAAAACGCTTATAAACACTTGGATCACATTAATTATTAATGAAACTGAATTCCTTTATGGCTTTATCAAATCGAATGTTCCATGACATGGATGCTTGACTCAATCCATAAATGGATTTCTGAAACATGAAAACTCATTTGGCTTCACCTGGTGTCACAAACCCTTCTGGTTGTATCATATAGACATCTTCTTGAACATTCTTGTTAAGGAATGCTGTTTTGACATCCATATATAAAATCTCAAAGTCATGGTAAGATGCTATGGAAAGTGTGATTCTTATGGATTTAAATATGGAAATTGGGGAGATGGTTTCATCATAGTCAATTCATTGATGCAGTCTGAATCCTTTAGCCACAAGCCTTGCTTTATAGGTGCTAACTTGACCTGTCATGTGCCACATTCTCTTGAAGACCCATTTGCATCCAACAGGCTTTACATCAACTGGCTCAACGACCAGAACCCAAACTTGGTCTGATACATGGAATCCATCTCATAATTCAAAGCTTCTAGCCATCTTGCAGCTTCTGAGCTTTCTACTACTTCCTTGTAGGAGAGAGTCTCATCATTGTCCAACAATAATGATTCACCATCCTCGGTGACAAGGATACCAAATCTCTATGGTTCCCTTACCTCTCTTGAGCTCCTACGTAGTACTTGTGTTTCTAGAACCTCTTCCACAGGGACCTATGAAACTTGTTTCTGTACCAACTCTTGTGTATCTTGGGCATCAACTTTGTCAAATTCAATCTTTGTCCCACTATACTTCTTGAGGATGTTCTCCCTCTCAAGAAAGAAGGATTTTTCTAGCGATAATCACATTCTTGTCTTGAGGGTTATATAGGTAATACCCTTTCGTTTCATTGGGATATCATATAAAGATACACTTCATGCCCCGTGGTGCTAGTTTGTTGCCTGAGAAGGCCATAAAAACGCCTCTCATCCCCATACACGTGTATTCAACAAAATGGGTTTCTTTAAATTCCATAACTCAGAGGGAATTCCATTTTCCGCCTTAGTTGGTACTCAGTTTAATGTGTAAGCTGCAGTTTGTAATGCATATCCCCAAAATGATAATGAAATATCTGCATGACTCGTCATCACCCTCACCATGTCCAACAAGGTTTGGTTCCTCCTTTCACTAACACCATTCCACTATTGTGTATAAGGAGGAGTGATGTGAGATAGAATCCCAGACTCTTGTAGAATATCGATGAATTCTTGGTTCAGATATTATCCCCCTCGATCCGATCGAAGTTTCTTAATCTTATTACCAAGCTGATTCTCTACTTCATTCTTGAATTCCTTAAGTTTCTCTAAGGCTTCTGACTTATACCTCATTAAGTTAAAAAATCTGTATCTACTCAAATCATCAGTAAAAGTAATGAAGTAAGAATATCCACCTATAGCTTCTACTAGAAATGGTCCACATACATCTGTGTGTATCAATCCTAGAAGCTCTGTAGCCCTTTTACCCTGTCCACTAAAAGGCGTCTTGGTCATTTTACCTTGTAAACAAGAGTGACATCTATCAAGTGGTTTTAGCTCAGTAGAGTCTAAATAGCCATCTTGGCAGAGCTTTTTCAAGTGCTTCTCGTTTACATGACCGAGACAGTGATGCCACAAATGGGTGATGTATGAGTCATGTGAGTTTGTTTCGTTATCTATTTCCAACACTTGGTTTTCATAATTTAATACATACAAACAATTATTTAAATGTGTCATACCATAACATAATTTCTTCTTATAAAAGGGGAAACCCTTATTTCCCAGCATGAAAACAAATCCATCCTTATCCAAACAAGATACAGAAATTATGTTCTTGGTAACACTAGGCACAAAATAACAGTTTTGTAAAACCAAAATCATGATAGTTGGAAATGAGAGGTGATAGTCGCCAATAGCCAATGCAGCTAGCCTTGCGCCATTGGCAGCACGAAGATCCATCTCTCCTCTGGCGATCTTTCTAAATCTACTTGGTTCCAACATTTTAATACATATGTGATCCCCACAAGCTGTATCTAATACCCAATGGGTAGAAATATAAAGATTGCACTTGATAACAAACGCACCTTTAGCGTACCCACGCTTCTGGGTGCAGTTCCTCTTCTAGTGTCCCTGCTTCCCACATGAAAAACACACTACCTCCAATTCCATACCCTGCCTCTGGATCTTACCCTTCTTGGAGGGACGGTGCTTGGGGGCTTCAGACCATTTATAATTCTTTGGCCCCTTTTCCTTGTCCTTCATTTTCATGTTCACCATAAGGACCGCGGGTTTGTCACGCCCCATGTCCTTATCTACCTGGTGAATCAAGGTCAGAAGCTCCGATAGACTCTTCTCATTGCATCTCATATTATAGTTGACAATGAAGCTATAGAAGGTTTTGGAAAGTTATGATAGGATGAGATATTTACGCAACCCATCCATGAATTTAATCACTAAGATGTCCAGGCATTCAATATAGCCAATAAGCTTGACTACATGAGGCCCACCTGGCACAGACTCTCCAAGATTAGTTGTAAACAAATCATTGGAGATCTCGTACCTCTCCTGTCTCACCTTCTCTTTGTAGAGATACTTAATGTGAGACATCATGTTATACGCATCCATGTTTTCATACTGCTTCAAGAGATCATTGGACATGGCCGATAGCATGAAACACTGGACATCTGTGGAATCATACATGTATTTCATATAGAGAGATAATTCCTCATCACTGGCCTCTTTCTCAGGCGTAACTGGAAAAGTCTCTTTCAGTACATACAATTTCCTTTCGTGGCGAAGGATGACGCATAAACGCCTCTGCCACTCGTGGAAATTGGTGTCAGTGAGAAGGTATTACTTCTCGAGTATGGCTCACAATGATATGTTTGAAGTCATTTTGTTGTCGTTTCTACAAATTAAGATGAGCAATTGTTTAGTAATTTATTACAAAACTGAGAAAAATAAATAAATTAATACTTACTAGTCTCCCACTATTTTATCGAAATCCAATATCCCTCACCATTGATTTCGAAATATTTTGTTGCCTGAATATTCTACTGGTATGGATCCATATTTCCCTTCGCATTACCCCATCTAGGGTTGGTCAAGAAAATTGAAGGGCTTTAGGTAGGCATTCCAAATTGCTACTGCATTAACTCGCAGCTCCTTGATCCGCTGAGTGGACACCCCAATCATGGAATCCTTTTATTTTGGATTTCCTCAACCTTTGCCTCTTGGTCACACCTAGTACTGCTATGGTAGTCAACCCTTGATGTGAACTAAGTCAAGTCAACCCAAAAACTTAAATTACAATTCCCCGGTAATTGAAAGCACCCCAACTAGGGTTGGTTAAGAACTTTGAACTATGGCTCAATTCTAACCAAGATTATGGAAGGCTATATCGACTTAATATTTCTTTTGAGGGATTTTATCTTTATACATAATTTGAAATTTTATTATCTTTGATTACATGCTTTTTAATATTATGTGTGATATACTTAAGTGATTAATCATGTCTAAGATAATATTTACGTATAAGCCAGTTTTATTTTAGTTCCATCTTGGATGCTCATTTAATTCATTAATTGTGTGATCATGACAACACACCCACAATAAATAATACATGAAACTGACAGAAATAAAATAAATGGTATGATCATGAGATTTTTATGGGTTAGTTTATCTAGAGGTTGATAAACTAACCCATGACCTAGGGGAGAAACATCTTGAACCTTTCAGGTTCGTGTTTTCAGCTTTCCACCTGTCCACCTTTGTATATCTTCGGATTTTTTTCACCTTGGCTTCTTACTTGAGCCACCTCTACTAGCTTGGGATCTCCATCCATTACATATGCATTTATCTCACATGCACGTGAGGGGTAAAAGGGGTTTTTACATAAAACAATCCTTGGGAATGCAAGAACCTACATATTAATGAAGAGATGGCTCGCATGCCAACAAATTTAATTTAAATAAATAAATTAAAATAAACCATTCACATACAAAGGTCTCGGTCTAGATTATGATCATCCATACATGCAACGATATTTATGCATAAATAAAACTAGCATTCAATTATTTAATCATTATTTTTTAAGCTAAATCATACTCGAATTAATTAATTATCTTTAATTAATCAATCCTTTTATCTTAAAACCTTTTCCGAACTTCCTTGATATTCTCATCCATCATAATTTTAAATAAATAAATTAAGTTAAAATTATCCTTGTATGTATATTATACCTTGGAGGAAACCCAGTGATTTCCCATTCATTACGCAGATGTTAAATTAAACACACATATATATATAACTCTTATCACGTGGTGTGCCTCAGCTTTTCGCCTGCACTATGGTACACATCTCAAGGGTTTCTATATTATAAATAATAAATTTTAATAAATCTGCGTATCTTGGATGAGTACATGGTGTGTAGTTCTGACTACATGACGTGTACTTTTATTCACCGTCCATCCAAAGTACACGCCCGAGGTCATGGAATCTAAATGAAATTTGGAAAATTTCAGAGTACACAGTGTGTTATTTTGGACACAAACCATGTAGTTTCCATGTTACATGGTTTCCAGCCAAGCAAGCCGTGTACGGGGTACACGACCCAACCCTAACCCGAAGGGACCACACGCCGTGTTCATTGGACCAAATAGTGTGTAATCTGGAAACACTGTGCCACCTGTTTATGGTCAACACACGGTTTCTTAAATTCGTAGATAGAATCCAATACACAGCCTGATTTGGCAGATCAGTCAATCAATTGAACCAAGACTACACGGCATGTACTTCTGAATACACGCCATGTATTCTGGTGTTGTACGGCTAGAAACGTTTGGCTCCCCTGGATGAGTTCCTCTATTTTATTTTAATCAAAACTAAAATAAAAATTCGTTTCTATGATGTGAATGAGAAACGAGGGAGGATGAACAGATCTCGACATTCAGATTTCCAGAACGATTAAGCATGAATTGAAGTAACTGAATTATTGAATGCATAAAACACCAATGAAAAACTAAATATTTATAATCAACAATATGACCCCTTTGATACCACTTGTAGGTTCCGGGCGTAGCGAAAGCGCATTGGTGGTATTTCCCAACTTTTATGTTAGCGTTAAACAACATTCAATCCAAGATCCGTCACAATATAAAATTTCGGATCATCAAAATGGAACGAATAACGAAAATGAAAATAAGAGTCCCAGAACCATTGATATAGGATCATCATATGTTGGTCATAATTAATTTAATTAATTCACTAGAATTACCTCAGTTTAATTATTTCTTCATTGATATCTCCGGTCATGATCCTGTGATCCGTCGTTGCGTCGTAGAATCCAAGTATAGGATTCCTCTAGCGGTAATCCACACATGCTCCATGTATCTCTAGACGTTGCCGAAGGGATCTCCAGGTGCTAGCGTGGAAGAACCTTCACTTGCGATGTCCGCCTTCGACCGCCTTGATCCGGTGGAGGATCTTGCTCTCGTAACTTGAGGGCGTTCTTGGAGGAATGGGAAATCTCTCTTGGCTTGAGAGTATTTCTGAATCCGTTGAGCACAACAATGTCTCAGGAAAAGTGTTGGGGTTGTGAGGATATTTAAAATTTGGTTTGAGGTTAGTAGAGTTATGACAATAAATAAACATGTTACACATTTTATTTATTTCATTAAATCTTATTGAAATCCCATGTCTATTTATTAATTCCTTGACATGCGCCCAGACTGATTATAATTAATATCATTTAATAAAACAATAATATATCCCAAAAATATCGACTAGAAAATTACGTGGTGTGTAATAATTAATACACGGTGTGTACTTTTTTTCCATAAAACTACACAACGTGTATATTTAATATACACGGCGTGTACTTTTATTTTCCATTTTTCTCCACCATATTTATTAGACCTTGAGTAATGGCTATTTATTTTTTAAATAAATGTTACTGCATTACTCGCTAGTAAATATATTATTTCTCCCACAATATATTCTCTCGAATAACTAGTGTCAAAATAAATGTGATTAGGCATCCTTAAATAATTATTAAACCACAGTCGGGAATAATATTTATTTAACTTCTCAAATTAATATTTAACTGAGACACATGGACACACTTAGTGTGTGACCCTCTAAGCCTCTTTCTCAGTGGCATTAGGTGGAGCCTGCCTAAATTCCAAGGTTATCTTCTAGAAACACACCAAGGAACCCATAGAGAATGAAATTAATACCGCAATGACGTGTCACCTCCTATGAACGCTTTCCATGTAATATAATCCTATTGTCTCAATATCTCTAATCAAGAGGGTTGCATGCTAGTGCCATCAACCCATGTGCTCGATTATTCTTTCTTTGACTTCCCGGAACTGAACTTCCCCATACCTTACCATGGCCATGGATTTATTTAGACTATATCAATTCCATCAAATGGCCTGAGTTATCTACTTCTGTTATGGAACAGAAGGGAAAAATCCTTTCTCGCATTATCTATTAATGCAGTATTACTTATGACGCACCGAACGTATCCTACCTCACTATGAACAGTCTGTCGTCACAGTTTTCGTCAATACATCTACGTGCGACAGTTGTGATACCCATTAATAAAAATCATAATGTCTAAGGACCAATACACAGGTCTGCAGATAGGAATATCCAATGACACTATAAAATGAGGATTTCCTACTGGCAGGTCTCGTTCTCATAATATCCTCTCGGATATTACCAAGGGCGCACAATAGGAGAAGGTGCCTCAATGTTTTATGAGTCCTCACCCCTAATGACCTGTATTATTTGTGTCCCTCAAATAATATCATCCGGCCATAGAAATTTTAGTCAGGAATAGTGTTATGGCACTTCCGATATCTCATCATAGTAGGGATTTGTTATGACCCTTTAATGTAACAACTGTCCTTATGACATTATCACATACATTGTCACACAGAAGAATGATCAATATGTGATAAGGATTTTATTAATGAATAATGTACAAATTAGTTTGTTTTAGGCCACAAACTCCAACAATAGGAACCATATACAGTCGCACCACCTCATCCAAACACCATCTCGCAAAGGCATCAACTATGCATGACTCCTTAATTTCTAAGAACTGATCTCATTTCATTAGTAAGTCCACTACTACCCATATAGAATCACAATCTCCCTAAAACCTAGCTAATACAGGGATCAAATCCATCTAGATTTGATCCCACTTCCACTCAGGGTAACCTAGGGGTTGCAACAAACTGCCAGGAACAAAGTATTTAGCCTTCACCTACTGTAACACAAAGTACTTTTGTACAAACGCTTCCGCATCCAAATTTATCTCGGGCATCTGAAACTATTACCTCAAGCCAGGGTAAATCTTGTAATGTCTTGGATATATTTCTAGTGGTAATCTAGGAGACTAACAAAGAATTAACTCATGCATCGTCTCTATAAAAAACATATTCTCATAGAAGAAAATCTGATTTTGACCACCCTCTGACCATCCCTCAAGAGCATCACCATCGTTAATGTGATCACAAATCACCTACACATTCTTGTCCCCCCAATGAGACTCCTCTACCTTATTCCATAGATATTGCTAAACCATCATTTAGAACCTCTACTATCATTTATTCCTGCATCTATGTGCAAGGAAGCCAACTCCTCAATATTCCTCCAAGGGTGTGAATAATCTAGAACTATTCCTTATGTGAATTACTGCTCTAAGAATGGACCACAACATTACCCTTCACTAAACTGTAGGAGATCTCAAAATCATTTTCTTGAAGAAACCCCATCCACCAATACTACTGCAAGTTTATATCTTACAATGAAATGATATACCATAAGATCTTGTGATCTGTGAAGACCACAAAGCCCTCTCCAATTAGGTAATGTCATGACATCTTCAACATGAACCTGACCGCCAGTAACTCTAGAACATGGGGTTTATAGATACATTCATGGGAATGTAACCTCAAAGAACCATAATATTTCACTCTATATTTCTTCATCAGAAAACACCCCACGAAAAGACATGAAGCATTAGAAAATACATTGATCATCACCGCTTAATTGGGAAATCGGATCATTGGAGCCTCTACTAGCATCCCCTTCATGTAGCTAAAATCTACAAAAAACTGATCACTCCACCTAAATGACGTGTCCTTTATAGTAAGATATGTCAATAGAGCTTATACTCAAGATTCATCAAGTAAAAATCTCTATTAATATCCAACCAGAAAGAGAAAAATTTAAACCTCTACCAAATTATTGGGTGTTTCCAAAGAACCAACTACCTCAAACATCGATGGGTACACTGCTACAATCTGTTGAGACACTAAATATATAAGAAAGTAGACCTCCCATGACCAAAAGATTCACTTAGACAACTTTCCATAGAGATGGTGGAGTCTAAGTAACTTCGGGGGTGTCTTTATAAGCTCATTATACTCCTCATATGACTTCGAGTAGATCCGAATGATATTGTTAAATTCAAAAGAGAACTGGTATAGTAAATCAAAAAATATGGAGTTCATATGTCCCATGAGTATGGATGGTAAATTCATAACATTTAATGAAATAACCAGGAACACAAAGTGCCTATACCTACACCTCATTGCATTGTTCGGGATGTCACCCACCTTCACCATCATATGGTGATACCCAGACACAATATTGATAATAGAAATCCCACATTATCCCCTCATTTAGTTGATAATGTCATCTATTTTTTGGAGAGGAAGTTGGTTTTTGAATGTCACCTAATTAAACCTATGATATCATATGCACATTCTCAAAACACCATATTCCTTCAATGATAAGACGACCAGAGAACCCCATAGAAATAAATTGGCTAGATAAATTTCTTTTTCATCAAATATCCAATTGGAATATGAAATCTCACAACTCATAATTTGTCATCTGATAAGGGAGCATCATAATTGGAGAAGAACTATGCTAAAATTCTATTTTGAAAACAAAATCATGTTAAGGGGGTAGATTCACAACCTCCTCAGGGAAGAAATCCATTATTTCTCCCAAAATGATGGGATCCCCCTCTATCATAAAATCCACTAATTCCACTGATAGCTCATCATAACATGTAATGAAGAGGTTCCACATGATGAATGACTATCAAAAAACTCCACCCACCAATGAATGTCACACATTTTCCATCTGTGTGTGACAATATGACTCTACTGTAGAAGCATCCAATAAAATCAGGCACATAATAAAACTATATGATGAAAAGGACAAAATCTTACAGTTGAATTTGTGATTGTAAAAGATCCCCACAGGACTATGGTGACTGCAACATTATTCTAAATCCCCTGTAAACATTAAACTATTAGTTCTATCCATCGAATGGAATACTAAACACTAGGGCAATGGGTAGCCTCTCTATGTGTAGTATTAATTTATGGGACAGACCGGGTGCAACAATGGAACGTGAAGCTCCCAAATCCAATATGGCCCAAAAAATAGTACAAAAAATGAAAATCATACCTCGAAATATATTAGGACCCACTAGTATTGATATATATATGGAATGAAACAGATAATGTCATGCTCTTAGACCCCTCTATTTATGATCATCTCCTCGACCACATTAGGGTCATGGTTTTTTGAGAAATAGCCTAAGGTGAGCCATCACGTGGTTCCTCCCCCCTTGCGGTGTCAGGAGCCTGCTATCCCTACTACTATTATGGTCTAGCTGGAAAATGATAATGAGGTTGGTGCTGAACCTACCCAATCCCACCATACTGATCTCAAATTAGGAATTGAATTAGATGATTCACATGGACTCTACATGTGAAACACACATGCCATGGGCCCATATGATAGGAACTTGGACCAGAAGGTTGGAATGGAAGTTGTTGATCATGAATCCTTGATGGTTGAAAACGCAAAGGCCCTAGTTCCTAAGACATGCTTCATGTATTATAGACCTTCAACAAACACTATTGGAACCCTCTCATGGTATAACTCCTTGCAAGTAAATTATCTCAACTATCACCATGTTCTTCTAGACCTCTATTTATGTCCTCAAGGTGAGGGGAGTAACAACATACTATAGAGAAGGATTATGTGCCTCCTCTAAGTGTCTTGTCTATGTCTCCTCATCCAAAAAGAGATCTGGGTCTAGGAGAAGGAGATCCTAGAACATGATCCCCAGTTCTGATCCTGACATAATCACTTTCTGGATGGTGAGTAGGTCGTTTCTATTCTCATCATTCATGGTTAATTAAAGGAATTATTTCTAGAACTACTTCTCAAAATTGACCCAGAGAACATCTTCTTTATTTCTCTTCCCTAGGTACAACGTCCCCCACTAACACACAACTCCCATCATATGACAAATCATCAATGAAACCAAATACTTTGTTAGAGCTCGGATCAAGATATAGGTGATATCAAGATTCCTGAGCCATCTATCTATCTATATGTCCATGAAACCACCCTAGTACATTCATAGAGTCTGTATCTGGAATGCACATATATTTCAATTCCATTGGTAGTCCTCCTCCTATGGATCTACCCAACATCGATCATTTGAATTGGCGTTCTGAGCCTCCACTTCTTTAGCCCTTTGTGGATGATGACCATGTTCCATTAATGAAAGGTAAAAATGGAACTCCTAATCAGATTAGTTTGAAATTTTGTTCATGATTTAACATTACTCTTCATTTATTTAAATTCATTTAAACACCCAATTCAAACAAAAACAGAAGTCATCATAATTATGTACCTCTCCCAGGGTTACTACCCATAAAATAGTGTTTCATCACTTGGTCATTCAGTATGATCAGATTCGTTGCCTTGGATCCCAAGGGACCTAAAATATAATTTCCTATCTGATCATCCATGGTCTATGTCATGCACCAAGATCACCTCACACTATTTACCTTCCAACCCATGCATTCCTCACTGTTCCTAACAACAAACTACATCCTATCTCTAAACCATCACCTCTGATACCATTCTGTTACCACCCCATCCCCCCAGAGAAGAATCTCCTAAGCTGGTATTGGATAAATATAGATAATGAATCTCGAGTCCAACCTATAGTAGGCACATGTGTAGTTACTGGCACAAGGTGTATATAAATATCACAACAAGGGAGGAATTACCCATTTTTTATAGTAACCATGACCTGGAGATAAAATGTATCATCCTTAAATCAACCCCAATTCATATATATAAATGATTCCAAAATCCATCCCATATCCATGTATAATGTAATAATGCTAGGAATGCAATGAAAATCTCTAATGTAAATACCAAAATACAAAAACTAAGCAGCGATATGTAGAATCTTAAAACGTATGAGCTGTTAATACCCAACATGGTATTATTAGCCCTCTTAGAACCCTGAAAATAGTTTTATATTTGTAGGGTGAGCATACAAGTATACCCAAAATAAAAAGCTATTGTCTCAGTTGCACAAGTGGAGAAGAGTACTAATTCAATTGTGATAAAATAAAAAACCAAGAGCATATAAAAATGTATACTATACATCTAAGATCTCACCAATGTACACTCACAAATTAATGGATGTCAAGTAAATAAATATAATAATCACATAGATGATAGGGTTCCCTGCACCACTTTCTCCCTGACTTGCCACTCTTACCCACTTATGAAAAATATTCTAGTGCTCCCACATATTCTGAAAGAACCATGTCACAATCTACCTGCACACACGTGATACAGATTCCACATCTCATCCAACCCACATAGACCAACTCCTCAACCCACACCCCATAACAAAGACATAAGGGAACCATAGAACATTTACCCCAAAGACACCATGAATCCACAAAACATCTCTTCCCCAAGACACTTTGGAATGACAAGATACCCACACACAACTTGGATTCACAATTCAAAACCTTCCTAAAGAGTATTCGGATATCGCCACCTGGAAGAGGGAGAATGGAAGAGAAAGTTGTCATCCATCCATCATACCCCCATAACTCATGGGAAAGATACCCTTCCTTGTAATAATGTGGGTGTTCAGCCCGTAGTGATCAACATCTGTGGTGTACATATATAAATTAAAAGGAACTACGTGTATATGTATAGGAACCAAACACTCATCCCTACCTATGTGTTTTCAAAGAAAGTATCCAACCGACACAAAACAGCATTTCTGTCACCTTTAATGAACAAACACACATCCAACCATATAAAAAATTCATAACCCCAACCAATTCATTAAACCAATTATCATTCTTTATTTAACAAGAAAAAATTATTGATTAAAGACATTAGAAATAACCTACCATTCATAGATCACATTATAGGGACGAGGAAACCATATGAACCATAACCAAAGACAAATAGAGAAATAAGTACCCGAGTATAAGAATCTACTCTGACACCCATTCATAATGTATCAGTCTCTAGAAACTATGGGTGAAACAACCATGAATGGTAACACAATATTTTTCATATTTACCACTCCCAAACTATCCATAGCATCCCCAGTTCATGAAAAGAACCAAATCCTGCAATAACAACAAAAATCAACTAGTTTGGAAGTCCCACTGCACAAACAGACCACACCCACCAACAATAAAATAACCTATATGTAGTCCTACTTCACAATAAGTTTATCCATTCTAAAAACAATGAAACTCTCTATATTAGATTATATTACACCACCTTCACCACCACATACACACAAACAAAATTCCAACGATAGAAAGTAAGCATGGTGTAATCATATTTACCCAACAATCAGTATTTAATTTCTCATTTTTAATTCGTGGGTGATCACATAACAGTTCAATCATGGGGATCCATTGATTCAATGAAGTATGCCTGATTAGATATATTTTCATGTTAGTTGGAATTCATTAGAGGATCAATAAAAATTATAAAAAATACCAGTTAGTAAGGAAATACCACCGACGACCATGACTTTCATAAGCCATAATGCCAACAAAATTCACTGAATTGGTCAAAAGAAAATTGATAAAATTAAACAAACATCATCATCACCATCCCCTGCCCCTCATTTGTTACTAATGTATCAAAATATGTTATCTTAAAATGTCATAAAAAATTTATAATATGTTAGATTATCTTCATAAAAATGTGATCCGATTTTAATTATAATGGGAAATTAGCTTACATAAAACGCATGATTCACAAATAAAGAAAGACTAAGGAATCCCTTCCTTAAGAAACCGTGGATTAGAAACTCCTCCACATGCCAAAACAGAGGCTCGAACAAGCAGTTGGAGACTCGAAGAGAAATTGAAACTGAAGGCCCCAGCACAACAAATGACTCCATGGGGAAGAAATGCTTTGGGTGTACAAATGGAAAAAGGTAAACATTCAGGGAATAGAAGTTCTCATCTTAGAAGAGCCAGATCCTATATCAACAAAAGGGAACAATATCAAGGACCCTTAATGTCTGATAGTGGTCAAGATTACATGGTTTTACTATTTAAATTTCCCAACATCATTATAAATCAAGGATATGATTAATATTCTATTAAATTAATTTACAAAGCCTAAAAAATTATAAAATTTTATCTATGTCAAATAAAATGTAATAGTCGTAAAACTTGAAAAACATGATAAAGATGGAAATGGATCACTAATGGGTGAGTCATTGGTCTGAGTCACCTTTGGAGACTCACTAATAGTGAGTCACTAGTGAAACCCATTTCTATAAATTCACTAATGTGAACCACCGATGCCTTACTCTCGGATGAGAGTCAGTAATGCCAGACCTACTAATGCCTAACCTACCGATGCCCTTCCAAATGATGCCCAATATACTGATGTTGAGCCACTCACGAGGATTCACTGACACTAAGACACCAAATATAAGACACAGACATAGAGCTACCTATGCCGAGTTGGTGACACTAAGCCACTGAAGTTGAGCTGACAACGCTGAGTCCCCGATGTGACCTATCGAAGGAAAAACAGGAATATTGGAAAACTCTTGAAATGAGCTACCATTGTCTCGCAAAACACCCCAAACACTAGATTTCGACAATATAATGGAATGGGGAGGTCATACCATTACATGTATAGAGAAAAATATAAAAACTCAAAATCATTAGTAACAGACCTCATCCAACATTCATGTTGTCCTCAATTTATTTTTCATTTTGAGATGAATGAAGTGAACAAAACTAATTAAATAATATGAACTCATATACCCAAAAAATATAAATCAAATAGGTGAATCAAATTATCAATCAATAAAATAATTTTCTAGGTGATAATCTGATGTTAGTTAGGTTGTATCATAATTTTATAAATATACAAAAAAATCCCTAACTAGATTATGATCAATATCTATCAAGGTATGATTTCACATCACTATCAATGATGAGATCCACTTTCGTTATTATAATTTTAATTCTTTATAGTAATCTAATCATAAATCAATGATTGTTATTCCCACTAATGTTCCTCCATGCACTAATCTCAACCCTCTATGTTATTATTTTATCTTTTGGAATAAGTTATAATAATTTATTTATAGATGACAAATTATGCTACCGAGAGAATTTAATAAATAAAACGAAATAAATTATTTATTTCCTTATCTATGCTAATGATGGATTCAAAAAAAAACCAAGAACAAAAAATATTGAGTCTGTCTATGGGTAAAACACTTAATTTAAAATAAATAGAGGTCTTAGATTTATAATATGAGACTCTACTTTCGTTATGATCCATTATTTAGGAAAATTACTCTTATGTGACATTAATGTTTTAAATAAAATTAAAATATCAATTACATTCTAGTAAGGCATCTGAATCTTTAACCATATCATGGCCCAACTATGAAATTAATATTAAAAATACTACAAAGAAATAAATGGAAAAAACTGAGAAAATAAAAAAGTAATAATAAAAAATTCAATTTTTTTTAAAATCATGCCTTATTCACAACTATATTTAACAATATTCAATATTATTAACTAAGTGAAAATAATGTTTTTTCTTATTTTCAATAAAAGAGGAACTTCCTCCAACTTTTTTCAAAAAAAAGTTAAACCAAAATTATGTAATTAGTATCACTTTATATTATTAGTAATAAATATAAATATAATTTTTTATATATTTAATAAATGTTGATGAATATTAAAGTATTAAATTAACGTGGCATGAATTATTAATAATTAAACTAATGGGAAAAATTCATTAATTCCATTTGTTTTTTAGAATGGAATACCCACATGTATCGCTGTCCATATTTTATTTAAATCTCTTAACAACAGCATCATTCTATCAATATCCCCAACCTAAAATTAATTTCCAATGAAATGAACATCATTTTTACCTCTAAAGGTATCCCTCTACCACCCATATCAAGAAAATATCTTTGTGTAAATTCCCATGTACCTCTACCATTTCTACCTCCCATATAACCTTATTCTAGATCTGGAACCCCTTATTAACATTACATTGTCTTTGTTCTCTATTTCAAAGAGTATATTCAAGAGAAAGTTAATTTCCACAACGTGATTATTATCTAATACCTAACATTTTCATTCCTACCATTCACAACCAACCACTACATAACATATTGTAACCAAATATATAATGTGAAAAAATATCATTATTATACTAAATTGATATTATGTTCACTAAGAAAATACTATATTTCCCAATCTCTTCTATTTTAAAATGAAAATATTTTATGTGTCATGTAGTTCCTACCAACTTCATGAACTATATATTTCATTATAGTCACCCACATAAATAGATGGATCTATAAATTTAATTATAGAATAAAATGAAATTTATGATATGGTTAATATTAAAGAAAAACAATTTTACAATTATATTTATATGAATCATGATATAAATATACACCCTATTGTTTGTTAGAAATTATGTAAAAAATGTCTTCAATGAATCAATCATAATGAATTAAAACAGAAACTCTGTTGTAAAAATATTAGAACACTATAAGACATGGGGAACATAAATAATATTACCATAAATAATATATGAATGTTGATGTTGGTATTAATGAATAATGACTGATATAAAATTTAAAAAGATTGTGTGATTTATTCAAATTTACTCATGTCTGAAAGATAATAAAAATTAACTAACTAAAAACATTATAATGAACTATATTAATTATTAATTTAAATGATATTATACTTTAATAATTTTTTTGAATAATTAATTAATATAGTAATGTTTACAATGGATGGTGTTGTATTGTGTTAGAAAAATATGGGATCCACTATAATCGTTTTTGTTAACTTAATTTTCATTCATTTGGTTATGTTCACTCTTATAGATCCCTATTCAAATTTTATTAAATTTTTCCATATTATTGAAATAAATTTTTTCTAATTCAATATTTTCAAGATTTTAATTTCATTCATGTAAAATCATTTTCTAATGAATCATAATTTAAATATATCATTTATATATGGGTTTTCTTAACTAAATTTCATTTCATGTAGAAATATGTCATTATGTCCACATTCTTTCAATCGTTTTGTGAATATTATTCTATATGGATATGATTTATCATAATGTTCCGTAAAATAACATCTTTAAAATATTAATTTCTTGTAGTCTCCATAAATGTCTTCTGATTCCAATGTCTCCAAAGACATAAATGTGAAATTGACTCAACCTAATTTTCATTCAGTAAAAGTTTATCTATAATTACTATGGTATTCTTTTCTTCATATGTAATTCTTTTTAATATAATTCATGTGTAAATTTTTAATTTTCTCTATGAATTTTAAATATTTTATCAACACCATATCTAATTATATATTTCAATATTTGTTAACAAAATTATTGTTTTATGGAAAAATTATAGTCTTTATAATAACAATATCAATTCCATGTCCATATAATTTGATTCAAACAGTGTTAACCATTATTATTTTGAATCCCAAATATTTATTATCTCTTATAATCCACGTCATAATTCATTAAACAATTCCAAATGAATTAGTATTTCACTTTTAATGTTTCTGATTTCATTATGATTAATTGAAAATATTAATAAATTAGTCTTTTCTTCCATTTCCTCTAATTTTTTTTCAAGAAATGTTCTTTTAAATTTTTATGTATCAATTATTTAGATTTATGTTCAATTTATCTTTTAAAAATTGGTTAACATGCTACATTCAAGTCAATTATTTATTTGAATTGACTCATTCAATTTTATCTTTTTCAAAATGATATGAATTCCTTGTTAAATAATTATTAATTATGAATATCATCAACATTTTAATCAACAAATCTAAAGCTAAAAAATTAAATGTGTAATGTAAATGATCATCCTATATGTAATTTTACGAAAATATTATTTTGGGTTATTGAGTTTTTGTATCAAATATTATAGTCTTGATTTCAAGTAATGAAGATCCATTTTGTAATGATATCAAACCAATTTTCATTTCATAGGGTTTTCATAATAGGTATATGATTCTATTCTTATGGAACACACGCACACACAAATATATATATATATATATATATATGTATGTGTGTATGTGTGTTTATATGTTGGAAAATATATCTCCTTGCAGGGAATTGGTTATTGTTTTATATCTCATCGTACAAAAAATGTGGTGTGAGTAATGATACATGTCCTGAATGAGATTTGTGATCTTCGTTCTTAATCCACTATATTATGGGATGTACAATTAGGATTCCTGATCCACAATGTTTCGGAAAGGGATATCATTCATTAAAATCCATTTTATCATAGAAGAAATGATTGGGATTCCAAATTCACTGTTTTAAAGGTGTTGTTTTTTTAATTCGTGATCCACTATGTTTTGGGTCATAGTATTATGATTCTTAATCTATGATGTAATGTTTTCCTTTTCTTGTGATTACACCACACTCTTATTCAACATTACCATTTTATGTTATGTTTTTATTTTATAAGAAATTTATATGTAAGAATCCAAGGATATTGATTAGTGTCTCATGTATCTATTTCCTTAATAAATTGTATACTTTTTATCATTTAAACATATATTTACATATTTAAAACATTTGAGAAATAATATGATCTAATGTTCCTTTTTATAAGATATTTATTAATTTCTAATGTCTTCTAAATTTTTTATGATTTGAAACTATTATAATCCATTAACATGTCCTTTTTTTAGATCATGACCTATGTCATTATATTTACACCTCCCCATTAAATCATAGATTTATTTTTTGAAATTAATCTTTTATTGGGAATTTATTTAAGATTATAATGAAATAATGTGTGTTGTATTGATTATTTAGTTCATCCCTTATGAAACTACTCCTATGGGATTAATGACTATTATATTATTTTTTGATATAATTTTTAATTATAAATATATATATTATTTTTATTTGTATCACATGGTATTAAAGCTTATGTCAGGTTTGGGTTGTTAGATTCAGGCTCAAAAGTGTGGGTTTGGTGTAGTCTAATTCAGGGGGTAGTATCACCATTGATAGAACCATGAAGTCAAGTGTCCCTTCCAATGGTGGTTGAAAAGTATTTTTATGGGTATATGAGAAACCCCATGGGTAATAGTGATTCCTCCATCAATTTCAATGTCTAATATTAGATAAAATCAATAAGGAAATATTCACAGTTAAAATTTAATCTATAAAAATATGAGTTATGAAACATTTCATAGGGAATACTCCTAAAATGGTTCCTATGGATCTCATCTGGGAGGTATAAACACATCAAATGTTATCTGAGTTTCTTATATGATTTTAATTAAATGAACCACGAACTAGTTTAGATTGAAGGATTCTAAACAGAGTGATAAAAAATTGTAAATTAATGGTGATCTCATATATCTTATAGTAAGACATATATGTGAAACATGAAACATGAAAATGAATATATGATGGAAGCTAAAAAATGACTCATGTTTGAACCGTAGATATAATTATATGTGTTATGATTTCCATATGAATTATATTTTTGATACATAAGACACTCAATGAAGATAATATAAATAGAAATCACCCTAAAAATTTGATGTACATTAACATGTTTTATCACATCGAGAATATAAGTGAATAGTTTTTTTTTATCAATATCGTAAATGATACACGACACAAATATAGCATGTGTTACACACAAAATCATATTTCATCCATATATTGTGTCAAATGCATCACCATGTTTTCCTGAACAATAATATAGTAATACTAATATCCTTTAAATATTATAGTCATTTTCTATAGGATTGAATGATGGGTAGGAATATAGTCAACTAAAATATGGATATATATATTTTACATTTTTTTTATTATATAGTGATCTATAAAAAAATAAAAACCATTTTAATGAAAAAAGAATATTTTTTGAGAAATAGTTTCTTCCTAAAAGATAGTTCAATCATAATTGATGAACATAATTTAAATATAATATTTACCAATTTTGAGAAATTTATATGAAAAAATATATCTCATTTTTTAATAGGAATTCCAATATTATCTTGGGCATAATTTTTTGGATTTTTCTTGAATGTTTCTATCTTTCCTGAATACTTAAAAATATTGAATTTTAATTAAAATGATCTTTTTTTGTAAATTATTTTAAAAAATTAAAATAAATTATTAATTTGGGTTTATGTATATATATTTCAATTATATATATATATATATATATATTACAAATTAATTACATTTTAATAATTTTCATATTGAATTTTGACATGAAAACATTCTGAACTTTTGAATATCATCACTTTAAAAACTCTATTTCTCACCACCTCTATGAGATTAATTTTATATTAAATTATACAACATTTGTTAATTGAAATTTTAAAAATTCATTCCATACTTGTAATAATATTGTTTTATATTATAAAATATGTTAAACATTTATTTATCATAATGATAAGTGAATAAGTTAAAATTAATTACAATGATTTGGGTAAAAATGAGTTTACATAGTCGTTAATCATAGAATATGCGGCGTAAAATGTCATTCAATTTTTCAAACACCAATTTACATGATATATTAAGACCATTAAAATCATAGTATCACTTTTTATGAGTTTTGAGGAACATTTACAATAATGAGACCTATATAATATGTTATGTAATGAAATTGATCAAAATCGAATCTTCACTTCCTTTAATATGTATAATGCTTTGGGATATGGACAAAAAACATTGGTTTGGTTATATAAAGTATTTTTAATGATAATTTAGTTATTTTTATCATAATAATTTATCATTAATTTATGTAGTTAAATAATTACTTAATATTCTTAAGAAATGAAATCATAGAAATTGTTTTGTTAATAATTAACTTAAACAGTGATACTAAAATAATAAAAGCGAAGTAAAATTAATTAATTAATTTAATATATTAATTTTTGGATTAGTAGACCACGTTGGAAATGATGGTACTTAATATATTATAATTATAGATTTATCTTCATATTTTTTAAATATAAAATAATCATATAGTTTACTAATTGATAATATTTTTATTTAATAATATATTATATTTTATTAAATGCGTTAATATTACTAATGAATTATCGTCTTGCATTTAATTATTAATTTTTAATTAATTTAAAATAAGTTCCCTTCATTGAAAAATTTATATTTTATAAAAACATATTCTACCCAAATGAGTAAAATCATTATTAAGGCGGTTAGGGTAAATGTATTTGTTTTACATGTTGCATCTGATTATGTTAAAATTAAATTTCAAAACATAGAAAATTATTAATATATAAATTAAATATATTATTTATAATAAGTATTTCTAAATTATATAATAATTATGACTATAATTTATCATTAAATTATTAACTAACATTACTAAAAACTAGTTATTTTGGTAAAAACAAAAAAGGGAAAAATTGACTGAACATATATACTATGAATCCAAATGAACAAAATGAATTTTATTTATGTATGTGCAGATAAATGATAAATTAAAAAAAAAATTAATATTTTTCATTTTTGGTTCCACATGTGGTATGGTAGACCTCCTGATAGTAAACACATAAGATTATTTGTACTAATTCAACTCACCCTTAACTATAAAATGGAACCCACTCTCCCCACTTCTCCATACCTCTCATGCCATTTGGATCTTCCAAACCCACCATAAGTAACTCCTCAAAAACTCTAACCATATTGTATAAGCCTTATTTTGGAAAAAATGTCCATGTTATAATGGTTTTAGTGAAATCCAAATGTATATTCTTTAATAAGGGGATGACAAAGACAAATGTGACAAATCAGACTGAAGGTAAGGGACTTCATCTCAATTTCATTCCCTTAAGGAATATGTTGATGTTATGCAGGTTGCTTCTTCTATAAGGTGTATATATAGTAACTTTGTTATGTTATATATTTAATTTATCTATTCTAATGGAATTTAATTTTTTTTAATGTTATTCATTTAAGGGGGTTATGATTTAAGTTTATTATAAGTAATATGAGATTTTTATTCTATACAAATATTCTTTTAATGTTTTATTTAAACTGTATTTCAATAACACTTCCATGTTTTATAATAACTTTATCACTGTTTTTATAATAAAATAATATATTTATAATTTAGATCATATACCACTTTCTCATCTATTTTAAATGGTTTTCAAAAAGAATATATTTATGTATATTATACATAATGTTTGGATAAATTTAAAAAAATAATGTTCTATTCATAATTAAAATGTGGAAGATTAAATATATTCTACAATGAATGTTATTTTATTTATACATTCCTTTAAAATAATTCTCTTTTTAATTCAAAAATAGACTTTTTCCTTTCTTTAGTATATTGGTATTCAAAATGGGTTTTAAAAAGAAAAGTGTATGAATGTGAGCATCAAATAGTTTTAAAAGGGTTTTATGATGGTTGAATTTTATCCGTGATATGGTACATGGGAATTATATGTAATGAGTTATCAAGATATAGCATATATGATGGTTTTAGCCAAATTATACCTCTTGGCTGGGCCATATATAACATATATGATGTGTATAAGCCATTATAGACCCTGAAAATGGGAGATCCGTATATAGATTATATGAAGGGTTGAGCCGCATTATATCTCATTGTGGAGATCTATATAGATTATAAGAAAAGATGTCCCCATTATATATATCTAATACATTGGTTAATTATTATAATTGAATTTGGTCAGTTTTTTATTCAAATTTAAAAGGTTATTGAATTTGTTTTATGAATATGATGTTCAATGCCCATGGAAAGGAGGTTTAATTTCTAATTATGGGATTTAAATTATTTTTTAAGAGACAAATGTTGGTTTTTTCATCTAAAAATAATACATTTCTTCCTTGAAATGGATAATAACGTAATTTTAAACATTTCACTAGTTTTCATGTTATTACTAAACTAACGATTTCGTTTATTTTTATATCATATAATGAGATTTTTTCCAGATATTATTCATTTTAAAAAAAATTCAAAGAGATTAAGGATGTTTGTGGGAATGGAAGAATGAAATTTTAAATTCATGGAAATTTTCCAGGAATATAAATCATGATTTTTCTTAAATGTTTTATATTATGGAAAAAATTGATACTCACTAGAAGTGACCAGTTTGAATTTCATGGTTTTGTTATGTGTGAGTTATGGACAAATTCTATAGTACATTATACCTCAAAATATTTACAATTATTGGAGAATAAATTATTGAATTCAATTTTATTATTATTCAATGTTTATAGTCATATCAAATTATTTGGTATCAAATAATGATTTAGATATATTTGGAGGATAGAATAGTCCTAATATCATTTCCTTAGATGAAATAATGTTAGGGGTATCATGAATTGATATAGATTTTATGATATATATTTTTATACATCTAAAATAAGTCTTTTTATAATGGATTTCTACAGTGTAAGTGAGAAATATAGAGTGGTAAGGATCAATAAGAAAATATAATTCTTAATTAACATCTTAAGATGGTTGGAATTTGAATGGAATCGTTTTATGCAGTGACAGATTAGTTGACACATGCTATATATGGTAGTTGATTCCCAGAAAGAGTGGTGTGAAATCAACCATGAAGGAACATTCTTATAATGAATTATTTAATGAGGCATCATCCCCCATCACTCATTGTGTCATCTGACCTAGTGGTATATAAAGCATGAATTCATGTCCTAGAAAAATATTTGAATGAAAACGATGTTCCTAATATCAAATGGAGAATCTTTCAATCTATCATTATAAAGGTTAAGATGATCAATTACGGTATTTGGATAAGAATACTAGAAGGAAATATGATCATAATTATATGGATAATGACAAATTTGAGAATATTTTCCAAGATAAATATTTACCTAAGTTAATTTTGATTAGTATAAATAAGATGTTCTTGGAATTAAGGAAACAAGATTATGATTTTCTCTCTTCATTTCAAAAGAACATCATAAGTATAACTTAGTATGTTCTTAACATTATTTGAGATATTGATAACAACATTAATAGTTTTTAATGAGAGTAAAAAACCAATATGATAAAGATAATTGTATCATTATAATTAAATAGTTAGAGAAATATATTCATTATTTTGAGGAAGTTAAGGTGGAGTTTGCAAAAACTAATGTCTCATGAGATGTCAATTTTATTAAATGGTAATGGTTACAAGAAATTTCTAAAACCCAACTAATAATTTTGGTGATAAGATAAAAAATGTTTTCCATGTCTCATAAAATACAATATAGTGAATATATGCTCGGATGTGAATATTTATATTAGTGTGTTAATTATGTTTGTGATTGTAATGAAAAGAGTCCGGAGAAATTTATGAATGAGATGCAGGATTGTTTTTCATTAATAATATGTTATATATATAATGAGTTAAGAAATTATCATCATTTTAGTTTGATGGTACTCATGGTATAAATCACCATGATCATAAGGAAAAGGTGGTGGAAATTATTTTTCTTCTTCAATAATTGATATTGGCCAATATAGTGAATTGGTGACAAATCCATGGAGAACTATATTTTGTGATGGTTTATAGTAAGATCACTGAATTAGGAATCCCTCAATTTATATTTTATGTAAATTAACAACCCTTTGAGGAATTTATCGATTCATCATGGATAATATATGTGCATATTTTAGTAGGAATATTATTTTTAGAATAATCCTTTTACATGGTATATACATATGATTAAAGGTATTGATAACCATTATCGGTAATATGATCATTAATGAAATTTTAATAATACCCAAATAATAATTTTAGAACGTATTGAAAAAGGATTTCTTGTAGTCCTTGGTAATAATTTTTTTCAATGATTAATTTTATTTCAATAATATCTATCCTTTGATTAAAAATATAAAGTTCAAAATATGAGGATGTAATTTAATAAATGCTGTTGGATGTAACACCCAATGATTTTAAATGAAGAAATTTAATTTTCAATAACATACATGATTTTAAACAATAATATAATGTGGGTTATATGAAACAATGATTTGTTTCTATATTTTACCGTAAAATACAAGATAATGTTTTACCAAAAAAATACTGTATTAATATTATTATTTAAAATCATAGTAATCTCAAAGAATATGAAATTGTGGGTATGAATAAAAATAATTATCTTATGGAAATATAAATTTTACAAATTTTTATTATATATCTATTGATATGAAATAAAATAAGAATCATTTGAAATAAGAAGGAATGTTTTCTGAAAAATAGATTATTTCTAAAAAATGTGTTAACATTGATAGGAGATAATAAATTTAAGTTAATTTTTAACAGGTTTAGAAAACTCCTATGAAAAAATAAATTTAATTTTTTAAACTACATTTCAAAATTTAGCTTATGGTGAATTTTTTATATTTTTTAAATGTTTATTTTTTCTGAATATTAGAAAATAATGAATTTTAATTGAAAAATGTTTTTTCACAAAATTTATTTTAAATGATAATTTATATTTTAAATTGGATTTTAATTGTAATAAGTACAATTTTACCTTATATAATCAACTTTATGTCATTTAGAAAAAACATATGGAATTTGTATATAAAAACATTCTGATCTTTTGATACTTTTCACTTTAAAAACTCACTTTCACTTTGCATTTTCAAGATTAATTTAAAAATAAATTCAGCCACTTATGTGAATTTAAATTGGAAAATGTATGAAATATTTTTAATCAATATAATTTTTATTTAAAATTAAGGTCAAACTAGTTTTTTATAGTAATGATTACTGAAATATTTTAAAATTAAATATTGTGATTAAGTTTAAAATGAGTTTCCTTAGTGGTTAAACATAGAATAATATGTGTTTCGTGACCTACCAATTTTTTCAAGTGACATTATATGGACATATATATATATAAATAATTATAAAATTATGATAATATTTTATAATATTTATGGATACTTTTCCATTAATGTGACCTATATAAAATGTTATGTAAAAAATGATAAAACGGAAATTTTTTTCCTTTAATATATATAATACCTTAGGATAGAGAAAAAACCACATAAATTCATTTATATATATAATTTTGGATGATAAAATTGTTGCCGTTTTCATTGTAATTTAGCATTAATTTTTAAATATGGGACAATAAATTAAAATGCATAATAAAAGAAAACGTAGTAATCATATAGTTAAGAATTAAATAAAATTATGATACTAAAATTATGACAAGTGAGTTAAATTTAATGAAATATTTTCATCCATTAATTTTTTCAATGAATATATCATGATGTATAATTGTGAAATTAATTTCGTAAAAATCTATATTATTATTATTAATTATTAAATTTAAATTAAATAAATTATTATTAAATTAATATTATAGTTATTCATTAATAAATGATATTTTTTAATACGATTTAAAATTAATCAAAATAATATCTTCATCCAAGTGAGGTTTATGTGTTAATAAATACCATATATTTTAATTTTAGCCACCATTTTATCTTTTTTAAAGATTATATTGACCCATAATGAGTAAAAAAAATTGGTTTCATGGTTATTGTTAAATATGTGTTTTTGTGCGCAACATGCCCTTATGTTAAAAATTATTTCTAACATACAATTTTATTAGATTTATAAATTTTTTATCATATTTTTAATCATTGGTTATAAATTTTATAACAATTCTAAATTTAATTTATTCTTAATGGTTAAATTAGAAATGATGGAAAATTAGTTACCAAGGTAAAAATGAACATGGGTGAAATTGGGTAAACATAAACACTAATGAAATAATTGATAAAAATGAAATTTTTTGTGTTGTACTTTTGGATCCACCATTATTTCCCACCAGTCCATTATTTCTCAACTTATGTTGCACAATATGTAAGGTATACTTCCCAATGGTCAATGCTTTCTAGTATTTACAAGAATACCACTCCACTTCATCTATAAAATGACACACTATTTCATTATTTCATCACACCTCTCAAGCCATTTGTGTCATCTAAACCCTACCCAAGTAACCACACAACATCCCTACCCTCATATAAAATCCTTTCTTGGGTAAAACCCCGTCAATGGTTGGGTTTAGTTAAAAAAGGAAGATAATATATGAATATAAATATATAGACACATGTGTCGAATCAAAATCATAGGAATGGACATTATCAAACTTCCATTTCTTTAATGAAAATATAGGTGTTTTGAAACATTGTTATTTTATATGTTTTACATACTACCATATTGTTATGTTATATAAGGAATTTAAAATTTCTGGTTGTATTTGACTTTAATTTAACGTTATTCTTTCATGGTGACTATGATTTAAATATTTCTAAATTAATATGATATTTTCATCTATATAAATCGTCTTCTAATTATTTCCATCAAATTCTATTTCTATTCCAGGTAAATTGTTTCTTAGGATTTGATGATTTTTTTATGTAGAACCAAAATCATTAGATTGTACATCTTATATCTCCTTTTATTTTATCTTTATAGGGTTCCAAAGGAAATCATTTTATGTTTTTTATACGAAATATTTTGATAAATGAAAAATGAAATGTTTTGTAGTCAATTTAAATGAAAAAATAAATTTTATGCTTTCATAACTGTTATTTAATTTATATATTCCATTAAAATATGTCTTCTTTTTCTTCAAATATATCCCCTTTTCCCTTTTTTAATATTTTTGAATTAAAAAAAATTCCCGAAAAAATTTAATTTTATCAAATGTATTTCCCATATGTGTTTAATATATTTTTCATATTTTTTTGAAGAAATTATCATATTAATGCATGATATGAAAAGGGGGAGCCCAATATAGCTTATATGAAGGGTTGATCCCCATTATAGCTCATGATTGATCCTGATATAGATTAAATAAAGCTAGGTTCCCATGTATAGATTAAAAAAATGCGAGCAAGATATATCCTAAATGAAGGATAAGGGATCATTTTAGATCACATGTGGGGAAAAATATGTTATATGAAGGGTAATCACTATTATAATTCAACAGTGCTTTAGGTTATTATATATGAATTTGATCATATGACTATTTCAATTTTAATGGAATTTAAAATTGTTTTATGAATATGATTTTATAAGCCTATGGAAAAGAGTTTTGTTTAATTTATATTGGATTCAATGTATTTTTTTTAGAATAACATTTCTTTGTTTTGATGTAATTTTTTTATTTCTCTCTATGAACATTGATATAAAAGTAAATATTTCATGGGATATAATGTGCTTACTAAAATAATAGTTTCAATTAATTTTTATATCCCTTATTAAGATTTTTTTCTCTTCCCATGTTTTCTAAAAAATAATAGGACATAAGTATGGGTACTATAAAGGAATAAGTCATGTTAAATGTTGGGTAGATTTTCCATGAATAAAAAATTGGCCAATATTTTATAAGATTTATTTTATGAGAATAATGGATAATAATTAATAGTTCCCAGTATGTATTCCAGTGTTTTTTTTATATTTGATACATGGAATAATTCATTGAAAATATAAACAATAAAAGATTATGAAATTTATGGAGATTAATTTATGTCATAAAAAACAAGATTATGTAATGTTTTAGGAATTTTCATTATATATAAAGTCTGTTATCAAAAGAGAATAGTGTAAATTAGTAATTTACTATGTGATATATATTATACATGATGAACATGAATCATTCATGTATGGCCTGAAGCATGCATTAAAGAATAATATTTTTGGAATTATAAATTATATTTGTGAATGTGAGGTTCCATTATTTTTTACATCACATGTAGATGGAATCAAAATGAAAATTTTTAAATGTATTATAGGTTATGTTGATCCACAGTAGAATATAAATATTATTTAACCTAATTTGTAATAGAAAGTCTACCCATTTTATGATATCACCAATTTTTATGATATTGCACTATTCTTTTGTATCACCCCAAGATCTCACAGTTCGTTATCTCTTTAAAGTCATTCAATAGCTTGCGCTACACGCAACACTGAGTTCTAGCGCATCACGACCCATCAAACTTATTGTTTTAAAAGTGGTTATGAATTGTATTAACCATATTTTGAATTTTAAATATATCCTATATAATTTTAACATTCATATTTTTTATTATTATTCATAATATATGGAAAAATTCAATTATTCGCATAAAAGAAGTATTTTACAAAAAAATGCAATTTTTCCACCTATTAATGGTAAAGCCTTTTTAAATTCAATAATTGACACTTTTATATTAAATTTTACAAAATGAACTTATTTTTTATAAGAGGGACATAAAAATTTAGTTTGGAATTTTTTTGTGTTTTTCTAATAACTTTGATATTTTGATGAACAGTGAGAGTGTTCAATTTTAATTGAAACCCACTTTTTTAATTAAATTCATTTATAGAGTTATGTAATAAATTAAAATGGTTGTAAGTATAATTATATTATATTTTTTCATTTAATAGAATTTATGTCATTATAAGTAAATTGAAATTTAAAATTGATATAAACAGAAGTCAATTTTTTGATAGTTCTTACATTTTAAGAACCCGGTTTTTAGTTTTTACAATGCTAATTAATTTTAAATTAACTAACAAAACTTATATTTTTCTGAATTTGTTAAAATAGAATTCATTTTGGAATTTAAAATATCAAAATTAGCTTCGGGTGATTTTTGGGTATTTTTATAAAAACATTTTCTTTTTTATGAATAGTGAAAAGCATTGCGTTATTGTTTAAAACCAAATTTTTATTTAAATAATTATATATTTTAATTTAATTTATTTTAATTAGAAATAGATATATAAATCCTATATATGTTCAATGTAATTCATTGGGTTCCTTTTATAATAAAATTAGATATATAAATTTTTATTGAACTTTTTACCGTCTTTTACCCACCTTGTATAGACATTTGAAAATTTTCATAAAACATAATTGTAACTATTTTATGAATTGAATATCAAAAATATGAGAGACACTATTGACATCAGAAAGTAAATTTTGATTCAATAAGAAGAAAATAAATTTTGGCGGATAGTATCTTGTGGCTATTATTTACCACAGTTAAAATTGAATTGTGTAATTAAAGGTAAAAATGATATTATAGATACCCTAAAACAAGTCCTAATTCTATTGTATAAGTTTATTTCGACCAAAAATAACATTAGGAATAAAATATGATCCTTTTGGTTTAGTTGGATTAGATTTGGACATTTATAATTATTTTACTTAAAGAATAATTAAAACTGTTACATTCAATGTTTACTAACTAAACCATTTTTAATATAGTGGTATAAATAAGATAGATTCGACTATAAATATTCATTATACATCTAGAAATATTTCCTACATTAGTTCATTTTATTTTTATTTTTTAGAGATTAAATAATTAAATTTATTTATGACACAATAATGAAGCAGAAATTACATTATCAATAAATGATTAAAATAATTGATATTATAAATATAAAAATAAATGTAAATTGAGGTTTTTTATTCCATACAAAAATTTTCTATGTTAATATTACATGTTTAGGTTGATTAAATATTTTACTGATGTGATAAATTTGTTATGACTTTAACGAAAACAAAATACCTAATAGTGTCAAAATGGACAAAAATGAGTTTTTAAAACAAATACTATATCATTAGTTGATATAATATTTATAAAAATATAAGGTTTTTTCAACGGACATAGATGAGGTTATATATTTCAATAATTAACCACTTGGTGTTTGATTGTATTTTTATAGTATGTTAATTAGCCAATTATAATAATAATAGAAGAATACATGGTAAAAGATAAACTAATTAACTAAGAGTTAAATCTAAAAGTTATGGATAATATGGTGACCTAAACCTATCTAAAAACTATTATTTGAGAGATTTTCTACCCATACCCACCTTATCCTAGAAATAAACCTTTTTGGTCTATTATAAATCCAATATGATTGTTTAGTAAAATAATATTTCAGGTTTTTCTTAAAGTGACCCTCACCTCTCCTATAAAAGAGGACATCCCCTTATCACAATATCACACCCCCAAAGCCATTTGGCTCAACCAACCCTGGCACAAATAAACTCCCAACTAAACTCAATTCTTATTAGAGGAATTACATTAATCATAAAGCCAACCTAAGAAGCACTTTTGATCAACTCCATAGGAAGCACCAGAAAAAGTGGTAATAATTTCATCACCTCTTTCAAAGTTCATTTTTTCATCCACTTCCTATTTATTTGTTGTTTCCATAACAAAATAATAAATATATTTCCATCTACATATTGTGATGTTATTATAAATATTTTACAACAATATCCATTATACTCTTCATCCTAGGGAAGACAAAGTCACCAAATGTGTGTACGTACGACTTACTGTCTTCAGGTCGTGGTGTTGTTTGTTATTCAACAGTTCATTATTTGGATTGGTATAATAATGAGTATAATTGATTCAAATAATTAATATAACATGTTAATGATTATGTTTATATGATATAACATCCAATTACATACAATTTCACTACCAATAGAGGGATATTGTCGGTAGTGCATATGTACGGATTACCGTCTCCATGAACGTGAAGAGATCATTCCCCTTCGTAATCATTCAAGATTAAATTTCATTTTATGATTAAAAAATGATTAAGAAATTAATATAATTCTGGATATGAATCAAATATATCATATATATTAAAACATGACTTATGTAACAAAACATATAAAGGAAAAAAAATTAGTTAACACCTGAAACAATGATACTACTGAAATATTATAAACAAATCAATATTAGAAGATCATATATGATATCATATTAATGTATTTTGTTATTTTATAATTTAGTCACAATTATTTAACTATAATAATGTAGGATAATGTACCCTTGATCAAGGGAAACTACAATCTAAGGGTTAATTATTGAATCTCTTCATTATCCGAGGTAGTTTATTCATGAATATACACTGGGACCTATTTATCATCCACATCTGTGTTTATTAAAAATTTATTTAAAATCCAATTTCCTATTTCCTATAATATGGGTTAAACTAATTTTTACCCTTGTTTTAATTTTTATAAAATATTTTTAAATAAATCTTTCCATCATTTTCCAAACAAAGTCCTTTACGACCTTTTCGACAAAATTACGGAATGAATGTTTTTTTTAACTTATACAATAGGTGAGACTATATTCTTCCATTATGAAACCATCAAATATTACCTTCAAATCTTATAAGAATATATTCAAATTAAAAATTTTTTTTATTAAATTATTTTTAGATGATTTCAAAGTAGAAATACATATATCTCTCAAAATATTTTGATTTCATCGATTTCAACATCCTTCAATTGATTTTACTCTTGTTTGAAGTTGATTTATTATGATACAATATTTTGTGAAGGTTTTGTGATATATTTGATTGTAGATGTGTTATTTTTATATCATTCATTTTTTATGGTTAAATTGTTAACATTTCATATGTAAGTATTAATAAAAATGTTTAAGTTAAGTTTCAAACTTTTCATATGAGGAATGCGTTTGACTTAGTAATTGATAGGTGGAGTCTGATATTGCTCCTCGATGCACCGGTAGGTCTCATGAGACAAACTAGTGTCTTGTCACAAGGCCTTGACAAAATATTATTTGTAGTCCTGGAAAGAGGCCTTGAAGATGTAGTTATGAAGTCTGACATTATGCAATCCATCATTATGAAATTGGATATAGACATTACATGTGATTATTTGACTTGTATAATATCCATGTGAATAAGTAAATGGAATTATTTGATATACCTTTTCTATATTATGCTGAAGATTAAGTTTAAAAGGCCTGTGTTTTTGACTTATACATTGCCTAAATTTTTTTTTATTATTTATGAAATTTTCCGCTATATAGTTAACCTTACTGAGGATCTGGGCTCACCCCTTTCTATGTTTTATTTTTTCCAGGATGTGAAGAAGCATATTATGACTAGCCTATAAGGATAGTCTAAGGGATATGAATTTTTTCAAAGGATACACAGTGTTGTTGTTTATCCTTTCATAATGTAATGTAAAACTTATGTACGTATCTAGTACTTCCGCGGATACTTAACTAATCAGTGTTTCTGGATTTGATCCCTTGGGATCAAGAAAATTTATTAAAATAATGCACCAGCTCTGGGATTCTGGGGTCGGGACGTCATAGTTTGTATCAAATGAAGTTTTATACAAACCTTGGAAACTAGATTTTGAAAAACTCTGATTAAATATTTTTACCCTAAGATAAACTTTCAGGATTAGTATAGAATAAATTCCTTGAATTTTGGTAATGTAGAGATTTTGTGAATTTTCCAAGATATACATCCCTATCTGGATATGAGTAGGTAGAGGCAACTCTGGAATAGATGTACCTAGGAGTGAAAACTTCGACAAGGTGTTTCTGGATTGACATGTGGTATCCTAGTACATGACAACATGCATTGCTTCTCTCTTGGTTATGACACTCCTAAGGGATATGCTTAGGATAATTCACATTTCATTACAATGTATTATATAGTATTTAGGAGTAAATACTTTCTCAATGAAAATATTTTTTATGATTATAGATTATATTCAAAATCTTTCATAATTAAGGTAGGTATTTTACAAGTTTGAATTGTGCATTTCAATTCATCAACTAACTTACTGTATTCCACGGTTTAGAAATGCTTCCCACTAGAAGGAATGAGAACTCTGGCAATTCGCATGATCTTAAGAATAAGAATGATCATATAATTCATGGTATTAAGCCTACATTTAGAAGGGAAATATTCTCCCACATATTATCATTATATGAAGAAATAATATCATGTGTTAATAAGATATGTATATAATTCTCTGAGTCCCATGGCTTTGAAGGGAAGAAAGAGAAGAAAATGATGGTAGAGAGAATGATGGATAAAGGGAAGAGGGGAATGAATGATTTTCCCATATATGATTAATGTGGAAAGAATCACCATGGTAAATACATGAAGGGAATGGGAGTTTGTTAGAAATTTGAGAAAAAGGACACCAAGTACGTGATTGCAAGGGTAATAAAATGGTTTCAAATTTACAAAGCTTTATCTGCAAGGAGTTGGAACACTACACAAATCGATGTCCAAATCATCAATATATGCCCCAAATAATTCTATTAGATAAATATAAAGTTATGATACTACCAAAGATGAAGATTAATGACTAGTGTTATTATTTTTTTATTAAATAGTTATTTCATTTGAGTTTTGAATAAACGATGTGCTGGTTATAAGAATTAAAGAAATAAATATGGATTGTATTGCAGTAATATTTCATTAAGGATTTGAGATTATATGGTTCTATTAAAAGTGACTCAATAGAATGTTAATGTTTTTGGAAAATACATGGTTGAAGGAATGATAAAGCGTAATATGGTTCTGATAATCAGGTAGTGATTTGGGGATAAGATATAATTGATTTGGATAAATTATATTTGATATTCATGACTACTTTGAAACTAATTAATTGTTTTTTTATTCCATTATCATTACATTTTACTACATTTTATGGATATAAGGAGTATATTCAGTATAATATAAGTAATAAGCGAGAATGAATGTAATCAATAAGGTTTCATGTTAATTCATGGTGTTACTATGTTTTAAAAGAATATATGATGAAGGTATTCACATGTTATTACGTGGAAAAAGATCTTCATTGTGTTTACCTTCCTTATAATTTTTGGACTGTGAGTTTGGAAAGTATTATTTTGGATAAGTCTAAAGGTTGGAATGAATTATGTTTGACATTATATACTATTTATAAGGTTAAATCATTTCTTAAGATTATTTTTGAATTATTATAAAAAATACATCCATTAGATCCAGGGAAAACCCGTCACGTCAGGCAAAGCTGCGAGACTTGAACCCGCAACTAAAAGGAAACAAGGGTGTATCACCTTATACTATCCTATGTGATGTCATCATTTTTATTTTTTAGTTATTTAAAATAGTATGAAAAATGAATTAAAAATTAATTATTTTTGTATCCCTATAAGATTATGATAAATAGAATATTTTTTAATTCTATTATCTTTTGTGGTAAAAGATAGCTTTGTGTAGAAATTAGTTGAAGGATTAAAGTAAACTTATCAAGTATTTATTTTTTCTCTTATTCTAGGAAGAAATTAATTCATAAACATTATAGAAGGGATATTAAAACCAAAAATTTGTTATCCTAATACATTACGTTTTTTTTGAACTGAAGATATTATAAATCAACATAGATTTATGGCTTTGAGACCCTCAATATTCCATTTTCTGTTCAGTTGTTTGTGATTGATCACTAAATCACTCCATATAAATATTTACATTTTTCCTACAATTGTGTGTGTATAATTCCCACCAATGTTCCCCTATTCGAGATTATAATTTCGTGGTTACGTCTTCATTTTTCTTTCCCTCTTATTGAGTCTAAATTTTATTAACCATGTTTCTGATGTGGTTTTACGACAAAGATATTTTCTATTTTAACATTTTATTTATGAAGAAAAATTTCAAATTGAGAGGACACAATTTATAGAAGTATGGGAGAATCTGACACCCCAGGATTTCATAGTATGTTATCTCTATAAAGTCATTCAATAGCTTGTGCTACAAGAAACACTGAGTTCAAGCGCATCACGGATAGTCAAACTAGTAGTTTTAAAAGTCATTATGATGAGTGTTAAACACACTTTGAATTATATATATATCTTATATAATGTTAAATTTATATTTTGTGTTTATTGGACAAAATATAAGGACAAATTCAATTTTTCAAATAAAAGAAGTTTTAAAAAATGCAATTTTACCGCCTATTAATGGTCATCCCTTTTAAATTCAATATTTGACACTTTTATATAAAATTTGACAAAATAAACTTCCTATTTATAAGCGGGACATAAAAAATATAGTTTGGATAAATTTTTGGTGTTTTTCTAATAACATTAACATTTTGATGAATATTGAAAGATGCTAAATTTTAATTGAAAGCAACTTTTTTAATAAAAACAATTTATAGTGTTAAATTATACATTTTAATGGTTTTTAATTTTAATTATATTTTATTTTTATCATTTAATAGAATTTATTTCATTATAAGTAATTTCAAATTTAAATTTTACATAAAAACTTGTCAATATATTAATAGTTTTTACTTATTTAAATCCCACTTTTTTGTTTAGACAATGGGAAATAATTTCAAATTAATTAATGAAAAAAAATGTTTTGAATTTGATAAAATAGAATTCATTTTTTATTCAGAATATTAAAATTAGATTAGGGTTAATTTTTGGTATTTTTCTGAAAACATTCAATTTTTTATGAATAGTGAAAAAAACATTGTGTTGTTGTTTAAAACCGATTTTTTATTTTAAAAATTATGTATTTTATTTAAATTTATTTTAATAAAAAATAGATATATAATATCTATATCAGTTCAATGTAATTCATTGGGGTAATTTAAAAATAAAATTGGTTGTGTAAAATTTCATAGAACTTTTTACAGTCTTTTACCCTCCTTTTATGAACATTTATCAATTTGCATAAAACGTAATTTTATTGGTTCTTTGAATTAAATTTAAAAAATACAAGAGACATGGTTGAAATCGGTAAGTAATATGTCAGTCAATAAGATGAAAATTATTCTTGGTGAATAGTATCTTGTTCCTTTTATTTACCACAGTTAAAAGTAAATAGGGTAATTAAATGTAAAAATGATATTATAATTACCCAAAAACATGTCATAATTCTAATGGATAAGTGTATTTGGACAAAAACAACCATAGGAATAAAATATGATCCTTCTTATCCACTAGGATTTGATTTGGAGATTTTTTATTATTTTACTTAAATAAGAGTTAAATGTGTTAAATTCAAAGATTAATAACAAATTAATTTTTAATATAGGGTTATACATAATTTAAATTATACAATAAATATTCATTATAAAATAAAAAAATATTTCCTATATTATGTTATTTTATTTATAATTTTTAGAGATTGAATATTTAAATTTATTTATAACACAATGATGATGCAGTAATTACTTAATCAATGAGAGATTAAAATAATTGATATTATAAATATATAAATAAATGTAAATTGTGAAATTTGATGCCATCCATGGTTTTTTAGGTTAATATGACATTTTATGGTTGATTAAATAATTTTTTTAAGTGATAATGTTATTATGTCATTGACAAAAACAAAATAACAAATAGTGTCAAAATTGTCATCAATTAACTTTTGAAACAAATACTGTATTATTAATTGATATAATATTTCTAAAAATGTACAGTTCAGCCCAAGGACATAGATAAAGTTATATTTATAAATAATGAACCTCTTGGGGTTCTATTGGATTTTTATAGTATGTTTATTAAACATTTATTGTAATAATACAGGAATACATGGTTAAAGTTAAACTATTTAACGAAGAGCTAAATATAATAGATAATGTTAATATGGTGACCTAAACCTCTCTAAAACTATTGGTTGAGATTTTTGTTAACAATCCCCAGCTTATCCTTGAAATAAATCATTTTTAATCGATTATAAACCGAATATGATTGTATAATGAAATAATATTTCAAGGTTTTCCAAAAGTGACCCCCACCTCTCTTGTAAAAAGGAACTTCACCATCTCTCAAAATACCACCTCCAAAGCCATTTGTATCAGGAAAGACATGTTAAAATATCCTCCCAACTACCCTAACATCAACCTAGATACATTATTTTTATTAAAAAGCCAACCTACAGAGCCCTTTTGATCATCTCCAAAGGAAGCACCCGAACAATAGGTTATACTTTTGTCACATTTATCAAAGTTCTTTTCTTCATCCACATCCCCATTCTTTGTTGTTTCAATAAAAAAACTAGTACATTTTACATAATATGATGTTATTATAAATTTGGTACAACCATATTCATTATTCTATCCATCCTATGAATGACAAAGTCACCATACGTACATACGTACGACATATCGTCTCCACGAATGCAATAAGATACATTCCCCATCGTAATAATTCAAGAATAATATTCATTTTATGGTGAAAAATAATGTTTAATAACATAATATAATTCTGGATACGAATCAAGTACATCCTATCCATAAAAACATGACTTACTTAATAAAACATATAAAGAAAAACAAATCATTTAACACCCAAAACAGTGATACTACTGAAATATTATTAAGAAATTTTTTTTGAAGATCATATATGATATCAGATTTATGTATGTGGTTCTTTTATAATTTTATAACAATTATTTAGCTATTATAAAAGAGTATAATGTACCCTCTATCAATGAAATGTTCGAGGTAAGGTTTAATCCTACAATCTCTTCATTATCCGAGTTGTTTATACATGAGTATCCACTCAGACCTCTTAATCATCAAAATATGTGTTTCTTAAAAATGTATTCCAAAACATTTTTTCTATTTCCTATAATATTTTTTAAAGTAATTTATACCCATCTATTACATTTTAAATTTTTTTTGAAAGTAATCTTTAGGTTATTTTCCAAATTAGGTCCTTTACGTCCTTTTCGAAAAAATTAAGGAAATAATTTTTTAACTTATACGGAGGGTGAATCTATTTTCTGCTTCTATAAAACCTTTGAAGTTTCCCTTACAAGATTATACAAATTTTTTCAAAATAAATGCTTTCTTTTATAATTACATGACATTTAAATGTTTTAAAAATAAAAAGAGTAATTTCACGCATACAGTTTTGATTTCATCTATGTCAAAAACATTCGATGGATTTTACACTTGTTTGAAGTTGATTTATTATGATACAAAATTATATATTATTTTGAAGGTTTTGTGATATGATTGACTGTTGATGTGTTATTTTTATTCCATAATTGTTTTGGTCAAATTATTAATATTTTTTATTCTAGTTTTAATATGAATGTTTATGTTATGTTTTAACCTTTTCATATAAGGAATGCATCGTACTTAGTAAGTGACGAGTGAAGCCCCATATAGTTCCTCGATGCATCAGTAGGTCTCATTAGAGAAACTTGTGTCCTGTCAAAATCCCATGAAAAATTCTATTAGTCTTTGAATGAGGCCTTTACTATGTGGTTATGGTGTCCGGTATTATGCGTTTTATCATTATGAAATTGGATATTGATATTAGATGTGATTATTAGACTAGTAGAATATCAATGTGAATAAGTATATGGGATTATTTGATTTAAATTTTCCATATTATTCTGAATTTTACATTTTAATGGCTGTTGTTTTAGACTTATACATTGCCTAAAATTTTTATGCTTACTTATGAAAGATTATGCTATATTGTTTTCCTTACTGAGCATCTGAGCCCACCCCTTTCTAAGTTTTATTTTTCCCAGGATGTGAAGATGTATATTATGACTGACTAGGAGAGATAGACTAAAAAAGATGAATGTGTTCAAATGAGACGCATTGTTGTTGTTTTTCATTTCATAATTAAATGTAAAACTTATTTATATATCTTATACTTAAAAATATACTAAATTGATCATTCTTTCGGTAGTTTATCCCTTGTGATCATGCCAATATATTAAATTAATGCACCAGCTCTGGGATTATGGGGTTGGGGTGTTACATCTCTTTCATATGTTCCATATGAATAAAAATTTCAAAAAATATTAGTTTATAAAGATACAACCTATGAAAAATAAATCACTATGTAATCCTCTATTTAAAAATTATGATATTAATGATACTCACTCATGCAATATATTATTATGTTAATGATTATGTTGATTCCCTTGCAAAATTAATCATGTTGAGAATATATTCTTAGTGAAATAATTCATAATGAATCACAACATGAAGGATCATTTTACGATGTATTTTCATATTGATGTGTGAAGTGTATATATGTTGTTATATTATGTGATAATGATGAAATGATATTGGGTACTAAGTAATATGTGAATAAGAATAAAAAAGTTATTTTTAGATTAATACCATGATGAAAAATTTATAATAATTTTTTTGAAACATATTTAAAAAGAACCATATTAAAATGATAATAATTAAGAGTGTATAGAGATTGAATCTTGTAATTTTCAGAGAAAAAATAAGACAAATTAATTCTAAGTATTTATAAAATTGATGATGAATTTAAACATTTAGGATCTATATAATGTCTATGAGGACTATTGAAAAATGTAAAAATAGAAGATTATATACATATATAATTTTATCTTAGTGGATTATAGAGTATGATTCATATATGGTGGCTTAGAACAAAAGATAAATAAAACTAGTTCTTTATATTTTTGGCTAGACAACTATTTTTAATGATTAATATATTTTTTGGTTTTATATGGGACCCTTAATTGATCATACTATAAATCCATGTTAATGGGATCATGAATATTCATAGTGTAACAAAATTATTTTACTATAGAAAAATAATAAAAATTTGGTCTAAGGTGCCATTAAAATTAATATGTTATCACATTCAGTAAAAACCATGTAAATATTATTACGCCATATGATATTTACATTATATAATATCTGAGAGAGGTTGTGAGACATAAAAATAAAGTCATAGAGAACATATATTGTTATAGAATATTAACAAAATAATTATTTAAAAAAAGGATATAGTGATTGACATACCCTCTATTATGATCTGACTATATATAGGTATGTAATATTTTATTTTTGATTTATCATAATACAATGAAATTATATTTAGTTACATTAAAATTAAGAAATAATTATATGCATTTCTATAATGGTATGGCCTTTTTGTTATATAATAATATTATTTAGTGCTTCAATTAGTGTTTTGAGTTAATATTCATCTGAGTGATGTCTCTTGTAACTTATTGATGGTTTTTAGGGTATTAGTAGCATATAAATTCATGCATGGATTGCGAATATTTTGAGGAAACAATGTAGTTGTCCAAAGAAAATCATATATCATATTGATGAGGACTAGTCAATGGTGCATTGTTGGAAACAATTTAGAGAAAACCTTAGGATATTATTTATAAAACCATGTAACAAGGTAAAAACGTATTTTTATTATTGGTTTATCGTTTACCATGACATTTCTTTATACCATGTTGGTTCCTTGTAGACACAACGATCCTCACATGGTTGGTTCAAAATTTAGTAAACCATATGAAAAAATGAATGGGAAATTAATTAATTTCAAAATTTGGATTTCATCATGAAACCCCCATAAAAAATGCAACGACCCAGAAATTCCATTTATTTTTTTAATTATATGGGAATTTTACTCGTCTGCAAAAATTGACGGTACGTGATTCTGAGGACCGTAGTGCCCTAAATGAATTTCTGATATTTTTTTGGCGCATCTAATAAACGTATGAATGGGTTTTTGTAACTTTTTAACTGGTGCATGGAATTGAAATCTGAGGGAACCGTTGAACTTGTAGTGGAGGTATTCGCTTAAGGGGACCTTCACCTAGACCACAGTAGGATGAGGGTGAAAGATAGAATTTTGGTTTTTAGTGGAAATAGAAAAAAAAACTTTTATTTTATTTTTCCTTTCTTTTGAAACCTCCCATGTGGATGGTTTAATGGTGGGGAACACCTGAACTAAAATCCTCGCACATGTGTGTTATGGAGGTGAGGACCACTATTCTTGAAGCCCCCATTTTGAATTTAGAGGCGGGGACCACCCAAACCACCTTTAATGAGAGAAAACATCTCAACTCCCATACGTTAAATTTTTCCACCACCAGTCATTAATTTGGCCAATTAATTTTTCCAATGTGGTGCAATTAAATGAGAAAATTTATTATTCCAACGTGCCAACAGAATTAGTCTACTTAATTTTATTATATTGACTCCTCTTTTTTGGGGATGATTTTTTGTTGGAAAAGAAGTTCCTTTATGGGAGAAATTTCTCCAACGAAGAACGCCATCGAAGAATGTTCATTAGAAATAATGAAAGTGGACGAGGTACAATTCTGACATCAAGGCGTGGTTTCGGAAGCAACGTTCTTTGGCACCCTATTGGAATACTTGGACTTCTTTCTCGGGCCAACGTCAATGAACCATCAATGTAGGGTTTTTATTATGTTTTATCATGGATTCCCATGTTCTTCCCTTCTAAAAAAATAATGCAGATTAATTCTCTAACAAGTTGATCCTCATATGTTTCTTTATGTGGGTTTGGGAATAATAATTGACGGGGGTTATAGAGTTTGACGTTCTTCATTCAAGGTTTATGTTGAGCCGCTTGCTACCGCTCTAACGCAGAGGGTCAATGACAAACAAACACGGAGAAACCCCTCCATTCTTCGTCATTTTTGTTGTGTTCTTTGCAATGGAGGATAAAGGCAACCATCCTCAGTGAGGCCTGAGAATGGTGGGTGGTGCCCCCGTCAGCCGTGATGAAGGCGACGGCGCAACAGCGCCGCCCTGTGGCCACCACACCACTGGCGGACTCCACCGTCCAGTGGCCATGCGTCGCTCGTAGCCTCTGCTGCTCTGCGGCCCCGCACTGCCAATGTCTTTTGCTGCCCTGTGGCCCCATGCTGCAAGTGGGCTCCGCCGCCCCACTTCCTCGCACCGCCAGTGGGCTCCGCTGCCCCACGGTCTCATGCCGCCAGTGCCCTCCACTGCGTCGCTGCCTCGCGCCGCCTGCGGCATCCCCTGCCTCATTGCTTCGCACCACTCGCGTCCTCCACCACCCCGCGGCCTCTGCCCTATGTGGCCTCTTGCTGCCTAGGCCGAGCCGCCCAGCATGGGGCAAGCCAAAACCAGTGGGCCAGGCCGGGTCTGGCCGGGTCGGTCCGACTGAGTCGGACGAGACCCAAGCCATCTTCGACCTTATATGTTATTTTGGCGATAAAGTTGGCACCTGGCGTCTGTTTGACAAACCGTCAGTGGTGTTGGAATACTTGGAGTGAGACGGTCCTTTTGTATAACTCACTTGTGTTTTGGATATTGTTAGGGTATGGATAGTTTGGATCGAACAAGAATCCAACTGGGCCCTCAGAACTAAAAGGCTAATAACTTACAGTCCGATCATCCAATTGACACACCGTCTATTACATTAATACCCCTATGATGTGGTGGTCCATTAGGTTACTTCATTGTGAGACATCTTGGTAGTTGGAGTATCGACCATTGGCTGGTGGAGCAGACCCTCCCAGAGACTTGCAAGCTTTGTGCGGGAACCCAGTACATGGTTGTGACATGAAGAATGAATAGAGATCATGTGTGGGTCAACACTGAGCGATCATGTGTGGGTCAGCACCTCGTGATCCTTTGTGGGTCAGCCCCAAGGGATCCTGTGTGGGATAGCACCGAGAAATCCTGTGTGGGTCAGAACCAAGCGATCCTGTGTGGGTCAGCACTGAGCGATCATGTGTGGGTTAGCACCTAGAGATCCTATGTGGGTCTGACGATGTACCAGCGATGTACTAGGATCCTATGTAGGTCTGACGACGTAATGACGAGGTACAAGGATATTTTGTGGGTCTGAATATGTACTAAGATCATTTTTGGGTCTGTCTCTTAGTAGAGTAAGATTATACAATAGTTACATCAAAACATCTCTAATATTGTACCTAAGAAATACATGATGTGAGATGAGTCAGTACCATTTTGGTATTCTTCCGTGTGGCTTACATGTGTCGTACTTACCTTCATGGTGTTCCTTCTTTTGTTGAATGGTTCATCTTTGGGATTTTCAGTTGTACTACGTGTTTCCTCATCACTGAGATGGTTATACTTGATAACATAGGTATATGTATGGGCATATATTTAAGTAGGGTTGGTAGTTGAATTCATGCCTTGTGGTTTATCCTTGGTGGATTTTGGGAGACCTTGAGGGTATCAGGGTCCCTACTGAGTATCGTTATACTCAACCCTATATGGTCTATTCCTGCACCTTGTTGTGTTTGGTTCACATGAAGTACAATGCTAATCGAGCCTGTGGGTGGCAGGGCTAGACGGGGCCTGAAGGTGGACCACACGGCGTGACGACACGCAGAGGATACGAGAAGATGTGGAGTGCTTAAGAGGTGATATGTACCTACCCTTTAGGTAGAAACCTCACAGGGAGACCCAGTAGATGCATTTATTTTTATTCAGTTGTATTATATTTCAGCTGTAAATGTACCATTACTGTTGGGCTTGTAATCTATGCCCTTTTTACCTTCCAAACATTTTTTTCTATACAGTTGACTTGTGTTTGTATCTGGCTGTGTTCTTGGTTGTGTGTGTTTACAGTTTATAAAGTAAATGCCTTAACGATTATAGGGAATACGCCGTTTGGTGCTAGTCACTAGCACATTAGCTATGGAAGGCAGGCTTGGGGTAGTCACATCACGAGCCCTGGGGGGTTGGTTGTGACAAATTGGTATCATAGGAGTCAGGTCTACCATAGAACATATGACTCACATCATTTTAACTGAAATAGTGTTATGTGTAGTGACTGTGGTTATCTGTTTAGGGAAACCTGTGTTGGTGCAACGTCCGACGTATCCATACACAAGGACCGTGACTTCTGATTTCCAACTCAGGGCATGAGAACACTGATTGTGTGTGTGTGTGTGTTGTCAAAAGTTTTCTTTGTGATCTTTAGTGTCATCTCACCAGGTATAACTTATTTATTGTGGTACACCTGTTTCTTTTTAGGATTCCTCAATGCAGACAACCATCTATAGATCCAGATATAGTATGGACTGATAGCCCACCGAGCGATGAGGGCTCGGTTCTAAGGACCCAGCCTTAAAACATACTTAATATTGAATTAAATTAATAATTCATATCGAGGATCTTTTCCGGTTTATAGTTTTAGAGAATTAGGTCATAGCTATTACATATCAAAATATTACATAGTAGACACTACTAAGTTTCCATAAAATAAAAAAACACTTAAAAAGAAACATGTCTAGTTCCATTTTTTAGAAATCATGTCTTTCCTTGATCCCATTCTTTACCCTATTCATCATTAAGTTCTATGTAAAACATTTCAAAAACATTGGATGAGCATAAAAATCCCAGTAAAGGATACTCAAATAAGGAAAACTGTTAGTTTTTCAAAACAATAGGTAAACCATGAATACTTTACCAAAGTTATATTTTTAACCTTTATGAAGTAGTAAAAACTCTTCCCTGACTAAAATACCATTACTTACCCTTTTTTAACCAAACTATTACCATAAAACCCATATAAAGAACACATAACATATAAAGGTAACATGGGACATAAACATACTTAAATGTAATAAACATTCGGTCGACTTCCACACATACATAATGGAATAGCCATACGGCCGACTTCCATACCCAATGCATTGGAGGTTATAACGTAACCACCCATCCTGGTATTCATGGCACCACCCGTCATATGGTTTAACACGTAACCACCCGAAAAATGTCCAAGTACCATTACAAAATCATAATACATAAAACAATTATAAATGAAAGAAAACATTTCCATATTTAAATCACAATATATCACATAAATATATTGACATAACAAATCCATTATCAAAACCATTTTCAATACCAAGATACATAAAAGAGTATATGGTATTTATTTACTTTTAAAAAATATTATGTCTTGTTGAGGAATCCAAAGATCAAATAATACTCGCAGCGGCGGAAAGGTCGTTGTCACCGCCCACGTTAAAAGAAGCATACTTTTTGTCGTTCAGTAAAATGATTCGTATAAAAAAGGCTCCTTTTGAATAAAATTAAAAGTCAAAGGGGTTTATACACTGTAGAAAGAAAGTTGTGTATAAACAAAATATGCCTCAATGAAAAGTGATTGTGACGAAGTCCCTTATAAAGACGGTATCCTTAGATTAAGGATAAATCAATTACATAATTATGTGTGACAAATGAATACACCAAATATAAGTGGATATTAAATGTAAAACAATCATATTTCATTCACACATATTCATAGAACTACATATTCAAGGAGTACATGTTTACCCCGAAGGTTCAAAATTGGGTTAAGAAGTTCCTTTGCAAAAATTCGACAGCCTAACGGTGTCATTTCAAAATTCAGAAAATGAGTTGAAAAGAGATAAAAATGGTATCTCATCACTTGGAAATAAAATTTATATAAATAACGACATATAAGAACATATCCCAACATAATAGTATGTGAATTAAAAGACATAACAAAATAAGCCTCTTAGAAAGAAGAGGGTGAAAGGTTCCCTTACTGACTTGGGTAACATTCAAAACATACACCCCATGGAAGAAGGGTCATACAATGAAGATGTAAGTAACCATAAATGAAATTATACTACAAAAAGTGTATAATAATGGGAATTACATACACCACTTAAAGTAAATAGTGGCAAACGTAGCATAAATGTCACAGGAATAAAAGTGAGATGAAAAATCCCTTACAAAAACTCGGCAGCCTGACAACGCCACTTAAAACATCCAAAAATTGTTGGATGAGATCAAATAGTGTCTCTCATCATATGAACATAAAAATTACAGTAAGAGTAATATAAAAGAACGTCCCCTAACATAGGAAATATGATCTTAAAGGAAATGACATAAAAGAGAGTGCTTAAAAAGAAAGAGAGAGATAGGATCCCTTACCTCAAGTCCGACTTGTCTTGTTTGTTTATTTATATTCCTGAATAATAAAGTTTGGTCAATTTATAATTTCTTAAGGACCTATTTTAAATATTATCAGTTCATATCACATATTATAATGTTATAATAATTGGTTAATAATGTGAGTTCATAACAGACGTTTTTGTCGATGTTTGGTACATGAGTCAAAAATGAACTTGTTTGAAAATGATTGTCCATGTAGTAATAAGTAAATAATCTCTAAAATAGTATTAATGATTTAAATATCATATATATCCAGTACATATTCATTTTTTAATACTCCATAACATTTGTAGATAAAAATAAATGAAATGCTCCGTTCATGGAGACGGTAGGTCGTACGTACGCATGGACGCTACTTTGATTTCTTTGTCATATTAATGGAAATAAAAATAATTTAGTTATATATATATATTATAATTACAATATAAAATATATGTTATATATGTCACATATGTTCATTAATTTCATTCTTTATACATTCCATATATTGCATGAACGAGTCACATCACATGAGGGGGCGGTAGTCCACACTTCCTCGTATCAAATTATCGCATTTGCACAACATGAAAAGCCTAAAGGAATGTCTTAAATATAAAATTCAAAACAATATAGAAAACATAAATACCATATATATCATATATAAAATATAGTGACATCATAATGGCCACCATGAAAGGTGTTAAGAGAATATTAAACAATCATCGTTTCGTGAGGCAGAAATTCTCCATCTAGAGAAACAATATGTTTTTTAACCATTAGATGAAGGTGTGTGTAAGTGTAGCTCTAATAATTCACATAAAAACATCCTATTATATTAAATATACTGTTTTTTACGAAAAAATGAATAAAAATATTTTAGAGGGTTGGAGAACTAAAATAAAACAAAAGAACACAAGGGATGACATTACCGTTAAATCGGGTAACTCTTTTTGATTTGAGCTCAAAGGATTCCTTGGAAAGGATTCTACCCAAAGTGAGTCTTAAATGATGAATATAGGGATGTGGAGAGATGAAATGGGCAGGAGTTGGCCGAGACAAAGGCCTCAGAGGTGTGTGTAAGGTGGTAGAGGTGGGGGCCTTTTATAAGAGGAGAGGGGGGCCACTCTTGAATGTTATAATATATTACTTTATTATAAAATTATTTTCGGATTTAAAAGGTCCCAAAAGGATATATTTCGAGGATAAGGTGATATGGTTTCTAAATACACCCATACAATAGGTTTTGTACAAGTGTAAGACTTATATTTCACCCATCTTCTCATTTTATTTAAATCGTTCATTTATGAGGTAATCCCTGCATCATCACGGTGTCATAAATAAATAAATTAATTTAATAACTAAAAATTATAAAAAAAATATCATGATATAGGAAATCTTTTTATCATTCTAATAAATATTTATAGTTAAAAATATGACTTGTATAACTCCATCTAAAAATTGATTTAGTAAAACCACACATGTTTGTGACTTTTTAATTTTTACTTTAAATATAAAGGTATTAATGACATTTTCCATCCAAAGTGGCTCCATGGGGTCCCCAAGTTGACCCATGGATTTTCTTGGACAGTCACGACTCATCCAATAAGGGTAGGACATGTGGCAAGGTCATTTCATATTATTAAAACATTATTTTTACCTTAAATTACACTAATTACCTCTAATCGTGAATAAAAACTTAAAAGTTAATATTCACCAAAAAATTATTTTAATCCCATTGAACCAAATTTTACATCCTAATAACAACCATGTATGTCAGATTTTTTAAATTCAAATCACAGAAGTGGTAAAGTTTCATTTAAACGAAAAATCAGTTTTTAAACTACCACTTAGTGGTTTCACTATTCATCGAAAATTGAAGTTTTTCAGAAAAATACCAAAAATTCACCCTAATCTATATTTGATATTCCGAATTCAAAAATGATGTATATTTTACAAAATTCAAATCATATAAGTTTCATTAATTAATTTAATAATTAATTCCCACTATCAAAACAAATAGCGTGTTTTTAAGAAATAATATCTATTAAAAGATTGACACTAATTTAAGTCCAATATCAAAGAAAAATTAATTCCAATGACCACTATTGTATTGAATGGTACAAAATATATTCTAATTTCACTTTAAATCTAATTCAATAGATAATCTAATCATATAAATAAAATAGATTAAAAAGAGGTTTTGAATTAAAATACAACATTTTTCACTATTCATTAAAAAATGAACTTTATCGGAAAAAAACCAAAAATTTACACAAAGTAAAATTTGATGTCCTGATTCTAAAGAATAATTTTATTTTGTCCAATATAACACAAAAAATTTTCAAAAAGTGGATTTAAAAGAGGTTCTCCATCAAAAGGCGGTTAATCGAATTTTTAAAGAATATTAGAATGCTTACGCTTAAAATTGGATTCATTCGCATTTTTAATTCTCTAACATTTATTGTAAAAAGTAAAAATATTTGACAAACATATATAATCATTTTTTAGTTAGTTGCCATCATTACAATGACTAGGTGTTAACTACCATTTAAAATAAATTTTTTTATTATTAGAGTGCAATGTAAGATTTCAAAGGAATCTTGTTGTTGCGTATTGGGTATGCCATCGAGCGTAGCGTTCCCTTTAAATTAATATTAAACTTTTATACAAAAATAGGGATAAATATAAAAAATTTATATTCTTTATTTACCTGGGGTGTTACATCCTTCCCCCCTTTTGGAAATTGCGTCCTCACAATTTTAAAATTGGGCTCGGAAACATCATTGAAAGTCTCACATCGGAACAGGAGTTGGTAAAAAAATCACTTTAAAAGAACTAAAGAGAAGTACAAAGGTCACTCGAGTTAAGCCATACTAGGATTCCATGTAGGAAAACATGGATATGGAAGAAAAAGAAGAGGGTCATGTTTTGAGGGAGAGTGATTGTAAACATGTCTAGGAGAAAGTTAACCATAAGAAAATCACAAACTTGTGATGTGTTAAATGGTATTTGATTCCCCAGATGGAAAAGTTAACAGACAACATTTTTGTTTTATGTTACTTTTCATTGAATAATTTATTTTTGATCTTATGGAAACATACTTACTTGTCATGTTGACTTTAAACTTTTACTAGATTTCTTACACAAACTCATACTTTCCCCAAATGATGAGTATTTAGGAAGACTTGTTCACATTAAGAGTACTATAATCAACTTCTAGAGAATCACATAATCCACAAAAGAGAACTATATACTTCCCATGTGTTTTGACATTAACCAAAACCAAAACCAAAAAGGTTAGTACAAGATCAGATAATCCAGAAAAGGATAACCCTTTATAAAAATGATAATCTATTCTTAATCTCCAAAATTTGTCCAACAAAACTCAAAGTTCACCAAAGACCACAAGTAATCCAAACTAAGATTGAAACCCAAATATTTGAAGGATTTAATCACATAGTCTTTCAAGTTAAATCATATCATTTATCTCCAAACAACATCAGTTGCTCTTAAAGTCTCATATTGAAAAGTAATTAACCTAATCACATATCCTCCATGATAAGTTAATAATTTTCATAGATAACCCAAAACCAACTTACTCTTAATTAATAAAATAATCTAACTAAAAATAAGTAGTAAAACTAACCAGGGACTTCACGTAGTCCAGTGGTAGGCGATAAATACCAGCCGCACTTTGTTTGTAGGTTCGATTCCAGCATCTTTGTCCGACGTGACGGGTTGTCACACAGTCTGTGTGTTGTCCTTTTTCAAAACTATATATTTCTCAAATCATTCCCCAAAAATAGATAAAATCATCAAATATAACCATAACATAATTTAACCTCAATTTTATCTCATGTATTTCACTTTCCATCATAACATATAGTAACCCATAATTACCTCAAAAGTAAGGATCATATAAAACCAAATGGTTCTCTATAACTATGTCCACAAATGAACAGATAACTATTCCTTGAGTAAAATTTTTATATATCAAACATCAGGGTTACACATACTATAAAAAGTCTTCTAATGTAACCCGATCATCAAAAGAGACTTAATACTCTTAAGAATTTCACCATAACTCTTGAAGCACTTATATGTTGACTTCTCACTAATTCAACATTATTCATGATCCATTAACCATTCCTTTCCAAATTATTCTGAAATAATTCTTTCCTACAAACAATATCGTGAATCATATCCTAAGATTCCAAAATAGGAAAACAAATTTTAAGAAATAATCCATATCATTTATTGGTCATTTTCAGTTTCTTCATCCTCAATCGGAATGGTATTAGGTATTGGTAAAAGAATATTTGTATGATCTTGGTGATCCTATTCCCGAAACTTATTCATAGGACATGTGTTTGCATAATGACCATGCACACCACATTTAAAACATTCAATTGATCCCTAAGAAAGAACTTCTTTCCCTTTCCTCGAGTCAATTGGATGCTTCCTTTTTCCTTGGAAGGTTCTTTCTTTATGACCATCATTTCCACATCTATAGCATATTTCTGTCCCTTTGAAACATTTTACTAGGTGTTTCTTTCCACATCTTTGAAACGTAGGTTTTTTAACACACATACCTTTATGATTGATACCTGTAGTTCCGTAGGTATTTGTTTCTCGCATATATGATGCCTTATAGAAATCACCAAGGTTTAGGTGGTCAATAATGACTCCAGATAGTTGGTTGAGGATAAACACTAGAGTTCTCATTGCAGCTCCCATATCATTCAGTTGCTCGCTCATAAAACTATCACAGTTTCCTTCAAATCCACTGTTACTTTGGTGCCTACTAGATCCAACCATTTACTAAAACCAAAATGATCAGTGTGAGTATATCAACAAAACCATCATGTAATAATGAGGAAGATAAACACTAATATATACTTACTCATTCACTTTATCTAAAACTAGGACTATTTCTGAAATCCTAACTATTATGGTAGTGTCACTTATGCTTAGAGAATACACTAACCTCTAATGTTATCTAAACATCCCTCTGATACCAACTATAAGGCCCCGGCCTTAAACCTTACTTAATATTGAATTAAATGAATAATTCACATTGAGGATCATTCTAGGTTTAGAGTTTTAGAGAATTAGGTCATAGCTATTTCATCTCAAAAGATTACATAGTATACACATCTACTAAGTTTCCATAAAATAAAAAAATAAATTAAAAAGAAACATGTCTAGTTCTATGTTTTAGAAATCATGTCTTTCCTTGATCACATCCTTGACCCTATTCATCTTTAAGTCATGTGGAAAACATTTCAAAGACATGGGATGAGCATAAAAAGCCCAGTAAAGGATACACAAAGAAAGAAAACTGTTAGTTTTTCAAAACAATAGGTAAACCATGAATACTTTACCAAAGTAATACATTTCACCTTTATGAACTAGTAAAAACTTTTCACTGACTAAAAGACCATTACATACCCTTTTGTAACCAAATGATTACCATAAAACCCATATAAATAACACATAACATATAAAGGAAACTTGGGACATAAACATAGTTAAATGGAATAACCATACGGTCGACTTCCACACATACATAATGGAATAGCCATACGGCCGACTTCCACACCCAATGCATTGGAGGTTATAACGTAACCACACGCCCTGGTATTCACGGCACCACCCATCATATGGTTTATCACGTAACCACCCTAAAAATGTCCAAGTACCATTACAAATTCATATTACATAAAACAATTATAAATGAAAGAAAACATTTCCATATTTCAATCACAATATATCACATAAATATATTGACTTAACAAATCCATTATCAAAACCATATTCAATACCAAGATACATAAAAGAGTATATGGTATTTATTTACTTTTAAAAAATATTACGACTTGTTGAGGAAGCCAAAGATTAAATAATACTCGCGGCGGTGGAAAGGTCATTGTCACCACGTATGTTAAAAGAGACATACTTTTTGTTGTTTAGTAAAATGATTCGTATAAAAAATATTCCTTTTGAATAAAAGTAATAGTCAAAGGGGTTTATACACTGTATAAAGAAAGTTGTGTATAAACAAAATATTTCTCAATGAAAAGAGATTGAGACAAAGTCACTTACAAAGACGGTATCCTTAGATTAAGGATAAATCAATTACATAATTATGTGTGACAAATGAATACACAAAATATAAGTGGATATTAAGTGTAAAACAATCAATGTTAATTCACACATATTCATAGAATGACATATTCAAGGAGTACAAGTTTACCCTGAAAAATCAAAATTGGGTTAAGAAGTTCCCTTGCAAAAATTCGACAGCCTAACGGCGTCACTTCAAAATTCAGAAAATGAGTTGATCAGAGATAAAAATGGTATCTCATTAATTGGAAATTAAATTTACATAAATAAGGATATATAAGAACATATCCCAACATAATAGTATGTCAATTAAAAGACATAACAAAAGAAGTCTTTTAGAAAGAGGAGGGTGAAAGGTTCCCTTACCGACTTGGGTAACATTCGAAACGTACCCCCCATGGAAGAAGGGTCATAAAATGAAGATGTAAATACCCATAAATGAAATTATACTAAAGAAAGTGTATAAAATTGGGAAATACATACACCACTCATTGGAAATAGTGTAAACATAGCAGAAATGTCACGGGAATAAAAGTGAGATGAAAAATCCCTTACGAAAACTTTGCAGCCTAACGACGCCACTTAAAACTTCCAAAAATGGTTTCATGAGATCAAATAGGGTCTCTAGTCATATGAACATAAAAATTACAGTAATATTAATATAAAAGAACTTCCCCTAACATAATAAATATGAGCTTAAAGGAAATGACATAAAAGAGAGTGCTTAAAAAGAATGAGAGAGGTAGGATCCCTTACTTCAAGTTCGACTTGTCTTGTTTGTTTCGTTATATTCCTGAATAATAAACTTTGGGAAATTTATAATTTCTTAAGTAACTCTTTTAAATATTATTATTCAGTTCATATCACATATTATAATTTTATAATAATTGGTTAATAATGTGAGTTCATATCAGACGTTTTTGTCGATATTTGGTACATGAGTCAAAAATGAACTTGTTTGAAAATGATTGTCCATGTAGTTATAAGTAAATCATCTCCAGAATAGTATTAATGATTTACATATCATATATATCCAGTACATATTCATTTTATGCTACTCCATAACATTTGGAGATTAAAATAAATGAAATGCTCCATTCATGGAGACGGTAGGTCGCACGTACGCATTAACGCTACTTTCATTTCTTTGTCATATTAATGGAATTAAAAATAATTTAGAGATATATATATTATAATTATAGTATAATATATATGTTATATAGGTCACATATGTTCATTAATTTCATTATTTATACATTCCATGTATTTAATGAACGAGTCACATCACTTGAGGGGGCGGTAGTCCACACTTCCTCGTCTGAAATTATCGCATTTGCACAACATGAAAAGCATAAAGGCATGTTTTAAATACATAATTCAGAAGCATAAAGAAATCATAAACACCATATATATCATATATAAAATATATTGACATCATAATGGCCAACATGAAAGGTGTTAAGAGAAGATTGAACAATCATCGTTTCGTGAGGCAGAAATTCTCCATCCACAGAAACAATATTTTCTTTAACCATTAGACGAAGGTGTGTGCAATTGTAGCTAGAATCCTTCACATAAGAACATCCTAGTATATTGAAGATACTGGTTATCTTACAAAATAGGGGAATAAAAAGATTTTAGAAGGTTGTATAAGCAATATAAAACAAAAGAACACAAGGGAATACATTACCTTTAAATCGGGTAACTCTCTTTGATTTGAGCTCAAAGGCTTCCTTGGAAAGGTTTATGCCCAAAGTGGGGCTTCAATGATGAAGATAGGGATGTGTAGAGATTAAATGGGAAGGTTTTGGATGAGCCAAAGGCTTGAGAGGTGTGTGTAAGGTGGTAGAGGTGGGGGCCTTTTATAAGAAGAGAGGAGGGTCACTCTTGGAATTTTATAAAATATTACTTTATTATAAAATTATTTTCGGATTCAAAAGGTCCAAAAAGGATATATTTAGAGGATATGGTGATAAGGTTTCGAAATCCACCAATCCAATAGGTTTGTGACAAGCTGAAGACTTATATTTCACCCTATCTTCTCATTTTATTTAAATCGTTCATTTATGAGGTAATCATGCATCATCACGGTGTCATAAATAAATTAATTTATTTAATATATAAAAATTATTAAAAATATATCATGATGTAGGAAATCATCTTATCTTTCTAATGAATATTTATAGTCAAAACTATGACTTGTATAACCCCATCAAATTTTTTTTAGTAAAACAACACACGTTTGTGACATTTTAATTATAACTTTAAATAAAAAGCTATTAATGCCATTTTCTAACCAAAGTGGCTCCATGGGGTCACCAAGTTGACCCATGGATTGTCTTGGTCGTCCATTACTCATCCAATAAGGGTATTACATGTGTCAAGGTCATTTCATATTATTAAAACATTATTTTTACCTTAAATTACACTAATTACCTTTAATCGTGATTAAAAACATAAAAGTTACTATTCGCCAAAAAATAATTTTAATCCCATTGAACCGAATTTTATATCCTAATGACAACCATGTATGTAGGATTTTTGAAATTCAAAACATAGAAGTGGTAAGGTTTCATTTAAACGAAAAATCAGTTTTTAAACTACCACTTAGTGGTTTCACTATTCATCAAAAATTGAAGTTTTTGAGAAAAATACCATAAATTCACACTAATCTATATTTAATATTCCGAATTCAAAAATGATGTCTATTTTAAAAAATTAAAATTATATAAGTTTCATTAATTGAGTTAATAATTAATTCCCGCTGTCAAAACAAATAGCGTGTTTTTAAGAAATAATAACTATTAAAAGATTGACACTAGTTTAAGTCCAATTTCAAAGAGAAATTAATTCCAATGACCACTATTGGATTAAATGGTAAAACATATATTCTAATTTCACTTTAAAACCAATTCAAAAGATTATATAACCATATAAATAAATTAGTTTAAAAAGATGTTTTGAATTAAAATACAACATTTTTCACTATTCATTAAAAAATGAACTTTATCAGAAAAATACCAAAAATTTACACAAAGTAAATTTTGATATCCTGATTCTAATGAATAATTTTATTTTGTCAAATATAACACATAAAATTTTCAAAAAGTGGATTTAAACGAGGTTCTCCATCAAAAGGCGGTTAATCGACCTTCGAAAAAATATTAGAATGCTTACGCTTAAAATTGGATTCATTCGCATTTTTAATCCTCTAACATTTATTGTAAAAAGTAAAAATATTTGAAAAACATATATAATCATTTGGTAGTTATTTCCTGTCATTACAACGGCTAGGTGTTAACTACCATTTTATATAAAATTATTTTATTATTAGAGTGCAACGTACGATTTCAAAGGAATCTTGTTGGTGCATATTGGGTAAGCCATCGAGCATAGCGTCCACTTTAAATTAATATTGAAATTTTATTAACAAATAGGGATAAATATAAAAATTTCACATTCTTTATTTACCTGGGGTGTTACATCGGTGCTGGGCCTTTTTCCAGTAGAGGCACCGGCAGAGGCACCAGCAGTACCATTACCCATTAGGCCACCGATGCCACAAGCCCTAGTAGCAGAGGGTGCATGAAGCGTTAGTGCATTCCATGAGTTCCAGTGCTAGAGGCCACCTAGGTTCAGGGGAGAGATTGAGCCATAGGTGGCTGAGGATTGGCTGGAGGCCACAATGAGAGTCTTCCGATAGGTAGGGACACCAGCGGATCTCTTGGTGATCCTTTCCGCCAGTCTACTACAGGCAGCAGAATGCAGATGCTAGAGCTTGATTATCCATGTTCACGATGAGGTGATGCTTCTCTGGGAAAACTTCGAGATCTAGTTTTGGTTAGAGTGTATTCCAGTGACTATTCATGTAGTGCGTGTATAGGAGCTTCTTCATCTATTTCCGGGCAGGATGACTGTGGCTCAGTAAGGTTCAATGAACTCTCATTCTACTCCATTTATATGGTCCAGGACCCATTCTTTAGAGCATGGACCTTTGAGCAGGGACCTAGGAGGAAGATCAGAGCTTCGATGATTTCTCTCAGCATCCCGATGCACGCGGGGGTGCTAGAGAGAGCCCTCTTAGTAGTGAGTTTCTTGGTTGAGCAGTCTCCTGCAGTAAGAACCACCACCAGTCGTCACGTAGTAGAGACTTTTTTAGCTGGCATCAAACAGATGTACAGAGGTCCAAGAGGACCAGACCTATAAGTGGATGACCGTAGGATTTAGGGTTGGCTGTGCGGGGCACCCGAGGTAGAGCCAGTCATGCCAGGAGTGTGCAGTGTTATGCATGTGGCGGGTAGGGTCACATGGCTTATAACTGTCCGATCTGTCGTTCGGATGATCAATAGACGGTTGAAGGACCGCCTAGGCTGAGATAGAGGTTTGACCAAGGAGGACCGCCGAAAGTAGGAGGACGTGGTAGAGGATCTGGTCGTGCAACTGGTAGGGGCTATGACTCGAAATGTTACCGCCTCCACCACCATGTGGTCCACCACAACCACAAGGAGCAGGAGGACAGGGGATAACTGAGCTGTAGGCAGCTAAGGCCTATGACCATGGTGCTCCAGAGATGATACGAGGTACGATATGAGTATAATCCTCCATAGCTGCAGTAATTACAGACACAGGTGCCAGTCATTCTTTTATTTCCACTACCCTCGTTCGGAGATCAGAGATTCCGACGGAGCTGTTGGCTCAATACTTATGGATAGAGACTCCTACGGGAGAATATTTGATGATTATTCTCTAGTTCCAGTAGTGTTAGCTTACTATAGGAGGAGAGAGCTTCGGCTAGGATCTCATAGTAGCAGCGTCGAGGCCTTACGACATCATCTTGGGTATGGACTGGTTATCTACGGTCTATGCTCATACTGAATGTATTAGGTGCAAAGTGTGGCGTGTCTGCACGAATGGGACCAGGTTTACCTTCACTGGTTAGAAAGGAGCCTTCGCAGAACATGATGGACTTACCCAGAAGAGAGTGTTGCCGATTATTCATCAGTTGGCTAGCCTTAACCATGGAGCAGTTTATGTGGAGAGTCCGAGTTATCCTGTAGTGGTGGACTAGTACATGTATTTATTCACTGATGATGTTCCTGGTCTACCTCCTCACAGATAGGTGGTCTTTTACATTGACATGTACCCCGGGATGACACTAATATCTACACCAGTGTATCAGATGGCTCCCGCGGAGCTTCATGAGCTGCGGGTATAGTTGGGGGACTTGCAGGGGAAAAGGTTCATTCGGCCTAGTGTATCTCCTTGGGCAGTCATGATTTTGTTCGCCCAGAAGGCGGATGGGAGGTTGAGACTTTGTGATGACTATCGGCACCTGAACCAGGTGACCGTTAAGAACAAGTACCCGCTTATAAGGATTGACGACCTCTTTGATCAGGTGAAAGGTGCACAATGGTTCTCAAAGATAGACCTCAGATCTGGAGATCACCAGCTCAATGAATGAGATGAGTATGTGCAGAAGAAGGATTTCAGATGTCGGTACGACCATTGCATGTTCTTGGTTATTCCACTCGGGGTAACCAATGCTCCAGCAGTGTTCATGGGACTCATGAACATGATATCTTATACATACCATGATCTATTTGTATAATTCTTCATCGATGACATTCTGATCTACTCATCTACTAAGGAGGAGCGTGCCTATCATTTGCAGCCAGTACTGGACACACTCTAAGGGCACCAGCTTTATGGTATGCTCCCGAAGTTCTAGTTTTGGATCCCAGAGGTTCACTTTCTTGGACATTTCATATCGGAGGCTATATTTGGCGAATATCTAGTGATGATTGAGGTGGTAGTTTCTTGGGAACCACCTAGAAGTGTGACTTAGGTACATAGTTTCCTGGGTTTGTCCAGATACTAGCAGAGATTTTTGACAAATTTTGCTGGAGTTGAAGCACCACTATCAGCATTGAAAAATAATGGGTAACCCTTCATGTGGTCAGAGAGATGCCTGTAGAGTTTTCAGGTGATGAGGTAGAGGCTGACTAGTGCCCCCATCTTGAGGAAACCAGAGGAGGGTGTAGGGTATGTAGTTTACTGCGACGCATTAGGGACCGGGCTTGGATGTATCCTAATGCAGGAGCGAGTAATGATCACATATAGTTCTTGATAGCTGAGAGGACATGAGAAGAACTATTCTACCCGTGACATGGATTTAGCACCCATGGTCTTTTCCTTGAAGATGTGGCGACATTAGTTTATGGGTGAGCATTTTAATTTCTACTCATATCACAAGAGTATCAGGTATATTTTCTCTCATAATGTCCTAAACCTGAGGCATCGATGTTGGCTTGAGTTCCTCCAGGACTATGACTTCAAGATAGTCTATACTCCTGTGAAGGAGAACGTTGTAGCAGATGCACTCGGCAGGAGGTCTAGGATATAGCTACTAGGCGAGGTGAGGGATCAACTGACCGCTTTGCAGATATCCTTTGTTGATCAGGATGGAGCATCTTTTCTTTAGTCTCATACAACCAATCCCCCACTTCATCCATGAGTCCGGGAGGCACAGGGTGGGGATGCTATCTTTGAGGCTTGACTTGCTCTGATATCCACAGGGCATGCACCAGATGGATTTTATGAAGGTGGGGAGAACGTCATTCTCTTTAGAGGACTTTCCATGGTATCGGTGTTGCTTTGGTAGGAAGTGATGAGGGAGTTCCACACATACCCACTAATGGTACATCCAAGTGTTGTGTAGATGAACCAGGATCTCTAATGACAGCACTGGTGGCCATTAATGAAGAAAGCAGTTGCAGAGTTTGTCTCTCACTGCCTCACTTGTCAGCAAGTGAAGGCAAAGCATCCAGTACCAGCAGGCTTGGTTCAACCTTTAGAAGTCCCAGAGTTGAAGTGTGATGGGATATCCATGGATGTTGTGACAGGACTTCCACGTACATCTAGAGGTCATGATTCCATGGGGGTGTTTGTAGACTGACTCACCAAGTCATCCCACTTCCTATTGATCAGATAGTAGGGTTCAATAAGAGGCATGGGACTCTTTTATGTGCCGGAGATTGTGTGACTACATGGTCTACCATTGATGATTGTCTCCGATCATGATGAACTTTTAACTTCCCAGCTAAGTAAGGGGTTGCAGGAGGATTTCAGGATGGAGCTTCATTTGAGCACTGCCTTCCATCCTCAGACGGATGGTTAGAGTGAGTGGACTATTCATACCCTCGAGGACATTCTATATTCTTCCATCCTCGACTCCGGTTGCAGCTGGGAGGATCAATTTCCATTGCTGGAGTTTTCATACAACAACATCTATCAATCCACCATTGGGATGGACCCTTTTGAGGCATTGTACGAACGACCATGCAGATCACCTTTGTGTTGGACTTACCCAGGGGAATCATCACTCGTGTGACCAGTGATGGTTCGTCCTACCATAGAGAAAGTGCAGATCATCCAAGAGTTGATGAACACTACATAGAGCAGGGATAAGTCTTATGGTGGCTGGAGATGGAGACCTCTAGTGGTAGATTATGGTGACCATGCCTTACTATGGGGATCACCTCGATGAGTTTTGTAGAGATTTGGACAAGGCGACAAGTTATCTCCAAGATTAATCAAATATTTTGAGGTCCACAAAAGAATTGGAGAGGTGGAATATAATTTAGCTCTTCCACCTCAGTTGCATCGGGTGCATGAAATCTTCCATGTATCACAGTTGAGGAGATACGTGCACAACTATTCCCATGTCATCCACCACAGAGAGATGGACATCGACGATGGAGTGACTTTTATGGATGTTCCAGTTGAGATTGAGAATCGACAGATGTGGCTCCTTCGGGGGTGGTTGATACCTCTGGTGTGCATTCGTTGGAAGCACATGAACCTCTAGGAGAGCACATGGGAGAGGGATGCCCAGATACATTCTCAGTACCCCACATGTGTCACAAGTTTTGTGATGTGGCTTACTTGTAAGTAAAGGATTGAGGTGGGTAGAATTTAAAGACCTAGAAATTACATTTAATTTTTTTTAATTATATGGGAAATTTACGAGTCCCCGAAAATTGACACCATGTGATTCTGAAGCCCAGATTACCCTGAATGAATTTATGAACTTTTTTTCATGTACATTCAGTAATCTTACGAGTGGGATTTTGTATCTTTTGAACCTGTGATCGGAATTGAAATCTAAGGGTACCGTTGAACTCACATTGCCAGTATTCTCTTAAGGGGACCTTCACCTCGACCGCAGTAGGTCAAGGGTGAAAGATAGAACTTTGGTTATTCATGGAAATAGAAATAAAATAAAATAAACTTTTATTTAATTTTTCTTTTTTGTTGAAACCTCCCACGTGGATGGTTTAAAGGTGGGGACCACCTTAACTAAAAACCTCTAACAAGTTTGTTATGGAGGTGGGGAAAACTATGCCTAAAACCCCCATATTGAATTTAGTGTAGGGGACCAGCCGAACCACCTTTAATGAGAGAAAACATCTCAAATCCCATACATTAAATTTTTCTAACACCATTCATTAATTGGGCCAGTTAATTTTTCCAACGTGGTATAATTAAATGAACCAATTAATTATGCCAACGTGACAACATAATTTATCAACTTAATTTAATTATATTGGAACCTCTTTGTTTTGGAGGATTATTGGTTGGAAAAGATGTTCCATGGTGGGATAATGTTCTCCAATGATGAACATCATCAAAGAACGTTCTTTGGAAATCAAGGAAGTGGATGACGTACGATCCCGACATCGAAGCGTGGTTTTAGAAATGACGATTGTTGGCACCCTCTTCACCGTCTACGACTTATTTCTCGTGCCAACGACAAAGAACAATCGAGGTAGGGTTTTTATTATATGTGCTTTTGGATTTGAATATACTTCCCTTCTAAAAAAATAACACATATCAACTCTCTATGTAGTTGATCCGCGAATTTTTTCTTTTTCTGTGGGTTTGGGAATAATCACTGTCGGGGGTTGTAGAGTTTGACATTCTTCATTCAAGGTTAATGTTGATCCGCTTTCTACTACTCTAATGCAGAGGGTGTATGCCAAACAAACATGGCCTGACCCCATTGTCATTCATCATTTCTTTTGTGTTCTTCGCAATGGAGGAGGATGACAACCAACCTCGGTGGGGAACGAGAATAGAAGTTGGCACCACCGCCGGCTGTGATGAAGGAGGAGGCCCAACGGTGTCGCCCCGCAGCCTCGCGCTGCCTGCGGGCTCCGCCGCCCTACGGGCTCATGCCACCCATAGCCTCCACCTCCCCACGGCTTCGCACCGCCCGCGGCCTCTGCTGACCCACGGCCTCGTGCCGCCCGCAGCCTCCCTCCTCCCCCCCGAGGCCTCACGCCCCTCGTGGCCTCCACTGCCCCGTGGTCTCCACCGCCCCGCGGCCTTGCGCCATCCACGACCTCCCGCTGCTCTGGCCCGGCTGGCCAGCGGGTAGAGCCATCTAGCCCAGGCCGGGACGGACACCGTGGGTCAGTTTGGGTTGGGCAGGGTCAGTCCGATTGGGTTAGACCGATCCTGGGCCAATTTCGACCCTATACGCTCTTTTGTCCATAACAATGGCATCGGGTGTCAGTTTGGTGAACCGTTATTAGCAATGGAAACCTTGGGGTGAGACACTCCTTTTGGTATACCTCACTTGAGTTTCGAATAATTTTGTGGTATGGATAGGTTGGATCAAACATGAATCCAATTGGGCCCTTGGTACTAAAAGGCTAATAACTTACAGACCGGGCGTCCAATTGATGCACATTCTGTTGCATTGATACCCCATATGACATGGGGGTCCTTTGGATAAATTTTTCATGGGACTTAATGTTATTTGGAGTATCGACCAATGGCTTAATGAGCGGACCCTCCTGGAGATGATCAAGCTTAGTGCATGAACCTAGTTGCTATTTGTGACATGAAGAATGGATAATGATATTGTGTGCTTGAACACCAAGCGATCATGTGTGGGTGACCCCCTAACGATCTTGTGTGGGTCATCACCGAGCGATCCTAGGTGGGTCAGCACCGAGAGATCCTGTGTGGGTCAGCACCATGCAATCCTGTGTGGGTCAGCACCAAGAGATCTTGTGTGGGTCAACACCTAGAGATCCTATGTGGGTCTGACAACGTACTGGAAATGTACGAGGATCCAGTGTGGTTCTGACGACTTACATACGAGGTACTAGGATATTGTGTGGGTCTGATGATGTAATATGATCCTTCATGGGTCTATCTCTTAGTAGATTAATATGATTCAATAGTTACATCTAATCATCTCTACCATTGTACCTACAAAATACTAGGTGTGAGCTGAGTTAGAACATTTGTGGTATTCATCTGTGTGGCGTACTTGTGTGGTACATACCTTGGCGGTGTTAATTCCTTTGTAGAATGATTGAGATTGGGGATTTTGAGTTGGAATCTGGGTTTCCTCATGAATGTTATAAGTATACTTGATAACTTAGGTATATTTATAGGCATATACCTATGTATGGTTGGCAGTTGATTTCATGCCTTGTGGTTTTTCGTTTGTGGATTTTGTGAGACCTTGAGGGTCTCGGGGTCCCTACTGAGTATTGTAATACTCACCCCGTGCATGGGCTATGCCCGCACCATGTTGTGTTTGGTGCAGAATGCATACAATGCTAATTGAGGTTGAGGGTACCAGGGCTAGACAGGGCCCGGAGGGGGACCGTACGGCATGACGGTACGCAGAGGAGATGGGTGGATGTGGAGTGCTGAGGAGGTGATCTGTACCTACACTTTAGGTAGGAACCACAGAGGGAGACCCAATATCAGCCTTTATTTTTATTTAGACTTATTGTATTTCAATTGTACTTGTACCACTACTATTGGGCTTGTATTCCGGCCCCCTTTTACTTTTATCACTCTTATTACTATACAGTTAAATTGTGTTCATATCTTGATGTGTCCATGGATGCATGTGTTTATAGGTTATAAATGCAATACCTTCCCAGTTATATGGAATACACCTTTTGATGTCAGTATCCAGCCCATGGCCTATGGAAGGTGGGATTGGGGTAGTCAAGGCACGGGCCACGTGGTATGGGTCATGAAAAAAACATTATTATTCCACTTCCACCTTGGGATTTTGAACATGGGGACTCCAGTTGCAATACTGCATCTCCAAAAACCCAAACAAGGTGGTTATTTACTTATTTTGTATAATATAAAATGGGAAAGATCCTCTCGGGTTTAATTTTCCAAACGTACTAGAAAAATAGATACCAACAAGATTCCATAATTACAAATGAAAATAATAAATTTAATATAAGATTATTTTAAGATCAGTCTAACATATTCATGTAAATCAGTTAAATAATTCAAAGATACCATCTCAATATAATGGGTAAAACGTTAAATAATAAAGGTTTATCTCAAATTATTGGTATGGGAGTATATTAAATAGAATAGAAAGAATAAATCATGATCAATATGGTATATATAAAAATGATTCAAATATGTAATATAAGTAATATCCTAAATAGGGAATATATCCATGACTGGAATATTAGTTAAATAGTAATGTGGATTACAATAACTAATTTCATTATGAAGGAATGCATAATTTTCAGACATCATAATAATGAAATCATGTATATATTCCCAAATATGAAAAAAAACTACTAAAGAATACACCAAATTCCTATAATCATTGGTCTCATCAGACCAACTGATATATATTAAAAAATATCAGTGACCTCCCATCACTTACAATCTCAAATTCATTCAAAATATTACTTAAATGATTAAAAATTCCATACACAATCATTATTAATATTTTTATTAAAATAATTGATAATGGATGATTTCCCAGTTAGGAGTTATGGAAATGTACATGGGTTGTGATGATATAAGGCCTATTGTGCTACTCCCTATATATAAGAGACAACATAATATCATCCAGGATCAAAGGGTGATGTTGGGAGTCTATAACCAATATAACAATATTCACACACCATAAACACAATTAAATATCCTAAATATTAATATTAGAGTAGAATATAATGAAATCTAATTGAGGTAAAAATACTCAACCACACCATACATGTAAAAAATGTACCACACACTCAATATGGAAATAAAAATAAGAACGTATATTCTATATGATAATAAATAAATAAAACACTATAGAAATACTATATATTTTTTCCAATCACAATGGCTAAAAATATTCTCATCACAGGTAGGCCATCATGTCTTCGAAATCATATTTTCAATCATGGGTCCATACATAAGACCCAAAACCCTATCTCATTTACAGGTTTGTCATCATGGATATAAAATATAAAATATTCTTTATTATAGGACACAATTTCATTATACCCATAATGTGTCTACCATTAGTATAGCATAAATGTATCCATTCCCCTACCCTTTTTTATATCCATCGTGTCCATCAATACATTCCATATGGTTTCCCCACTAATAGAATAGCATATCATGAGAACTAACATTTAGTTAACATAAAAAGAAGTACCTATAATGTAATAATAATAACATATAATAATTTAGGGAATATATTATAGAAATAATCATGTCAAAATGGAAATCAATGGACACATAAAAGTATGTGTGACCATCAGAAAACATGATCTTAGAAAATACAGAGTTCTACTCATTGAGTCATGCATTACATATTGTTCTCTTAGTTTCTACTCAAATTTTCAATCACTAACAATCATTTTAAAAAAAATATACAATAAAAACATATAACATCAATGTAAAAAGTTTATAAATGTTCTAAAATATAGTACAAAACTTTCTACTATATGTTATATGATGAGAATCATAGAGACCAATAGAAGATAAATACTAGACTCACGCATGAAAACATATTAGATCTACCTGGAACACTTATAACCCATTTAATTTATCCCAACCCAATAACATAATTAATATATAATGATATTAGAGATTATTGTATTCCAAAAATATAGTTCAAAGAAATAATACCCATCAGGATCTACTAAAAATGATAAATCTAATATTGATCAATGATATTCCAGTTATGTGCGAGAAATCTCAACATAATAGAAATGACCCCTGAAATAATCCATCGATGATATAGTAATCCACAAATCTATCTGTGATATAATGGAACTATGATTTATCAAATTTTAATAAGGGTTGATCTAGTATACTAATGAATAACAGATGTTCATTGATCTCAAACCATAATTTCATAATCACTATCATTTTTTGAATCACCATAATGAAGCTCATAAGGACAATAAATTACCATGTTTATCTTATGGAGTCTCTATAATCCATAGTTATTGAATTAAGAAGAAAAAAGTGTTAATTTTAATGATTTATATATATTAAATATATTATCATTATCATTTAACCATCCTTATAGTTTTTGGACACATGGGTTTTTATCCCATGTTCCAACCACATGAGGCTATTTTCCTCTCTTGTGAACCCTCATAATTTTGTAAAATAATTTTTTAAAATATCCACCCACAATGAATTAATAATATATTCCATGAAACATTTTTGTTGTAATTTTCATATGGTTTCCATTAGTTACACTCTAACCAGATTCCACCCAATGAACTTCTCTAAACTAGAATCATATTTTCTCAGTAAGGACCACTTGGTTTTCCCTAATAGTGTTCTATAAGACAACAATTACAAGGAAAATAATTACTTACTCCAAACATAACAAATTCCAAAAAACACAATTTTCATAAACACATGTATAAGGTATGATTTTTACCTATTAAAACCCAAAAAAATTGGTTGTATCATGATCTTACTCTAAAGATATCTCATCCTTTAAATGTCTCTATAGGCATCATTTTAAAACAACTCTGGAAATTGAGTTAGCATATTAGACTCACACTCATATTATTCTTCCTAAATCCATCCATGACCTTATTTTAACATAAAATTGGGAACTATTTTTCCCAACAATACATTCTCTCTCAATTCTATAATCCATATTAGGCAATCCATGTGAATTACATCTGTCTCTAGCTCCATATCCTCATAGATGACCATATGTGATGGATCAGGAATGAACCCCGAGATCGGATGGATGTGAAATAAATCATGTATACTTATTATCATGTAAGATGTTATATATAGTAACTCGTAATCAAAATAAGTTATGAAACCTCAACTCACATAATAAATATCAATACTAGATTTCCATATTTTTTCATGTGTTGATTCTATAACCAAAAAGATACATGTAATAAAACATAATTCCTAACATCAAAATCCCATAGCTAACTCCCAGAATATAAATATGATCACTTCTTTATATAATCATTTTTAAAATACATTATAATCAACTAGACTCTCATGAGGTCTCTTTTACAATGCATGGACCAAATTAATTACCATGTCACCTTCAACTATCCATCATGTCCATAAATGTTAAAGCTAACTATAGGGTGACATGAAATGATCAATATGAATATATGTCTAGAAACTATTTTTATAAATTAATTATTGCAATGTAACGTGATCATTATACGATAAAATAAAATATAGGATTCGTGTGTAATGTATATCATCTAATATTTCGAAACTACACTATAAATTTCCAATGATCAATGGATGATATGGTTTACTCTATTTCATTTTTTAATGAAAGCCTTCTTAAAGCCCTAAAAAACACAGTATGAAGCATGTGTAAATTTCAGAAAGAAATCTCAATGAAACTCCATATAGGAATAAAAAATATCTTATATGGAATATCTCTAACTCAACATTTGATTGAATATTTCAAATAAGAAATATTATATCCACTATTATAATCCAAGATACTAACACCCAAACAACATTACAAAAACTCTGGGCCTTGGGTAACCCCTCAAAAAATCCTCCATCATGTTCTCTAACTTCTAGAAAGGAACTCAATGTTAGTGATGAAAATCACTAGGACATTTATTCACAACCATTATCCCATTGTATTTAATGCATCAAGAGACTAAAATTGCCATGTTTCTTTTAGAAACTAGTTATACAATCTAATATTAAATATAATATAACACATTCAACAATCGTAGTGAAATAAAAATCATCGATATATGAGATTGTCTAACCAGATCAGTCATTTTCGATTCTTTCAGTACTTACCTCCCATAAATGTTTCTCAAATCCTCTTCATATAATGACCACTATAGAATAAAATCACCCCCAATATGATTTACAATTTCACAACAAAAATTATATGAATTTATTTTCTTTCTCTCACATAAATCACTAAATAAGACACAACTTCTTGTGGTGAACATTTCAACACCTCATTGTCCACTGATTGATCCACTAGCCACTAAACTATTAGAATAATCAAATTTTATTCTTTCTATAATGTATTATAATCTAGGTCTTGTTTCTCCATAATTTTCAGGCAGATAGAATATACAATAGCATTACCATTCACTAGATCATAAACTCCCAAAAAAAAATTAACGTCTATAGATAATATACACAATGAATTTTCTAGAAAAATATATTTTTCTGAGAATATATATATCAATGAATAGTGTGAATCATTAAAAACTACCTTTAAATGAAGATATAATACTTCCATCAATCATAGAAGTAGTACAAATATTTAAAATATATGTCATTAATTGAGTAGTTCCTCTCTTCAGGTAACAGTTCAGAATGACCCATAGGTGACTACATGATTCCCCAACATAACTCATCTCCAAATCAAACACATGAGGCATAAAATTACACTATGTGTCTAATTCAATGATCTGGATGAATATAAAAATTGGTTGTATTCAATCTTCTCATATTTTATTGGATTATTGGAGATGCCGATATGTCCTAAAAACTATATACTTTTATTGGTAAGCCCAATCATTTTTATTTATCTATGATATAATTCATTAATTAATCATTGACAAGTACTAATAATGATTGTAAATTTACAATCATAAAAAAATCCCTCTATATAAATATGACATCATGACCTCTACCTTTCCCAAGTCCACTTAGTTATTTTTCCCTTTCATTACATGTCCAATAAACCATACGTATAAAAAACAGTAGTAGATTTCGATATTTTGAGCGTAATTATAATGCACACGAAGTTCAATAAATACATTCACAAGGTGATTAGCTTGAATATATGATTTCCTAGAATATATTATGACATCATCCAAGAACTGTGTTAGGAATTAGTCAGGATATGAATGGAAATTATAAGTCATGAGATTCATGAAAACTACTTGTTTATTTTTTTAAACTATTAGGCCAGTAGAGATACTCATAGAGGCCATATAAAAACATAAATTTCAACATAAAAATATAATCTTCTAAAATCATCATATTACATTATATTAAATGAATATAATATTTTGATAACTTTTGTGCACTCTGTAATAAATAGAAGTGTTTGTTTCTGTTGGGGAGACGGTATATGTTCATCACCGTCTCCGAATTTAGCTTCATATACTCCACATAGAGAAATAGTCTTTCATCTATGTTATTGATAATCATCTTGGGTGAACCCCAAGGTGATTAACTTTTCTATATAAATACACTATCATAGAAATATTCTAACTGCACCATCAACTCTCTCAACTAAAAGGTTTCAATATGATGGTGTCTATTTGAAATTGATTATGATCTCAACACAAAGTCAATATTAGGATAAATTCTAATTTCCATGGAATACTTCAAATTTATTCAATAAAAATATAACGAACCATACTTTACATACACGGTTATTACATCAAAATTGATGTAAAATTATTACCTCATATAACAAAACCATGAAAGGACCGTATAGGTATAGTGTTTTTAGAAACTGGGAAACATAAACAACTGGTTCATAAAGCATCTACAGTATCTCCCATTTATTTCATCATATCTGGAGTCCCTTTTTGGCATATCTTAATTAATAACCTTCTTCCTGAAATGGGGAAAGAAAACATACAAAATGGTGTGCTCAAATGCTCAGTAAGGGTAAACAAAAGAAATATCAATCACATCATATTCATAAGAATATAACATTTTGGATATCTTAACCTGCAAAAGAGATCATAATTTCATAACATGGGATAAATAATTGTTGTGAAATGTAATAAAAATAATAATAAATTAAAACATGAATCTTTGTTAAATACACACATAATCATAGAAAATCATTTCTTAGTAGTCAAGTCACATTGCCAAGACTATCTTAGTGGACAGTGTCCATTTCTGAACCGAGTTCACTCCTCATTTCAGTCTTGTTTCACTGAACCAGTTTAACCTGCTGTTCCAACCATGTATATCTCATGAGATATAAATCTTTACCCAATGAATTGGAGGGAGATATAGGTCCCACCCATCTCATAATGATACCATTATTATGTGTTCCACAAAATCATAAATCATACAACATTGCATAACCCATGTAATAAAAATGGGATTCTTAAACATCGTGACATCATAAAACAATTCATATAAGATAAAGGAATTCATAAAAATAATTCCATCATAACATAATCAAATCAATGTAATAATATGGATAGAAACATAACCCTATATTATCTTAGATGGAAAATAATTTTGATAAAACACTTGAACTCCATTCTTGAAGAAAATATCCTTTCTACTTCAATTTTTTTTTCCATTCTTAACATGTCATAAAATTTTAAACTAAAAGAAGTTCATTAAAAATAAACTTGAAAACTTGTAAAGGAATCTTCTTGGAAATAATGTTTTAAAAATACCTTCATGCCGAATAAGTTAAAAAAACATTCTTCTTGTTCTTATGTCGGAAAAGTCCAAAAGTACCTCGTACGAAAAACCACAAAAGATTCATTTCATATCTTTTACTAAAAACTCACCGAAGGATAAAATTAGATTTAAACAATTATTGAAGGATATAAATATTACATATTGAAGAAACATGTATGTGGATGATAAATATTCCCCAGTAAATTCTGAAGTATAAACAATCTCGGATAAAAAAATGAGATTTGCGAGATTTCCCCTTACCTTAGGTCCGATTTGCTTCATAAGTGTCCGAACATCCTGTATAATGATTTAAATAATGTCATTGACTTATTACAGAATCATACTTATTTTTATGATATCATATATGGTCATATTCTTAGCATTTTATTAGTAATATTTCATTGTTACTTTTTATTAGGGTGTTAATTGCTTTTTGTTCTTATGCGTGTTTTGTCGAATAAATTCTTCTTCTTATTTTTAGGTTATAGATACCTCATTTCCAGAATGGTATTACTGTAATATGTATCATATTCATTCATTCAATTCATTTATATAATTATTATTCAATGAAGATCATGTAGAACGAGTCGCATCACATCGTGGAGATGGTATTCTGTACGTACGCACGAGCGATGATATCATTCACATGATCGTGGAATTGTATTGGAGTGTATGTATACTATTTAAGAAACAATATCACTTTACTATAATAATATATAGTTATTGTTTAAACCATTATAACCATCCAATTAAGGTGGTGGTGGAAAATAGATTACACTACGGCGTGGAGACGGTATTCCGTACGTACGCACGCGCGGTGATTTCTTTTTCCGTAGGATGGATAGATGGTGAAATAGGGTTATTTAATATTTATAATAACATATCAGTATATGAGTGATACTGATGTTATTACTTCATAATGAAACAACTAAATAAGAAGAAGTGTAGGAAAAAATAAAGTTGAAAGAATCGGTAACGGACATTACCTCTTCTTTGAAGTGCCTCTTTGAGAACTCCTCTTAGGGAACTAAAATTGGTCTTTTAAGAAGACCAGGACCTATAGGATGTTTCTAGGGAAGTTTTGAAGATAATTTGGTTGGGTTTGGCTGAGCTTGAAGGCTCAATGTGGTGTGAGGAAGAGAGGGAGGAGGTGCCCTTTTATAAGGGATGAGAGGGGCACCTTTGGAAAAACTAAAAATATTATTTTATTATAAAGTCATATTCCGTTTTTAATAGCTCCAAATTGATTTATTTAGAAGATAATGTGGGGATGGGTCGGAAGCCTCTCATCCAATAGAATTTAGACATGTTTAGGTCATTATATTAACCTTATCTTTTAGTTTTAACTCTTAGTTAATTAGATTTACATTTACCGTGTCACTTTGTATTTTTATATTATATAGTTAATAAACATACCATATACATCCAAGAGACCCCCAAATGGTCCATTAATGATACACCTATCATGATATAATTATCTTGGCCAAACGTTAGATTTTTAGGAGTATAATAACAATTAATAATATAATATTTAAAAAAACTATTTTATATCAATTTTGACACTATTTGGTAATTGATTTTGGTGAAAATTATAACAAAATGATAATTCGAGAAAAGTTAATTAAATAAATAATAACATGTAATATTAACATATATAATTATTTTAATTCATAAAAAGTATCAAATTACATTTATTTGTTTATTTATAACATCAATTATGTCAATATTTCATTAATAAGATAATTACTACATCATCATTATGTCATAAATAAATTTAGTTATATTAAGTCTAAATATTACAAATAATATACTGTTATGTAGGAAATCTTTTTAGCTTCCTAATGAATATTTATAGTCGAATTTATCTTAGGTATAACCCTATATTAATAATGATTTAGTTATTAAAATTTTATTATAACTATTTTAACCCTTCTATAAATAAATTAATAATAAATGTCCTAATCTATTCCAAGTGGGCCTAAATGTTCATATTTTATTCCTAAGGTTGTCTTTGGTCTAATTAAACTTATCAAATAGATTTTGGACATGTGTTAGGTTAATAATAATAACACTTTTACCCTTAATTACCCTATTTACTTTTAACCGTGGTAAAACAAAGTAAAAAAGTTACTATTCACCAAAAAATATATTCATCTCATTGAACCACATTTTACTCCTTTATATTAACCATGTCTCTCGGATTTTCGAAATTCCACTCACAGAAGCGTAAAAATTATGTTTTATGTGAATTTGAAAATTCTCCTAGGAGGTGGGTAAAAGACGGTGAAATGTTCAATAAAATTTTTATATATCTAAAATTATTATTAAATGACTCCAATGAATTGAATTGAACTTATATAAGTATTATGAATCAATTTTTACCTGAAGTAAATTTAAATAAAATAAAAAATTATTTATATAAAAAGTCGGTTTTTAAATAGTAACCTGGTGTTTTCACTATTCATAAAAAATTGAATGATTTCAGAAAAATACCAAAATTTCACCCTAGGCTAATTTCGATATTCCGAATCCAAAAATGAAGTCCATTTTGAAAAATAAAATTTTAAAAATTTCAAAAAGTGGATATTACTATTCATAACGGCTAGTTTCAATAATATTTTAATAACATATCGTTGTTTAGTGAAACTTGGAAATGTCTACGACGCAAGCTGTCGAGGAAGGTCGTGATTGCGTGTAAAGCAATCCAAGATAGTGTTGTGTGTAGTGAATGATCCATTTGATGATTTATATAAAATAAGAACAAAATATTTCTCATAAATGTCTCGGGTGTTACATTCTACCCCCTTAAAATAAATTTCACACTCGAAATTCGTCACTCTATAACAAACAGATGAGGAGACCTATCCCTCATCATATCCTCAAGATCCCATGTAGATTCTTCTAATTGGTGGTTCCTCTATAAAACTTTCACCAAGTGAGTGGTCTTGTTCCGTAGGACTTTTTCACTATGATCGAGAATTTCTATCGGCTGATCATCATAAAAAGATCTTCTTCTAGCGGTACAACTTCTGAGCTGAGTACATGTGAAGGATCAGGTTTGTACATTCTCAGGAGAGATACATGGAACACATCATGAACTTGATAGAGATTCGGTGGAAGTGCAAATCGGTAAGCAACCTTCCCAATACGATCCAGTATTTCGAAAGGACCGATATACCTAGGGCTCAACTTTCCCTTCTTTCCAAATCTCATTACTCTCTTCCGAGGAGATATTTGTAAGTACACTTTATCACCCACTTCAAACTCTAGGTCTTTTCTTCGGTTATCGACATAACTTTTTTGTCGACTATGAGCTTCTCTTATGTGTTGTTGAATAAACCTGACCTTTTCTGCCATCTCATCAATAAGATCAGGTCCTAATAGCTTTCTTTCCCAAACTTCATCCCAGCAAGTTGGAGTCTTGCATTTCTTTCCAAAGAATGATTCATAAGGATCCATCTGAATACTAGAGTGAAAGATATTATTTAATAAAATACCACCAAAGGTAGGTGTTGATCTCAACCACCATTGAAATTCATATCGAAATCTCTTAACATATCTTCTAGAGTGTGAATTTTCCTCTCAGACTGACTGTCTGTCTGAGGATGATAAGCAGTGCTGAAACTCAACTCTGTATCTAGAGTATACTAAAGACTTCTCCAGAACATTGAGGTAAACCTTGGATCCCGATCAGATATAATATAAAGTGGTACTCCATGAAATCTTACCACTTCCTTCACATATATCCTGGCAAGCTGATCCAAAGAGAAATCCTCTCCAATAGCAATGAAGTGTGCCGACTTTGTAAGAGGATCAACTATGACCCAGATAGCATTATTTCCTTTCGATGTTTTAGGAAGTCTGGTGACAAAGTCCATAGTGATGTTTTCCCATTTCCATTTGGGTATGGGTAATGGTTGTAACATCCCCTTAGACATCTGTCTCTCAGCTTTAACTTGCTGACAAACCAAGCATCGAGACATATCAGCAACATCTCTCTTTATTCCATCCCACCAGAATTACTCTTTTAGGTCCATATACATCTTCGTGCTTCTAGAATGAATAGAGAATCAAGAACTATGAGCCTCATTCAGCAGCTCCTTCTTTAATTCTGGGATGGGAGGAACACAAACCAGATTCTTGAACATTATTATTCCATCAAAATCATGGTTAAATTCAGGAACATTTCACACCTTCTTTTGTAACTCTACATCTTATTTTTTGCCTCTTTAATCTTCACATGTATAGATGGTTGATCATTCATTTGAGAAAGATACGATTTTCCCCTTCCATTATAATTCCAAGATCTAACCTTGGTAAATCCATAAATATTGGACCTTTTGTGATCCTCATCATGGATAAACTGGCATGGTCTTTTCGACTTAATGCATCTTCCACCTTGTTTTCTTGCCTAGGGTGGTATTGAATTGAGCAGTCATAATCCTTAATCTACTCCAACCATCTTCTTTGGCGCATATTCAGCTACTTTTGTGTGAAAATATACTTTAAATATTTATGATCAGTATAAATATCACACCTTTCTCCATAAAGATAATGCATCCAAATATTTAATGCAAAGATTACCGCAGCTAACTCCAATGCATGTTTTGGGTAATTTTTCTCATGGATTTTCAACTGTCGTGAGGCATAAGCTATCACCATATTGTTTTTCATGAGAACACAACCCAATCCCTTCTTGGATGCATCACTTTAGATCACAAACCATTCTCCACTACAAGGCAGTGTGAGCACAGGTGCACTGGATAACCTTCTTTTCAACTCCTTGAAATTCTCTTCACATTCCTCCGTCCAAACAAACTTAACTCCTTTACGAGTCAAATTTGAGAGTGGATTAGATAATCGTGAAAAATATTTCACAAAACGTCGATAATATCCATCCAATCCAAGAAAAATTCTGATCCTAGTTACTGTTTTTGGTCTTGGCCATCTTTCGATAACCTCTGTTTTCGCTGGATCCACAGATATCCCCTCTTTTGAGATTAGGTGACCCCAAAATGCAACTTTTTTAAGCCAAAATTCACACTTGGTAAATTTGGCATAAAGCTTCTCCTTTCTCAGGGACTTCAATATAATTATCAAGTGATCTTCATGTTCTTCCTTTCTCTTTGAATGGACAAGAATATCGTCTATAAAGACTACCACAAACTGATCAAGATAGTCTCTGAAGACTATATTCATCAGATCCATGAATATAGTAGGGGAATTAGTAAGACCAAATGAAATCACTATAAATTCATAGTGTCCATACCTTGTATGGAAAGCCTTCTTTGGTATATCCTCCCTTTTGACCCTTAATTGATGATACCCTGAACGGAGATCAATCTTGGAAAAGTATTGAGCTACGTGTAGTTGATGAAATAAGTTATCAATGCGTGGGAGAGGATATTTGTTCTTGATAGTGATCTTGTTAAGTTCTCGATAATCAATGCAGAGTCTCATTGATCCATCTTTCTTCTTAACAAACAGAATAGGTTCTCCCCAAGGTGATGCACTAGGGTGTATGAATACCTTATCAAGATTCTCTTGGAGATGCTTCTTCAATTCCTGCAACTCAATTGGGGCCATTCTATAAGGTGTCTTTGAAATAGGCAAAGCACTCGGTACTAGTTCTATTGAAAACTCGACTTCATGATTTGGTAGAAGACCCGACAAGTCCTCTGGAAAGATATCATCAAACTCCCGTACAATGGGAATATTCTTCATCGTGAGTTTCTCACCAACCATTTGAGATAAATAACCATCATTTAGTGGAATCAAGACCCATTAGATGGAAGAAATTTCCACTGGAAGGTTATGTTCATCCTTGCATCGATATATGATAATAGATTAATCTCGAATATGAAATGTGACTTCCCTTTATTGGAAATTGTTATGAGCCCCATATAAATAAATCCAATCCATGTCAAGAATCACATCAACTTCCACTATAGGAAGGACCACAAGATTTGCAGGAAGCACTTTCACAAAAACATCAATCGGAGAAGAATTATAAACTTTTGATGTGACTGTTGTGCCATTATGGGTTGTCACAGCTAACTCAACATCAAATTGTTGAGGTAATATGGTGATACCCTTAGAAAATTGTTCAGAGATAAAAGAGTGGGTGGATCCAGAATCAAATAAAACATTTTCTACTTTAGAGTGGATGGTAAGTGTACCTTTCACCACTTCGTTATTTTACTCCACATCGCTGATAGAAATTGCATGTGACTTTCCTTTGTCTTTAGTATTAAGAGTCTGTTGACGTCGATCATCATCAACAACCCTTGGATTATGGCATTGATTGGAATAATGACCCATTTCCTTGCACTTGTAACATTGTAGTGTTGGAGGTGCACTCTGTGTATACTTTTCTTTGTTCGCATCACTAGACATCTTCTTCACATCATTGCAGCATTCAAATGCCTGATGACCTTCCTTTCCAAATTTGAAACATTTACTTGTCCCTTTAAGACAACTCCCTCTATGTTTCATTCCGCACTTTGAGCATAAGATAAAAATAATCTTCTTTTCAGTGTGCTCATTATATTTTCCTTTGAATTCCATTTTCCTCTTCTTATCAAACCCATATGACTGATGGGTTACTCCAATCTCTATCTCAACTTTTAGAGCACATCAAACGATTTCCTCGTAGCTATTGAAGTCCCTTATGGATAACACCCTTCGAAGACGTGGTTTTAAGCCACTAAATAATCTATCGATCTTACTCTCAGGTTGGATAATAATACCAGAAGCATACCTTGCAAGTCTTGTAAGATTTTCTTCGTAGGTACCAATAGATTCATCATTCTTTTGCTTTAGTTCAAGAAACTCCTTCTCCATCTTTGTTCAGAGAATACGAGGGAAGTACTTATTGAAAAATAAGTTCTTGAACTCATCCCATTCCATGGATTCAATTTCATCGCTTTGCCTCATATTTTTTATAAGATTCCACCATTAATAAACTTCACATTCCAAGCGAAAAACTGCTATGATGACATTATCATGTTCAGAACATTAAAGAACTGAAAATATCTTTTCAGTGGTACTGATCTATTTTTCAGCCACTAATGGATCAGAAGACCCACTGAATGAAGGTGGACACTGCCTCATGAAGGATTCAACAGAATGTTGCTCCTTCCTTTTGACATTTTTAAGTCCTGCATGATTCGTAGCTTGAGAATGTTGTGTGAGCATGGATACAAAATTATCATTCCACCTCCCATAACGTTTGGTTTCTTAGGGGGAAAATCATTTCATTTCCCGCCACATTCCGCATTAACACGGTTCCTTCGGGTTCCAGCCATTGACTAAAACCAAGAAGAATAGTGTGAGCAACACAAATTATAATAGGAAAACCACATAATCAAGAAAAATATCTCACACATAAGTTCTTATCATAGGTTTTTTCATGGACATTTCTAAAACACTAATATTGTGTTTTATTCTTAGACTTATCCTTATGGTTCCTACTAAGGCTTTCAATTCCTAGTATCCAAAGGTTGACTATACCTTTTCTCTGATACTAACTATAATGACCCATAATTTATATACATGGTTATTACTTCAAAATTTATGTACAGGTTTTACATCATATAACAAAACCATGAAAGTACCGTATAGGTATAGTGTCTTTAGAAACTGGGAAACATAAACAACTGGTTCATAAAGCATCTACATTGTATCCCATTTATTTCATCATATCTAGTGTCCCTTTTTGGCATATGTTACCTAATAACCTTTTTCCTGACCTGGGGAAAGAAAACATACAAAAGGGTGAGCTTAAATTCTCAGTAAGGGTAGTAAAAAGAAATATCAATCACATCATATTCATAAAAACATAACATTTTGGAAATCGTAACCTGTAAAAGAGATCATAATTTCATAACATGGGACAAATCATAGTAGTGAAATATAATCCCAATAATCATAACTTAAAACATGAATCTATTTTGAATACACATATAATCGTAGAAAATCATTTCTTAGTAGTCATGACTCATTGCCAAGACTATCTTAGTGGACAATGTCCATTTATGATCCGAGTTCACTCCTCATTTCAGTCCTGTTTCATTGAACCGGTTTAACCTGCCATTGCAGCCATGTCTATCTCATGAGATATAAATATTTACACAATTCATTGGAGGGAGATATAGGTCCCACCCATATCATAATGATACCATTCTTATGTGTGCCACAAAATCATAAATCACACATCATTGCATAACCCATGTAATAAAAATGGGATTCTTATACATCGTGACATCAAAAAACAATTAATATAAGACAAAGTAATTCATAAAAATAATTCCATCACAACATAACCAAATAAATGTAATAATATGGATATAAATAAAACCCTTTATTATCTTATATGGAAAATAATTTTGATAAAACACTTGAACTCCATTCTTGTGGAAAATTTCCTTTCTACTTCAAAATTTTTTTTACTTTCTTAACATGTCAAACAATTTTAAACTAAAAGAAGTTGATTAAAAATAAACATGAAAACATGTAAAGAAATCTTCTTGGAAATAATGTTTTAAAAATCCATTCATGCCGTCAAAGTGAAAAAAACATTCTTCTCGTACTTCTGTCAGAAAAGTCAAAAAGTACCTCGTACGAAAAATGACAAAAGATTCCTTTCATATCTTTTACTAAAAACTCACCAAACGGTAAAATTTCATTTAAAAAATTGTAGAAGGATATAAATATTTCATATTTAGGAAACATGGTTGTGGATGATAAATATTTCCCAGTAAATTCTGAAGTTTAAACGATCTCGGATAAAAAAATGATATTTGCGAGATTTTCTCTTACCTTATGTCTGATTTGCTTCGTAAGTGTCCGAACCTCCTTTATAATGATTTAAATTATGTCATTGACTTATTATAGAATCCTAATTATTTTTATGATATCATATATGGTCATATTCTTAGCTTCTTATTAGTAATATTTCATTGTTACTTGTTATTCAAGTGTTTATTACTTTTTGTTCGTATGCGTGTTTTGTCGAATAAATTATTCTTCTTCTTTTTAGGTTATAGATAACTCATTTCCAGAATGGTATTACTGTAATATATATCATATAAATTCATTAAATTAATTTATATAATTATTATGAAATGAAGATCATGTAGAACGAGTCGAATCACATCGTGGAGACGGTATTCCGTACGTACGCACGAGCAATGTTATCATTCCCATGATCGTGGAATTGTATTGGAGTGTATGTATACTATTTCAGAAACAATATCAATTTACAATAATCATATATAGTTATTATTTACTCCATTATACCCATCCATGTAAGGTGGTGGTGGAAAATAGATTACCCCACGGCATGGAGACGGTATTCCGTACGTACGCACGCACGGTGATTTCGTTTTCCGTAGGATGGATAGACGGTGAAATAGGGTTGTTTAATACCTATAATAACATATAATTAAATTTTTTATACTGATGTTATTACTTCATAATGAAACAACTAAATAAGAAGAAGTGGAAGAAGAAGTAAAGTTGAAAGAATCTGTAACAGTCATTAGCTCTTCTTTGAAGTGCCTCTTTGAGACCTCCTCTTAGGGCACTAAAATTGGTATTTGAAGACGACCAGGACCTCTAGGATCTTTCTAGGGAAGTGTAGAAGATAATTTGGCAGGGTTTTGCCGATATTGAAGGCTCATAGTGGTAGTGGTGTGAGGAAGAGAGGGAGTAGTTTCCCTTATATAAGGGAGGAGAGGGGCACCATTAGAAAAACTAAAAATATTATTTTATTATAAAGTCATATTCGGTTTTTAATAGCTCCAAATTGATTTATTTCTAATATAAGGTGGGGATGGGTCGGAATACTCTCATCAAATAGAATTTAGACATGTTTAGTTCATTATATTATCCTTATCTTTTAGTTTTAACTCTTGGTTAATTAGATTGACACTTACCATGTCACTTTGTATTTTTATATTATATAGTTAATAAACTTACCATATACATCCAAGAGACCCCAAGTGGACCATTAATGATACAAATATCATGATATAAGTATCTTGGCCGAAACTTAGATTTTTAGGAATATAATAACAATTAATAACATAATATTTGTTTTAAAAACAATTTTATGTCAATTTTGACACTATTTGGTAATTGATTTTTGTGAAAATCATAACATAATGATTAGTTAGAAAAAATTTACTTAAATAAATACTAACATGTCATATTAACATATAAAATTATTTTAATTCATAAAAAGTCTCAAATTACAATTATTTGGGTATTTATAACATCAATTATGTCAATATTTTATTAATAAGATAATTACTGCATCATCATTGTGTCATAAATAAATTAAATTATTTTAATTTTAAAAAATAAAAATAATTACCATTATGTATGAAATATTTTTATCTTTATAATGAATATTTATAGTCGAATTTATCTTATGAATAACTCTATATTAAAAATGATTTAGTTATTAAACTTTGATTTTAATTATTTTAACCTTTCTTTAAATAAATTAATAATAAATGTCCTAATCTAAACCAAGTGGGCCTAAATGGTCATATTTTATTCCTAAGGTTTTCTTTGGTCGAATTACACTTATCCAATATAATTAGGACATTTGTTAGGGTAATAATAATCATAGTTTTACCCTTAATTACCCTATTTACTTTTAACCGTGGTAAAAAAATTAAAAAGATGCTATTCACCAAAATATATTTTCATCTCATTGAAACACATTTTAGTTCTTGATATTAACCGTGTCTCTCGGATTTTATAAATTCCACTCAAAGAAGCGGTAAAATTAAGTTTTATGTGAATTTGAAAATTCTCCTATGAGGTGGGTAAAAGACGGTGAAAAGTTCAATAAAATTTTAATATATCTAAAATTATTATAAAATGACTCCAATGAATTGCATTGAACTTATATAGGTATTATGTATCAATTTTGACCTAAAATAAATTTAAATAAAATAAATAATTATTTAAATAAAAATTTGGTTTTTAAATAGTAGCCCGATGTTTTCACTATTCATCAAAAATTGAAAGTTTTCAGAAAAATACCAAAATTTCACCCTAGGCTAATTTCGATATTCCGAATCAAAAAATGAAGTCCATTTTGAAAAATAAAATTTATAAAATTTCAAAATGTGGGTATTACTATTCATAACAGCTTTTTTTAATAATATTTTAATAGCATGTCGTTGTTTAGTGAAACTCGGTATTGCGTACGACGCAAGCTATCGAGGAAGGTCGTGATTGTGTGTAAAGCAAGCCAGGCTAGTGTTGTGTGTAGTGAAAGATTCCTTTGATGATTTATATAACATAAAAACAAAATATTTCTCAAAAAAGTCTCGGGTGTTACAAAAATAATCTATATAAAATTACACCACTGTAAAAAATTTAGAGGGAATAATATAGTCTCCAATGTAAAATCCAATACTTTTACATGTTCTACGATCACATCAAATTGAATCTAGTTTATTCCAATTCCACCTACTCCAATATCTAATAAATTTCTTAAAAGTTTGATTTCAATTTATCGAATTGTGAATTAAAATAATATCTTATATAATTAATTATGATTTGGTCAACTAATCAACCAATATATTTTGAATATCACTTCAAAACTAGTAATTTCTAAGATAATTAATTCTAATAAACTTCCATGTCTATAAATAATAATGGATAAATAATGAAAACCCAAAATCCAAACCCACCATAGGTATAGAATGTATTCCATTTAATCCACTAGTGGATGGAAGGATACCTATAGACTAGTCCTTCTTCATCCAATTATCGATTTTCAGGACAATGTTAATTACATATGCATTTTAATCAATCACAAATCCCTTAAACTGATGTTTTAGCATGAGATGAATGACAATATCAAACTTCTTATCCTGATGCATTACATTTTATAAAATTTTTAGAAAACATTAATAGTACAATGGAATGAGATGAGTAAGAAAAAACTAACATTGTTCCGTACTAAAGTACTACAAAATCAAAATCAAGATCCATGATCATAATTTTATTAATGAACAACTAAATAAAAAACACCTTGAAATCCTCTTATGTAAGACCTTCATTTGAGACATTATAACTCATGAATACCAAACCAAAATCCAAATATCGAAAAAAATTAATCCTATGAACACTAGGTTCCTATCCATGAGTGTCTCTACTATGTCAATGATTTCATCAATGCTAGAACCCCTAATCATAGAATCCAATGGATCACTAGTTCTCTGGAATGTTTTAAAGCCTCAATAACAGCAAATCATCAACTAATATTCCACTAAGTATTGATAATGGGATACTATTATGATCATATGTGGATCTTTTCTCAATATATCATAAGAATATTTAGAGCACATATATCAAATTTCAATTGATAATAACATAATTATTTTACTGAATCACATATTGGACTTATATCAATAAGATTATCATAATAGAAACACAATGTAAAGTCATAACACACTTAGTTATACAAAAACATCAACCATAGACCTCATTACCAAGTTGTTAGTCACAACCAATTATATATAAAACAAAATATAATTCTCATGTCAAACTTACTATTGATAAAATATATATCCCAATATAAAGGAATGCATCACTCAAAAATATTCATTGATGAAGAAATTAAAATAATGAACTAGTGTGCAACATATAACATGTTGAAATATAGAGTTTGACATTACATCCATACACATGAATCATGAATTGAAAAAAAATACCATAAGACATTATAAATAACACAATCAGTGGTCACATAGAAATCCATTACACATATGTTGTCCGTGAATATTGAGGCACCCCTAACAGTTATCCATATAGACTATCTCTAGTATATTATAACCCTAAAAAATAATGGAAAGGAAACCACTTCCTTTGAATGAATTTTTCATCCACCTATCTCTGAATTTGCAAACAAAAAATGAGTTTATAAAAAACTAGACCTTATGTATTCATCCCCATATGAATGTGGATATCAAATATTTGTAGGGGTCTATGGCAGTATAGGAGAGAGAAATCTCTCGTTACTCATAAATATAAACTATCAACATAACAAAATATATAATCCCAACATATTTGGGTGGAATATAAACAGAACAGAGTGATGTAACAAATTTCACCAATGTCATACATGTAAAGATAACAATGCTCTAATATTCCTCATAAAAATGAAGCCATGTACAATAAATTAATATAAATTAAGAATTTATATCTAAAACCATCCCTATCATGTCCTAGTAACCCCATGAACTATGTACTCATCACCACAATTATTTGTCATGGGCCCCATTTCATTACATAAATCCATATTGATTAACATTATATGCTCATTGAGATTCTAGAGTAGGGTGTGAGTAATAAAACCTATTAGAAACCACCACTGTATACTTTAAATGAGTTCCTAGTTATGATAACACTACTAAAAATATGGCTTTTCTCACCGATAGAAAAGTGCATTAACAGCTCCAAAAAAGCGCTGTTAATCGATTAAAAGATAGGGGTTCCATTTTATCAGCACTTAGAAAAGCTTTGATAAAGGGGTCTTTAATGAGCGCTAAAAAAAGAGCTGATAAAAGGGGTCCTTTATCAGGGCTTTTTTTAGCACAGATAAAAGACCCCTTTATCAGCCCTTTTTAAAAGCACTGATAAAAGTAATATATATATATATATATATATATAATTCGGGGGGAGATATTAACAGTGCTAGACCCCCTTTATCATCGCTAGGTGGAGCACTCCAGTGCGCTGCCCTTTCCCGCGAGCCCAACACTTGCCCCCTGCACCCACCTCATTGCATCCACCAAAAGTCGAACCCACGACCTCCACCTTGCGCGCATGTGCCTTTACCACTAAGCCATTTCATTATTTTCCTATTTAATGATATATCTATTTATTTATATATAAATAGATATATTTATTAGTATATTAATATAGATTCATGTTAATATGAATATATTTAGTAATATTAATACATACATATTTATTCATATATTAATATATACTTATATATACTTATATATATAGTTATATTTGTTTGTATAATAATATAGATTCATATTAATATTAATTTATTTAGTTATATTAATACATATATATTTATTCATATATTAGTATATATATATTTATTTTTATATTAATTTATATTTATATTTTTTTATATGTATATATTTAGTTATAATTTTTATCCATATATTTATTTGTAAAATAATATACATTTATAAGGTTAGTTTTAAATACATTTATAAAATAAGTTTTTTATGTGTGTTTATAAATAAATAAATAAATACATACATAAATATATACAACACACACAAAGAAACACACACACACACATATATATTTACGAATAAATACATATATATGTGTATATTTGAAAAGACATAGAATGTTAAAACAACCATAACTTCTAATCCATAATATTTTTTCAACTCCATAATCAGTCAAATCGAATAAAATGAAATAATATTCGATATGATATGTGGTACAGGTCTAACAGACATCTGGATCAGAAGTTATACCTGTTTGAATGTTAACAAATTGTGGTATCCCGACTAAAAACTCAGTATTGGAGGACTTCTAGGACTTTTTTGGCCTCAAAAAATTTGATAGAAGCTTCTATTCATTCACTGGCACATAGAGGTCATCGCAGGCTTTAATTTGATATGCTATATAGCTCAAACAGACACCCAGATCAAATGTTATGGTCATTTGAAGTTTGAGTTACATTTTAAACTTATTTTAGATCTTTTGTTATTTTTTTTTATTTTTTTTGTCTTCAAATTGTTATTAAATGATTTTTAATCAATGATAATTAGAAAATTATTAATTTATTATATTTTTCAAAATATTTTAAATCCATTTTCACTAAATTTCTTATATATTAAATGTAATAGTCTATTTATACTTAACTAAAACATATTTAAATGATATATATTATATTTATATCAATATAAGTATACATATATAACAATATATTATTTTTCAAGAAAATTTATTTTTTTGAAACATAAAACTTATCAGCGCTAGGTTAAATCACTGATAAATCCCCCCTTTATCAGTGCTACTAAATGAAGTACTGATAAAAGGGTCCACTTTAACAGTGCTAAAAAAAGTGCTAATAAATGTGGGGGCCTTTATCAGCGCTAAGAAAATCACTATTAAAGGGTCACTTTAAATAGTGCTTTTTTTAAAGTGGTTAAATGTTCCCCATTATCAGCGCTTTTTTAGCGCTGATAAAGGCCCCCATTTATTAGAGCTCTTTTTGTGTAGATAAAAGGGTAGTGCTTCCCTTGCCTGTTTTTGTAGTAGTGTAAATTTATTCCATGATAAATGTAAATGATCATTCTTTTAATAGAAAACATATTTCATGTGTTCATGTGCTAACCAAGCTAGCACAAGCCCCGACCGTACATACATTGGTACAATTCTAGGTAGACATTTGTCATGTATTTTAGTAGTTATCATGAACTATCCATAATACATGCGAAGTTATCTCTTTGTATTCACATGTCATCATGTCCAATCAAGACACAAAGTTATCACATTTTTTATCGATCATATGTTACTCCTCAAGACTATGAAACCCTATCATGGACATGTGTTAATCCAAAAAACCGTTATTCCCCATCATGGTCAGAAGTCAATCCTCGTGCCCTCTATACTCTCTATATGCTTTGTATTATGAAACAATTCCATAATAACCCTACTTGTTATTTTGTTTTCTCTTAAAGGCCTTCATTTATCTTCCATATTTTCTTGTCCATCATCAATAGATCATAGTGAACGTGATCTCCCTATAAGGGTAATAATATCATGACTCTCTACATATTCCCAATAATGGATGAAATACCTCAAAATATTTGATCATCACACATATCATGTTTGATCAGATAATGGAATATCATATCATGTCATATTTATTGTGATTAGAATTATGTAATTACTTGTGATAAATATAAAACATGGTATAATAAGCTATATTGGAATACTCATGGTGTAAAGATTCAAATATGGGCATCCCATGTGAGACACATACATGTGTCCACCATCTAGAATGATCAATTAGGCTATGCCAATGCAATATTCATATTAATTCTACAATATAATAAAAGTTCCCCAGATGATAAGGAACATCCTACCACATGTTTGATGATGAAAATACCCTAGACCCATTGAGGAGAGACAATTGAGTCTCTGTAAATCTTTTATCTTGTTGATCATATATATAATAAACCCTGAAAATAATCTCAAATCAATAACATCATTGTTTTGTAATGACATTCAATAAGGTTCTAAATCTATGATGAATGGAAGACACCAACTCTGATCTGGAGATACACTAATAATGTTGGATATGATATATACCAAAAATATTCCACTAACACACTCCATATATAACCATTGATGAAATTTATATAATTATTCAATATCTTATAACTTTATAATCCATATATATTGCCTTAAAATTCTTGTTCTATGAATCATCCTAAAGGTAAAAAAGAAAAATCTAGATTAATCATGAATAATAATGGTCATTGATCACATACATCAATTCCATGATAACCAAAATGATTATATCAAATTGAATAAGACTCAAAAGGGATGGAAATATCATATGAGAAAATATGATGTATCTATATTAAGGCGGTTAGATCTATAAAGATTAATGAGTCAAATATTATGAGATATGTCCACTAAATTAGATTTCCAAATCATTAAATCATGATCACACTGATTTTTTTTCATGGTTTTTCAATCCATATGGGAAATTTGATAGAATTTATACCTCTCATGGATTTTTTTGTAATATTTGGTAAGCCATACACAAACTAGGATTTTAAATTCATTCCCAAGATGTATAGATTTTAAGGAATGTATCATTTTTTATCTAACCATACATGTACAATACACAACCCACATTATATCACCATATAAGCTGTATGGTTTCCTAAGAATGGCCATAGAGATTTATATAACATTCTAGAAACTATAAACCCTATATATGGACTCTAAAACACACCCGCATTTACATTTATTCACTAAAAAATCCAAAATATTCATAGTTAAAAACATGGGAATATAAGTTGTATTTAACCCAACACACACCTAAAAATACCAATTAAAAAATATAATGTTAATATATTCACCAATAAATAACCAAATGAAAAATATCACAAGCCATTCGAAATAATTTGGTGGATTTTTTCATTATATAATATCAATATTGAGTTAAAGGATTTATCAAGATATATTGACATGTATTCAATAATATTAAAATTTCTCTAGAATATTTCGTGAGGAAAATTCCATTAGAATTTTAAAATTTCATATTTAAAATATAATGAATTCCAAAATATCAGGATGAAAAATTTCAATTAAAGGAATCACAGAAAATTTCATTATATGTTTTAAGGAAAATAATTTTCATAATACCATAAAAATAAATTTGTTATGGTTAATGTTAAAAAATACTTTGGTTTACACAAATTTTAAATGTAAATAATTTGAAAATCAATAATAGGTTCCCCAAGAATCCTTTATAAATAGTTTGAGTTTTTTTATATGAATTTAAAATAACATTTTTGAATGGTAAAAAACATCATCAAATTGTTTTAATGATAATATGGACATGAAATAAAAATATTTCAGAAAAAATAATCAATATCAACAAAAAAAATTATTTTGAATGTTTGAGATCACAGATAAAAGAAAATAATGAGAAAAAAATTAATTTATTAAATTAACAAGACAAAAATATATATGCAGTTAATGGAAAAAATATAATATATTTCCTCAAATGGACACTTAAACATAATTTTTTTTATTAAATATGAGATAGTTAAATAAATACTTACAACATTGGTATCAACTAAATTTATAACCCCACAAATAATAAATAACATCATGGGAATAATTGAATACCATGAATATATATGTTATTTATATGAAATATCAGAGTGATTTTATATACCCCATGTGAAATAATAATATTTTGAATGTGGAATTTATCCCTTAAAAATAATAGTGAGATGTTGAATTCCAAATAATGATAGTATAAATTATGTGACATTAAATAAATTAATGTTTTTGTAAAAAATATATAAATGGACAAAAAATGTGAAATTAAACATAAAATAATAATATTTCCTTACACATCCCACTCTTTGATAACATATATACTAAAGATGTAATATTACCCAATGAAATGAAATAGTGTTTTGAGACTTCATCCCTCACGTTCTACATGCCTTGTGAGGGATTTAAGCCTCTTGTATAATAAATTGAAATTCATTATAATTATTAATATAAATAAAATACATGTTTATAGTATCATATATGGCCTGCTTATAAAATTTCAACATATTTTTATTAACAATTCATTATTAAAATCATTATGTATATGTGTTAAATGATATGTTTTTCATGTATTCCTTGGATTGGTATTTTTGATCATGAGGTTTTTTTCAGGGATAAATCAACTATATAACCATAATAATGTAATAATTATCATACAAAATAATTATATTTTTTTTATTCATTCTTATAATGCGGTTATTTGAAATGGATTAAATCGGTTCATGGAGATGGTTTTCTATACATATACATGATTCATGATTCCATTTATCAAAGGATAGAATGAAATAAATATAATAATAAATCACATTGGAAAATTAGTAATTAAATTATAAATATTATAATAATTCATTATATTTTTAATTAATATCGTATTTTTAAAAGCATAAATGAAAAATGAATAACATTTCTTCTTATTGGTGGTAGTCCATACCTACACATGAGATAAATTATTGTCTCACAACAAATGGGAATGTAAGAAGGTAGATAATATAATATGATTATTAAATAATGAATAATTAATTTATATAATATAAAAGTTTTAAATAAAATATAATAACCTAAAATGTGTGGTGTTGATTGATAAAGAATCATATCACCATGTTGATGCGGTAGGCCACATATATACAAAAGTGTTACATTTATTTCCTATATGATGGGAAATAGGAAGAAAATTGTATTCAGAAAATCATAATAATATCTTAGTATATTGATGTTTCTTGAGTCATTATGTTATTATGGATACAATATATTTAAATGAATTAGAACAAGAAAAAATCCACTAATGAGTAGTCAAAGATGATAACTACTTCTTTGAGAGTCATAAATTATCGTACAATTTATTAATTATTAGAATGATAAAAAAAAGGAAAAAATATCCATACTTAATGGAAGGAATATGATAATGTTTTAGATTAGGATTATCAAATATAGAGTTCCAAATTTTCCAAAATAAGTGTGTATATGAGGTGTCCTTTAATATGTGACGAGAGGGATACACATGGAATTATATTAAATATTTTAATAATACAGAGACCATTTCTATTGAATAGGCATATTGAAGGACATAATTATGAATATAGAATATAATAAGGAATACATCCATCTAACTAATAAATTTTATATAAGTTTTAGTTTCAATTTAAAATAATATTTGTCTAACCCCCCCCCCTATTAAGCATTTTTAACCATAACCATGGAAAATCATTTTTCACTGCATAGGATTTATATATTCACTTATAAGGTGTTATGTGGCTAAATATTAGTCCATTTTTGAAATTATAGTGTAATTATTATTGAAACAGTTCTCATCACACATTTTTGATACTTTTAAATAATTTAATAATATATAGTTTATAATAAAATATCATTAACCTAATTCTTCAGACTACTTTATTAAATTTCATTCAATAAGCTCAGTAATATAATGTAACTAATATATAAACACAAATACTATTAATTATAAATTATATTTACCTATGAAATTATTTTAATACTACATTTTTTCTAAATCATATTATTTTACTATATTTAATACAATTTACCATGATTTTTCTCCTCTTTTCACAAGAACTCTATTGGTTGTGCATATGTATTTATGGTCATTATACCAATAGTAAAAATAAATAATAATTTAGAATAAAAAATTTAAATTATATATATATATATATATAAATTTTACATTCATTCAATATATATTTTTACTATAATTAAAATATATAATATAAATAATAACGAAAGGGAGGGTTCTGTAATTACAATTTACAGATTATAATATAATGGTTATATTAAATTGTTTTTGGAAATAAATTGACTTGTTACAAACCAAAATTGAGGGATATTGTAAAAAAACACATCGAATAAAATAAATAGATGTTTTGGGGATATTTTTAGAACTTATGAAAGTGTTTTAACCATGTTTTATTGGTTTTACCATTACCAATTTAACAAATACATACCACAGTTTAAATTCATAATTGTGAAAAATAAAATGGATAAATTAAAAAATAAAGTGATCTTCCTCATTCTAAACATGGAATACATTTTTAATGATATTTTTTTACAGAATAAATACATTTTAATATAATATTTCAAATAAACATCTTTAGAAAAATTTATTTATAGCCAAAAATTAATCTTATACAAAAATTTAATATAATATCAAATTTTTAGGAAATAATTTAACTATTTATAATTAAAGAAAAATTATCTTTCATTATGGCCTAATTTAATTACCAAATTGAATTATAGATTTCTTGAATTTAAGAGAAAGTGATAGTTTATAAAAAATCATGATTTTTCAATATTCACTGAAAAATCAAACTTTTCAAAAAAAAATCGTCCATATAATTTAATGAAATTATGGTATAAAAAATAATATCAACATTATAAAATAATATGTATGAATTTTTAATTTATTAATAATATCCTTTATTCAATTTTGTTATAAAATCCATTTTGAATGTAATATATTTTTGAAGCATAAAATTGTAATTTTCACATTACATACCTAATAAGAGTAATTAAATTAATTTTAATAAATTAAATTTAATATATAGTACAATTATACATTTATAATAATATATTAATATATCTTTTTTATTCTATTATGTTTAAAATACATTTCACACAAAAACATAACTCTAAAAAATATATAGATTTGATTTAAATCAATTATATCAATTTTCATCCAATTGATAATAAATATATGATTTATTTCTAATGATATTAAATAAAATAATTATTAATATATTTTAAAAAAACTATTCATATATATACCTTCGAAACCAATGAATATATTATAATTTCTAAATTTAATTAAAAATAAGTGTACAATATATTCTAGGTTGTTTAAGAATGTTGTTTCATATACCTCACTGCAGCAAATATTTGAAATAAATTAAACATAAAAATATTATTGTGTTACCATAATTGTGTTAAAAAATGTTTCATATCCCACTAAAATGTATTGTTGGTTGATTTTGAGGCTTTTTCTTATGAGAAATCAAGGTAAAACATTGTTCTTTATGGTTTTAAAAGAGATCCTTTCATCTTCATATAATGAATTTTTTTTTCTATCATGGATAGTTTTAAAAACAACAGTGTTATGATTATGTATTCTTGAATATGTTGATATAATAGAATAATAATCTCTGGTTTTTTTCACATCACATTATTGGTTCTATATCTATTGTTAGAGGTGATTCTTAATGGGTAAGAGTAATAAAATAAAATTCCTTATCAATTTCATTTTATTAGATATTTATTGTACAATCTTCATGTGAAAATTTTTAAAATATTTTATAAATAAAGTTTTGGTGGAATTGATATGAGATCATAATACTATAATTTTGAATGGTAAAAATATATGCATGAAGTCCTAACATTTTTATGTCTATTATATATTAATTTAGTGCTATGACATGCTTTTGGGTGTTTGTGTCAATGAAAACCATTCCAGGTATGATTTGAATATGGAAGTTTGTGTGTCATATGGGACCCATTTGTATATTCAATATGGTGTATTCTTTTATATTAAAAATTTCCTATTATTAAAAAAATATTTCATGTTATATTATTACTTATGTGTTAATGTATGTATGGTTCCTCTCTGGAAAAGTTTCAGGAAATTATTCGGTCTAAATTAACTGTGTAAGCCCCTATAGGTATTGTTCTATTATTTTAAGATGGAAGTCAGTGATTTTTTCCTTCATATATGATATATGGAATATTTTATTACCTTGATAAATAATTTTTTCAACATTATCAGATGTTCCTTTACCCATAGCTGAATATTACGTTAACATGTGAGATTATAGCTTGACCAATATACATGTATTAGGTATAAATGAAATCAAAAAACATTACCATATATGTGGTAATTTTTTACCATAGTGGGAACATTGATATATTAAATTTAGGTAAATATTATATCTTCTTTGGAATTTACATGGAAGGATATATTTCATGGAATGGACTCTTGGAACTTATTTCAAGAATAGTGCTGATGTAGGTCGAGATGGGGACCACAGATGTTTGGTTAGTGCATCATAACTAAAAAGTGTTCATTTATTTATTATTATTCCGAATTAGAATTTATTAATATTTTATATAAACTATTCAATTTTTTACATATTCATAAGTTTTTCCTTATTTTCATTATACGCACACCCTGTACAATTATGTAAGGTCATTTATAGATTTCCCTTTCAAGAATCCATATATGCGTAAGGGACCTATACATAGGAGTTGAGTGGATGATTATTAGAGTATGGAAATGATGTCATGATTCATTATTTTATCTATCTATATTATTTAATTCTTATTTCATTTTTTATAACAAATTTATTGACCCATCATTCTATGATCTTTCAGATTTTTTTAAGAATAGAAGGGAGTTTTATATTTATAGGAATTATATTGTTCTATTGTTTTTGGTTCTTATTATTAATAAATGTATTTATGGTTTGTGGATAATTTATTAAGATTATATTTACCTAAAGACACAAATCAGACACTTTCAACTATATAGAGGCCTCTTTCACATGGGAAGATGAACTTGGGGGAATTTGACACACCAACTAAACCCTGTGATTCCATCATTACAATAGAATGTGGTAATACAAAAGGTTTTATTTTTATTTATTTTATTTATTCTTTATTTTTCATTGTTTAAGGTGGAAATAACACATTCATATGGATTTTTTTTATGAGACTCATGTAATTTCTTGGATAGTTCTTATAGAAAGGACCTATGAGTTATAAGTGATTTTATTACTATTGCTATTATGGTATTAAAATTCCATTTTATTCCCAAGTTCAATTTTGGATGTTATGGTATATGGTATTTGGGCATGTTCATCCATCATAACTAGGCATGTATGTTCACATGCTATTCTTATAATTTCTTCTCAAGCATCGTAATCTGTTTCATTAAATATCATTTTACATATGTGATTTGTGGATCTATGGTATTTTTTTAACATTTTCATTTAATTTAATTGAGCATGCAATTTTTTTTATACCTATGTCGGTATAAATAATGGGTAGTTACATATGACATGGGTTAATCTATTGGTTGAAATGCATGGGTTATGCATTGTATTATTGAGAATCCTATAATTACATGCCTTCTAATAAATATTACTTTTGTTTTCTTAAAACTCTGTGAATATTTAATTTTTGTGAACTTATAAAGGTATTTCAATGTGTTATTTTTGTATTTCAGAAAAATTTGTGTCAAATATTTCTTACTTGAAATCATAGAGGCATGGTTATTTATTATCATATCAACGAGATTGATTGTGTATTGCCTCTAAGCATCTAAAAGTGTGAGTATTAGAATGATCCCAAACCCCAATCAATGGTTCTTGAATTGAAATTGCATCATCCTAAAGTAATTTTCACACTGCATGATTAAGGGTGAGGACCTAACCAGATAATGTTTTATGATACTCAATATTTGAGGGTTTAATACCCTTATCCTTTCTGGGTATTGTATGACCCCATAATGATGATGTTTTCATCAACATTATGAAAATAATAATTCAACTAAGGGATTATTTAATGTATAAATAAGTTAATATAAATTTATTCATGCTTTAGAGACAAATGAAGAGAGGCTGGGGTGTTATAAATTCAGTTGGGATATGAAAGGGTATAACATAGTTGATATTTAAGAATCAATTCTCCGATGAGTTTTCCATGGATACACTAATGGAAGGTCGTTCTCAAGAATTTTTGGATATTCAACAATGGATATAATCATTATAAAAATAATCTATTCATTTAATGGTGTTATGTTTTATTTATACACATTTAGCAATGGATATGTAACATAAATACTGAATGTTTTACATTTTCCTTCAACTAGATTTGAGGAACCATCTAATGAAATTATACTTAAATACATAATCTAATTTTAATCAGTTGACTATAGCAATTGAGAGGGGTCTAGAGGTGGAGAACAAAATAAGTTTTCATCAATATATTAGGGGAATAATTTTTATTATCACTAAAATAATTTGGGATTTATTTTTCTACAATAGAATGATGAATTCAAATCACTTTCTCAAAGATATTTGTTGAATGATAGAGTACTGTAGAGTTTCTCCAGGATCCTCTATTGAAGGGGTTCAATAAAATGATTTTATTTGGGGGGGGGGGGGTGTATTCATCATCTCATGTTATTTCCCACTCTTTTTACTGAATAAGACTCATTAAATAAGATGATTCATTTAAATAAAATTTCATTGAAGGAATAATGCTCGAGAGTTTTGAAATTAGACCTCAGATGAGTCAAATGACCTCTACCGCAACTGTCTATATCTTAGAATTATATGGATCGGGAAATTGATTGGCCTCTGGGGAAAGTACATGGATCAAAATTAGGGATGTTTTATTTAGATGACTATTCCCCGAAAAAATGGAGAGTGACACCTGAATGTTCGATGTATGTGTACAAAGGTTCTTCGCATTGGTTTATATCAACTTTTTTTTTTCTATGTTAGATATTCTTGTTATATTCTGTTCTGAATTATTTTTTCATTATTAACCCTTCAGAATAATGTTATACCATATATATATATATTTCTAGAGTGAATTTTATTAATTCCATAACATAAATAATTATGTGATTTTATTTTACTAGTGATGACTAGCTTCAATTTTATTTTCATAAGGAACTGATTGACCATTTATATTTAGAAAATTGACAACTATTGTAGATGAGTATCATTTTCTACATTTAAATTGTGGGGAATTGTTTTACATAGTGAATGACATGTTATAATAAGAAGAATAACATCGTAACTATGTTAGTTTTTCATTATTACAGTGTTGGTAGTTATCAAAGTTTTTGTTGATGATCAATATGTAACTTACTCATATTTTCTTCAAGTATAGGTCTATTAAGAGTAAATATTCATGGACAATCTCTCCAAAATACATCATCAAATATGCATTAAATAGATGATCAAATATTCACTAGGAGCGCATCCCATATCAATCCATATGTATCATATGACATCATATAGAATAAAAATAAATCAATGATTAATATGAGGATTTTTTGGGAAAAAATACTTTACTAACCCAAGAACATGTCCTTGTAGTGAAACTATTTTGTTCTCTATGAAAATAGATTACAACATTGAGTTATGTGTATAATATTAAATGTTTAATTTTTTCATTCTAAAATCCAGACACCCAATTCCATGAATCGATGATTTTTTTTATCAATTTAGGTGTACTTTATAGTTCTCCATGATTGGATTATAGTAAAAATACAACCAGCTTCATGATAGAGAATATGATTTAACTATGATAATATTTTTTAGAATTTTTAAATTGCATTAGTATATTATCATGGATTTCATGTAAGAATATTCCCCATCATTATTCATGTACATTACTAATAGAATCATCTATCCATATCATCACTATTTTAAATTTATTCATTTTTGATATGTTTATATAGTCACGGACATCGAATATTCATGATAACTGCCTTGATAACATATTTAATACACTTGAAAAACATTATCTTTGTGATAAAAATTATAAGTGACAGAATTGGATTCAGGATGTGTTTGTCATTAGTTATTTGATTAATGATGTGGTGATCTATGATTATATAGATATGGTATAGGTGTTGATGTCTTGGTAACATCAAATGTATGTGTTTTAAATTATGACTTATTTTGATGTGCCCAGGTAATCCATGTAGTTTATTTCGAATTTCTCCTAGTTTGAACCACCTATGATATGGCTTAACAAGTAAGGGGTAATGGTTTAGTGAGTTGATATGTTTTTATAGGCATTCAATGATATGGTTAGTATAATGAATTTTTCATTGATTTTGACCTTACATATTCCATTTGTTGGATATCTAACTAACATTGATTCCTGAGGAGTTGGATTTGGGGATTTTTTATGCAGAGATATCATGTAGTCGCATGCCGGTCTCATCATCTATGAAACCATTAGTGGAACTACCCTACACATGATATAGAATAAGACGTGACAGTGAATGCCTTCAATTATCTGTGACACATTCCTTTTAATGGGAGACTTGTTATATACATAGATAATATCTGCATGTGTAATATCATCACTCACCAAGAATTCATTATATGAATGATGAATTTTGTTGTGTATCTTTAGAATTTTTCCATTGAGATAGCTATTTCTCATTGGAAGGGAAATTTTTACATATAATCTCATAATATGAATATATATTACACTATTGAGAGGTATTAAAGGGAGGAATAGTGCCAAATGAGTTTGTTGGTTGTATATTTTGTTGGTTTGATTATGGATCAAGGGTGTTGACATGCTCTATGTCCCAAACAAGTTCATGTACCTTGGTAACCTGATAACCAATCCAGATCTAACATAGGCTGAAGGTAAATCCCAATCCCCACAGATTGAGAACTAGCTCCATGAATCATACAACAATAAAGTGGGAAATAATTTTCCCTAAAACATAGAAGAATAAAGGAATGAAAGGAAATATTCATACAAAAAAACCTCTACTGGGAGTAGTGTACCGGAAGTCCACAATAAATAAATCCATAAGAACTACAACCCATGTTCCAAAATAGGTTTAAATAACCAAAGTACATAGGTACAAAAGTCACCCTATTCATGGTTCAACCGCTAGATCCTCCTCGAAAATATCATTTACCCCTTCTCTAAACTAGAAAGAGGTAATCCATAAACACCCGAAGGAATAAGTAGTGTGTGAGATAAAAATACCAGTAAGGTCTCACCAAGGATTAAAAATCTTATTCCAATAATATATTAACTAATGGAATGATTTAAAATTTAAAATAAATTGTTTTTGAATTTTAATGAATATTTGATAAATCATTCTATATAATTCAAATGATGGAAAATACATCAATAAACACCTTTACAAGTGATGAAATGTTTCAAAAAAATAGTTTCTAAATTAAATTGATTATATAAATTAGAGTATATAAATTCAGAAGGCATGTAATGCAGTTAAATATAATTGGCATATATTATTATCTGAAATAAAAAAAGCGTTCATCATGGAAATATACCCTATAGGTAATAATGTTCTAGTCCATATGAATTCTCACTCTCTATGTTATCATGAAAATATGTTTATACACACATCCCTATGAAACTAGCCTTTAGTGACTCATCACCATCCTATCATGGAATAACCTTCTACATTTATTCTTTATAATGTTTTATATGTGTAGAGTGTGTCCAAATAACTCACAAACTAATTAGAGATTTCATGTTCTCTTTCACAACAAATGATGGAAAATTTATATTAAGAATTATTAAAATAAAATTAAATCAAATTCCACAATTCTAAATTCAAATTTTCCATTTAAAACCAAAACATGTTCTAATAAAAATCATTCCTCTATAACAAGAAAAAATCACATTGTTTCTATAAAGAATATTTTAAAATAGTATCAAATGTTTAATGTCAATTCAAAACCAATTCCGTCAATTTCAATATCAATTTACAAAATTAAATTCAATAATTTAATTTTAATTTCTTTTATATAATTTACAATGTAAATTTAAAAATTTAAATCAAACAATTTCAACAAATGCTACCTAATTAAATTGAATTGGGGTTTTCCAAATGTTCATTCGTAACCGATTTTAAAAATACCAATTCACTATAATTTTGTTTTACCACTCCAATTGAATGAAATTTGGTGAAATTTATTTTAAATAAACAATTTAAATAAATCATAAAATTCAAGGTCAATCAAATTTTCCCCGTATAACAAAATCACCTACTTTGTTCTCAAAATTCAATGCTCTGAATGGAACCCATGAATGAGAAAGAATGTATATAACACCTCTAAACCCAACTGATAAACAATATCCAATTGTATAGACCATCGATCGATAAACTTCATGATGATCTATTTAGACCATAATAGTTTAGAAATAGATAATGAAAAACAATTAAAAGGACTCTTACTCAGGAATCCTCAACACAAGGGAAAGAATGAACGAATGACAAATGAATGATCTTGGAAGGGTTTTAGGGATCCAATATTGCATGGGGAAGGCATTGGGTAAATATTAAAAAACTAGAGAGTAGGGTAAAAGTGGTTCTCATATGTGCTTCCACTAAAAAATTGTAGTATGTGTATTAAAAAATAATTAATCCCACGACACATTCTAAAATAGCTATGTTTCATTTCCACTAAAAAACATTTCCTTTTAACTTGAAAAAACATTCATTAAATGACCCAAAATCTGTAAATTCTCGTCACTTTTTGTGTCCATTCTTGGTGTGAGTCTTATCAGTACATGAAGGTTCTCACGGTATGCACCTAGCGAGAATTACACATCATGTAACTTAGTTACACAACGTGTAACCCTCCGAAAACCTACGAAAAAGGTGATTGAAGATGAGAGTCCAAGAAATATATGACATCGCCATTATTGGTATCCTATAAATTTATTCACAACCCTACTTATTCAATGAAATGTAAAAAACATGATAAGGTTTTAGATCAGTATTAGTATGTTACAATCTTCCCACTATAAAAACATTGTGTCCCTAGAATGAATATGAAGAAGATTCCATGCCAAAAATATAAACTCAACAGTCTATCATTAGTCACTCTCATTCCAACATCTCATGCTTATTAAAACCATGATTCCATAGCACAAAAACCAAAATGTATCATCCTCTTATTAAGTTGGTTGGTCTCAGAATCCATAATATTGAATGGCCTCTTCGTCAAAGATAAATTTGGTTTAATATCAATATCACTCCAAATCATAACATGATATGGATCAAATAAATACTTTATCATAAGAGAAACATGGAATATTTCATTTATCGATGTTAGATGTGAGGGATGTGTTAATTGGTATGAGACATTCCACACTAATTCAATAACATTGAATGGTAACAAAAAAAGAGGATCACATTTCCCTTTCATCCCAAGACATTGAAGACCCATCCAGGGTGAAAAATTGAAGAACACCGGGTCACCAACGGAGAATTATAGAGGACTATAGTGATGATAAGTAAAAGATATATACCATATCTATGCCACTAACATTCACTTATGGATTAACTAAATCTTTTTTGAAGTCTTTTGGACCAAACATGGTCAACCAAAGAAGTGTCACCAATATATGAACAACACAACATAGATTTACAAGTATACTATACAAGGATTCGAAAGGAGCCATTATAATCATAGACTAGTAAATATTATTATAAGAAGTTTCAAAAATCCCCATGTTATCATCCCAAGCCCCCCCAAAGTTGAGAACATGAGCACAAATAATATCCTCAATAATCAGTATAGCTCTCATTGTCGATCCATCCTACTTCATATTGTAGGTCATTCTCAATTGGAACATATTTTCCAATGCCTCTAGAAGGCCTCTCCACAAGTGATAATCGAATCATTAATAACTTCCATAGATTATATCATATGGAACTCCATAAATATTAACTATGTATTTCACATAGATATTTCCCAACTACTTATGTTTTGATGTATCATGATTGTATATGATGTGTGTCAATTTAGTCAGCACATAAATCATAACCCCTATCACATTCATCTTTCTCTTTATATAAGGAAACACAACCACATTGTCTATAGAGAATTCATCCAACTTCCAAGAAGGTCCTATTAGTGTATGAGGTAAACCAAATGGTTTTTATGCTTGGTTGTGACATACTGGCATATATAACTATGGTAAAAAACTCAGCAATCCCTCATCGAATACATGAAGACCATAACTATAATTGCATGAAACAAAATATCATTGTGGTTCCTTGGTGCATAGCTTATTGGTAATTATGATTGACCCCCAGAAGATACTTTCTTCCTACTAATGGAATCCCAAAGCAATCCTGATAGCATAGAACACCCTCTATGGACAATACCTATTGGGAAAATATCTCTCCGCCATAAACAGAGTATATAATTCTATAGAATTCATCATCATTATATTGACCATTAAGAATCATTTTTATAAGAGAAGAAGTAATATGAATGAAGGATAATGAAACTTCATCCCATTTCTCCTAAACACCAATATGAAACTAGGAAAAGAGTTCCATAAAATTCCACTCTTCAAAAGATTCTTCACTGCATGGGTTGGAATTTTCTTTCTCATTGCATATGCAATGACATTCCATATCCAATGGGTGTATTTCAGGTCAGAGTAGAAATATTTCTCATATTCCAGAAACACCTCTAGAGGACATTAATATATTTTTTAGGTGATATAGAACTCAATATTTTGTGGTATGAATACACTGTATACCATTCTTCAAATAGGTAATTCCTCCAACACTTAAGCACATGCATCACAGCTACATACTCAAGGTCGTGAGTTACATAATTCTTCTTCTGTGGCCTTAGCTGACAATATCCATATGTAACCACATGATCACTCTTCTTATGAAAACATCCCTAGACTAAACCCTATGGATGATAAAAGTCCACATAGACTTTCCTGAACTCTATAAGAGTCAACACCTATGTATTTTTAAATATAAAATTCATCTCAACAAAATAACATTAAAATTTATAAATCTATGAAAACATCACCCCCTAATGAGTTATAGAATTCATCAGAGAGGGAAACTTTGAGAATATATTTAAGAAATCAAGATACTATCTAGATAAGCCCAAGAATATCAGAATTGTGAACATAATTCATTATTTCAACCAAGTCATAACATACTTCACCTTATAAAGATAAAATAATATTCCCGATTTAGATACCTTCTGTCCCAATAATTTCACATCCTGAATCAAAAAATAAAACTTTGAATGCTTGGCATAAAGTTAGTGATTTCATAGAAAACAGAAAACTATTCTCAGATGATTCAGAAGATCCTCCTTATACATTTAGTAATTGAGAATGTATTCCAAAATTTCTACCATAATGGTATCAAGATACTTGTCAAAAATTATGTTCTTCAAATCCAGGAAAATTATAGGAGAATTTTTTAGAACATAGGGCCTAACAAGGTACTCATAATGAACATACATACTTTGAAAGATAGTTTTCTAATTGACAGATTCTTTAATAATCATCTAATGATTACTAGAACGAAGTTCAATAATTGAAATCAACATCACCCCTTTCAAATGATAACATAGACCCTTAATAAATGCAATCACATATTTTTCCACTTTCTATCCTTATTTCACTTCCATTAATCCACACAAAATTAAAGAGAACCATCATCAGTAAATTTGAAGAGAACCGACACATGTCCAAGGAAACACACTACGGTGTATAACGTCACTCTCAAGAAGTTGATTCAACTAGGGCGTCAACTCTATCATTTCAAATGGATCCATGAAGTTAGAATTAATTGAAATAGGTTCACAACATGTTATTAATTAATTGGAAAACATAACCACCCTTACTGGTGGAAACCAATATAAATTAGAAGGAAACATGTCAGGAAACATGAAAAAACTAGAGAGAGATCACCTATAAAATATTCCCAATCCTAATAAAAATTAAACACTAATATTACTATCCATATATCTAGATATGAAGACCGGTATCTATTTGACCTTCGATCACATTCTCCTCAAAAAATAAGAGAAACACCAGTAGGTGTGGTAACATCGAACCACCGAAGATAAAAATAAATCTATGAACTATTGAAAATTAACCAATCTATTTTGAAAATAAATTCAGTAGGTGTCATTTTGAGGACCAAAAAACTCAAATACATAATGATATATGTCAGAGATAAGACACAAATGAGACTACGAAGACCCGAAAATCTCTTAATATTAAGGGGTGATGTAATATCAATTACAGAAGATAAAAGTAACTTGGAAAGATTTATATTATTAACAATATGGGTTGAAATAAACAACTGAGCTGCACCAGTATCAAATAAAGAAATCCCTGATGGTGAATATATAGTTATGGTACCTCTCACAACTTCTAGACACGTGTTTGCTTCCTCTAGAGACTCTTTCACTATGTGAATTATCTTCATACCCGAATCATGTGGCTACAAAACATTTTTACGTCGATAATATAATTACCCCGAAAAGATTAGGATGATTTGACGATCATGTTCCCCTATGTGGGGTGCCAGAGATATTAAATAATCTCTATAAGTGACAAGAACATATACATGATCAAATTTTCATGGGAACATTTCAGTAATCCTTTTTCTATTTTCATGGATTACCTCCCTAATAGAAAATCATTGGGCTTCCTCCTAGAACTGTATGATGTCTTGAATGACCAAACCATCATGAACTTATATATGAATCATCATGATTCAACTTTACCTTCAACGAACTAGCACTACCACTGGATGAAAAAGAAACAGTCATAAACCTCGAATTTTTAGTTAGATCCATCACACCATTCATCACCATATCATGTACATCATCATATGTGTTCATATTCACCAATAAAACCTGATAATGGAAATTTGATCGATGTCCCAACTAAAAATGTTGATCCATCATTCTCTTATTAGATACAATCGCATGAGAAAATTGCACTAGTTCAATGAAGAAATATGAATACCCAATGAATGATATTCCAGTGTTATCAATCTTGAAATACTCCATAGCCTTTTAAACATAATTTACATTGGATAGAACTAGTCAGTGAAAATTACCTTGTAGTATTTTCACTCTAATCACACATGATTTTTCATAGTCACCATTGTGTCCCACAATAATCTTCTCTATCCGTCTTTCCCAAAGGTGGCACACGTCACCTTCATTACATCTGGTGTCTCCAATAACTGAAACATACATTCTATCATGCACAACTATTCCACAACATGTGGATGATTTATAGATCATTTGAAAACTAGTGTCTTATAGTGAAGGAAATCTTGAGAAAAATTTGAAAGAACACCCCTTAAGGATCCACAACTGAAGCATGAATGAGGACTGGTGGTCATTCTTATCCTAAAGTTTCGATAGTTAATACAATAACCCAAACTAGATTTGGGTCCACTTGAGGATTTTCTCATGGTGGTTTAGTAGTAGCTTCGTCCTGGTCCTAATTTTCATGTCTTCTAGGAGGCATTATGCTACACTACAATATAAGACAACAAAGATGACCTCAATATAACACTCAATTAGAGAAACAATAGAAATTAATCCCAATATATATAATAAAAAATATTTTTATTTCTCTCTATCCAATTAAAAATATGGAGAAGACTACATCTAATATACAGTATGTATTTCCCCAACCACTCGTGGAAATGTAATGATCATTATAGAGCGAGATGTCTAGACAATCAATCAAAAATACCTCCTATGTCACAACAAGATTTTAAAAATGAATAGTGACTTCATGAAAAAATCTCAACAAAATTTTTATGAAACCATTAGTAAATTGCCAATTCAATCCCTCAATCATGATATTAACTTATTTGGGCATATCCCATAATATTTTTCATTCATTAGGCTATAGACATCAAGAATCTACCCATAAAAGGCCTCATGATGGAATATGCATCAATACCACCTTATAAATGGGTGATTCATTATCATCCTCCTTCGATGTGGGATTTCCATAATTCCACACTATTAAGGGCCTTGTGTCCTCAATGTAACACTTTATTGCCACTACATCTGATACAATTTTTTCATGAACTAACCGGGGTACCCTAGTAACCTGATAACTGAGCTAACCTTGACATATCCCAAAGGGGGTTTTTAATAACCACGTATTAGTGAATAGAAACTGGAATCATACAACTTACAAGGGGGAAAAGATTTTCTATGAAACACAGTGGAAGAAATATAAGAAAATCATTATGCATAAAAAAGAAACTACACTGAGAGTAATGTACCTAAAGTCACCAAGGCATTAAATCACAAAGTATTATAGCCCATGTACCAAAATAAGGGAAATACCCATGTACCTAAGGACACAAATCCCAACATCTATGTTTCAATTTCTATATCCACCTCCAAAAGACACTTTACCCATGCTTGAATCTAGAGGGAGATAATCTAGACACACCTGAAGGAACAAGTAGTTTGTGATCAATAAATACCAATATGGCCTCACAAAGGATTCTATATCTGATGAATTCAATAAACTAAAAAAAGGAAATCATTCAATTTTAGAATAAATATGTTTGGTATTTTAAATCATATTTAAATAAATCATGAAATATAATATAAATGATGTAAAATACATTAATAAATAAATTTACAAGTGATGGAATATACGTACAAACAATGGCTTAAATAAGAAATTTATTTCAAATATTTTCTATAAAATTCAGATTATATATAATTCATTTCAACAACATTTTTATATTTTGGTTTGTAAAATAAATAAAATGAATAAAATGGTCATGTTCATAATAGGTAAGAATGTTCCATGCTATAGGAATGTAAACACTCTATGTTGTCATAAAAATATGATTTTACACACATCCCTATAAGAATGGAAAAATTCGAATCATCACCATCCCATCATTGAATTGACCCACTACAATTTTGAATTAGAATGTCTTATAAGCTTAAAGTGTGTCCAAATTACTCAAAAACCACCATAGGCTTGAATGTTTTTGTTTTGAAAATCAATAATTGAACTAATATTTTAAAATGGTTTAAAATACAACTACATATTATTCCCCAATTTCAAATTGAAATTATCCATTTAAAACCAAAACAAGTTTTAATAAATAGAACATTCCTCTTTAACAAGATAAAACCACTAGGTTTCTATCAAAACGTTATAAGACATTATCAAAAGTTTGTAATAAAGACATATATAATTCCAAAAATTCCACAATAAATTTGAGTATTTAAATTCAAAAATTTATATAAAATATATTCCATAAAATTTAAAATTTAAAATCATCATTTTAAATCAACCAATTTCCACAATCACATTCTAATTAAAATAAATTATGGGTCTTCCCAATTTTAATGCCAAATCCATTTTAATCTCCCAATTATCTGGAGTTGAATTTTATCAAATAAAATGAAATCAAGATTTCGATATTGAATTTAAATAAATAATTTAATTAAATCATGAAATTCAAGGTCAATCAATATTTCCAAATAGAACAGATTCACCTACCATTTTCCTAAAATTCAACACTTGAAATGAAACCTATAAATGAGAATGAAGAAGTGGAATACCTTGAAAATAAACCTATAAATGAGATGCAATAGTATGGACCATAGATCCATCGATTTTGGTATGATATATTGAAATATGAAATAAGGAGAATGATATAAAGACAAAGAATTATGATTATAATTACTCTGGAATCTACGTCCTAAGCGTAGTGAAGATCAAATGCTGATAAAAGGAACCCAAAAGATTTTTGGGGATCAAAAATTACATAGGGAATGATTTAGGGTGAGATAGATGAACCATTAGAGGATATAAAAAGAGAATATTATCCATTCTGGACATTTAGATACTCTAGTTGGGGTTTTACACATTTTGTAATCCCACTACATGTTGTGAAATAATTGAGTTTCATAACAGCTGGAAAACACATCACTTTAAATTGTAATTTTTTTCCTTAAATGACTCAAAATGTGTAAAGGCTCATAAAATCATGGTACAGTTCATGGTGTGAATTTTATCATGATATGAACATTCTCATTGTATTTACCTAGAAACCATTACACATCGTGTAACCTAATTACACTGTTTGTAACCATACAGATTCCTAAAAAATGCCTAATAATGTATAGAGTCCAAAAATATGATAATTAACCATTACTGTTCACCCCAAATTGATTATAAAACATAACTAGTCAATAAAATGGAAAATCCATGACAAGGTTTAAGACATACACCTCAGATCGGTAATGTGATGTAACATGCCGCTTAATTATCAAGTCTTCCCTAGGGGAGTGGGTGAAGTCCATTAACAAGTTAGATTATGAGGGATTGAGGAACAGAGATTATTTTAAAAGGAATTACTATGTTTCAATATAGTCATTATATGGAGATTAAATTATTTAAAAAAAATTAATGGTTATGGTTCCTTTTAATATGAGTTAAAATCTAATGAGGGGTTATCAAAATGAATAGTGGGTGGCATACCCTAGCTCAATAACTTTGTATTGTAACGATCCAAAATTTTATTAATGAAAATTATTGTTGATATAATTAAATGATTTATTATGTAAATGGTTTATATAACATATGCAGTTCTTTGGTTTTAAATTTCAAAATACCGTTAAGAATTTTTACTGTTGCTAATATAGTCGTTGAATAGTGATCAACTGAGGAGTATAAATCTTGGGCTTTAACAAATCCATTCTACCCAGAAAACGGAAGTAATGGCCTCATCCAGTAGAATTTCATCGTATGGAGCCCATTTTTTGGTGCTCAAAAAGGAGGTGTCATCATTTGGCTTCCCTCTTGACCAATACTAAGCCAAGATTCAACTTGATAAGCTCAAACAGAACCGCCTATGGGAGAAGCAGAAGTTGTTAGAGATTACTACCTAAGTGATGTTATCCAAGCCATATCAAGAGTCTCACACAATCACCTACCATTATCTTAGTTCTTATGCATGTGTTGTAAGGGGTCACGTAACAATACATTAGAACTAGGATTAGGTGCATTATTTTTTTATATAATTATTTATATTAATCTCTTTTATTATTATTACTTGTAAATGGGTTTTTATGCATAAAGAATATTTTTAGTAAATATCCAATTAATAAATATATTTTGAGGAATTAATTTATTTCTAAACTAAATAATATTTTAATAAAATGTTATTAATAAATTACATGTTATTAAATATAAATGATAGTATAATTTTTATGAAAATAGTTGTGATTTTTATTAAGGTTTGAAATTCATTTTTATCAGAACCCATGAATTTTTGATAAATGTCGGTGTTTATTTCAAATATAAAAAATATCATATATTTAGTGAATTATATAGATAAAATAATTTTATTTTTGGATTAAGGATGTGGAATTTATCCAATGTATAATTTTTCATTATTTTTTGAGATAGATGATTTTTTGGGAAAAAATTAAATACCGTTTAATTATATAATGAGTTTTATTGCATCGTAATGACCCAATAGTGATGTGATAAAATACTATAAATAATATGTTCAGAAAATATGTGTTATTACATTAAAATAATTTTATTATAGGTTTGTTTGATATATTTTAAAAAACATTACTGGTACCTCAAAGACATATTAAAATATTTAACTTTTTTAATTGATTTCCTTGAGAGTGTGACTCACCTCCACATAAGAAAGCCTAATATTTTAAGAAGTAATGACATTAGATTTATAAAATAATGTTTTCCAATCCCATTTTCAATAAACCATGGGTATAAACCACGATATGATTTGTGGTTTTGATTAGATTAATGTATGGTGTCTAAAACCTAAATAATAATGAATTCCCTCTCTAGTCCTATATAAACCCACCCTTGATCCCACTTCTTCTTCACTCAAAGCTTTAAGAGATTGATTATACCATGTCGTACTCTCTCTATAATCCTCCCAAGGAACACATAGCTTCCAATAATCCTCTCTCATGTCGCTACCAATCCTTTGGGATCATATGTCCAAGTTAGGAATTCCTTCCTTCCTTATTTTTTTCCACCCCTTCTTATGTAGTCATACCCTTTTAATTTCAGTTACAAATGTTGGGGCATGATTTCAAAGAACCCTTATATTCTTCTAATAATGTTTTAAATGATCAGAGACCACTTTCTATCTCATTAATTCCTCCCATATACACCTATTACAATGTTGAAATTCAGTATGAAATTTCCCTCTTATCATTCACATTCAAGAAATTGTTTTGTATTATGAATCTAAATTCCATTAATTTTTTTGGGAAAAGTATATATATACCCCCGCCATATTTTCCATTTAGTTTACATATGATGAGCCACTCCTTTATCTCTCATCAACCATTTTGAGGAATTCATATGTCACACTGTTATGCTGCCGAAATTGCACCACGATTTTTCTCAAGCCAAAGTCATTGTGTAGTGAATACCATGCCCACATATCTATAATGGGTATTCAAATTTAAGAAATTTTATGTAATTATTTTATTGTTTCATGTATTAATTCCACATTACTTTATTGTTGAATAAATCATGGTGTTTAATGAATTTATGTTGTATCACCTATGTGGCGCACTTATGCACGAAATGAAATGATTAAAAAGGGTGTTCCCTGATAGTGCTCCAATTAATTGGGTAAAGATTATTATCATGATACATAATGTTCAATTAGGGTTTACACCTACTAATTCTTTTGAAATTAGGGTTTACTTATTTGAATTCAATTGTAATGAGGGTTTACTCATGATTCATCTGAAATGATCCTTGGCTCAATCTAATACCATGTTATGTGTTGTTTCCACATTTCCATGTCATTATAATCAAGCTATATAATGAATTTATGTTCATGTTTCTGTTATTCTCCTTTGATATTCCAATTGACTAACATGTACTATATTTTTCACGTTATGCCTTTTTTTAGTCCCTTAATGATATTTTTAGCTTACACTTTTTTTATTCATGTCCATAGGTTATCCCATGCAATGCTTAGTATGAGGGAATGTAGTGGTCATGTAAAGAATGTTTTCATTAAAGTTGTTGTATTTTGTGTTTTAAGTAATTAGTTAATGTTCCTAATCCCCAAAGACACTAGAACTCTCGATCTTTTACGTCGTATAAAGTGATGATTTTATGTAATAAATCATGTTTAAGTTTGTAATAAAATGTAGGGTAGTTACAGTTGGTATGAGAGGATAGGTTTAGTTATTTTTGGGATTAAGAATATAAAAACATAGTGAAATCCTTAGGGAACTGACTATTTATAATTAAAACATCCATAAATTTTGGTGTGTATTTAGTAAGTGGTTTATCCAGAAAATACATCCACATATGGAGGCAACCAGGTAGAGGGGGATCTAGCATAGATGTATCTAGGGGTAAAATTGAAAAACACCGCATTGAGCTAGATATGAAGGGAAATGGTGAATGGAAACAGGACTTGTTGAACTCTTGGTTATGAAACTCCTGAGGGATATACATTGGTAAATTAATGAGCATGGTAAGCGCCATTATTATGAGAACAAATTCCCCAAGAATATAAGTTTGGAAGTAGATCATTGATAACATAGATTGAGACCTATAAATTTTTAATTTAAGGAAATAAAAGTAATTTATAATCATCTATTTTGTTTTTGATTACTCTATATGTGTTACCCCTAACATTCCTTTTATTACAGCAAATGGATGGTAATAGGAGGATTCAGGCTAACAACTGATGCAAAGATCAATGTGGTGACAGTCGTAATGAGATTCTCAATATGATGGGAGTGGGAATTGCACACATTGACATTATTCTCTCTTATTTAAATCAATTTTTGAATAGAAACACGGGTCAAGTTGAACATTCAACCCCCATTGTAAAGACCATGCTTCAATTGAGAGCTTCATGAGACAAAGGCCTACAACTTTTAATGGATCATATAATCCCTCAATTGTCAAAAAATGGATCAACTCAATTGAAATTATCTTCCTCATCCTTCAATGTTCCGAACAAGAGATGGTTCTTTTGGATGCTTATCGTATAGAGGGTGAAGCTAATAAATGGTGGACATCGGTAAAAAATATGAAGCCTGAGAAGGAGATCGATGCATTGGAATGGAAGGATTTCTGTAAAATGTTATTCGATAAATATTTTTCTCACACCCTCCAACTAATGATATAAAGGGACTTCCTAGAACTCAAGAAAAAAAGACAAAAAATCCATTGGAGTATACAAGGAAAACAGTACAATGTCAGCATGATACACCTCTGTCTAAGTCGTTACCCCCCAAATGCATGGTTGACCGCTTATTTGGTGGTCTAAAACTAGGACTACATAACGCCCTAGCTATCATAAATTTCTATCCATGTAAGGATATTGTCTGATGTTCCCTCATAGATGAAATAGAGATCGGAGAATTTTAGGGGTATCATAGGGATAAGAAGAGAAAGGTTGAATTTAATTCGTGTGGTCTGATGGATAAATCCAGTGGTGGTATGAAAATACAGTACCCCACTTTCTAATGGTGTAGATATAAGATCCTTAGAAATTCCCTTAAGGGGATAGAGAAAATATATAGGTGTAGAAGAGAGGGGATCTTAGACATTAACTATCGACAAGAAAAACATGCAGCTACAACAATAGAGAGGAATGCTCCGTTTGACCCTTAATGTGTTGTTCACTTCTTCAACTACAAAGAACCATGGCATCTTGGAAATTAGTTCCCTAAGACAAGGGTTTTTGGAGGCAACCAACAACCTCCAAGGTAGAAAGGGCGAGCATTTTCTATCACAATAGCTAAAGTGATCCCTAAAAATGAATTGGTGATATGTACGCTAGTTATTCATTCATGAATAGAGAACATTATTTTTTATTTTGGATTTATGCATTGTTTTGTATCTTGAATGTTTAGTATAGAAATCATAAAACCATCCCAAATCATGGAAGTAATGATGTTAGTGTGTATCAAAAATGGGGAAATCATAGCATCCTAAGAATATAAAACCTCCCCTTTCATAATTTTGGGATTGAACTTTCCAGAGAACCTCAAATGACTCCCTTTGGTGGAATTTTATTTATTTTTCGGCATGGATTGGATTTCCTTATATATATCCAACATAAATTTCCATGAGATGGAAATCACTCTCCATATCAAGAATTGACCCCCTATTATATACAAGTGTATGTAGGAAGACTAATCATCTTTAGTACCATCATCTCAATCATGTAGATTACTTCCCAATGAGCATGCGTATCTGTCTTGGATGATTGAGTCTATGTAAACAACCATCCCTGAAGACATGCCTATTGTGACGGAATTCGATGAAGTGTTTCCTGAGGAATTTCCCGGTCTTCCACCAAGAAGAGATATTGAATTCTCTATTGACCTTATACCTCGGGAATTACCAATATCCAAGACTCCATATTTAATGGCTATTCTAGGGATTGTGGAGCTGAAAAAACAACTATAGGAGAATTTGGATAAATGGGTTTATACGCACAAGTGCCTCTCTATTGGGTGCACCAGTCCTCTTCTTCATGAAAAAGGATGGGTTGTTGTTTCATTGCATTGATTTCTGTGTCCTCAAAAAATCATGATAAGTAACCAGTTTCCTCTACCATTAGTTAATAACATTTTTAATCAGCTAAATGGAGAACAATACATTTCCATGGTGGATTAGCAGTCAGGATATTACCATGTAAGGGTGAAGAAAGAGGATATCCCCGAGACTGTTTTCATATAAAGTACGACCACTATGTATTCATATTAATGCCTTTTAGACTCACTAATGCTCCAGAAATCATCATGGACTGGATGAATAGTGTCATTATGTATTAACTCAACAAATTATTGTAATTATTCATTGATGATATTCTAATAAACTCCAAAAAACAAGGAGGAGCATGAGGATCATCTAAGCACTATACTAGAGAGCTTGTGAAAGGAGAATATTTATGCAATGTACTGCAACTATGAGTTTCTGTTGAAAGAAGTATCATTCATGTGTCATATCAGAACAAGTAATGAGATATCTATGGATCCCCCAAAGATAGTTGCAATTGAAGGATGGCTGAGGCCAGCATTGGTAACAGATATCTATAGCTTCCGGGGGTTAACTGGATATTATCGATGATTTGGAAAAAATTTCTCATGATTATCAAACCCTATTCCCAAGATAACACAGAATGTAGTACTGTTTTCTTTGTGTTATGAATGTGAAGAGATCTTTAAGGAGTTAAAAAAGGAGGTTTATCATTAATCTTGTGCTGAAACTACCCACAAGTGGATAACTTCTTGTGGTATTCAGTAATGTTTCCAAGAAGTTCTTGGGCTATTTGTTGATGAAAAATGAAAAGGTTTTGTCTATGCTTCAAGGTAATTGAATTTTCATGAGAAAAAATATCAAACACATGATCTAGAGTGTGTTGTAGTGATCTTCTATTTAAAAATTTTGTGGCAGTAACTCTTTGTGGAGATGTTTGAAAAATATACGGATCAAAAAACCCTCATGTATATATTCACAGATAAATATTTGAACATGCCCCAGTGAAGATGGTAAGAAATGATTGAGGACTATTACTTTTCAATCCATTACATCCCTTGGAAAGCAATAAAGGTGGAAGATTCTCTAAGTATAAAGGACCGAGTGATTCTATCACTAATGAGAATTGAAAATGATGCAATCTTATTATATTTGATGAAGATAGACATGGGAATCATAAATAAGGGAACATCATCCATCCTTTCAAAAATAATTTCTCAACCATCTCATATGGAACGGTTAAAATTTGATCATAAGGAAGATATGTGAATTAAAAAAAAATTGGTAACTATTAGAAAAATGGAAAAACTCAGAGTTCAATGTTAATGAAGAAGGAATTGTGATATTTGTGACAAAACTATGTGTTCCATCAAATACCGAGTTAACAAATGATATTTTGGATGAAGCATATAGTTGAAATTTATCCATTCACACAGGAAACACAAAGATGTATCAAAATCTCCAGGAGCATTATTGGTGAGATAACATGATGAAGAAGATCCCTGAGTATACCTCATACTGCATGGATTGTCAGGAAGTGAAGGCTGAGAGATAGAATTCTAAGGGGATGATGCAACAATTACCCATACCCGCATGGAAATGAAATAACACCACCATTCACATTTTTATCGGACTTCTAAAGAAATCCAAAGGAAAAAATTCAATCTGTGATGTTTTGGATCATCTTATAAAGACTAAACACTTCATTGATTTCAGGTGGATTTATCACTAGATCAACTACCATAGATATACATCAGAGACGTAGTAAGGCTGCATGGAGTGCTGTTGTAGATTATATCTGATCGAGGTCCAAGATTCACCTGTATGTTTTGGAGGTGTCTTCATCATGCGTTGGAGACTGGTCTAAACATCAATACAACTTATCATCCTCAAGCTGACGGAAAATATAAGCAGACTAACCAAACACATGAGGAGATGTCGAGAGCATTCTCAATGGACTTGAAAGAGGGAATGGGATCATCATATTACTCTAGTGGAGTCCTCAAACAATAATAGTTTCCACTCAAGCCTCAAAATGGCTCCTTATGAAGCCCTTCATGGGAAGAGGTGCAGAACACCGACATGTTTTGATGAAATTTGGGAACAAAAAAATCTAGGTCTATAGATAGTCGATGAAATAATAGAGAAGGTTAAGACCATCTAGCAGCACATCAAAGCTTCTCAGAATCCCTAGAAAATCTATGTCGACAATCTTCGATGTGACCTAGAGTTTGATGTTAGAGACATGGTATTCCTCCATATATCACAGTGGAAGAGATTTATGAGATTTGGGAAGAAGGTAAATCTTAGTCCAAGAAACATAATCCCTTTTGAGATCCTCTATCACATTTGAGTTGTAACCTATTTACTAGACATACCACCGAACCAATCTCAAGTACATGATGCATTCTATGTATAAATCTTGAGAAAGTACATACCTAACCCATCACATGTAATCAATCTATAGGTGTTACCATTGCATAATGGCCGCTCCTACGAAGAGAAACTCGTGGAGATCTTATAGCGTAGGGAAAAATTTCTACGAAATAAGTCAATTCCCCTCGTCAAAGTGTTGTGACGAAACATCATGTTCAAAGAGGCAATGTGGGAATTAGTGGAAGAGATGAAGCAAAGTTACCTGCATTTGTTTTAGTGTGGGAAAAGGAAATTTCAAGGGTGAAATTTTATATGGGGGGAAGATTGTGTCGAGCCAAACATTTATTAATGTAAAATTCTCCAGTTATAATTAAATGTCTTATAATTTAAAATGGTTGTATAACATATGGACTTTTTTGGTTTTGGATATCAAAATATTGTTATGAATTATTATCATTTCTAATATAGATGTTGAATTGTGATCAATTAATTAGTATAAATATTAGGCTTTAACAAATCCAGTTTACATAGATAATTGAAGTGAGGGCCTTATCTAGTATAATTTCTCCATACGAATCCCATTTGTTGGAGCTCGGAAAGGAGGTGGCCTCATTTTGATTCATTCTTGAACAATCCCAATCCAAGCCTCAAAATGTTAAGATCGAACATAACCTCCTATGGGAGAATTGGAAGTTGATAAAGAATACTACTGGAGAAATGTTATCCGAGCCACCCAAAGAGTCTATCACCACCACACACCTTACCCTTAGGTCTTATACGGGTGTTATAAGGGGTTATATAAGAAGACATTTTTCCTATCATTGTATGCATAATTTTTGTATATAATAAACAATATATATTTATTTTATTATTGTAACGTTGTAAATTGTTTTTAAAGCAAAAATAATATTTTCCGTTAATATTCAATTAATAAATATATTTTGATGAATTAATGTATTTTTTAATTATATAATATATTAATAAAATATTATTACTGAATTAATATTTATTATATATAAATTATCATATACTTTTTTAATACAATTATGATTGTTATTATGGTTTAAAGGCTATATTTATCAAAACCCATGATTTTTCGATAAATGTTGGTAGTTATTTTATATGTAAAAAAATAAGATATTGATAAAATTATTTATATAAAATGAATATAATATTTGGAATCAGGACTTTTAAATTATCTAACCATGAATTTTTCATAATTTTCTAAGACATTCAAATTTTCGTGTAAAAATTAAATACCGATTAATTATATAATGTGTTTTATTACATCATAATGACCAAATATTGAAGTAATAAAATATGAAAAATAAGATTTTGGGCTAATATATGTTTTACCATTAAAATAATGAGATTTTAGGTATTTTTAATTTATTTTACAAAGCATTAGTGCACCATCCAAGACTTATAAAACAATTTAACATTTTAAATTGATTTTCATAAGACTGTCACTCACCTCAACATAAGAAAGCCAATCATTTTAAAAAGTTCCGAAATTGTCCTTATAAAATGTTGTTTTAAACTCCACTTGGGAAAAAATGGATAAAACCATGGGATAGATTGTGGTTTTGATTAGTTAAATGTGTGGTGTCCAAAACCTAACAATAAAGAATTACCTGTCCTTTCCTCTATAAACCCATCCCATATCACATGTCCTCTTCACTAAAATCCTTTGGATATCGACCAACTAGTGACCTCCTCTCTCTGGAATCCTATCAAGGCACTCCATTCTATCTAAAAGCCTCTCTCAAGTCCCTGTCATGCCTTTGGGATCACGATTCCATGTAAGGGATTCCTTCGTTTCTTATTTTTATCTATGTTTCATTATGTTGTAATACACATTAACTTTCAATTAAAAATGATGGGTTATTGTTTCTAACCACCCTTATATTCCACTCTCTATTCTTTAAATGATTTGAGACCTATTTATCTCTAATTAATGCCTCCCATATACACCTGTTAATATGCTGAAATTCCGTTTGGAATTTCTCCCTTCTCATTCACATTCAAGCAATTGTGTTATTTTATGAATCTAAATTCTATTACATTTGTTGAGACACGTATATATAATAACCCCTTATTGTCCATTTAATGTACATATTATGAGACACCCTTTTCTCTCTCATCAACCATTTTTATGAATTCTTATGTCATTCTGTTATGCTACTGAAATTACACCATGATTTTTCTCAAGCCAAAGTAAATGTGTTGTGAGTACCATGCCCATTTCTCTATCAAGGGTATTCACATTTTTTCCCTTTTACATATAGATTATAATGTTTTATGTATGAATTAAACATTCCATTATCATTAAATAAATGATAATGTTTAATGAATCTTTGTTATATGTGCTATGTGGCACAATTATGCATAAAAAGTAATTATTAAAAAGGGTGAGCCCTGATATCCATTCAATGCCTTAGGTAAGTATTAGTTTCATGATATGTCAGGTGAAATGATGGTTTACTCATGATATTTCAAGTGTAATGAGTTGTCATTACCCATCCCCCGGGGCCCGTATCGTGACTACCCCATGCCTACCTTCCTCAGTCCAGGGGCTGGCGACTAGAACCAAAGGTGTAAATCCCAAAACTAGGAAGGAATTGCCTTTATAACAGTAAAAAACCCCAATAGAGTACGCAAATGGAAGTAAAACACTATGTAAAACTGTATACAAAAAAGAATGCTGAATATAAAGGGGCCATAAATACAATCCCTACAGTAAAGTACAATACAACTGAGATACTAGTACAACTGAAAAAAATTAAAGAAGTTACTGGATCGTACTCCGGGGTTCCTACCCGAAGGGTAGGTACTAATGGCCTCCACTGCACTCCATGTCCATTCATCTGCTCCGTGTACCGTCATGTCGAGTGGTCCACCACTTGGTACTATCCAGCCATGCTACTCTCTGCCTCAGTCAGTGCTATTTTTCATATGCAACCAACACAACGAGCTGTGGGCATAGCCCGTGCAAGGGTGAGTAAAACGATACCCAGTAAGGACCCCGAGACCCTCTGGGTATCACAAAATCCGAAAAGGATAAACCAAAAAGCATTAAAACAATGTATAACCATTACATAGGTATTTTCCCATACATATACCTATTTTATCTAGTACCCCATCTCTATCATGAGAAAAACTCAAAATTCATTGACTCAGCTGAAAACCAAGATTTTATTTTAGGGTGGAAACATTTATCAATCCTAGTCAAACTATTTAAACCTCGGCTGGTAGTGTACTCCTCTATAGAGTACTGTGGGTCTGCTGCGTCACACAGAGGAACTTTCCACTATCATGGACCATTGTAGTACTTATCCTATCGTGTACCGTGGGTATGCAGCATCACATAGAGGCGCTCCCCACTATGGGTCTACCACGTCACATAGAGGCACTCCCCATCGTAGTCTGTCGAGGTACTCCTCCTGTCAAGTACCATGGGTCTTCCGTGTCACACAGAGGTGCTTCCCACTATTTCTCTACTGCATCAAACAGCATCTATTCCTACTAGGATGGTCAAAACACTCCAAGTCGAATGGTCAACATTCGTTGGGTCTCAGCTAGCTACTAGGTCTTCGTACTCCGCTAACTTGCCTCTGGGAGGATCTGCTCCATGAGCTACTGTTCGATACTCTAACTCATGAAGTCCCAGGTAGGTTTATCTCAAATATCCACCTCATCATAGGGATCTCAACGCAACACATGGCGCGTTAATGGGACGCCCGGTCTGTGAGTTATATTCATTTCCGTTCTAGGGGCCTGGTTGGTTTTTAATTTCAAACAAATCCAACCGTATCCCAACTGTGTTCAATCCTCAAGTGGGATTTTCCAAAATAACCTTCTGGCTCTAAGATTTCTATCACTATAGATGGTTCATCAATTGGACACTCGTAGCCCAAGGTATGGGTGAAAAGGTGTAATCAGGCCATAGCGGGTCCGGGTCCGGTCCGACCCAGTCGGACAGACCTGGCCCGACTCGAGTCCGGATCGGGGTCCAACCCGGTCTGTGGGTCCGACCTCGTCCACGGGTCAGATCCGGCCTTAGGGGGCGGCCCTACCTAAGGGGGCGGCCTGGCCCGAGTGGGTGGCCCGGTCCAAGGGGGTGGCCCAGTCCGAGGGGGCGGCCCGACATGAGGGTAGCCCGGCCCGACAGCCCGCGCTAGGTCCAGCCCGGCTTCCCACGCTAGGTCCGGCCTGGCAGCCCAGATGCCCGACAGCCTGGCTTATCGGCGGCCCATTGGTTCGCCTCACCGCATCCAGGGGAAAGGCACGTGCCCTTGGCTCCCGAACGGTAGAGCCGTTCGGGTGGGATCCCAAACCGAAGCCACCTGGCGCCTGTCTAGGTCATGTGGGACCCACTAGGTCCCACTCCTCCTAGCTGGCAGAACATCCAGCCACTCCAGCTTCTCTGTTGTGGCCCGCCCTGGTCACCGTGCCCTCCTCCTCCGCGCAGCGCAACAGCGTCTCGGCCCCTCTGCCGCGACCCCGCCTGGTCGTGGCCCCCTACTCCTCCACACGACACATATGTGCCGCGCACCACTGTCGTGGCCCGACCAGGCCATGCCTCTCCTCTTCCACATGTCGCGATGGCGCCGCGCCCTTCCATTGCAGGCCGACCTGGCTATGACCCCCTACACATTCATGCGGCACAACGGTGCCACACCCTTCCGGTGACCCAGTGGCCCTACGCCGCCAGTTTCATTGTGGCTGGCCCAACTCTAGACACCATAGCTCTGCCTCCGTCATTAACAAATGTGAACAACGAAAGGGAGAGGGTTGGGATGTGTTTGTGCAGTCCGATTCCTCCTCGTTATGGTGGTATCAATTGGAATATCACAATCCATAATTTGAATGATGATGAATGGAGGGTAAAACTCATACATAGAATAACCCCTACCTCACTTGTTGATCATTGATGGTGGAAGGAGAGGAATGGAGGACGTCCATTTGTTTACATTTGGAAGCGTCCGGGGTAGGAGACTGACGAAGAAGCTTTGTCGGCATTCTTCACGGTTAGCTACTTCTCTTTTGGCACGGTTGAAGATCAAAGAAAGAGTTCGCCATTCCTCAGTGGATGATGAGGATGCGTTCTTCGCATTCTTCATTGAGAGATATTTATTCAAGGGTTCTCCAAGATCTTCCAACCCCTCTCTCAAGCTCCGCAAGAAGTATTTCCCACAAAATATAATAGGTTATATTAACCTATTATTTAATTTATTAGCCAAATAATTAAAAATAATTCAAATGGGTTTTAAATTAATTATGTGATTAAATTCAATTAATTAATTGAGAGGGTTGGAAAAATTAATTAGTGGGGTAGGTGAAGAGTTTCATCCCATATAAATGGGGATTAAAGGTGGTTTAAATCACATGTGGGCCCCACAAAGGATATCCTCCCAAGGGAGGTTATGGGTGGGTGGGACCCCCGACCATAACCTCTCATGGGAGGTTATGGTGTGGTGACACCCACCTCTAACCTCCAATTGGAGGTTTTAACCACCACAAAAAATAAGTTATTACATAAGTTTTATTTAATTTATTTAATAACCCCAAATACTAAATTCATTTCCTGACCAAATACCATCAAGGAGAATGTATTCTTAAGAGAATATCGGCACTGCGAGTTCAATGGTGCCCTCATATTTCAATTCCGGGCACCGGTTCAAATGTAATAAAATCCCGCTCACACTTTTACTGAACGTACCCAAACAAAACTTCAGAAATTGATTTCGGGCACACCAGCCCTCAGAATCAAGCGCCGTAAATTTTCATGAACACGTAAAAATCCCATGAATTTAAGAAAAAAAATTCACGGAATTTCCATGTCTTTACATTGTCACCATTTTAGGTCTTTACGTCCCCATAAGCTACGACTCGAACTAATGGTACAAATGGGGGTATTGAGTAAGAATCTAAGCCTCCCGCTCCCATATTCTCTCCTAGAGGTTCACATACTTCCAGCGAACGCGAAGTTGAGGTATCGACCATCCACATAGGACCTACTCCTGTTGATCCTCAATCTCTACTGAATCCTCTGTGAAAGTCGCCCCGTCATCGATGTACAACTCTCCATGTTCAATGATGTGGGAAGGGTTTTTGCATGTATCTCCTCTGCTAAGATACGTGGAAGACGCCTTGCACCCAGTGTAACTGAGGTATAATAGCTATTCGTTAAGCCATCTCGCCTTCTCTACTGAGGACCTATAATGGTCTGATTAATCGTGGACATAACTTTCCACCTCAGCCAAATCTCTATAGACCTCGTCGAGGTGAGACCCGTAGAAAGACGTGGTCTCAATCCTCGAAATTTAGATGCCTCCGTCTCCTATAGGTGTACGAATTTTACCTACTCTGTGTAGTCTTCATCTACTCCTAGATGATGTATACCTTTTCTGTGGCAGCCTGTACCATCTCTGGTCCCACTAGTGCTGACTCCCTTGGGTCTGTCCAGCATAGTGGTGATCTGCAAGGTCGACCATACAAGGCCTCTAAAGGTGCTATTCCGATGGTGGAGTGATAACTGTTGTTGTAGGAAAACTCTACCAATGGTATGTGATCCTCCTATATATGTCGAAAGTTTAGGACACAAGCCCGAAGAATGTCCTCGAGGGTCTGGATGGTCCACTCAGTCTGGCCATATTTCTGCGGATGAAAGGTGGTGCTCAAGAGAAGCTATGTCCCGAAATCCTCCTAAAACACCTTTCATAGCCGAGAATTAAACCATGAATCACGGTTGGAGACAATAGAAGAAGTTACTCAATGAAAATGCACAATATCATTCACATAGAGGCATCCCAAGCTCTCTACTGATCCATGATCTATTATCGGTAGGATGTGGGTCAACTTGGTGAGTTGGTCAATGATCACCCATATCGAATCATGACTCTTGGATGTACGTGGAAGACCCGTCATTAAGACCGTGGATATCTCATACCACTTCCACTCTGTGACCTCTAATGGCTGAACCATGCCTGCTAGTACCTGGTGCTCCGCCTTGACTTGCTGACAAGTGAGGCACCGAGAGAAAAACTCCCCTACCACCTTCATCATACCTAGCCACTAGTGCTGACGTCGAAGGTCCTGGTACATCTTCACCACTCCTGAATGTACCACCAAAGGGGACGAGTGAAACTCCCTCAACACTTCCTCCTGAAGTGACACTGGAACCATAGTACGTCCTCTGAAGAGGATGACGTGCTCCCCACATAGAGAAATTCCATCAGGTGTTTGTCCTGTGGATAACTGAACTCACCGTGTCTCACAGTCAGTGTCTCTGTGCTGTGCCTCCATGACTCACTGAAGAAGTGGAGGAGTGACTGTAAGAGACTGTAGATAGGCAGCTCCATCCCTATCCACAATGGATATCTTCAAGGAAGCCATCTGCTCTGTCTCCTCTCCTAGCAGCTATATTCAAAATCTCATACTGAGAGAATCTACAAAAACGTTCCCCTTCCCAATAGTATATACTATCTCGAAGACATTGTCCTGGAGGAACTCAAGCCAATGTCGTCGTCTCAGGTTTAGGTCCTTCTGAGAGAAAATATACCTGAGAATCTTGTGATCAGAGTACATGGTAAAATGTTCTCCCATCAGATAGTGCACCCACATCTTCAAGGAAAAGACCACTACTGAAAACTCCAGGTCATTGGTAGGGTAGTTCTTCTTGTGTTGTCTCAGCTGCAGAGAACTATATGTGATCACAGTGCGATCCTGCATTAGGACACACACAAGTTCGATCCCTGATACATCCCAGAAAACTACATACCCTACACAATCATCTGGATGCCTAAAGATGGGGGCACTAGTCAGCCTCTGCCTCAGCTCTTTAAAGCTCTTCTGGAATCTCTCCGACCAAACAAAGGGTTTCACCTTCTTCATCATGGATGACAGTGGTGCTGAAACTCTGGAGAAGTCTAGAACGAACCTCTGGTAGTATCCAGCGTCACACTCCTAGGTGTCTCCCAAGAATGTACCACCTCAATCTTCACTAGATCCACTGCAACTCTATCATCCGAGAAGACATGTCCCAAGAAGTGAACCTCACAAATCTAAAAATAACACTTCAAGAACTTACCATAAAGCTGGTGCTCTCAGAGTGTGTCCAGTACTACCAATAGATGGTAGACATACTCCTTCTCAGTAGTCAAGTAGATTAGTATGTCGTCGATGAATACCACGATAAAGTGATCGAGGTATGGCTGAAAGATCATGTACTTGAGACACACGAACACTACTGGAGCATTAGTTACACCTAATGGCACAACCAATAACCCATAGTGGCTGTACCAACATCTGACGGTTTTATTATTCAAGTCCTCATCTCTAACTCTGAGATGGTGATAGCCTGATCTAAGGTCAGTCTTCGAGAACCACCATTCTCCCTTGAGCTGATAAAAGATGTCATGAATCCTCGGAAGTGGGTATTTGTTCTTCACGGTCACCTAGTTCAGGTGACGGTAGTCAACACAATACCGCATGCTCCCATCTGCCTTCTTGGAGAACAGAATCGGGGCTGCCCAGGGATAAACACTGGGCCAGATGAATCCCTTCGCCTTCAAGTCCTCTAGTTGTACCTGCAGCTCACGATGCTCAATGGGAGCCATCCGATATGCTGGATTAGTTATCGGTGTTGTCCCATGGTACATGTCAATGTAGAAGTCCACCTCTCCATGAGGAGGAAGTCCTGGAACATTTTCAAGGAAAACATCCTCGTACTGGTCCACAACTACAGGATAGCTCGGTCTCTCCACATCTACTGCTCTGAGGGTAAGGCAGGATAAATGGTAAGTGATCGGCTACACGCTCCTCTGAGTAAGTCTGTCCTATGCTGCAAAGGTTCCTATCTCACCAGTGAAGGTAAACCCAGTCCCATCTGTGCGAACGCACCGCACTTTTCTCCTAATACAGTCAGTCTGAGAATGGACTGTAGATAACTAGTCCATACCCAAGATGTTGTCATAATGCCTCGATGCCACTATGAGGAGATCCCAACTGAATATCTCACCTCCTAGAGTAAGCTCACACTATTGGATCTAGTGCGTAATCATCGAGTATACTCCCGTAGGAGTCTCTAGCGGTAAATATTGAGCCAATAGCTTCGTCAGAATCTCTGAGCTCTGAACATAGGTAGTGGCAATGAAAGAATCACTGGAACCTGTATCTATAAGAAATGAAGCTACGGTGGAGTAGACATAGATAGTACCTCGAATCATCTCTGGAGTACTGTGGTAATATGCCTGAGCTACCTGAAGCTGAACTCTCCCCTTTCCACCTGCTCCATGTGGTCGGGGTGGACCTCCTGGTGATAGTGGTGATAGCACCACGTAACATCATCCACTAACAGCTGCATGAACTACTCCTCTAACACGTCCTCCTACACCATGTTGACTACCTCGATCAAACATCTTCCTCTTCCTGGGAGGTCCCTTAACTATCTACTGATCATCTGAATGGTGGGTCAGACAGTCATAAGCCATGTGACACTGCCCGTCGCATGAGTAACACTGCCTGCTCCTGGCAGGTAATTCAATGCCTCGAGTTCCCCACACAATAGATCCTGAGTCCTGCGGTCGTCCACCCATGGGTCTGGTCCTCTTAGTCCTCTTTGTCATTTGTCTACTTCCAGCTGCAGAAGACTCTGTTTCATGTCGACTAGTAGTGGGTCTTGTTGCCGTTGATTTCTCTACAAGGAAACTCTCCACTAGGAGGGCTCTCTCTAACATCCCCCCTGCATTGGGATGCTGAGGGAGATCATTGATGCCTTGACCTCTCGCATGATCCCCTACTCAAAAGACTAGGCCCTGAAAAATGGATCCTGCACCATATCTGTGGAGTAGCATGAGAGGTCGGTGAACCTCGCCGAGTACTACGTTACTGTCATACTGCCCGGCTGTAGATGAATTAGCTCCTATATCTGCACCGCACGAAGGGTGGCTGGGATAAGCACCGCCCGAAAAAGGCTCTCGAATTCTATCCATAGAAGTGTCGCCTCATCGTGGATCTGGAGCATCAGGATCCACCATCTGTCTGCTGCTACCTGAAGGAGACTTGCTACAAGGCTCACCATGAGGTCTATTGATGTCCCTACCTGCATGAAAACTCTCACCACAGCCTCCAAACAATCCTCAGCTGCCTGTGGGTCTATCTCTCCCCGTAACCTAGCTGGCCTCTGGCGCTGTAACTCATTCAACGTGCTCAAGCGTCATGCATCGTCTACTGGTGGGGATGGTGGCATCGGTGGCCAAATGGTAATTATTACTGCTGGTGCCTGTGCTGGTAAAGGGCCATGCACCGAGGCCTCGTCACTCGGTGGGCTGTCAGAGCGTACGACTCTCGGGGCTCTATGGGGAGGCATTTTGAAAGAAATAGTTTCAACACAGTCAAAAGATTATACATGGTGAGATGACCTGGTTTAGCTGACATAAGAAAACATTTCAAAACAAACACGCAGTTAGTGTTTTCGTGCACTATTTTGGAAATCAGTAGTCAGGGTCCTGGTGTATGGATACGTTGGCCGCCCGCACCAACACTGGACTCCCTAAACAAAAAATCACACTTAGTACACTTAAAACTTTTGATTCATAGAAAATAATGATTACAGTCCTATATTCTGCAATAGAACTGAATCCTCTGAAACCATTTTGTCACGACCCACCCCCCGGGGCCCATATCATGACTACCCTAAGCTTTCCTTTCTCAGGACAGGTGCTGGTGACTAGAACCAACAGCATAAATACCTAAACAGGGAAGGTATTGCCTTTTTAATAGTAAAAAAACAGAAAATAGTATGCAAATGGAAGTAAAACACTAAGTAAAACGGTATACAAAAGAGAGTACTGAATGTAAAGGGGCCGGAAATACAAGCCCAACAGTAAATTACAATACAACTGAAATACTTGTACAACTGAAGAAAAGTAAAGAAGCTACTGGATCGTCCTCCAGGGTTCCAACCTAAAGGGTAGGTACTGATGGCCTCCTCTGCATTCCACGTCCTTCCATCCACTCTGTGTACCTTCACGTTGAGTGGTACACCACCGGGTACCATCCAATCCAGCTACTCTCTACCTCAGTCAGCATTGTCCATCGTCTGCAACCAACACTATGAGGTTCGGGAATAACCCGTGTAGGGGTGAGTATAACGATACTAATAAGGGACCCTGAGACCCTTAGGGTCTCACAAAATCCGATATAGATAAACCACAAATTATGAAATCAATGGATAACCATTACTTAGGTATATTCCCATACATATACCTAAGTTATCTAGTAACCCATCTCTATCATGAGGAAAACTCAAAATTCATTGACTCAACTAAAAACCCGGATATTATTCTAGGGTGGTAACATGTAACACTCCCAGTCAAACTGTCGAAACCTCGGATGGTGGTATACTCCTCCTCTATAGAGTATTGTGGGCATGCCGCACCACACAAGGCACTTCCCATTATCCTGGATTGCTGTAGTACTCCTCCTATCGAGTACCATGGGTCTACTGCGCAACACAGAGGTCGTCCCCACTGTGGGTTTGTCGCGTCACACATAGGTGCACCCCCTCGTAGCCTGCTGAGATACTCCTCCTGTCGAGTACCTTGGGTATGCCGCGTCACACAGAGGCGCTCCCCACTATGGGTCTGCAGCTTCACAGAGAGACTCTTCCCACTGGGATTGTCGAAACACTCAGAGTCAAAAGGTCAGTAGTCGTCCGGTCTCAGCCAGCTACTACATCTCTGTACTCTGCTCACTCGTCCCCAGGAGGATCTGCTCCACGAGCTACTGGTCGATACTCCAACTATCACGAAGTCCCAAGTAATTTAATCTCAATGATCCGCCTCGTCCTAGGTATCTCAATAGAACAGAAGGTGCATCAACCGGACGCCCGATCAGTGAGTTATTGGAATTTCCGTTCTAGGGGCCCGATTGGTTTCTAAGTTCAAACCATCTCGACCGTATCCAAACTATTTCCAAACAACATGTGGGATATGCCAAAAGAACCGTATTCCTCTATGATTTATGTTACTATAGACAGTTTGTCGATTGGACACCCGTAGCCCATGATATGGGAGAAAATGTGAAATCAGGCCATAGCGGGTCCGACCTAGTCCGCGGGTCTGACCCGGTCCGCGGTTCTGACCTGGCCCGAGGGGGTGGCCTAGAATGAGGGGGCGTCCTGGCCCGAGTGGGCTGCCTGGTTGCCCGTGCTGGGTCTGGCCCCGCGGGCCGATGACCCGGTGGCCTGGCGTCCTGGTGGCCCAGTGGCTCGTAGGTCACCCTCGCCACGTCCAGGAGGAAAGCTGCACGCCCCTAGGCCCCCGAATGGAAGAGCCATTCAGGTGGGATCCGAAACCGGCGCCACCTGGCAATGGTCCAGGTCACACGGGACCCACTGGGTTCCGCTCCTCCTAGCTGGCCGAGCGGCCAGCCGCTCCATCTCCTCCGCCATGGCCTGCCCTGGCTGCGGCGCCCTACTCCGCCGCATGGCGCGACGACACCGTGCCTCCTCCGCAGCGGCCCGGCTTGGCTGCAGCCCCCTGCTCCTCTGCGCGGTGCAACCATGCCGTGCCCCACCCCTACGGACTGTCCTGGCCATGGATCCCCTCTTCCATGGGGCATGATGGCGCCACACCCTTCCACCGCGGCCCGACCTGGCTGCGGCCCCATTCTCATCCGTGTGGCATAGAGGTGTCGCGCCCTTCTGGCGACCCGATGGACTTGCGCCGCCTGTCTTTTTGTAGTCTGCCCGACACCGGCCGCCATTACTCCGCCTCCGTCGTCAACAAACGAGAACAATCAAAGGGGAAGGGTCGGGCCGTGTTTGTGCAGTCTAATCCCTCATTGTTATGGTGATATTAATCAGAATATCACAATCCATTATTTGAATGATGATGAACGGAGGGAAAAAATCATACATAGAACAACCCCTACCTCACTTGTCAATCGTTCATGGTGGAAGGATATGAATGGCGGATGCCGATTCATTGACGTCGGGAAGTGTTCGAGGTAGGAGACCGAAGAAGAATCATTGTTGGCGTTCCTCGCGGCCGACTCCTTCACTTTTGGCTCAGTCGAATATCGAATAAAGATTTCATCGTTCTTCGGAAAACAATGAAGAGGTGTAATTCAAGTTCCTTGATGAGATATATTTCTCCAAGGGTTCTCCAAGATCTTCCAACCCCTCTCTCAAGCTCCACCAAAAGTATTTCCAAGCAAAAATAATGGGTTATGTTGACCTATTGTTTAATTTGTTGGCCAAAGAATTCAAAAGAATTAAAATGGGTTTTAAATTAATTAAGTGAATAAATTCAATTAATTAATTGAGAGGGTTGGGAAAATTAATTATTGGGGTAGGTTAAGAGTTTAATCCCACATAAAGGGGGGGTTAAAGGGGGTTTAAAGCCCATGGGGGCCCCACCAAGAATATGCTCCCAAGAGAGGTTATGTGTGGGTGGGCCCCACCAGCATAACCTCTCATGGGAGGTTATGGTTTGGTGGCCCTAACCTCTATCCTCCACTATGAGGGTTTAACCACCACAAAATAAAAATAAGTTATAACCATATATTTATTTAATTTATTTAAAAACCCCAAAACTGACTTCCATTCCTAACCATCTACCATTGAGGTGAAAGTTTTCTTAAGTGAATATCGGTATTGTGAGTTCAACGGTTCCCTCAGATTTTAATTCCGAGGACCGGTTTAGAAGTTATAAATTCCTGCTCGCACGTTTACTGAAAGTACATGAACAAAACATCAGAAATTGATTTTGGGCACACCCGGCCTCAGAATCAAGCACCGTAAATTTTCACGGAGTCATAAAAATCCCATGAATTTATGAAAAAAAATTCCCCAGAATTTATGATTCTTTACAAGAGTGTTTTATCATGATAACTAAAGTTCAATGAGGTTTTTCTCAGGATCCATGTGTAGTGGGATTTGAATCATGCTGATACTATGTTCAGTGTTGTTACCACATTTTCATGTTATGATAATCATTATATATCAGTCCTTTAGGTTCATATTTCTATTATTCTCTTTTGATATGACTATTTCCAAACATGTACTGTATTATTCATGATATGCCTTGTTTACTCCCTTACTGGGATTTATAGCTAACCATTTTCTTATGAATGTCCTCTGATTATCCCATGAAATGATAAGTACGAGGGAATACGGAGGTCTTGCGAAGAATGTTTTCAATAAATATTTTTTTAGTGTTTTATGTCATTATTTAATGTTCCTAATGCCCAAAGACAGTAGTACTATCAATCAACTATCTTGTATCAAGTGAATATTTTATGTAATAAATCATGTTTAAATGTGTAATAAAATTTAGGGTGGTTATATGTATTATGATATCATATAATGGTTTATATGGTCATGTATTAAGAGGTACTTCATCATTTTTATCTCTCATTTTCTTTCATTCAATTGATTAAAATCAGGTATCAGTGAGAAAGTGGATTTCTTCATCCAATTCTTATTCCCATGTGGATGTTGTATAAGGTGATGATGTAATTTATTATCGGTTTTCTTGTTACCCAAAATGTTCATAATTATATGTGGGTTTTTTTGATTATCTAACAAATGTAGCACATTTTTAAATTACCTAAGAAGAACATTCAATATAATAGTAATTCAAACTCTATATTAAATTATTTTTTGGCTCTATGGTGTGAAAAAAAACATAGTGTCATACATAGACACTAATTTTATGTATTTATTTTAAATTCATGAAGAGATCAATACTATCTCAACTGAAGGTGAGTATGGAGTGTCATTTCCAGATTGATGGGCAGTCATAGAGGTTGACCCAAATTTTCATAGATTGGATTTTCAAATCTATCCTAAAATTTGGAAGAGAATTTATTTTCATATAGTCTTATTATTTATTTTGTAAAATAATATTATCCAACATTAAATTTATATGGATAATTTTTAGGAAATTTACAATCTTTAATGTCATTCACCATTATGTTAACATTGAAAATGTGAGGAAGATGTCTTCAAGATAAATATGCGGTATGAAACACTGATCGGTTGAATTGATTCCTAATAAAATGATAACATCTAGAAGTAATAATTATTCATATACTAGTTGGATTCAATGATATTTGTATATCAATGTGTGGGAATAGGTTTTGTTATGGGTTTCACAACTATTAGGGAATCAACAAGTAAAATTGTTGGTAATGATTGGGATGTGATTTGAAGCATCATTTGATATCATAGTCATTATCGATATAATGGCCTAATATTTGGATATTACTCCATGGTAACAAGGTATTAATATCATGTATAATGTGTCTCACCATTGATTGTATAGGCTAGATCAAGAACATTTCATTGATTTTTTGGATTTTGAGATGGAACGATATTCATCGCTCATAGAACATCTATTCCCAAAACATTGATCAGTGTGATATAGTGTTGTGAGGAATGATGGTGAAACTTTATTGTGTTATTTGATTAAATGGTAAAATAAATAGGTTACCAATGAGATGGAATATCATGTATAAGATCCATGGCCTAATTTATTTTATTTATAACACTATATTTATTTCATGGGAAGGAAAATAAAATTGAGGGGATATTATAATATCATGGAATTTTCATGTAATTTATTCCTCATTCGAGTCCTGATCAAAGTTTTCATGAGTTATTATATTGTTGGGTGATCTCAAAGTGATATTATAATTATGATTAGATAGTTTTATTTACATCTATAAGGGTCATAGCTTGATCATAGTGCGAGAAAACTATTTTCTTCAGACCAATTGTCTTTGTGAATTTTTTCATAGTGAAAGTATATGGTTTACATGTGGCACATGATTAGAGTTAGCTTTGATACAATAAAAAAAATGTTATGTTTGATATTTAAAAAGTATGGTTGTTGAATGTTTCACCCTATAATTTTTTAAAACCATGATGCTTCCTTAAAGTGGTTGTGAGCCTCATATGGTTAGCGCAATGCATAGTACAATGTGAGATGAAAATGTGTGAAAAAAATAAATTTGTATGAAAACTCATATACTAAGAAAAAACCATATTCATACCATACTTTATTCATCATACCCCTAGGGATATTGAATATTTCAAATCCTATAGATATTCTTAATAATTACACTCCCTTTAAATACCAATTAAAATTAATCAAGAGGTTTAGACTTGGAGAACTCAAGGTAGATGATTTTCATCATCCATTGTTCACACACCATTTTGGTCTTCGATCCAATTTCTAGATTAAATAACAGATCATGGATATCATGATTTAATATGTGAATTTTATTATCATCTAATATGGGAATTTGTATTTATTTTTTGGATAAGAGGATGGATATACTAGTTATTTGCCTCCTTAAAGCACTTATTTGGTTTTTAGAGCTGGGGGTTCTATTTGTGTATGCATAATTAAATTACATCCCATGTTAGTTTCATCTTCATGGATCTGAATTATAGAATCTATTTATAATGAATTATATAGATACCATAAAATTATTATTGATTAGCCTAATCCAAGTGGTATTTCATGGATTTCATCATAGATAAAATTATGGGATGAAAATAATTCCATTTGATGGACAATAAATATTATTTTAATTTAATGACACAATGGTGTGTGTGTTTTTTTGTGTATCTATATAAAAAATAATTCATATTATTTTTTGGTTGGTGTGTGTCTCTGTGGCCTGTGATATAGTTTCTTATTTTGATATGAATGTGTGTGTGTGTTTGTGGCCCCAGAATATTTTCATATTATAAAATTTTTATAATTTTCTATATTATCTCTTAGTTATAGATAAAAGTATGGTTTGTAATGAATTTTTTAGGGTATCTGGTTATTCAATCTCAACTAGTTGTCCCCGTGGAGGTGTGTGTCATCACTGTGAGTATAAGATTGAAGTCTTACCTTTATAGATAATACCTTTAATGTGGATTTCCATATATTGAGACATTGATATTCCATGATTCAGACATTGGGTAAAAATTTGTTGCTAATGATTTCTCCAACTATTAATATTGGAACAACATGTGAGAATATTTCTGTTCCTAGAGCCATAAATTCTACTGACTGGTGGAAAACATGATGTTTCATTAAATGTTTGTGTAGAATTCTTCCATAGTGATGAAACATAGACACATTAGATATGTAATGATTTTAGAGTGGATATTTGAGTCGCACGGAAATATCTATTTAATACCTCATTAACAATGACCATACTTCTACTCTGGTTTTGGCGTAGTTAGAGTTAATTTTTTGGTATCCTGGTTAGATCATGATGACATTAAAAATTAATTTTTATTTATGGTTTCTCGATTTTATCCTAGAATTCATGTATTTATATATTATAAATAGATTTTAGTGACCAATTGGTTGTTTCCTATAATCATTTCACTCACACCCTAATGTGGAATATTTATGATTATGAATATTTCATGATCTGGGATTTTCAAAGAGAATGGACTTTGCATTTGGGTGCTGAACAGGTGGGGGTTGGAGTATGAAGGTAATTTTTGGATATATTAGAATATGTTTTCAATTTAATAATTATATTTCATTTTTTATCAAACATTGGATGTATTCGAATTCTAAAATATTTTTTGTTTTGCTTTTTTATCTCAGGTATATCATATTATTAATGTAGGATGTTTTCCATTTTGTTATACATGGATTTCCATTAGTAATCATTGTAATTATTGTGAATTACTGTTATTTCCAAGGGTATAGTGTCTAAATAGCACCATTTAGTTCCAATATACTAATTAGAATCATTATCAGTATGGTGACACATGTATGGTGGTCATGTGACACTCCATCTAAACTTCATGATTTTGTTGGGACAATAAATTCTTCGTAGCTGTTGTGTTAACGAGACTTGACACATATCCTATGTTGGTAGAGATATGAGTTGGATCATTATTTTAGGTATATGAGGAGATAAATTTATATAATTTATTAGAGACCGATGAACCTCAAAAGATGTACTATTACATTTGTGTTGTTATTATACTCTCTCAGAATGATCATCGACAACACAAAGGTATGTGATGTTGCATTACTACAACACCAGCCACATAATTTGGTTAATCACTAGTTATCCATTATATATAATTTAAGAGATCAATATTGAATGAAAAAATTGTTTGCGGATTGATATCATCTATGTGATCTTTTAATTGATGTTTAAAGGCATGATTTAGGAAAGTTATCCTGTTTATTATGATAATAGTTGATATAGATCATGATATGAGATTTGTGGGAGTGTGACTTATTTATGATGATATGTTTAATTTGGGGGATCTAGTTTAACATTATTGACAATATATTAGGTATTTATGTGATAATTTGACTCTAAATATATATAGTGAGGTAATGTGTAGCATGATACACATTTTTATTAAGATATGACCCTAAAAGAGGAGTCATTTATTACAACTTTAGTGTTTATGATTTAACCGAAGGAGCATGAATACTCTTTATATAAATCCACACACATATCTAAATATCTCAATATTTTTCTATACATTCATTCATAAATAAATATTATCCAAATAAATTATTTTATGCACAACACCGCACAAAAACATATTTTTACACATTTTATTATGATAAATATAAACGATTTAATATACCCATTGAATTAACATGTATAAATATAGATAACCACATTATGAAATATATATATATATATAAAGAAAAATAATGTTCATATTCTATGATAATGTATTGATAAAATTAAATTTTTTTGGGAAAATAACTAACAAAATCATTTTATGAAGAATAATATATATTTCAAAAAATTGAATTTTCATGCCCTATGAATTTTTATTAAATAATTTATAAATAATTATTTTAATGAAATCATATGAAAATAAAATGAGGTAACATATATGAAATATTTATTAATAGTATTTTTAAAAAATCATTTTATTATTAGAATATACATTTTTGTTAATTGTTTTATGTGTTATGCATCAATACATAAAAATAATTTTTATAACTTCTAGATATTTAAATGGATAATTTTTTTCATATTTTAAATAGTAATTTCAATAAAATATAATATGATAACATTAAACATGAGGAATATAAATAAGTCACTCATATTAATATTTATTACCACAATAATGGGTAAAGTGTTATTTTGAGATAATGATTTTTTTAATATCTATTACATTTAAACAAATATATTAAATTGATAAATTTAGAATAAATAATTAAATGTGTTGTTTAATAATATAATTTTGTATATTGAGGTAGATACTGATGTGTGTGCCCCATATTAAGGCTATAAGAGTAGGGTGTTGGGTACGTAGTCTACTACGACACATAAGGTACTAGGATCTTATGTGTCATAATGTAAGATCGAGCAGTGGTCGTGTATGGTTCTCAACAGATGAGACATCTTGAACATAACTACGCTACCCGTGACCTGGAGTTATTAGCATTGGTCTTCTCCTTGATGACATGACGACATTACTTGATTAGCGAATGTTTTACAGTCTCCTCTGATCACAAGAGCCTTAGGTATATATTCTCTCAGAAGGACCTGAACCTGAGACATCAGTGTTGGCTTAAGTTCCTTCAAGGATATGACTTAGAGATAGTCTATAATCTTGGGAAGGGGAACATAGTAGCAGATGCAGTCATTAGGTGATCTGGTATACAGTTCCTAAGTGAGGCGACGTAGAAGCTAGCTGCTTTGTGGATATCCTACATGGATCGAGATGGAGGAGGATATCTTTAGTATCTGATAGTAACTCCCCCACTTTTTCAGCGATTTAGGGAGCTACAGCTTGGGGACATTGACTTCGAGGCACGATTTTCTCAGATATCCTCAAGATAAGAACCTGATGGATTTTCTGAAAGTGGGGAGCACATCATCCTTTGTAGAGGGTTTAATATGGTACCGATGGCGCTATGATAGGATGTGTTGAAGGAGTACCATATGTCCCCTCTAAATGTACATCCAGAAGTGGTGAAGATGTACCAGGACCTCCGATGAAAGTACTAGTGGACATGGATGAAGAAAGAAGTGGGAGAGTTTGTATAACGAGGTTTCACTTGTCAACAAGTGAATACTGCAAAGATCTAGAGGATTTCTTATGCCGACAATAGATAGAAACCTTTAGAGTTCGAGGAGGGGGGACCAAGTTCTCTTGCGAGTCTCTCTTCTGTGGGGAGTACAGATATTTGTCCGAGGGAGCAAGTTATCACCGAGGTTTATTAGACTATTTTCGATACTTTAGAGGATTTTTGAGGTGGCATACCACTTGAAAATACCACAACGGTTGGAGTGGGTGCACGACGTCTTCCACATTTCCCAGTCAAGGATATACGTGCATGACCCATCTGAAGTCACCGACCTTGGAGAGATGGACTTAGATGATGGGTTGATGTTTACGTATGTTCCAGTAGATATTGAGAATCAATAAGAGCGTGTCCTTTGTGGGTGGTCGATACCTCTGGTTTTCATTCACTAGCTGTAAGGGAACCTCCAAGAGAGCATATGAGAGCGGTAGGCTCAGATTTGTGCTCATTACACCCATTTTTTTATTAGTCTATATTACATATTTCAGGGACGTAATGCCCTAATGTGGGGATAATGTAACATCCCAAAATTTTACATGTAATTTTTTTAATTATATGTAATTATTTTGAGTCCACGATAATTGAAGGTGCATGATTCTGAGTCCCGGTGTCCCCAGAATGAATTTCTGAACTTTTTTTAGGTACGTTCATTAAACACACGAGTGGTATTTTGTATCTTTTGAACCATTGCATGAAATTGAAATCTGAGGACACTGTTGAACTCACAATGTTGATATTCTCTTAAGGATACCTTCACCTCGACCGCAGTGGGCCAAGGGTGGATGTTGGTTTTCCAGTTTTTCAGGGGACAGTTAAAAATATATTAAGAATAAAAAATTAACTTTTTTTCATTATCTAAAACCTCCCATTTGAATCATGTTGGTGGGGACCACCCAACCCTAAACCTCTCTTTTAATGTGTGGAAACTCTTAGAGTTCCCCCAATTAATGAGCCAACATTAATTGATAAAGTATAGAACTTAATCTTAATTTAGTTGGCTCCTCACCTCACGTGGTGGGGGTCATAGGAAAAAAGGGGAATTATGAGGGCCTTTGGAAGAGAGTCCTCCAATGAAGAACCTTCTCCAATGAAGAACGAACCTCTGACGAGGATGACACATGAGCTTGTATCAGGTGTGTGTTGTGAATGAAACAAATGTCAGCATCCTCATCTCCTTCCCCACACCACCTCCATTGGAAAAACGAGTTAGGGAATTGTTCAATTTTTTCCTTTTGGTTTTACATTGATTAAATTCCTCTTGAACCACCAGCTATTGATCTAATGTGGAAGGTGTGGTCCAAGAAAATAGTGCCTAATACCTCTGCTCCCTCTATGTTGACGTGTTCTTTGCGGACAGATCGACGAGTTGAGCAGAACCCGACCACATCGCCGGTGACCGACATCAGCGGGGTATTGTCGGCGCATGGCCAACCGTATGGCCGTGATGGTTATGGTAGTGAAAACGTGCCTTCGAAGAATACCACGGAAAATAGGGTTTGATGAAGGAGGATGGAAGCCATCACGCTGTCCGATCACGTCGAACAGAGGCGTCGCGCATCCGCGCTGCTGATAGCATAGGAGGCCTCAACCTGTCGGGTGTAGAGGAGAAGGGGAGCGATCGACATGTGGGTCGGCCACGTGGGGGTAGTGTGGTGGGGGTCCGCACTACCAGTAGAAGAGGAAGGTCGTGACTACTTAGCTGTGGCGGTGCACCAGGAGGGCGGTCGACACCCGGTCGGTCGCATAAGGACATCAGAACCATTGCACTGATGGATGGAGGGACGTGGTCGGAACCGATGGCCAGCTACATCACACCAAGCATGACCGCTCATGATGGTCCTGCGTGCCAGTAGGTGGCACCACCTTGTGCTGCCGGGTTGGCAAAGGCAAACTTTCCATTAGATAGTTTGGAATATTGGGGGGGTGCCTCCACCCGGTGCGGCTAGGGCGGTCTCCACCCCGGTGGACCGCACCCAGCCGGGCAGACTGCACCCAGCCGAGTGGGTCGCGCAGGGCAAGCCGGGCATAGGGGGACGCTCTAAGCAGACAACACCTAGAGGACCAGTCCACCCCCATTGCAGGTTAGGCCAGACCCATGTCAGTTCGGGTCGACTCGAACTGGGTCGGGTCAACCCAAGACGGGTCGGGTTGGATCGGTTCGGCTGAGTCGAACTAGACCCAGGTCTATCTGGACCTAGATATGCCTTTTGGAAATATCTTAATAACAAAACATATGTTTAACGAACTATCTTTGGAAACAAGATCTGTGGATCAAGACAATACTTTTGGTATACATCACATGTGTTTTGGGTAAAGTTGGTGTACAACTTGGTTGGATCGATCCCAAATCCCACTGGGCCCTCGGAGTGGAAACATTGATAACTTGACGACTGTGAGTCCAATTAGTGCCCTAACTATTGCGTCGGGACCCTTTTGATGTGGAAGACCTTTGTGATACTTCTTCATGGGATTTAGTGGAAGTTTATGTATTGACAGATGGCATGAGGAGCGAAATCTCTTGGAATCAAGCATGCTTAGTGCAGGAACCCTATGGGTGACTGTACTTAAGGAGTCTTTAGATCCTATTTGGGTCATCTTCGGATCGTGTGTTCGTTAGTTATTAGTGATCCTATGTGGGTCAGTGCATATTGATCCTATGTTGTTCATCTCCAAATTCTATGTGAATCATTTTCAGATCCGGTGTGGGTCATATCCAATCCTGTGTGGGTCAACAACAATGCTTCTCGATGAAGTAATTTGATCTCGCAATTCAACTAATCATCTATACATCCATACTTAAGTTATACCAGATAGTGAGCTAAGTATTTTACATGTTTGGTACTTCTAGTTTTTTTGTGTTAGTTGTGTGGTACTTATACCTTTGTGGTATCATCTTCATGGTGTTACCTGTTTGGTACTTCTATCTTCGCGGTGTTACCTGTGTTTCACTAATATCTTCCTGGTGTTACCTGTGTGGTACTTCTAGCGTCGGGGTTTTACCTATGTGGTACTTCTACCTTTGTGTTATCATATTTGTGGTGATACCTTATTTGTATTTCTATATTCATGGTGATACCTGTGTGATACTTCAACCATTGTGGTATCTTCTTCATGGAGTTACCTATGTGGTTCTTTTATCTTTGTGGTGTTATCTTTGTGGTGTTACCTGTGTGGTACTTCTACCTTCGTGGTGTTACCTTTGTGGTGTACTTCCCTTATGTATGAGATGAGTATATCTTGATAACGTATGTATATGCATGTAAATATACCTAAGTTGAGTTTATGGCTTCCTTTGTGTTTTTTACTTTGTGTAACTCTAGGAGACCTACATGGGTGTTGGGGTCTCTAATGAGTATTGTTATATCACAACTGCATGGGCTTCACCCACACCATGTTGTGTCTGGTTCATATGATGTAGAACATTGATCGAGGCTGAGGAAATTAGGACTAAACGGTGCTAGGAGGTGGACCATTTGGAGTGACATGACACGGAGGAGACTGACGTACATTAGATGTTGAGGAGGCGATATGTACCTAACTTACAGGTAGGAACCTCATAGGATGACCTAGTAGCTATTTTCCATTTTCTTTTAGTGGTACTGAACTTCTAGTTGTACTTGTACTTTTATAGTTAGATTGTATTCTGGCCCCTTTTTACTTTTAGCACTCTTTCACTACAATAGCTTACTTTGTGGATGAATCTTATTGTGTTCTAGTCTATGTTATTGCTTCTTGTTGTGTTCTTATACTCTTTGTATTTATAGGTTAAAAAGGAAATTCCTTCTAGTTTAAGGGATACACCTTTCCGATGCTAGTCTGTAGCCCCTGGCCTATGGAAGGTGGGCATGGTGTAGTCACAGCATGGACCCCGAGGGACAGGTCGTGACAATTTTAATCTTATATTGTATATTTCTAATGTAATAAGGAAAATAATTGTTTATTATTTTTCATGATTTATATAATAGTTCATACAATATGTATGATATATTATATCTTTTTTCAATGTAATAAAGTTATCATCAACCCTGGAATATAGGAGTTAACTGTTACATTTGGCATCAGTTAATGTTTTCATTGAACCTTGGGAAGTAGATATTAAATTAACATAGATAACATTAGAATTTTTATAATTCCTTATATATTTTCTGTATATTCACCAAAAAATATATATATATTGGATCACAATTCATGATTATTATGATTTAACACAATCTGTTCCATTGTTTATTGAATTTCAGTAGAAAATATAAGGTAATCATTGATGTCCCTAATGAGAAATCCAATATAGTGGGTGTTGGAGATGAATTAATAACAATCAAATTAGTGAAAATAATGAAAGTTATTATTTATATAGTTTCATATATTAATAAAAGATATATAATATGACCTTGATTTAAGTATATATCTTTTTTTTCTATCAAACTATATTGAATTATTGAAAATAATGTGAACCTAAAATAATTTTATAATAATATATGAAAATGTTATTTTGTGAATAATCTATTTATGAAGGCCATGGATGTTAACATATTCAATATACCATGTTTTGGGAATTTATAAAATGTTTCCTTGAATGAATTCATAACTGGAATTGGTGTTTTTTACTATCGTACAGAAAAAGGACATTGTGATCATAAATCCAAAGTTATGAATGAATCATTAAATATATAGTTCTTTTACTATAATGATATGGGTATCAATAAATTCTAATTCCCCAAGCATCAATCCCTAACAAAATAACTATGTTTTGGTATTAATTGATTTTATATTAATATATTGTAAGGGTTATTATAATCATGATAATCATTTAAGAATCATTATTGAGACATTTGATGGGAAAATGAGTTATATAATAATTATATGTGTGTGAATTTTAACATTAAATTTTTTTATCTCATCGTATTTTTATTTCCATTGATAAAATGGTTTTTGATCCCTTTATAAAAAAATGCAGTCAATGAAAATTCTTATTAGACAATTGTAACCTTTATTTATTTTAATTCACGGTAACTATATTTAAAATAAAGAATAAATCTAGTTGATGTGGTAGTATTTATCAATGGAAGTTTAGTATGTGGAATACGATAAAATATCCAAATATTTTTCAAATATTTTTTTGTTTTTAGGAAAATTTAGATATTTGGATTTCATAAAACATTTGTTGAATCATATAAGTCATGTGAATTCTATTCTTTTTTAAAAAAATGGTATTTTTTGAGATATTAATTTAAAATTGTGTATTTGAACATTATATTTATTATAATATATAACATGATGATATATGGTGAAGTTTACTCCATTTTGTTATAGTTTATTTGGGGAAAAATATATTTATGGAATATATAAGTAGGTAAAAAATATATTTTATTTGTAATGGATTTTGGCAGATAAAAATTGGGATGATTTTGGAAAAATAAATTATCAATGATTTCTTATTTTTGGGTCTTAATTAATTCAGTAGTAATTGAGGTGTATTGAATTTATCTTTGATAACTATTGATATAACATATATTTATTTTTATATAGGGTTATTCTTATTTAGTATAATTATATTATTTTCAAACCATTTTGGACATCCACATGTGAAATAACATTCAATCATTTTTTCAATTTTATTGTCAATTAAAAAATGATTTTAGTGCATCAATAATAATAAATTCATCATATCCATGATGATTCTCATAGAATGATTAAATCATATATACATAACATGAAGAATTCAAGTAAATAATTTTATAATGTAATTTATCCCAATGGCAATGTAAATTCAAAATCTTATTCAAACTATTTTTAAAATATTCACGTATTATAATGAATGTATCACTCATCTACAAAGGTACATTTTCAAAAAATCATTTACAGTTAATATTTTTATTATGGTACATGAATACTATATTTACTATTCAGAAGATATTTTTTTTTCACATTTAATTTATATTAAATTTTATAATTATATAATTATAATTTAATTTTTCAAATGAAGAAATAAAATTGTATGGACACAATTTCATTAAGGATGAGAGAATATAATACCCTGAGATTTAAGATTATATTTTTTTGATTGAAAAATATGTTTGAATGAATAAAACACATGAAGAACTGAGCATAAAATAACCATGAAAATTTTTTATTTAAGTTTGTCCATTATAACCTTCTAAAATACAAGAATCAGTTTCATGTACAAATGTGTTTTTACAATCTTTTTTTGTATTTTTTTTAGTCATTACCCTTGAAATTTTATAGTTTGTTTTTTTCTAGGATTATTCATTGTTAATAATAAGTTGATGGAAATCTATGGGCATCATTTTTGGAAATATTCAATCAAATCTCAGAGGACTAGAGGGTGGTTCCTTGTAAAAAAATTAGTTTAAATTGGGTTAGTCGTCTATTCATCCCACAAATCATTAGACATATTCAATTCCCAAGGACATTGCATGGTTTGGAAAACATTTATTCTAAACAATGCAACTCTTATATTATTCTATAAAAGGGACAAATGATTCCAAATGATTTTCCAAAATGTGTATCCATATCATGTGATATAAATTAATTAATCCTATTTTTTATTTTTTAAACCTAGTTCACAATTTTTTTATATAATTTGTTTCCATTGAAATATTATCAGGGATTAAGAGTCTCATTTTTAATATTTTGGTGGTTTATTAACACCTAAATATTTTCTTTATGAATCATTCAATTTCATATCAATTTTTTAAAGGTATGTATTCATTATTATTTTATTTTTTATTCATTACAGTAAATTTATTTACATTGAATGAAACTATATAGCATGGTTTTTTAGGATTGATCTAAAGGATGTGACATGATCTAACTATGTTTTTTATGATTGAACATAGAAAAGCTGAATATGGTCAAGAACAACATTTTTGGTTCATCATTATTTAAAAGTTTATTTGGAATGTGATTGAACTCATATCCAATAGTGACCAAATCAATTTACAAACAATATTCTATTAATTTTGACATAAACCTTGAGTAATTACAATCTAACATATGTAGGGAATTTAATCATTGGAAAAATAAGTACATAATACATCAATATGAGACTAAAATAAAACTTTATTATTTTACTCCTCATAATGAGCTCTTAAATCCATTTTAGATCATGAAATAGTATAGTATAAACTGTGAATACATATATAAATTTAGTGAGAAAACTAATCCCTCCAAATGAATAAACATGATAAGAAGTATAACTTCTGGTTCAAAGGTACAATATTATATCATAATTGAGAAGGTTCAAGTGTAATATCATGGGATTATATCATAAATAAAATGACTTCATATGATCATGAAATCTTAAGAAATATGGAAGAAACAAATACTATGAAATAAAAATTACTGAATGTTATCTTCTTAGATAATATCAGAAGGATAAAAAAGTGCCATAATATATTATGATTACTCCCTAATCCAATACATGACTCATCATGAGAATAAATCTTCACATAATTAATTATATCCCAATATTGGAGCATACATCATATCATGTTCAAAATTATGTGATCCACAAAAAAGAAATCATTCACTCTGAACAAACATAATAATTTCCCATAGATTGATAATGGGTGGTATACTCTTTTAACATCACATAATCATAGAAAATTAAATAATAATGTAATTTCAATAATGATCATAAGTCGTGAAATTAGACATAAAGTTATCTAGTTACAATATATGTATGTTTGTAAGAATAATATTTAAATTATTCATAGTAAATACATTATATCATAGGATGAACATATATATGATAACTCCTTGAAATGATTGTATGGAATTATTATTTTAGAAAATATCATGTTCACTATTAAATTGACTTTCAAAAAAACAAAATAAATGTTGATATTATTTTCATTTAAAATAATATCTAAAACGTATAATGTATTCCTCAATGAAAATATTCATCATGAAGATAATGAATGTTTTTATAATTTACAAGTAAAAAAAATGCCCTTTAACATTTTGGAAAATTCCTAAAAAAGTATCTCATTTGAAAATTAAAATAACATTCCTTTTAATTGTTTTTAAAAATATTTTTTTTGAAATTAATCTAAAACATTAATATAATAATATTAAAATATTTATTATACATTTTTAATGAAAAATTTTAATGTAAGAGAAATAGTGTTCGACAGAAGAAAATAATAATTGATTTTTTCATTAAAAATTGATTTTCTTATTTTGAGTAAAAAAATAATGTAAAGCGATAAGGAAAATTTTGAATTTAAAAAATAACCATAGGAGAATAAAATGAAGTGTAATTTTATATAATTATCAAATTATTTATGTCATTTCAAATTGAAACATAAACAATCCCAAAAAATAGATTTTGAGCTAAACTGTATCCTTTTGGTAACAATTGAATTATAATACCTATGAATGATTAACATAAAATGAAACATTAATTATCATTAACTTAATAAAAATCATGGTATTAAATATAAAATGGGAAATATATACACCTTAAAAATAATGATAGGGTCATAACATAACATATTTTCCAAAGAATATGATTTGGCTTAATAAAACATTACCTCTTTGTTAATCTCTGAATAAAAATATCTTGAAATATAAAACAACATATTTATTTCTAAATATAAGTTATTTTTATTAAATGTATTATAACATAAATTAATTGTGTTTTATACGCCCCAAAATAGAAACAAATGATGAATATGTAATATCTCTCACATAAATTAAATTTGGATGAGAAATCTCTTAACTCGATTCAAAATTAATATTGTATGTCCATTATTACATATACAATTATCATATATCGACTATTAATTTTCTTAATAATATTTTCTATAATTTATATATTATACTAAAATCATTTAATTCAATTTTTTAATGGAATATGTAATTTAATAAGATATTATGTCCTCATCTGGCATTTTGGAACGTTCAATTCATAAATACAAAAATGGAAACTTTTTGTTGACTATAGTAAAAATGGGTCATTGTTCCATCACATAATAAATATTCATCATGAAGTATTCATCATTTTTAAAATAAATTAATTGTTTGTAAATACTGATAAATATGGTTATGCCAAATGATGTAAGTTATAATCTGAGAGATTGTAGACCATATGTATGCATGAGTAACGTTGCCATTATTTAATGTTCCAGATGGAATGTAGGTAGGTATTGGTTTTATATTACAAGACTGAACCCTAAATTAATAATATCATATTTTTTCATTAAATTCACTTATATACAAAATACATATAATTTGTAATAAGAAAAAAATAACATCACCAAGTGAGGTGTTAGTTCTTCGTACACAAGAATGACATATACATTTCTCAATGAATGGTAGGGTAAGAAGGTATATTATATGTTAATTTACTAGAATTTTTAATATTTTTACAATATAATATATCAAAATTATATCCATTATTATAAAAAACCATTATAGTTGATGATAGAAATCGAATTACATCAATTTGTGGGGTTGTATTCTTCCATACACATGATTGATTGTTTCATTTCCCATTTTATAGGAGTGGATATGGATGTGGGTTGTTATATTAACATAATATAACCAAATTTTATTTAATTTTTTTAATTTATTTTATCATAAATATTCATAATGATTACATGGTTTTGGGAAAAATGATTCTCTATTAAAAATTATACAACTTCTTCTGACCACCTCTTTACGATTATACATAAATCCCACTTACATTGAAATTTTTATCAAATACATGAATCTATGATTTTTCTAGGGAACTATTGAAAGTATGAGGGTTGGGATTGGGATAACAATATTTAATTATATGTCTATAATTGAGAGGTGATATTGTTCCTTTTTAAAAGTATGCTGGAATGAGATTTTTAAAGGTATTATAAGATATTCAATAAATGGAAGTAAAACTTATGAAAAGTACCTAAAAATTGATAAATAATTTTCTATTAACACCACCAATAAGAAAAAAATAATCAATTTTTAAATAATTTATTCCATTTACCTTTAATGTTACACACTTCATTCATTTTAGTATTTTCACCATGATAACATACATTTTCATAGTTCCTGCTTCTGATTATGACAACAATTATGTTGATCATATTATATGTCATAAAATTTTCATATTAAATATTTTAAATAAAATTTATAAAATTAAAATCATATATGTTGACGTATTAAATAAAATTAATCCTCGAAAGCAAGTTGAAAATTGGTTTTCAAAAAATGAATAATTCAAGGAGTAAATGATATTATATTAACTATATGAATTTGTAAAATCATTCAATTAATTTAATTTCATATAAATATTTTTATAATTTTTCATTTAATTTAAATCATTCTTTACTAGGGTTTATTTTAATCAATTGAAATCTATAAAAATATGTTGTAAAAAATAGTTTGTAGAATACAATTTTATATTACCATAAAATAAAACTACGAAAAAACATGAAAATTAATAGTTCAAAAGAAATTAATAATATTATTATAAAAAATATTTAATATGTTAATTTAGGGAAAATTATAAAACATAATGTATCCAATAAATTGTATGGCTTTGGAAACTAATCTATAGTATTTTTCAAAAAACATAATTTATCATTGTTCAATGAAAAATCAATCCTTTCAAAATAATTTCAAATTTTCATAGTAAGTTAATTTTTATCTGATTATAAAAAAAATTCAATATAAAATATTAAAATATCCATAAATTATATATACAAATTCATCAAAAAAAATAAATATATAATTTTTTTAATTTAAATGTATTTATTCTACAATAAATTATCGTTATAAAAAAATTAGTGATTATTTCCAAATAATATATGTATAAATTAATATCAACTAGTAATATTATATATATTTTATAATATATTTCATTTAATTCATCACAAAATAATTCTACATCTGGGTTACAATGGTCACTAATAATTATTGTTCATTTAGGATCAAAGTGTTCTGTCACATAAGATATCAAACATAGTGTTATTTTAAAATCTCTAGGTGTTAAAATTTTCTCAAATTAAGAATTATTTTCCTCTAAAATTTCCACTTGTTCATAGTAATTTATTATTTTAACCAGAAAATATATTTTTTGAAAGACCATGTTACAAAAAGGGTTAAAATGAATCCTAATAAAAGTAGGAAAAATGAAATATGATGGTTATCTCATAACATTGTTTCTAGAAAGGAGAAAAATGTAATGAAATGGAAAAATATATTTGGAATGAATATAATTTAGTACATAATGTTACAAATCTATTATCATTATTTTTTGGATAAAAGAATCCATTCATTTATAAAAAAATCAATGACATTTTTATTTCATATCACTTTTCATAACAATAATGGATACTTTTACCATATATATAATGAATATAAGGAAATATACTTACATGAAAATTATAATTTCATCTATTAGTTTTTTTAATCAAAATATCATATTCTACTGAAAATAAGGATTATTCATGATGATTTTTCTAGCATAGGAAACCAAAAAAATTCATTTATTAGAATATAGAGTCTAGAAAATGATAACAATCAATTCCTCCAATCATTAAAATTTTATAAAAACTGAAATAGTTCCTACAATTTAATATTGAATAAAAAATACATAATACTTCATATTATTCTCCAAAACCCAATTTCAATTTAAATAATTCCATAAATAAGTATCCTTAAATCCTAAATAACCTCATCAATAAAAAAAATTCATTCTGCCAAACCAATCTATCATGTTAGAGTTAATTTGTACATATACCTCAACCCAATGAAATAATTACAAAAATATCATTAATAACTTCAAAATAATATAAATTAATAAATATTTGGTCCTATAAATTGCTTCCCAAAATTAGAATCATGGATATAAATCAAATCATTTAGTTTAAACACTTTTCATACTAACTAGTAAGTTGGGTAGGCCACTGGTAGGTGTTGCACCATTATTTCCCATCATGGGTTGGTTTATTCGACAATGCATTTTTAGATGTGACTAGTTATCACCTAGAGTGAAGGATGTCCATTTTTCTAAAACAATGGGAGAATATATTGATAAATATATTAATAATTCATCAAGATTCTATAACCTTAATAATAATATTATGAACATAATTAAAAATAAATTTTTTCAACAAACAATATTTTTAACCACTGCTTTTTGTCCACCTCATTATTTTCCACAAAATAAAAGAATTTTAATTGAATATAATTACCTCCAAATCTTTCAAAAATGAAATATTATGATCTCGTTAATTATGTTTTATGTATAATATTTCATCATAATTTAAATAACAATTATAGTGCATTTGTACCATTCAACATATTCATAGAAATCGTAAAATTAGTTTTATTAGAAAAATCAAGAGATGATTCATAATTCTTAATACCGAAACACCACTAATAATAATTCTTGATTAAAATTATTCTTGATTAACAAAACCTAAACACAAAAATCATTCTATTTTAATTATTTCCATAACATAGCCACTTAGAAATTAATTCCAATATTTTGGAATCGACTTAGATAATAACCATGTTCCACATATCTATGAAATATAACTATTAGAGGTTTCATAGGATGAGAACTATTTCCTTGTGGCATATTAACCATACTAATGATTTTTTATTTTTTGTTACATGGTTTGTTCCCATATTATCAACTATGTAATCCTCTTTAAATTTTATAATTCATTTTACATGATTCATATTTCCACATTATGGAAATTAAAGACGTTGAATCTTATATTCTTTATCATCTTTAAAACTTCAAATTCCATGAGATACCATTCTACTATTCATTTATTTTGATCAAAATCAACTATATTCCATTTTAAATTATAATTTGAGATATCTTATTTAACATGATCACATTATTTCTAAATTAAAATCCCATTATACTAGTAGTATCATTCTGAAAATCTATATATTACACACAAGAAATAGATTATTTAAACTCTCTCACTAATTTACTCTCGTCATTTAAAAGGAATAAAATAAACCATAACTTAATTCAATAAAATTAAAAATATAAATTCATAATCCTAGATGGAATAAACTGGAAATTATATGTATATCATTTGGTTTGGATCTATTAGACTTAATATAGATTATCCAAGGTATTGTTTAATATTATATTTTTTAAGATAATATTTATTGAAAGACTATCATAATGGTTAGTGTGGAGTTTTAAAATTTCCTAATCATATCCAACATTAGTTTCCACATATGTGTGATGATAAGATCAATTATTTGAACCATGTGAAAATCGTGTCAAGATCAATGCCCAAATTTTGAAATTATTAACCCTTGTTAAAATAATTAAATATCTATATCAACTTATAGTGTGTATAAAGTGGATTATTTTCATATAAACTACTCAATATAAACATCAATGACATTTCATGATATTATCATAAACATAGAAATGTCCATATAGTTTTCTTTAGGTTTATCAATAATGATTTCTAGTTTCAAACCCAAAAAATGACTTCTACATTCTATGATACATTATATATTTTTTTAATCCTCATACACATATTATTCAATGATATTTAAATAAACAATTAATAATTATAACTCAAATATTGTGAGCTATAATATAATTTATACTATAGGATCATACTAAATCAAAGTGGGACAAAAACATCAATATTTTACTCTCTATAATGAGATAATAAATTCTTTCTAGATAATATATGTTATTGGGATAGTTTAGGGAATAAATTGTCAAAACAATGTTCTAAAAAATCCTAGTAGAGGAATAAACATGATAAAAAAGCATAACTTTTGAGTCAATGTTGTAACATCGTATCATAAAAGATAAAGATAAAATGTAATCACATGGGAAAATATCCCAAAGTACACATAATCATAAGATAATGGAATCATATGAAATTTTAATTAAAAATATCACATGATATAAAAATTATTCAAAGATAAATTCCTTTATAATATCAAATGGTTGAATAAGTCCCATAATAAATTAGTTTCATTACAAAATCCCAAACATGATGCATGATGATACTAAAGCTTAATCCAATAGATTGGACTGCTATCTTGGATCTACATTCATAACACATTATTGATTATTTTTTCCCAAAAAAACATATGGAATAAACATAATATTTAACAATGGAATGAAAATGGGTGGAATAATCTTTTCTCATATTATAATATAATGAAATTATATAATGAATGCATTTGATATATGGACATAATTAATGATTTATCCTATAAAAACAATGAGATAATAAGTATATATTATAGAAATGTATAATTTTATGTTATATTAAAGTATTCTATAATTCATAAAACTGCCATTAATTGATTCCAAGGAATTTTTCTTTAGGAAAAAACCACATTAACTCTGAAAGCACTTTTGAAAAACAAAAAAAAAATTAGAAAATATTATGGAAATATAATTATTAGAAAATATACATATAATATTATAAATTAATTTTCATATTATTTAATTATCATGATTTTGGTGAATTTTTTTCCTGCCTTATAAGTAAATAGAATACATTCCTCTCATATTTTTACAAAATGTAAAAAACTACCACATTCAAAAAACTAAAAGAATATTCCCATAATAAATTTTCCAAAAATTAAATGATGTAAAAAAAACAATTTATAAATATAATAATAATATTAAAAATATTATTTATAATATTTTAATGAAGTCATACTCATCGAATAGAAAATATTTTTGACAAAAGAGATAAATAAATTACTATTAACTTTAAAAAAAAATTCAAAATTTTGAGTAATTAAGAGAGTATGCCATGAATGTAAAACATGTATTTTCATATAAAACTAGAGAGAAATAAAATTAAATGGTTATTATAAAATAATGATTAATTACTTTCCATGAATATTAATTCAATCATAAATAATCCCAATTAAAATTTGATTGAGAATTTAAACCATCACGTCTTTGGAAACGTATGAATTTTAAGAACCATTAATGATTACCAAGGAATAAAACATTAAATATCATATAAATAAGCATTATAATTATATAAAATGTGAATTGTTTGGCATATACACCCCATAGATGGACATAGGTTAACAATATAACGTATATCCCAAAGAAGATGATTTGAGATGATCAACACCTACTACTCTGGTAATCATTAAATAAAAAACTCATAAAATAGGTAACATCATATGGATTTTTAAATCACATGATTTTTCATTGAAATAATTGAAGTAAAATATTCATGGTATGTATATAAACCCTAGAATAGATAAATAATATAATATTTCATATGACTCAAACAAATTAAATGTGATTTGATAAATCCCCATCATCTAGTATAGACATATATTTTATATACAGTATATCATATATATTTAACATATATATATAATTTTGTATCTAACAAATATTATATAGTTTTAATCACTTTTAATTAAAAAATTTAATTCAAAATATTTAATGTAATATTTAATGTAATATTTAATCACTTATACAGTAATTTCCACGTCGGGTATTTTCCGGAGGTTTAGTTCATAAATGAAAAACGACATCAGTGTATCGACCATGGTCAAAGGGGTTACTGTTACATCATCTCCCTAGTAATCAACATGAAATATTTATAATTTATTATAGTTATATTACACTTTAAAATATTACAAAAATATATTGTTATGAAAAATTATCTATGTTACCATCATAAAAATGGTAGTTTATAAATACCCATGAGTAACATTTCCATTTGAAAATGATGAGGATAAAAATAAGTTAAGTGTTTTATTTTCATAAAAATGATAATTATATCATAAATTTCATGTTATTTATTTAAGTAAAAACTCAAATACTATCCAAGTTATGTGAAATAAAAAATTTATCACATCACTTTCTATGGTGGTAGTCTTTCGTACACTTGAACACCATTATATTTTTTCAATTGATGGTAAGGTAAACATGTATAAGATATGTTAATTTTATAAAATGATTAAAATTTTATAATTATTATATATTAATATTAAATACATCATAGTTAATACTATTTTTAGGTGATGACGAAAAACAAATCAAATCCATTGGCAACGTGTAAGTATGTTGTACAAAAAAACGTGGGTTTTGTTCTCCATTTAATGGTTGAGGATATGGCTGTTTATTATGATATAAATATAATAAAATAAAATTATTTGGTTGATATTGATTTAATATATCAGAATTATTTATTATGATTTGAAATATGTGGGAGAAGAAATAAAAAAATGGTTAAGAAGAATACCACTTATTTGTGCCACCTCTTTTGCATTATACATTAATCCCCCACTATATAAGATTTTTGGGGGAAAATAAACTAGTAAATGTGGATATAAGAATGTATAGGATTTGGGTAGGTAATTTTCAATCATAAAGTAATTTTAATTGGTTAAATGATTGTAATGGAGGTAACCTTTTATATATTACATGGTGTGGTTTTTTAATACAAGAAACTATTCAATAATGGCATGCCACTCTATTTCCAATTTCCTCTAAAATTAATTAATAATTTATTTTTTGGGGACATGGTGTATAAAAACCTAAAGCATTCAAAAATAATTTCAGTAATCAGTTAATTTTTTTTACCAATAAGGATTTTCAATTTTGTCATTTTAGTTTTCAAGCATAAATAATGTCTGATTGCTATTTATAATATCCATTATGAAAAAAATGATGTTGAACGTGTTACCTAGTATTAATTATTATTATTTAATGTGATGAATAAATGTTATGAAGTTAAAATTACATTTTTTAGAAATTATAGTTAAATAACATGAAAAATGTGTCAAAAATTACTCTTTAGAAAGAATGTATTTTTTATGTAATAAATGATCATATATTAACTCAATGACTAGAAATAATCAATATATGAATTTAAATTCTGATACATTAATGATTAATCAATAAATTTCAATTAATTGTTTCGATAATATAATTAATATAATGGAATTCAAAAATAATGGCATTGTATTCGATAGTGTATGTGACATGTAACACTGAGCATAAAAACCCCATGAAGTGTTTATTAAAATATAATCTCTTTAATGGCTTCTGGAACATGTAGAAATGAGTCTAGGTGATCCATAATATAGTATACCATTTTTACCTAGTTGTTAAATTAGAATTTTTGAATTGTAAAACCTAAATTCTGAAAATGATAGTGATCTATTGATCAAAAATTAAATAAGAATCAATTAAAAAATGAATGATTTCCTAAAACATGAACATTTTCTAATTGTTCATGTAGTCTATATTTGAGAACTAAATTTAAAATTAATTTTATAATATTTTATAAAATTGGTTTCATAAAATGAAAATAATTTTTATACCAGAATATCATAGGGTGAATATTTGGGATTTTTCAGAAATGATTCGTTTTTTCTTGAACAGTGAAAAATACAAATTTTTATTTAAAAGTTCCTTTTCATTTACACATTTCAGATCTTGAAATTTCATATGATGTATGTGACCACTCCGTCTCATTAAATTGTCAAAATACAGTTTTTGACGTGTTTTAGGGATTGACGGTGGCTCATTTCAAGGGTTTTCCAAATATATTGTTTTTCCAATGGTCATTTATGATTGTTAGGTCGTATCTGTAGGTGTTGTCGGTAAGTTGAGTTGGTGGGTCACATCAGTATATATTGTTAGTATATGGTATTGGTTGTTCACACTAGTGGATCTGCATCAGTGAATCACCATTAGCGACTCATCGTCGGTGGATTAACATCGATACGTCGAGTGTCGGTAGGTCAATCATTGGTATGTAGGGAATCGTTATATCAGGCATCAGTAGGCCCGACATCAGTGACATGAATTAGTGATTTAGGAATCTGTCATAGATATTGGTGACTCGCTACCAGTGGGTGACGTCAGTGACTCGTTTTTGGTGACTCGTATCGGCAAGTTACTCATTAGTGATTCATTTCCCACATTATCCGGTTTTTCCATTTTATACCCTCTTGTATTTTATTTGACTTAAATAGAGTCTAAACCCATTTTGGACTGTTTCTAAAGGATTTATAAAGGATATTAATTATATATTTAATATCCCAAAGATCATGGGACTTTGAAATTTTCAACCTATGTAATATTGATCGTGATCCAACTATTAAGTACTTTTATACTATTTCGTTCGGTTAATATAGGATTTGGCTCTTAAAAACTAGGATCTTCTCTTCCCAGTGTGCTTCCATTTTTTACTTGATGTGCCTAGAGACATTCTTCCTCAGGAAGTCATGTGTTTTTTTGTGGCCTTTAGATTCAGTTTCCCATGGTGTCTCATTCTGTTTATGTTACCCTCTCTTTTGGATATTGGTGGAGTTAATGATCATCTGTGTCTCGATGTTTGGATCCCAGACTCCTTATTTATTAATGTATCATGGGGGTTTGTAAGCTAATGTATCCTTTTTTTCATTAAAATCCTAGTGTTATGATGATAATATAACCTATTATAAGGATAATCAATCTTTTCACGAAAACAGGTTTTGTTACATTATTAATAAATGATGGGTGAGGAAGAAGGTGATGAGGATCATTTTTTTATCTGTTATCTTTGACACATGATGTGTTTTTTTATTATTGTATTCCATCTGAAAATGTTGGTTTTTGGTTGTATTTTTTTGTGCACATGTTATTTTTATACTTTTTTTAATCCCCTATTGAACTTATAAATTTGTGAAATTGATAGAAATTATAAATAGAGTTAAATAAATGGATTCCCTATGATTGAACATGTTCTGTGATAAACTCTATTTTATCAAAGTGGATTTTATGAATGATTTCTGCTAAAGATGAATATACGTTGCTTTATTCGTGTGTCATTGAGCTTTGTATGGTTCTATTTGGAAATCTATCTTGTGCTAGTTGAATGGTGCTATGGGTGGGTGGGTGGATGTATGTTTGGGGTGATAGGGGAGGTGTAATGGAATCTCAGGTTGAGAGCTTGATTGATTGTGGGATGGATGAGTAGTGGATGAGCATCCGGACAACAGATTCATGTTGTTCTATGATTATGTTACTAGGTGTGGTGTTGTTATACAATGGGGATGTTGAGTATGGTTGTAATGAGTTGTGCTACAGATATTAGCGATAAATTTGGGGTTTGGATGTTGAGATAAAGGTAGATGAGAATTACATTGAAGACTAATAATGACAGTGGTTAGAATAGAGGCTAAGTGGAGAGTAAGTGTGGAGTTGGGTGTTTTGTCTTAATTTTCTTGCTCTGTTTGGATTGGTTGTGAGGCTGGTTATGTGTTGTGTTTGATAGTTTCTTTCACCGGGATGGAATAAATAGTAAATATTTAATAATGTCAATGTAATGGTGTGTTAAGAGTCTTTCATTTATTAACATCAGACGTGAATGCCATTCATTCTAAATTGTTCATTTAGAGGTATCTAGATTAGGGTTTGTGCTAGGGGGTGGTTGTTTACTTAAGAAACAATAGGAGGGGATGAGTTTTTGGTACTTATATATATACATTTACATTCATGTAATTATATATGAACCCACCCTAGTTTAGCACTGTGTGCAGAACACCCCCATTTTTGTGGGGGCAGGTGACTTTACGAAATATCCCGGTGGGAAGATTGATTGCTCGCCACCCACTCTTACATGCTCCCTTTTACAGGTGTTTATAACCCAAGAATCCTCGAGAAAGTTTTGGTTTATGGGGCCCTAATGTGTGTTGGTGATTTGTGTTCTCTCATGTGTCTTTGGGATGACATATGTTTTGAATCCCATGTGTCTTTGGGATGAGATGTGGTGTGGTCCCTATGTGTCTTTAGGATGTGTTTCGGTTTGTGGCCAAGGTGATTGTAGGTTGGATGATATGATTTTTCAAGGCCCATGTGTTTGTAGGAGGTATTTGATGTTGTATCTGTTCCATGTGTGGGTGGGTGGGTTTTGACATGGTTGTTTCGGAAAAGGCTGGGGCACCATGATGCATGTTATTATTGCATGAGAGCAGCTAATAAGTGGGAAAGTTGTACGGGTTACCATATCATTGAAATTCATATTATATTATTTTCCTTAACTTGTATTATTTGGTGAGAGTACCATGTTTATATTTGGGATGGATAGTATGCCTTTTTAGATGATATGGTGGTTTTGTATTTTCTTATAGGGGCATAAGTATTTTCCCCAACACAGGAAAGTGAGACATTTGTTTTCCCTTCTGCGTATACTTGTATACTCACCCTATGTATATAAAATTGTTTTTAGGAATATAGGACTACGGGGAACATACTAGACTTTAGTAGCTCGAACATTGGGATAGTTGTTGTGATGTTTCAATGTTTTGTTCTTTTTTTATTTACTTTATATATTTTTTATATCATTCTAACAGTTTTACTTTAAACCTCCATGTGTGATGGTTTTGGGTTCTTTTATATATATGTATTTGGGTTCTCTGGGGATGATTCAACTTTTCTATCGATCTTGGATACTATGAAAAGGGTATTTATTCAAATTTTTAGTGATTTATATACTCTTGGTTTGGTTCACTACCCCGGGGCCTATTTGATGTGGGGCTAAGGGGTTCATTATCTAGCATTCCCTATTTCCAGCTCAATAGGGGCATCATGGGTGTGATGGGGGTCATTCCAGAATGGTATCAGAGGATAATGGATGATAGATATGATGGATTTTGGTGTTATAAATAGTGAGTATTTCATAGTATGGTAATAAAACAGTGATAGGTGACCTCAGTTTTTGAAATAGGCCAGTTAAGAATAGCTAGGACATGAGATTTTAGGGTCACTGTAATCTGATTCAATGACTCTGAGTGTACTGAATGACATGGTGAGGTTACACTACTTCTTGGGTAGAGGCCCTTGGAAAGGTACATCCATCATGATGACTTCTATTATTGTTCTAATTTTCTAATTTTAATGAATTTAAATAAATAATTAGTTAAAATTTATCATAAAAAACATTCTATACATCTTGGGATTAAGAGTTTCTTGTTTACATTTCGGTTATGGAACTCCGTAATTGTCCATGAGTGGATAATTTAGTTCAGGCTCAACATGATGATCCATAAGTATTGTGGAGGGTTGATCCATTGGATTATGATGACCAGTGGAAGATAATGTTAGGTGATTTCTAGTGGAAGACCATGGGAGAGTTTGAGGGAAGTGTCTCATACATGGAGAAAAAGAGCTAGCTCAAGGAGCTTGAGATCACCATCAACATGATCATGGCACTGATAGAGTAGTACGATGTGTTTGCGATTAGTCATATGAGGGGATTTGTAGGTCAGTTGTGGATGTTTTACCTAGGGGTGAAAAATGAGGATGGTGTTCGGTGGTTCAATTTCAAGAAGGAGTTCAAGGAAGAATTCCTTTCTTTGACCATGATGGATGAAAAGCCAAAGGAGATATTCTCCATCAAATAGGGGAGTATGTCAGTATGGGAGTTGGTGATCATGTTCAAAGATTTTCTTCTCTTCAGTTCAAATATCTATTTGGATGAGGAGTATTAGGAGAGATTCTTAGATGAGGCATTATGTCTTTCTCCCTAATATCCAGTTACTCCCTTCACCTTGCCAACATACCTAGAGTTCTAGAAGAATGAATTTGTAGTTTATTGAATGCACCCTCTATGAGTTAAACTATTAGTGGGGTGACACTATGGTTCTTTTAAGGGAGAGGGTATCGACAGATGTTATTATGAACCAGTTCCATTGAGGTTTCGGTAGTCAAAGAGTCGACCTTAGTGGAATCTATTATGACATTCTCGTCCGTAAGCATATCCGATGTGCTTAGGTCCAAAGTGATTTATCTTTGGAGTTCATGGAAACCATTAGAGACAGTTCCCAATGTCCACTCATGCTCAGAATGGGGGAGGTGGGTAGTTTTAGCACCCACCTTAGCAGTAGTTTCCGACCAGACCAATTTAGAAGAAGGGACATGATGATAATTCTTTATCGAGGGGAGATAGATGAGGTGGAGGCAAACTCAGGGGGTTCCTGAAGGACCTTGACACAGACATTGTTGATGAGGCAGTCATTAGAAGAGCGGATGGTGATCGTGATGTGGTAAGACTCACACTATAGAGGTAGCAGTTCCAGTGGATTATGAGATTATTCGAGGTACAATCATCTTGTCTTACACTTTGGTTAAAACCATTTTTTTTAGAAGATTCACAACACTTTGTTGACCCTTATGTAGAAACATTACGGGGACATGAAATTGAGAGACTATCCATTACCCTAGTGTTAAGTACACCGGTCAGAGGTCATACTATCATATCTGAAGTCTTCCAATGATATAGACAGATGTTGGGGCTGCATTAGTCCAGTGGAATCTATTTCTATTATAGATTCATTCATATGATGTCATCCTTGGTATCAGGTAGTTATTTTCCACAAATTCTTTCATCGACTACTTCTGGATGAGATTCATGTTTTCAAACGTGGATGACCAACATGTAGTATTATATGATAAGTGGATTTCTCAGATTCGATGCCTACATGTGAAAAATTTTATTTCTTTGTTGGTAAAGATGTTAGTGGAATCAATTGATACTAAAATGTTGGTTGTTATGGGATATTTGAGGGAGTTCGTGGATTTTTTCCTTAAGGGGAATTATATTTTACCCCTCGACATGATGTTGAGTACAAGATAGACTTTCAACCCGATGGTTGTCCGATTTCAATGGCTACTTATCAGATGACACCTTCGGAGTTGTGGGAGATATGGATTCCTATTGACATCCCTATGAAAAAGGGATTTATCCAACCCAGTGTGTCACCGTGGGGTGCTCTAGTCTTGTTTGAAAGGATTCCATATTGGTCTGACGATATTCCTAGGATACCTGAGGTTGAATCCTGTGATCGTCAAGAACCATTTCCCTATCATGAGGATAGATTATCTTTTTGACTAGTTGAGGGGAGCATGTTTGTTTTCTAAGATCAATATACGGTCTTAGTGTCACTATTTGAGGGTGAAGGAGGGTGACATCCCAAAAAAAACATTCATGTGAAGGTATGGGGAATTTGAGTTCACTATTTTTCCATTCAGTGTTATGAATGCACAATATATGTTCGTAGTTCCAATGATCTCTATCTGTCATGAGTTCCTTGATTGATTTATCATGGTGTTGATTGATGACATCCTAATCTACATGATGCTAGATGAGGAGAATACAAAGCATTATAAAACTGTCCTGTAAGATCTTCAACACCACTAAATCTATTAGAAGTTTTCCAAGTGTATTTTTTGGAAATGATATTTTTAGTTCATTGGACATGTGTTGTCTTAGTAGAGAATAAAATTGAACCTATTAAATATTGAGGTATCTTTTTCATGGGAATCACCCAAAATGTTTTGGAAGTTTGCATATTTCATGTTCTGGTGGGTATTACAATATATTTTGACCACAGTTCTTTTGAGGTGTAACTCTGATGATGGATTTTACCAGAAAATTCTAGGACATTATGTATAGTGGGTAGTGTTTGGAAGCTTTGAGCTACATGAAGGGGAAGTTAGTATTTGCTTCAGTGGTCTAGTTTCTAGTGGAAGGTGTGATGTTTGACGTGTTTGGTGATGCTTCCAGTCTAGTCTTGGGGTTCATGATGATGTAATAATTCTGATTTATCTCTTAAGGTTCTGGAGAGTTACTTCCCCATGAACGTAACTATGCCACCAATGATTTTGAGGTACCAGTGGACATTTTTGCACTAAAATCCTAGCAAGAATTACCTCATTAAGGATCACTTTTTGGTCTTTATAAACCACAATATCATGATGTATATATTTTCCCAGCGAGACATGAACATGAAATAAAAAAGGTATATGGATTTACTCAATGATTATGACATCAAGATATCTTACACCATATGAGAGTGGAACATCAAGAATATTTCCTTTAGCAGGAAGTCATAGAGGTTAGTAGTTTGGGAATCTCTGGATGCTATGATGGTGATGGAGGAGTTTTCTGCCCAACAGATGGATGTAATAATTGATGGTGGAATATGTTTTTTGTTCCGGTTGATAGTGAAATCACCTATGATGAAGTAGGTGGAGGATTATTGGTGGGGAGACTTGGATGCAGAGGTGATGCGGGATCGTGTTGGATAGGTTAATTCTCTGGAGGGATGGTTGGAGTCTGGATATAGTCAGATGTTTCTCTCTGAGAAGTTGTTTGTTCTAGTTGCGATGCTTGAGGGAGTTCTCCCTAAGTTTCATAGATCATGCTTCATGGTACACCATGGAACTTGCATGATGTACCGTTTCATGAAGGAATCATTTAGGTGGTCTAGAATGAAGTGGGATGTGTCGGAGTTCGAAGTAATGTTCCTAGTGTTTCAGTAGGTGAAGGTTGAGCATCATGTTTCTTGATGTTTTTTTCATCCGCTTGAAGTATCCTTGTGTAAGTGGGATGAAGTCTTGATGGATGTTTTTATAAGATTACCTAGGGATTATGGTGGATGTGATGTAATCTACGTAGTGGAGGGTCAGTTGATGAAATCAGCTCACTTCTTAGAGAATAATGATTAAGGAATAGTGGATACCTTCTCCGTGAGGTATGTGGATGACGTGGTGCAGCTACTTCGGGTTATGGGATCCAACATCTCATATTAGGATAGGAATGTTAACTCGTTATATAAGATGGTATTACAACATGATTTTGGAACTCACTTATCCCATAACACTACTTTCTACCCTCAAATAGATGGGCAGACTAAATAGACTTTCAAGCCAGAGGAGGATATACTGTGAGCAAGAATCATGGACATTGGTGGGTCTTTTGTGTGACATTATCCCTCTGTAGATTTTTGTTACAAAAATATCTATCACACAAACATTGAAATTGATATATTTTATTCTTTATATGGATGGTTGTGTCGGTCACCTTTGTGATATATATAGGTTGGGGAACCTGTAGTTGTTGGACTAGATGTGGTATAGAGCGTGGCAGAGAGGGTTCACCTCATTTTAAATAGGATTAATATAGCACAAGTTAAGAAAAATTCCTAGGAAAATCATCATAGAGGGACATTTGAGTTTGAGGTTGGGGACTACGTGTTCATGAAGGTTTTCTCTCGATGTGGGCAGTGGAGGTTTGGCTGAAAGAGTGACCATTATCCCTAGTTCATCAGACCCTTTGAGGTGTTGGGGTGAGTTGATGAAGTGGAAAACCAGTTGGAATTACCACCATATTTTGTGAGTATCCATGAAGTTTTTCATGTGTCTTGGATTTTTCAGCATCATTAAGATGACTCCCATGTCATTGAATGGGGAGATTTTGATAATAGGGTTGATGCAATTTCTGTGGAGTAGCTATTGGAGGACTTAGATATTCAGTAGAAGGTGTTTCATGGATAGACCATTCCCGTTTTTCATGTGTTTTTGAGGCATGGTCATCATGAGGATAGTACTTGGGAGTGGGAAATTAATATATCTGCATAGTTCCTGAAGTAGTTTTGATTTTTTCTTGTGTTCTTTGCTTTGTGATGTAATTCATGAACCTTGTTTTCCATGAGATGAGTTTTTTCCCTATTATATAATTTCTTAAAATGTTCTTACCATGAAGAGGAGAAGGCCCAATTCCTAATCATGATGCAATTATTGAGATGCAATTAATCTCGTTCGGGTGAGTTAGTGCCTCCCAATGCGGAAAGTATAATTAAATGGAGGAAAGATTTCCATGATTCATTTTTCTAGATATTGTGGTTTTGGTTATTGTGTGATGTGGCTTCTGGTCAGTTTTGGGTAGTGAATGTTGGAGGAAGTGTTCTTGGATTTCAATTCTTCACATCAACGTTCGAATGAAAAAGAAAAGTTATCCTTTAGAGGTATCTTATCGGGTGGTTATTTGGACCCATCATTCTTCAGGGATTGGTTTTGAATTATTGATGAGGGAATATTTTGGGAGGAACCTAATGTAGTGGCCTAAAACTCCTAGGTCCATTATGTTTTCAAAATCTAATGTTTCAGGGATTCTAGGGAGTCATGGTGACTCATTCCAAGAGATTGAAAAAAATCATGTTTTTCCAACAGTGAGTCAAGTTGATTATGGTGCGTCAATAGGTACCACAGGTAGGTTGCATCAGAGGGTCGCATCAGTATGTTTTGTCATTATCTGGTATTGGTTTCTCATGTCGGTATCTCAGCAATGGTGGATAAATGTTTGTAGTTCGAGCATTGGTAGGTTGGGTGTCGGTGACTCGCGGTGGTGAGTCAGGCATTTGTGGGTATCATTAGTGAGACAATTTTTGTGGGCAGTGTTGGTGACATCTAGTCGGTGAGTCGTTATCGGCAAATCTCCCATCTATGATTCATTTCCATATTTTTCTAGATTTTCTTGTTTCACCCCTCTTATGGATTATTTGACATAAATCGAGATTAAAACCACGTTTGAGAATTTATAATGATATTTCAGAGGATATTAATTATATCATTAATATACTAATGATCTTGGGAGATTGAAATAGTAAAACCATGTTATCATTATTGTGATCTAAATTTTAGGTACATTGAAAGGATTTCAATCCATTTATATAGGTTCTAGCTCATCTATTCCAAGATCCAATCTTCCCCATGTGTTTCCATTTTTCTAATGGTGCTCCAATGGAATTCCTTCTCCACAGAGATGTGTGTTGTCTTGTGGAAATTAGATTAAATTTACCAAGGAATATCCTATAACTTGCATGTCCATCTTTTTTGTCACTTGGAAGGGTTTTTTATCATCTATTTATCTAGTTAGGGATCTTGTAGTCTTTCTTTATTTGTGTATCATGCATGGTGGTTAAGCTAATGTCTTCTTGTTTTACCGTCGAATCCCAATGTTAGAAAGACAATATAACCTATTATAATGATAATCAGACATGTTATAATAATTGTTTTGATAATTTCTTAATCATTTATGGGAATTGAAGTAGAAGAGGATGATCGTTTTTATCTACTATATTTGAACCATGTTGGATTTTTTCTAGATTTATGTGATCTGGAAATCATTTTCATCAGTGGTATTTTCTTTTGCATGGGTGATGCTTTATAATTTCTGTTGATCCCTTGTTGAACTACTAAATTTTTGAAATTTATTAACTACATAAAACAACTAAATAAATAGACCCCCTAGGATCTAACTTGTTTTTTGATAATCCATGTTTTAACAAAGTGGAATTAGAGAAAGTGTGATGAAAAATAAAAATATACCTTGCTAGTTTTGTGTGGTTGTGTGCTGTGAATGGTTTTATTTGGCCTTCTTCCATGTGTTGGTTGTGGGGTTCTATTTCTAAGAGTGTAGATGTATGTGTGGGGTGATACATGTGGTTTAATGGAATCCCAGGTTGATAGATTGATTTATTTTGAAATATATGCGAAGTGCTTTAGAAGCGAGGATGCAATTTTAGGTTGTGCTATGTTTATGTTTTTGGGGTTAATGTTGTTGTGTAGTCAATATGTTGAGTATCGATGTGAAAAAGAGTGTTTCAGTGTTTTTATGGAAGTTAGGGTTTTTATTTTTGAGAGAATATACAGGAAGGAATTACATTGAGGATGTATAATTTCAATTGTTGTATTGGTTGCTAAGTGGGGAGGAAGTGTGAATTGTGGTATTTTTTCATTTTTTTCATTCTTTGTTTGGATTGACTGTGAAGATGTTTGTGTGTTGCGGTTGTTTTTCACTATATATTGATGGAATAATTGGTAAATACATAATAAATTCAATATATTTGGGTGTCAAGGGGAACCCTTTTATCAATATTAGAAGTGACAGTTTTCCATTCTGATATGTTCATTTAGAGGTAGCAGCAATAATGACAGGGTTATAGAGTGTTTTTTCACATCAAAACCCATAGGATTAGATGAGTGTTTAGTATATATATATATATACATTCATTTGATTCTATACACACACCTCAATAGTTTTGAACTACATACAGAACACTCCAATTGTAGTGGGGTAGGGTTCCATTCTCAAACATCCCAATGTGGTGATGAATGGTTGGCCACCAACTATTTCATGTTCCCTATTCAAAGAGGTGGTTGCACAAGACTCTTTGGTAAGGTTTGGTCTTTGATTCCCACGTGTGTGTCGGTGAGTTGTGTTTTCCTAGGTGTCTTTATGATGATATCAGTTCTTATTCCCACGTTTCATCAGGATGAGATGTTTTTTGGTTCCCAGGTGTCTTTGGGATGTGGTGTGATATTTTTACCTTGTGTCTATAGGTGGGAAGACTTGTTTTTTCATGCCCCAAATGTGTGCTGGAGGGATTTGATGTTGTATTTTTACTAGGTCTGTGTGGTTGGGTTGTGACTTAGTTCTTTCGGAAGAGGTGGGAGTGTGATGATGTTTTTCATTAGGGTGTGAGAGTGGTAATCAAAGGGGATGTGGTGCGTGGTACCCTATCATAGTTCTTCTCATTATATAAAATTACTGGAATTTAATTATTTGTTGACTGTTCCATGGTGATATTGGAGGCTGATAGTATACCATGTTAGGTGATATTTTTTTTTTTCTCAAGGGGGGGGGGATTAGATTGCTTTCATTCATGTTCACGAGGGACATTGGTTTTCCCTATTGAGTATACTCGTATGCTCACCCTACGTATATAAAAATATTTTCTTATTTATTGAGGGAATATGGGAACCATGATGGGAATTACTAGCTTAGACATTATGACATTTTTTGTGTCACTACTTATTTTTCATCATTGGGTATTTACTAGGGATTTTTTTATTTTATTTCCAATAGGTTTACTTTAAACATCCATGTGTGATCGTATTGGAAAATTTTTGATATATTTCTTGTAGTTTTTTTGAGGTTGATACATCATATATATAAATCATGGTTACTATAAAAGGGTAATTCCAACAATTTTGTGATATTTGTATACCCTTTTGGCTGGATCCACCTGGGGGCCTACTGGAGGTGGGACTCAGGGGTCATTATCTCTCTTTCTCCATTGCCAACTCAGGAGGGGAATCATTGTAGGGATGGGATTGTGATAGTACATGTTAATTTCTTTAAAGTAAATCAGTTTTATAATATTATTATTTAAATTATATAGTACATTGGAATCAATTTCATATTTAATTTTTATATTCAATCATTCAATATGTATGAGATGTTTCACTTTGAAACCCCATGTTTTCATCGTTTCTGCGGGTATAATTTTAAATTATACTATTTAACTTATGTGAATTTAATTTGGAAATTTTATTTAATATTTTATTTAGTAATATTTTATATTATGAATTAATATCCTCAAAATATTTTATAATTAATAATATTTAAAGAGGTAATAAATAATTATCTCGTTTTTGATAAAATTTAATTTATTTGTGGTTGGACTAAGAATAAATTTTTTAAAAATGAACAAATTTTTTTTATAAAACCCATTATATAGACATATAACAACATTATTATATATAATGATCTATAATTATATGATTTTGAGACTTTTAGAATTATATTAATTTTGTCTTAATTGATTCTTTTCAGAAACTCCATGTATGTCCTCTCACCAACTAACAAATTTTCACACCCTCTCTTCACCACTTCACCATTAAAAATAATTTTATTCCTAAAATTTCTACCAAAATTTATTAATAATCACCGAAAAAATCATACATCCTTTTTTTATTATAAATAAATTCGAGGAAGGATTTTAGAGTAATCATAATGATGTTTGAAGGAGTAGATGTAACATTAATAAACACAAATTTTTTTCATTTTATTCCACCTCCTTAAACTCGTTTTAAAACAATTTTATAAGTTATATTTAGTATCTTAGAAATATCTTGATCATTATTTGTCACAATCATGACCTATATTTGTCTCTTATCCCAAAAATGGGTTACGAAATTGTAGATCCGTTTTATATTGGACTACCACCTTGAAAAAAAATGTAAATTGTTTTCCATCACCACCTTTCAATGACATATATAATGAATAACATAACAAATTTATATGATATTAATTAAATTTTAGATATATAGTATTATGATATCATATTTTCCTTTTTCTATTACATTCTACTTAAAATATGAAATAGTCTGCGGACTACCACCTCACGAGTTGATGTAATTCATTTTTGACATATGATTTAAAAGAAATTAAATAAATATAATTTAAATAAATAAATTATTTATATATAAAAATATATTGATTTTGTAAAATTAATATATCATTTAATTCCTTACCCTTTCCCCTGTGAATGTAGTGATAACATCACCTTTGCATACGTATCATATGTACTCTCCAAAAAGATATTTGATCCATTAAACATGTTCAAATATAAACTAGGATTATAAAAATGTATCTAAATTGAAAAAAAATTGGATCAATATTTTCATTTTAGGGATATGGATCTCTATCAAATAATAATGATAAAACAAGGGAATTGATACCCAAAATAATGTGAATAATGAATGATTGATAATGAACATGTTATAATATGTTATAAGAGGATCATATATGATATTAAAAACATTAATAAGGTTATGGTATAATTTTATAACCTTATTTAATGAATTATACATTAGATGATTTCTTATTCAAAAAAATGAAAGTGTGGGGTAATGAAATTCACCTCAATTTCCATTCATTGAGGTACATTTTGTTGTTTGGGCCTAATTTCTTTTATATGGTGTACTTACTACCCCTATACATGTAATATAAAGAATCCATAAATTTTTATTATTTTATACATCAATTAAAATTATTTCATCCAAATGGAATTGACCAGAAAATTACCAAGTGGTTAGGAATTTCATGTCAATTTCAATTTCATTAATAAAAATTTGTTATTAAGAACCTTTTAACTTTTATATAGTGTATATATTACTAGATGAATATATTTAACATGAATAAATATTTAATAAGAAGGATTACTTTTTGATGCCATGATTATTCTATTGGGGATAAATTTTAAATATGACAAAAATAGGTTGAAAAATTATCGTAAAATCTCAATTTTTTTTATTTTTACTTTATTTTAAAAAATAATATTCTTATGATCATTTCTCACCTGAAAATTATTTTATATAAAATAGAAATAATCCAGCATAATGGAGATTATTATTTCTCAAAACATTTTCCAGTTTTACATATGTTGTTTACCTTGAAAATATTAGGATTGAGTCGGGAAATATAGATAAATGAATATCCAATAATCAATAATGATATTTTATGATAATGAATATCACTGTTGAATTAAATAAATTATTAATTATATTTTAGAAAATTAGAATATGAAGATATTGGTCCTTCCAGGATATAGATGCCCCCTTCACTCATCAATATGTCTAATGAGATAAATTAGTTGGACAAATTAGATGGGTTTTTTCAGTGTAATTAAAAACTGTTTTGATAAGAGACCATATTTTAGAGCTATAATGATTCTAAATATACTATTGTCTAATAATTAAACATTTAATTCACTGAATTATTAAGTCATTATTATTATATATGAGATTTTTACTTTGATATTATATCTACATTCACTTCATTCTTAGGTTATTAATTAAAGATAAAATTTTATTTCAATTATTTACCTTTCCATATTGATTATGACTATTCCAATTATGATATTAGTTCTATTAAATACCTGAAATGTGGGATCAGTTAATTATATTTCCATAATGATTATTTTTTTATTCATGGTATCTTCCATTTTTTGTACCACATACTAAGAATATGATCTTAGACTTCTTTTCGTTTCCTTCCATGGGATATAATGATGAATTCATGGAATAAGATCAAGGATTCCAATTTCATTACAACACTATGAATTTTATGTTATTTACCAATATAAAATAAGTAATATGTGTATATAAGGTTCTCAAAAATTGATAAACTAATCAGTCATTCATAATTTGACCACATTACAATATGTTAATGTAAAAAAGATGACTAAAAATTTGTGTGTCTGGAGTCTAGGTCTTTACAGTTATTATCAAAGGACGTTTAATATGAACCTTGGACAATAATTTTAGTAAAACACAGATTGGGTAAAATTACCCTATAGTAGTAATAAAGGATATGTATATATGAACATCAGGATATTTGGTATGGGAATAATTTTTTTTGTCTATTCAGGTAATTCATCAATGGATTGCTACTACGTGTAGATGTGGTTATGGAACTGATGAACCATGGTGTAATAACTTCTAGAAGGGAACATCAATCTGGACCCAATCATATTGTGGTTCATGAAAATTGTCCTCAATGTTAACATATAATTACACTCCCAAGATAAATTCTTTGGATTCTTCACATTTTATTAAAATAAAATTATAATGTATTCTAATAGAAGATGATAGCGAATGAATTTCATTAATCTTATGGTTTTTAATATTTAAAATAAATTTTCATGACATAGACATCCTATAAATTATTGTTTGGTTCTCCCTTTTTTAATATTATTTCCAACCCTATGATATTTTTTTAGTAAATGGATTGAAACATAAGGAATAATGTTAAAATTAACTATAATTTACAATACATTGACTATGAGTATTCAAAAAGGATAATGAAAGGGTCCACAAATAACGTAATTATTGTAATAAAGTATTCGATAATAAGATTAACAATATTTTTTCAACTCATAGAGTCACCAAATTAGATAATGATAGAGTTGTCTAAGAGAATGATTGATGGAGGAAATAGGGGAATGAAGGCTCAAATTCATTCATTTTATAAATCTATAAAGAGACATCTCAAAAAGTGTTTTAATGGAACATGAAAAATTAATTCTATATAGATATAAAGTGAATAATAAAATTTATTAACAATGAAAAAGTAAGAGTATTATGTATGGAAATAAATTACATCCATGTGACCCATTTATATTCATATTCAATAAATGCAGTGAACCTGATCTTTATTCATTTAAATGCCCCATTTTAAAGGCTATCCCACTTAAGAAGGACATACAGATATTGAAATACAACAGATTATGTACTTATGAATATGGATTAATGAGTTAAAATATATCAGTATTTTTAGCAATGGTATTTTGGGGATAATTATTGTGAAACATCTAATTATAGTGTATAGTTTTAAAAGAATATATGTCTTCATTTTTTGAGACATATATATAACATAATGGGGTTATTATTTGAATTTTGAATATATAATTAGTGTCATAAACAATAGTTTTAAAAATTTATGTCATTGGAATGTCACATGATTAAGTTTTTTATGGAAAACATTTATATTAATACGACATATTGGTTTTGAATAAGTAATACTAATTTGAGTGAGAATGATATTACAATGTTTTGGACATAAAATTTAATGAAGTAGGATGCATTTTGTTTCATCTTATCTATCCTATTGTAATAATTATGGCCCATAAAAATTTTGGAAATTTGATGAATTATAATAATATAGTTTTACAAAAAAGATAACCTACTTTTCAGTTGAAAACTCATCATGTCTTTCATGGTCACAGGTTATGAACCCACAACTGAACGATGACAATGTTGTAATGTAATCCACATACGTATAAGATCTCATGATTAATTTTTCGTTATTTATATTCTAATTAGTTTATAATTAATTATTAATGATAAACCATTGGAATTTTTATTTTACATTACAAAATAATGTATCATATTGGACACCTTATTCAAATAATATGGTTTTTAAAAATTATTCATAGAAACATTGAAATATGTGTCACTCTTCATTAGATCATACGATTTATTAAAAGTAAATTAATGTGGGTTGGGAATAAAAAATAAATATTTGAATGATTATTTCTTACTGTAAGTGATGAATTTAAACATCATCAATTAAAACCCACTATATTAATCTGTGATTATGAAAAAATACATTAAATATATTTATTTATAATCTTAGATAGTAAGAAAGTTCCACACCATTAAAGAAATGTTGTTAAAATAAATATGTCGTGCTGTTAAATTTATATTATTTGAATCAAATGGTCCTTTAAATCATGAAATATTTATTGTTTTGGGTATTTATATTTTCATTGATAATTAACATTCTTGTTATTAATATCCTCTATCATTCTCGATAGTTATTTAAACCTTTCTTCCTTTTTCATATCATCAAATTCCACCAATTTTCGTCAATATAAAATTTGAATAATGGTTTACTCCATATGAACTTTCCACATGTCATTATATCTTATTAAGAGTTTTTTTATTACCTCGATTCAAGATGTTGGTTTGAAAAAATGTATTAGGAAATATCAAAACCTTAATTTATGACCGAAATATAAAATTGTGAGGAAACAATTTATTTATATTTGGTAAAATTTAACCGCAAAAAATTATAATAGTGGGCCATTATATTTAATATGTTATGTGATACATGAATATGTGATTAAATAATGAATACGTTATTATTTATAAATATTATATATTGGATATCTTATCAAACACTCAACATTGAATTTAAATAAATTTTAATATGGTATATATTCTTAACATTATAATTAAATTGTAATGTATTAATATTAATTCATAAATTATGAAAAATATGGTTATATATTTCTTATAAAAAACCATCTTTTAAGAGGAAAATAAATTATTATTAAAAAAAATTTTGTTTTCTAAAAGATGATTTAGTCACATTATACGCACATAACTAAAAATATGTGATAAATTTTTTTGAAAAAATATTTTTTGAAATTGAATTAAATTATTAAATAAAAATATCTAAATTATATTCAGGTGAATATTTAATATATTTCTAATATGATTCATTTTTTGATTAATAGTGAGAGTACATATTTTTATTTTGAAAAACAATTTCTATAATATAACAAACCATGTTAAATTAAATTTTGAAATTTTATGTTAAATTAGCAGAATAATATTAATATTTAACTATTTTAGGTCATTTTAGTCATGTTAAAAATTAATTTTTACACTACAACCTTATGTACTTATGAGAATTTTCTCTTTTAGAATCCACTTTTTCATCACATATGCTAGAATAATTTCAAATTTGATTCAAAAAATTCTATGAAATTAATAATTAAAATCAAATTAATTTATTGGAGGAGTATATATTTACCTTATCTTACAATTTATACATAATTTTTGACCTTTATGAATAGAATAATCTGTTTAAAACTAATTTCTATAGGTAATGTAAATACTAATTGATGACAGAGTAAACCTAAAAAAATATAAGGAATAAAAATGATCTACCAAATTGTTGTATTCCCATTCTCAAGATTTATTTAATTTGTGTCACCTATAAGGGTCACTAATGAACCATTTTTTGATAATTATGCCATAATAAATATGTGTTTTTAATATATTATTTTCAAAATTACAATGTGTATCCTCCCCACCACTTATAAAATACCGCCATCAATAATTCATATTCAAACCTAAAAAACCCATTTATTTCGAAACTTAACTACCCATATTAGTTCCTTCACCGACTTGAAACATCATAAATACAATGGATTTTTCAAAAATAAATCATTGGTCAGATTTTTATGCAATCCACAAGAAGTTTTCTGAATAAGAGGTAATGTTCTTAAACTAGTGTTGTAATTTAGTTTCTTCTCCCACTAAATTCAAATATTATTAATCTTTGATCATATAATAAACTCATTATCAAAGATATACTATTAATTTATTATGTTAATGTATATACCAATATCATTTTCCTCTTCCATCAAATTGTTAATGAAACTATCAATCATGAGAACAGTGGACTACCAACTCACGAACTTATATAAATAATTTTCCTTCACCAACATTCGTGGTATCAAATTATGACTGACTTAAAACATTGATATGGTATTTATGATATTATTAAAATTAATTAATAATAATAAATTATGTATCATCCATGGATCCCTTCCTTCTATAATACTATAATGTTGGTTCAGTGTATAGTGGACTTCTACCTCAAGTAGGTACATGTTTTTTATTTCACAAACTCTTTAATCAATATGTAATAATAATAACATTAATGAAATATTTGATAAATGTTAAATTATATATATTATTTAAAATTAATAATTTATACAATTCCATATCCTTTCAATCCTTATGGGATTGATAAGGTCACTCGTGTGTACATAAAATCAAGCCTATCTATGAAGCTATATGATCTATTCTCCATGTTGAAATTTCAATAATGATTATAAAAATTTATAATATTAAAAATGATATTAATAAAATAAATATATTTTTTGAGATTAAGGATCGATATCCTATACGTATGAAACCAACTATATATGACATAATAAAATGAGAAAACATGGAAATTCACACTAGAAGCAGTGAAAATAAAGAATGGTTATTATAGAATGAGTGATAAGATGTTATAAGAGTATCATACATGATATTATATATTATAATATATATCTAGTTTAAATTAATAACATGATATATGAGGTTAAAAAATGTCCATCAAAAAGTAATATTATGTTAAGTGACATCATATATGTTTTCCTTCATTGAGGCATATTTTAATGTTTTAACCTAATTTTATATATTGGGTAAATATTGACCATTAAAATTTAATATCATAAATCCCTAAAAAAGAATTTTATATTATTTTTAAATTTAAATATTTTAATCAAAGGGTTATTAAATTTAAAATTACTATGTGGTAAGGGATTTTGTATCAATTTCAATTTATTTTAGATATATCTGGTAATATAATCATATTAAATTTAAATTTTTTATATAAATTAACTTTTATTAATTTTTCTTGAATATATATTTATTCATGATTATTAATATTTCATTCCTTGTTTATGATTTAATGGTTTACAATTTAAACGGTACCAAAGAGGTAGGGAAAATTATCATCTAATCACACTTCATTTTTATTGTTTTCTTCATCTTGAAACAATCATTTTTTTCCAAAAATATTTATTAGAAACTAACATTAAAATAAATTTCCATATTCTTGTATGGTGTATATGATTATTTCAAAAATTGTATACCATGATTATAAAAAAATTTTACTTTCAATATTTTTTCAATAATAGGAAAAATATTTATAAATAATTATGATTTACTTCATATGATGTTTTTATGATAACCCATATTATTTATTAATTATATTGTTTATTAGATTTATGAGGAATTATTTGATAATAAATATATATATGGGTCTTTATTAAATATATCCCCTAAATTCAGAAACTTGACACATAATAAAATTCATTTGGTTAAATCATATGTGTGTTTACACAATAGTTTGATACAGTATTGTTAATTTACATGAAGGTGGGTGTATCATGATACCTATGATCATGACCTATAATAAAAAATAATATAAATCATTGATAGTTAGGTTATAAATATTATCCATGATATTTTCAATATGATATTATCTCTTGATGCATTTCATTCTCTGTTTATTGAGTGAATGGCATGTGTTTTCAGTTATTTAACTCACCATATTTATCATGTAGTATCCAGTTCTAATAGTAAATTTATTGGTTAAATGGAATGTGTGTTCAGTTATTTACCATTCCATATTGATTATTCTATAATGATTCATGATAGATTCAACTGTATATAACCCTTATTGAGTGGTTGGACATACAATAATTTTGTTTCCTTTCCCAGGGATATGAATAAGAATTCTTGTAATTATTCCAATGAGTCCAAATTTTTTCCATTAAAATGGTTATAATTTTAATTACATATGTTAAATGGGTATCGTTTATGTGTCTATTACCCCAAAAATGAAAAACCAACAAGTCCCTCTTTATTTACCCCCTTGTATGGTATTCTAATTTTATAATTTAAGACACCAACTCCATGTTTCTGTATTTAAGATCGATACAATTAGGTTTTATTTAATTAATTTTATATAATAATATATATGAACATAAAAAATTTTTTTGTGGAAATTTACATCTTTTAAATATACAAATATTCATATTCAAAAATACTGAAAATTAATGATTTAAATGAAATTCATTATATTATGAGAAATAAAATAGTTTATTTGTATAATAATTTAAAAACAAAAAATATAATGAAACATTGGAATTAATTTAATTAATTAAGTAAAATGACATTATTTAAAAAATACATAATTTTCAATAGACACTAAAAATTAAAAAATTTAAAAAAAATCCCAAAATTTCATCGTAAGATAATTCTTTTATACTCTTTTGAAAAATCTTGTTCATATTATAATGAAAAATCTATCATACATACATTAATCAATCTGAATATTTTCTCACAAAAAGAAACATAAAACATTTTTCATGGAATTAATTTCTTAAAAGAGTTAAATATCATTATTACAAATGTACTATTTATTTATTGAATTTTTTTTCAATAAATATATATCAATTATGACGTATATATATATAAGTTATAATTTAATATCATTCATACACACTAATTTTAATATTGATTTTGTAATTCCCATAAATAAATATGGATCGTTTATGCTCATTGTTGCATGTGGCATACAATATTGATCATAATGTCTCCTTAAATTATCAGGTTGTTATTTTTCCTTTATACTAGAAATTTATAATTTTGATATTATTGATTCGGAATTATTGGTTTAGTATTATCCCTTTATTCGTAGATATAAATTCATTGTTTTTTCCATGGATATCATGGAGTTGATGAAATAAATTTTGTTTTATGTGGGTGGATTCATTTAATTTCATTATTTTATTAATTATCCATGATCTCTCATTTCTAAAAATCATTCCTAACTTATTAATGGCATAGTCTAAAATTTATTGAACCATGGGTGTTATGTTTTTTTATATTGAATGGTTTTTCATTCATAATTGAAAAAATGGTATATTTTACAGTATCATTTGTTTTGTTGAATTAATGGATTTCAAAGTGATGTCCTATTGCGAAAAAGTTGTTATGGATTAATTTTTTAAATTTTATAAGCCATTTGAAAATGATTTGAAAATTTCATCTGATAGAAGACTTGGATACATTGGTTGATATTAATTCAATGACATAATTCTATGATTTTTACTGTAATTACACATTTTGGTATATCTATAATCATTTTTTGAACATATTGAGGATAAGTTTACATAAAATTTTAAGAGGAATAATAAATCATGTTATTCCAATACTCTTTTTGTGGAACTTTTAGGGGTAGTTATAAAATGAACTAGTCATAAATTATCATTTTATAATGATGCCATATTTAATGTGTTATATTATCCTAGGTGTACATTCCATTATGGTATGCTTAGACGTGGTTTTATTTTGCACACTATAAAAACAATAAATACATTGATTAAACGTGAATTGGAAAATGCTTTATCTAAAATGGTTTAAAGACTTTTTAAAAAGGAAAATTTATTTATTTTCAAAATATTTATCAAAATCTAATTGAATTCCTTTTATTCATTTTAAAATGTATATATTAAATTATTTTAAAATGATTGGTTTTGGAACACATTATGGTATCACAATGGGGTTATAATAGCATACCCAATACATACTAATTTCAATTTATTGATCTCATTTTATCAGATACCAGAAAGGGAAAGGCGCTATAATGAGGTGTGGTACATCATGGTTGGAATGAAATGGGTCAATTGTTATAACATGGTTCTAGTAAAATGAAATATTTCATTCATAATTTGAGTTTTTTTTTCATTGATCTATTAATTAGTAACTATATAATTTTTTTATTTACATATCAACAGCTTTGCCTAATTTTACGTTTCAAGACCAGCCCCAGTGGGGTTCGAGCTGCTACCACCCTACGGTCGCCTTCAATAGGCCATGGGATGTTGTCTAGTGCCGATTTGGGATATCACACACATGAGATTCCTTAGCTCATTGTAACTTTATGTACTCACCCAAAAACATCTATAGGAAACAATGCATAGATAACGTAAATTGAAAAAATGCATGCATACTTCTCTCCCTAAACAAATGTACAATAAGATTACTAAAATAATAAAAATGAAAAAATACACACCCATAAAAAACCATATACCTTATAGCATGATCAGATGTTGGGGATCACTGTCAAATAAAACAGAAAGAAAGGTCATCGACAATGATATAGTAAACTTCTAGGTCAGTCTTTTCTCTTATGCTCTACTTACGCTGGGTCCTCTAGAGACTCCATCAAAAGTCTATTGGTTTAAAAAATACACCACATGTGATGGAAAATCCTATGTTGTGATTTGTGTTATAATACATTTAAGAAACCCCAAATCCCCATTGAAAATGGAGAATATAGAATAAAACAGTTCTCTAGAACTAGTTAGAGGGAAGCCAAATGGTTGAAAAACTACATGTTAACTAGATTCTATTCTATACACAACAAGTCACCTCACTCCACGTGGGGTGTTAAACAAGATGTGTAATAACACAACAAGGACTCCCAAAAAACCCATTATATAGTCATCTTAGACTCCAAGTCTCTTGAGGTTCTGACATCATAGATTTCTACCGTAATTCTAGTTGAGGCTGGAAGATAACACATTCATAGGAGAAGAATCTCCAAGAGATCATCAATCCTATATGGAATTATTTTGATAGACACAATCTATATAGAAATACGATACCACCCATTATGGTATGTTTGACAGAACACACATCACCAGGAAGAACTCTATATGTCCTACACTAATGCCTGGTATTAAAGGTTCCATAATCCCTATATTTCAACTTATAATCAGTCATCGAATCTTAAAGAGAGAGGACCTCCCCAGACCAATACACATATTTGAGGGTGGAACTACTCCAAACCATTCACTATGTACATACTCTCTATAGTGAGAGAGAGGGGACCTTCTCCTCATTGTTTCCCCATAGACGAGGGAGTACTATATACTAACAGAACTTGTCAAACCCCTAATGTACCCATTAGGAGGGGCTCACACCTCTCTACATTTAGTGAGAACTTACTCCTAAAACGAAATCATGTATAACAAGTGGAGGTTCTTGATTTTGGTAACTATGATCTAAAGTAGAGGGAGTTGTGACTCCAGTAGATGACAAACTTGTCGCATCTACACAAAAAGGATGTTCAACTCCATAGATGAGGACCCACACCTTTGTACAAATAGTGATTACTATTAAATAGTTCGATTACCCACACCCTTACATGGATGTGTAGTACAAATCTAAAATTTGGGGTCCCACACCTTGGTAAAATAGGGGTGTACCACTTTACCAACATGATCAATATAGAAGACATACCTCATATCTATAAGGGGAGTACCAAACCCGGGCAACACGACTTATTCCTTGTTACGATATTGGATTAACAAATTGGCTAGAACAATGTATATTTTGGATCCACCACATATAACAATAGGTGCCTTCTAAATCAATGGATAAAGGACCCATGCCATTAGAAAATAATTGATTAACCACTCTATCTATAGATAAAAAATAAAAGACTAATTCCAAGAAATTATTTGGGAGTACAGACTCCATGGATACGGGACCCATTCCAGGGTATGACATGGGAGTTCCTAATCTATTTTTCAAATGACTATGGAGGAATTTAACCATGATAGGGCCATCAATATCTATCTATATCAATAAAAATGATACAATGGGATAGAAAACCTGATTCAATAGGTGATTTCCAACCATACAATTATAACTCCATGGAGAGAGGACAGGCTCCCACTATATAGTAGTTCCATCTATCTTGATTTGAGATATATGGGTAACTATTTCCCTTAGCCAACAATGGAGTTATAGTTTGAGAGTCTCTCTAGACAATATAAACTAATATCCAGCATCGGTTCAGAACCACTAAAATGAGCATCAGACTAATCATACATCACACAACAATTATCCAAAAATAGTAGTCCCATGACCTGATACATTACGGGAGCAAAGTTCTACTTTCCCAAAGAGTCTAGGGGGCACACATAATGATATCTTAGGGAAGGGTACCAACCCTAAAATCAAACAAGTGATCCACCCAGATCACTAACTAAGTTCTAGAACCCCTACTACATTGTAATTATTTAGTCACACCACATCACATCATGTACACCACAATGGATTGTACAATCACGTTCTACATGTAAAATTCTCATGGGACTATATTGGAATTATTGAATCTTTGTACCAAAAAATGAGGTTATCTTGGAAGAATAGTTGATAATTAAAATTAAAAAATATGTATGGGGTTCCACACTACATGTAAACCCACCTGAAAGAAATATTGTGTCATTGACTATCTCACATGGCTGGCCATGTGAGTATACACAATGCGTATATTATATAAAATGTTTTTCTTTCCTGACCAAGGTCTCCACCCATGTTCATTCCCCACACAACCAAGCCATCCATGTATCCCACATGATGTTTCCCTAGGTACAGGGCATGTCATAATAACTCATCCACATTTCCTTGTCTCTTTCCTAGGCCCATGTTTAGTACCCTGGGTTCATGTACATTGGTCGTGAATTCCACAAGACATTGTACCTTCCCACAGCATCTATAGCCATGTCCTTTGTCCACATGACATAGAGCCCCTAAAAAAATTGTATCTATTGTACATTGTGTGTAGTCCCCAAAATTTATCTTCCCCATAGGAGAAAAAAATACCATGCAACCCAACACTACACGCCATGGAATCATGAATTCTGAAGGGAAATTCCCAACGAGCAGCCAAAATCACCCTAATTCCCCCCAAAACCTACAAATAGACCAATAAGGTATCTATAGATGTTATATAAAGGTTATAAAACCTTAAAAAACATAAAAAGAGGGATCAAATTATACAACCAAAATTGGAAATCCTCTCAGAGAAACACCAATGCAGCAAGTAAAAATCCACAGTCTAAATCCTCTTCACCATGATCTGGGAGTGATCACCATAAATATCAAATATTGAAAGCACCTAATTACCTTGGATTATATATGGTTTAATCCATAATTAAATATACTATGAGGGGTTATACTTTATTTTTCTGTATGAACAAAATTGGGCGATATGGGAAGGGTTAATTTTTTTTAATTTTTTATAAAATCAATTAATATCCCATTGGACATCTTAAAAAATCATCTCCGACCTAGAACCCAATGCTGATAAATTTTATGTCCCTTCATAGGTACAAAAGAAATTATAACTCAAATATGGCCTCATATTTTTGATCCATGACTCCATACGAGGGTTATTTCATGTTTCCAATTAAAATGCATGTGTCCGATATAACATATTTACTATTTATAATATTACTCCACAAAATATCTATAGGCCCCATAATCCTATGTCAACCCTACACAAACATTAGGAAATATTATAATAAATATTTTATGGTATTTGATGTAAAAACCTGAGTCACTAAATTCTCACCAACTTATTTGTTTTCACCCAATGTAGAAAAATTATATAAATAGGAAGAAAACTGTAGCTCCCTACTAGGATTACACACATGTGAGCTCAGAAAGATTTCTCATGAATACTTATAGCACACACATAAGGGAACTATAAATTCCAAAACACAAATATGTCATTCCCAACATGGCCTATAGTGTGTAAAAAGTGGTTACATTTCTCCACAGATGTGATAGGTGCAAGACACCAAGAACCACAGTCCATCTACAGTCATTTGATAATGTAGTACAACAACTCGCTAACATGATGTGGATAATGATATAACATCATAGTTATCATCCACAAATAGATGAACTACACCATTTCTTCCTCATTAATATCATCATCAACATTGATTCCAAGAATTTGGGTTCAGGAATGAACAAAACATGAGGGTTCAAGTGTAAACACCAGGACATACTATTCCCATATATCAGGGAACACCCAACGGCCACACCCAATAGTGTAAATCCATATGATCATGCACTTTAGTAAACTAATAGAAACTAATGGAATGTATTAGGGTATAAATGATCCAATAATTAAGGGTTGTATGGTAGGATATACCTCCACCATTGGACCCAATAATATGGGTTGAGTGAAAGGATCTACTATTAATGGCAGAGATGGATTTGATAGTCTATTTCACAACCACAACACGCACACAAAAGTCAGTGGAAGTCATGGACCACACCTTGACACTATGCATTTTGGGAAGCACTAACTCTCACACACATTTCTACCCACATCACAGGAATGAACCTTGTTGGGGGAATCACCCATCTTCATAATGAATGTATATCTATGTCATGAAACCCTAACGCATGGTTCTACCAATGCTCTCATCATCCTGAACAAACCTTAGAAAAGGTGGTGTGATTAAAGAGTACCTCAAAATCATTTCTATCCATACTACTATAGAATGTATAAAGTAATAAAATTATTCTAAAAATTATCCATGGACCCTCAGGGACATATTCCTTTCTAGACTTTTGATGTCCCTTCCCTCGTCTTTCAGATCCCTCAACCTACCACAGACCGGTATTGGGTGATGGTGTAATCATATCAAAAATTCTACCAAATAATGATTCTCACCCCACTAATACTTCAAGTACTCCATCATGAGGACCCCCTTCTCCAAACACTACCTAAACCACATTGTTCCATCAACCATTTCCCTATCATTATCTCGATGAGTAATAAAACCTCTATAAATACTTCCTCAACAATCAGAAGTATAACACCACTTCTTATCCGGCTAACCACATCCATGGTGCGATGACTACGTAAGAGGATGAGTTGTCTTGGTATGGTAATGGGTATGAATCATGTGTCACAAACCTATCTATTTATTTATTATATCTTTTGTAGATATCACTGCCTCAGGACAACCACTTCCGACCACATTTTCCCATCTATCAACCAGGAAGCTCTATACCACTAGATATCACTCCAGTACCCTTCATCCTAGGGAAGAAACAATGAAACAACACCTACTCGGATGTCTCTATGGAGGACCTTCATAATGGTATGATCTCTGAACAACACTCAACGTACCATATATACGGAGTATCACATTAGGTCTATAAAGAGAACCAATTACCTTGACACAGACATTTATCCTTACCAAATCATTAAAATCTCGTGGATAAACACCAATTTCTATGATCTTGGATAGATAAATTCCTTAAAAATCATTTAAAACTCACCCCACTTAAGTGTCACATCCTGATTAGTCTACATCACCAAACTCCACCATCTCATAGTTGAACCCTACATAAGGATCGCCACTAGGGCCACCATCTGATTGGGAGTTTTCTCTTAGGGTACAAAACATGTGTGACTTACTTAATCAAATCATATTATTTATGATGGTATGGATCACCCAGATACCTCATAGGATGCTTCATATATAAATTTTTAGCACACTAAACCTATATGCTTCCTCACCCTTCATTGTTGGAAAAACATACTTGTCCACTGGTGGTGGATCCACTAGACCACCACTCATAGGTACAATATGAAAACCAGTGCCATATAATGTATCATCCTCTATAGATGGAAAATCGTCACAATCCCTCCATGTAACCATATCTATCAGTGATTTTGGTGGTTTCCAAAAATATATTCATGGTGATCAATAGTAAAATAGTAAATCATTATAGATAGATCTGAATGGAAAAAATAAAACCCAAACCCCAGCAGTATAAGATTCACATACCAAAATTTCAATGTGACTATTTCCCTAATTCACCATATAAACTAGTAGGTTATCAAATTTACGATGAGTAGATATGTCAGCTTCCAATACATCATTGGTGGCTGTATTTTGAATTCCAAACTCAAAATACCCTATCATTATCACTATGTATACAATTTGAAAACCACGACACTAGGTTCCCAATGTGGGACCCTCTCTCATACCACTCTATCAAGATGTGATCCAATGGTGATTGATCAGCGACCACCTCAATCCCATGTCAAATAGGAAATCGGATGGCCACTAGTTTTGAATTATAATATCATAGACCTGGTCGGCATTAGAAAATTTTACCTAAATTCATGCACCCCAATAAACTTCATCAAATAGTGGGGAGATAAAGTAACCTAAAATGAAATGAATTCATCCATATGTCTCAAAAATATTGTTCAAAATTAGACATTAAAGTGTAAAAATGGTAAAATACATGCCCGTAAAAAAATATAAATAATCCAACATTCTCAATTGTAGGGGATCTATATAAAATCCAATTGCTGTCAATTACCTTGGAAAAGCTCTGGTAAACACCTCACGTGGTCTAGTCCACTATGATCTTCCATCTATGGTTCCTTCAAGGACTTCATTGAATGTAATAACATATTCACAAGAGATAAAATTTGAGTTAAAATAGAATTATGAGGTTTTATATCAATATCCATTAGTCATGTCAAACCCAAATGAAAAGGAAGAAACTCAATGGAAATATCCATCCCCTCCTAGCATTATGGAACAAAAATGAGAGAGAAACCCATTCTCAAACTCATCCTCGACTATACATCACTAGTTAAGTATGTTCACATGGGGTGTCAATGAAGATGTGAAAATAGTGAAAGGAATTAAAAAAATGATTTAATAATCTCACACAATAAGTCTCCAGACTTTTGGACCTCATATATAGTAATATTAATTCAACTCTATGATCGATGGTAACATATTCCCTAGGGAACACACTCCATGAGCTCTTCCATACTAGATAAAACCCTTCAAATAAGAGCACTCCATTATAAAAAACACTACCATCCTTCATGGTATTTCTGAGAGAATGAGAACTATCATGAATGGAAATCTTGTTCCAAATCTACTAGCTTGACCATGGGTCTATTCAACGATATCTTTTACCTTACACAAGATCATTGGAATCTGATTAAAGAGTCCCTCCCATCACCACTACCAACTTTTTATTGATCACTTCACTAGACCAATAACCACATGAATCCTCTCAGGGGAGATAGAAGGGGTCTTGCACCTCAGTCTTGGCTGAAAATTTAGGTAGTACTATCTCTTAACCAAACTCAAAAAACAACTGAAGTACCCATAGGAAGATGCCCACAAATATCATTTTTTTTGCGTGACCATACTCTTGACTAGTTATTGTGTATAAATGTTAGACTGGAATAGTCTTCATAACTGCAATCCACATCTATGGGTGATCAGAAATTAGAAGAGTACATTGAACCTACCAAAACCTAAATATTAGCGAGTATAACTCCATATATAAGGAATTGAAACCTAGTATGGTGGGAGAGTTCGAATCAATACATAGATATAATTCAACCAAACATGGTAGGGTAGTATAACTATGTAAATAGAGGAAATTACCATCATATGATAAGAGAGTACCAATCTATGAATATAGGACTTTCACCATTGCATGAAAGGGAAGCACCACTCTTCCATCTTGCTCAGTATGGGGGACCCGAACCCTAAACCATTTGGTGACTGCCAATCTTGGTCTATTTGAAACACTTTTGTGTACCATAGGGGAGATAAAAATATTCTGGAACAATGCATATAGAGGACATAAAACATGTAATAATTTGGGAGTTCTGATTCTAAGGATATACAACACGCACAATAAATAATAGGGGAGTACCCACTCTATATATATGTCAAATATGGAGAACCTATGAACTAAAACTGCAGGGTGGAACTGACTCCACATATAAAAGATTCTCTTCCTGGTATGATTGGGGAGTTCCTACTCTCTCTTTATTGAAATTATTGATCACATTAACCATGATCCAATAGGATAGATCTATCTCTAATAGTATAAATGATACGGGGAATCTCATCCCTGAATCATCCTTGGAGTTCAAATCCTGATATATTTACTCTATTTGTAGAGGACCCGTGACCATTGGGGACGAGTTTTACCTCTACCGATCAGATAGCTAAGGGAAACCATCACCCTTAGAGTATAGTTTAGTTACAGTCCCAACATAACTATACAAAATACACAATGATATCCGTAATAAGTCAAGAATCACTAAATAGAGTGTCACGTTTTTCGTACATGTCATTACCACACTTACACATGTAGGATTTCCATTCCCTGATATGTTAAGGGAGTGATGTCCAACAATACTAATGAGAATTGGGGACTAACCTAATGGGTGGATTGGGAAGGGTACTGACCCTGATTTAACCCATTGATCCACCTTGATCACTACCCAGGGTCTATCACTAATACTGAACCGTCATGTATGAACCATGCCACATTGCATTTCTTAGGCCACTATGGAGCACATTATCATGATTAATGATGCAATATAATTAGGTTAGGATACATGAAATCATGAATCAGTGCCTTGAAGGTGGATATATACTAGGTAAAAGAATATATAAAAACAAGTATGTGGTGTTTACAATGTCCCACACCACATGTGACCCATCCTAAACACATGGTTGTGTCTTAACTATATGGAATGGCTATCCACATGACCATGTCTCTTTACAATTCCCATGTCTTTCACCGAATATTTGAGTAAATTGGTTGTGTACTCTCACATGACAATGTAATATCCCACCACTACTGTATTTTTGTCCTTTTTACACATTCCATATGGTCACTACATGATGAATAACCATAGTACATATTATGTAGTCCCTAAAAGTCAGCTTCGCTGAATGAGAATAACAGACGGTGTATGACCCTTCACTACATGTTTGGTTATAGGGAAATATGAATTAGAATTACCTTCGAGTAGCGCAAATCACCATAGTTTCTCCCAAACCAACATATCGAACATTAAGGTATCCCAATCAATCATATAAGGTTTATAAATCATTAAAACAATATATATTAATGGTTATAAGGATAAAAATGAAATATTATTACCTTATATAGAAAAATGATGCATCGAGTTTCAATCTACAATCCAATGCCACTCCACCAAGATTTGTGATAGATCTTAATCACAATTAATGATTGGAGACACCTCTACACATTCGATTTTTCATTGTTTCATTATTTGCAACAAATAAAGGGGGATAGGGTTTGAACTATATTATTTCATAAACACTAAATGGATGGGGAGAGGGGGTAGTGTTGATTTACTTTTTATTACATCAATTAAACTATATGTTAACACCCTAATAACTCATCACTGACTTGACACCAAGTGTCGACCAATTTTCTATTATGCCTAGGATAAACATGAAATTCTAATGTCAAACATGACATCAGATTTTTTATTCAGGACTCTACATAGGATTTTTCCATGATGCCAAATAATCTATTTGTGCATGATTTAATATATATAATCTTTTTAATATCACCATATAAAGGCTATCTAAGCCCTAAAATATTTGGATGACTCTTCCCTCAAGTTCAAAAATATCCCAAGAAGATTTCCACTATTTTATAGGTCAAAACCTGAGTCAGTATGTAGCTTACAAGAAATTTTAATATATTATTCATTTTTTTATATATTCCATGTTTTTTATTCATATATTGATGTGAAAAATAATAACAAATTGCATTATTTTTTCTCATATCCTTAACTTTATACTATGGGGATCATGGATGCCTTTCAGGTATTAGTGGAAATTAGATTAACACCATAATTGAGCGGCCTTCATTGTAGGTTTGATACAAAATGTAATTTTAGGAGCCTTCTTCTCAAGTTTCCTTTACCTATGATATTATTTAGATGAGAGATAGTATTTTAAAAACCCCTGGGTTACGTTACAATAATTTTATTTACCATCTCTCTTTATAATAAGACTTAGGGTACCATGAGATGTTGGAATATATTCTTAATGTGGTTTATTTTGAAGTTATAAGTTATAATTGATTGTTTTATCATTATTAAAACTATGTTTTACCCATTCTATGATAGTATATTTTGATTCGAAGATGTAGTCTAATTTCTCCTAATCATCTTTCTTTTATTCCTCAAGAGGGAACTATCAGTTATTCATTGTGAGGAAACACTCGAATTTATAAAAAATGTTTTGGAGTCTATCATATGGTTAGTTCGCATAGTGGACCATAAAATAAATCCAAATCTATCTCAGTCTAGGAGAGGACAATTATAATTTATATTTTAAAAATATTATGCAATATAATTTATCTCTATGAAGACTCCATCCATTTTAGGTATGAATTCCCCCACATATAATCGATGTGATTGTGTAAGAACTCGGATCTTCGTTTCAAGTATGTATTTCATTTTCTGGTCGTTTTTAAGAAAAAAGGAGTTTCTGGAAATTTTTGAAGTACACGCCGTGTACGTTCAAAGTACACGCCGTGTACTCCCTTGCCACTCGAAGCCGTGTGCTGACCATGTCTGGGCCACACACATGGTGTGTAGGGGTGATGTGGAGGCCACTTAATGTGGAGTACAGAAAAAAAGTGTACACGCAGTGTGCCCCGGAAGTACGCGTCGTGTGTTTTCTTTGTTTTTCATTAAAGGCACCAGGGTCGCACCTAATCGCCAGAACGACCTCCTTCTCGGTTTCGTTCGGCCGAGAGCTTTTGTACAACCTTGAACCTTTTGTGAACCCCTTAGATTCCGTGTGATCTCCGTTTCATCCGTCGTCGATTGCGTTGGGATCGCCTCGGTAATATATGTCTTCTTCTTTAGCCTTGTTTCCAATTCCTCCTCGTTTTCGAGTTATTGTGGGATGAGAGTTTTGGTTTTTTTCTATGATCTTCGACATTCTATGGAGAATCAATCATCGTGGTTCACTTATATCGATCTCCTATCATCAACGTAGGTGTATTGTTTCCCTACATTGAATGTCTTTGAGTTTTGATTAAAAAGTGTCAGATACAAATGTATCGGGTATCCTGGGTTTGTGATTTTGATCCTATTGTTTAATTGCATTAGATTTTTTGTTAGATTATGATTAATTGATACTAATGTATGTTTGGTTGCATGTTTGAGTATCACCCCATGGGTGTTTTTCCCTGTTTGGCTATTTATCGCCATTTGTCACCGTTTTCCTGTGAGGCAAACCCTATTTCAATTTCTAGTTTACTTGTTATAACAGATTTCATGTGTTATCTGTTGTTTAAATGCTTTTGATTCATTTTAACTGTTAGCCAAAAATTTGCTGAACTTACTTAGGGCTGATGACAATCGATTACACTCGACTGGACTACTCAGGGCTGTGAGAACCTGGTGTGAGAGATCAAAGAGGGAATAGATGATTAAGTGCTTCCCTAGAGGGTCTGTTGGTTTTATCATTGTACGCATGACCTATGGGAATAAGACATTGTGCTTCCCAAGAGTGTTCTTATTTTACACACGTATTGAGACCAAAGGAAGAATTGGACATAAGTGTTTCCTCCGGGAATCTGTAGCTATCGTTGCAAGACCATAGGGGAATTGACAGTAGAGCTTCCCAGAGTGTCTATGCCTTGTTTGATTACTGGACTATAGGGTTCTACTAGTTTGAGCCACCCAGAGAGTCAGTGTGAATTTTTTTTTGGTTGGTTTTGATGAGTCCACCAAGCCAAAGAAAAATCTTTGGTTTGTACTGCTTGTGGGTTAGGTAGTCTTTTGAGTTACCTGTTGTGTTACTTACTTTACCTTGGAATATAGAGATTTTCTAGTTTCCCTGGCTGTTTAATTAAATGAATGTGAATGGTTATTGGTACAATTTTTACTAGTGTACTCCAAGTTCATTTCTATATTTATTCCTTTTACTTTTTCTATATTTCTCACTGATAGTATGGCACAAATCTTGTGGTGGTTTCCTACTGGGATTAGTCTCACACGCTATTTGGGTCCTGCTTTTTGGCCCAAACAGATTATATGGTTGCAGGTGTGGATAGGAATTGTGGCCCTTCCACCTCAGGTACTTGATTTCTAGTTGTAGCTAGAGAGCATGGGACCGGGCTTTGGATCATGATGCTGCTAGAGTTAATATTTATTTTTGTATTTGTTTTCAGTTGTATTTCAGGATGTTGATTTGTTTACTGCTTTCCAGAGACACATTTACCGTACTGCATCATTATTTTATCAGAAATTGATTCTACTTTTAGTTTTAGTTATTGTATGTTGTTTACTACTTCCACTATTGTGAAAATTTGTTCTTCCGATGTATACATTACCCAATGAGGGCATAGATTCCCCACCAACTCACTAAGGCCCTCACTGCTAGTCGGATGCCTCTGGCATTTGGGGAAATGTGCTTGAGGTCATGTGGCGAACTAGGTACGGGGCACCAGTTATGAGGCTCCGGATTCGGGTCGTTACAAAGCGGTATCATAGGAGGTTTTATTTATTTTCTATTTCCTTACTATTTTGTGACAATATACAGGGATAAGAAGGAAATGGATGTTAGAACTTAACTATTCCAAGGAGTAATTAACCCGTGTAAAGAGAAAAGCTATATTACCATGTAATTGCAATTTTTAGTTTTTGCAAGTGTTACAGTTTATTATATTTCACCGTTGGGTGATGAACATGTTTTGTGTTGTTAAAGTTCATAATATTGTGGTTCTATTTCGTTGCAACCCAATGAGATGAAGGTTTTCCATCTCATTCATCATATAGGAACTGGTTAGGAAATCACATGTCATGCCTTTTTCTATGTCATATCGGGTGCATTAGATATTGCATGCTGTTCTGATAGATGTCGTGATAGATTATTCATGATGTTGTGATAGTTGTTGTGATAGAAATACCTCTATTGTGATAGGGTGTTGTTTATTTTTGCAGTTAATTTATCATGGACGCCACACTTTGGTCTTAGAGGTGTTATGGTCCCTCAAGGATCAGAATCTGGTGGATCATTGAATTGTTATGCTGTTTACTTGTTGTATGAATTGTTATGATTCCAAGATTTGATTCGCGGAGAGTATGGGCCCCACAGATCGGAATTTGGCACCTAGATGTTTGTTTTTCAGTGTTTCTGGCGTTCGGTGCAGTTTCTGTGCTATTGCCCGGAACAAAACCCAGAATACACGGTGTGTACTTTATTAATACATGTTGTGTAGTTATTAAATAGTGTTACTGACTGTGTGAAAAGAGACACGAGGTTGTGTAAAGTCTTTGGGGACACGTCATGTAGTAGTCAACCGTGTGCGCGGCCATGTCACTAACAACATAGGTCGGGGAAGATCATGTAGTACAAGCCATGTTTTGTAAATATACATCGTGTAGCCTTGTTCTAGGTACCCGGCCAGGTCATGAATAACACGGGTCAGATTTTTCTTCTCTTATACATGTTGTGTTTGTTCAGAACACACCGTGTAAGGGTCAGCCGTGTTGCCGGCCATGTAACCTGCTACACGGGTCGTCGAACCTGTCTAGTACATGTTGTTTCCTTAGTAAACATGTCGTGTAGTTTAGGATTAAGAGGACTGTGTAGGTTAGCCGTGTAAAGTAACTCGGGAAGGGGAGTGGAGTTCAAGTACACACTGTGTGTTGGGACAACACACCATGTAGCCTAGGGTGTTACACAACCAGTAGTGGTAGAATTACATTCCCATGTGAATGGATTTAACAAATATGTTGTGTAGTTTAAATACATGCCATGTAGTCGTGTTTTGAAATCTTAAGTGTTTCTCTCTCTTGTTCGAGTTTTGTACCCTTGTGTTTTCTGTCCTCGTTTATCCAAAATCTGAGGTGTGATTTTGACCTTATAGGGCTATGGAACCAAGACATCCTCCCGTTGCAAATCAGGAACCGGGCAGTGACCATACGCCTGATACGGTAGACCAGGGACTACCAGTAGATCTGCGGATCGTTCCGTACATGGCACCTGTAGTGGTTCCAGATACTGGTGTTGAAGCTCAGTTCAGAGAGGGTTTCATGAGATTCATGCAGACCTTCCAAGGAGCTCAGCATCCCACCCTGTCTATGGTAGAGCTGACGCAGGTTTTTCAGCAGTAGCATCCTCCCAATTTTATAGGGGATGGAGGACCTCAGGCTGCAGAGTCATGGCTAGAAACCATGATTTCCATCTTCAAGAATCTGGAGACACCCCCAGAAATAAGGGTGAAGCTCGCGACTTACATTCTGTGAGATTCTTCCAAGAGATTGTGGGATGTAGTTTCGCAGGCAAGGCGCCATTGGACTATGGCTTGGGATGAGTTCCAACGTACGTTCTACGACTACTTCTATCCGATGTTGCTGAGGGCCGAAAGAGCCAGAGAGTTCATGAACCGGTAGCAGGGTACTCTTTTAGTTATATAGTATTCCTCCCGTTTCACTGAGTTATAGTACTTCACTCTCATTCTGGAAAATGACAAGCTGTTTTTGCCATGGAAGTTTGAGGAAGGCCTCAAGCCAGAGATTAGAGTGCAGGTGAACGTCTTCCAGTTTTCTTCTATTACTCTGATAGTCAACCAGGCGTAGATGACCGAACGAAATCTGAGGGAGACTAGAGCTGTTGACTATGGTGGTTCAGCATCCAAGGCAGATGCATCTCATACTGATAGCAGGAAGAGCCACCGAGAGTCTACTCGAGGAGACTCAACGAAGCGAGGTATTTCTTCTGGTAGATGGGATCTTCAATCTGTAAACTATGTGGTGTGCTATCAGGGTGGGAAGAGTGGGCATAAGAAGCCTTAGTTCCCGAGAGTCCCATTAAAGTTCCGATCTTGTGGCAAGATGGGTCGTCTGCAGTGTTTTTGCAGTGTTCTTCTTCCAGCGGCTAGTGAAGGAAGATCTGTTTCTACTCCTCGTACAGGGGCAGGATTAACAGTTCCGCAGCAGACTGGGGGCTGGAGTTCTTCATGTCATTCAGGCCAAGGTAGATGTCGTGGACGTAGTGGTCAGGATCAGGGAGGATCAGGTCAGGTATATCAGGCTGCTGCACAGGGCCGTGGTACTGGCCAGATGTTTGAGGTGGATCAGATTCATTAGGGGCGAGATCATGGACCTTCAACAGTTCGAGGTATGATCTTAGTAGCCTCAATTTTATCTTCTACACTTTTTGATAATAGAGATTCTCATAGATTTATTACTGTACACATTGTGCAGAGACTTAGACTTACTATCTTTACTTCTGAGGATATGATAACACTAGACACTCCCTTGGTACTTAGAACTTCTAGTGTGCGTCAGTGCAAGGAGTTCCCCATTGAGGTTTGTGGGTGTCTCTTATTGTGGGATCTTTATGTCTTTGAGATGACGGGTTATGATGTCATTATCAGGATGGATTGGTTATTTTCCTTCCAGGCCTTTGTCAATTGCTATCGCCGAAGGGTGAGTTTCACATTACCAGATGGTGGATCTTTTCTTCAAAAAGGAGAATAGGGTGTCCAGGCGAGGAGAGCTAGACTAGAGAATCATGGGTTGGGTGGTGTTAAAGCTTAGATTGCTAGTTTGTATATGGATGACGAAGGGACTTCTCACATAGATTTTCCTCTAGTATTTGATCTTTTTCTAGATGTCTTCCTATAAGACTTTTTAGGGTTGCCTCCAGAGCGAGAGGTAGACTTCTCTATTGATCTTGTGCCTGGAGTAGCACTGGTGTCCATACCTACTTATAGGATGGTGACACATGAGATGAAAGAGCTTAAGAAATAGTTGGAGGAGTTGCAGGAAAAGGGTTTTATCTGACCCAGTACTTTCCCTTGGGGTTCAACGATGTTGTTTGTGAAGAAGGAAGATTGTACCTTACGGATGTGTGTGGACTATCAGAAGCTGAAACAATTGACGGTCAAGAACCGATATCCATTGCTGAGGATTGATGATCTATTTGATCAGCTTCAGGGATCCCGGGTGTTCTCAAAGATCTACTTAAGATCCGGCTATCATCAGTTTCATGTCAAACCATCGGATATACCTCTTACAGCCTTTCAGAGCAGATATGGTCTGTACGAGTACTTGGTTATGTCGTTCGGTCTCACGAACACGCCAACAGTTTTCATGGCACTGATGAACAAAGTTTCCATCATTACTTGGATTCCTTCATGGTGGTTTTCATGGACGATATCTTGGTGTACTCTCACACTTGACATGACCATGCTACCCATCTTGAGATCGTATTGAGTACACTGAGAGATAATCAGTTATATGCTAAGCTATCAAATTACCACTTATGGATGGATGAGATTCACTTCCTGGTTCATGTCATCTCAGAGATAAGAGTATCAGTAGACGCAGAAAAGGAGAGAGCGGTAGTTACATGGGATCAGCCGAAAAATGTCTTTGAGGTAAGGAGTTTTTTGGGTCTGGATGGTTACTACATGCAGACTATATAGGACTTTTCATGCCTAGAAGCACCGCTAGAAGGTCTGACCAAGAAGGGGGTGATGTTTTTATGGTCAGATTATTGTGAGTTAATTTTTTTGGAGATGAAGGGGAGGTTGACATCAACACAGATTCTAGTGCTTCCTGAGCTGGACAAGAGTTATACAGTCTTCTGTGATGCATTTGGCATCGGGCTTGGAGTAGTGCTTATGCAGGAGGATCATTTTGTTGCTTATGGATCTCGGCAGTTGAGGCCATGCGAGAGGAACTATCCTACGCATGACCAAGATTTGGATATTGTGTTCACACTTTGAGTTGCTAGAGACACTACCTACTGTGAGAGCATTTTTTGGTATATACTGACCACAAGAGGCTCAAGTATATCTTCACGCAGTGTGACTAAAATCTGAGACAGCATAGGTGGGTCGAGTACATATAGTCTTTCGACTTTGAGCTTGCTTATACGTCTGGGAAAGGCAATGTTGTGGCAGATGCACTGATCAGAAGGACTAAGTTACAGGCAGTTTAGGAGGCCAGTAGTGAGTGGAAACTTATGGCTCTGTTCTCTGAGATGCACTTGAAGGTGCACGACAGATAGGGACAGACCTCTCTCTCTTCTGTGGTTGTTACCTCTACTTTTCTTGATCTAGTGGAGATGAGACAGCTATCAGATTCAGAGGGCTTAGTCCTGTGGGAGAGTGTGTCAGGAGAGGACCCTCTTCCTAGATGGACAGTGTGCAAGGATAAGATCATGTGTTTCAAGGGATACTTATGGGTACCAGCAGACATATTTGAGGATATGATGTGGGATTTTCATTCCTCAATTTGGGTTGTTCATCTTGGCATCACCAGGATGTATCGTGATCTACACCGCCACTAATGGTGGCCAGGTATGAAAAGAGATGTTGCTGATTTTGTCATGAGATTTTCTACTTGTCAGTAGTTGGAAAGGGAGAATTAGCGACTAGCAGGTCATTTACAGTAGTTACCCATTCCATAGTGGAATTGGAAAGATGTCGCAATGGACTTCGTGACTGGATTGCCGAGGTCGCCTTGAGGGACCGATGTTGTTTGGGTTGTCGTCGACAAGCTTACAAAGGTTGCTCACTTCATACCGATCAAGGGGATCATCAGTGTTGATGATCTGGGATGACATTACATCCGAGAGATTGGACGTCTGCATGGAGTTCCACACTCCATTTTTTCAGACAGGGATGCGCGCTTTACTTCTCGGTTCTGGAAGGGGCTTCAGAGGGCTTTAGGTACACAGGTACTTTTGAGTACAACATACAATCCCTAGACTAATGTCCAGTCCGAGCGTATGATCCAAGTGCTTGAGAATATGCTCTGAGCTTGCATTTTGGACTTTTCTGGTTCTTGGGAGAAGCATATCCCTCTTGTGGAGTTCTCCTACAAAAACAGTTTTCAGGAGACTATTCTGATAACACTTTACGAGGCCCTGTACTGTGGGCCATGCCGATCACCTGCATGCTAGCTGGAGTCAGGAGAGGAAGCTTTCCTGGGACCTAGTCTTGTTTAGGATACCTTAGAGAAGATATAGTTGATTCAGAAGAGGATGGATATAGCACTGTCTCGGTAGAAGTATTATGCTGATCATCGGAGACGACCTCTGTAGTTCGAGGTCCGGGATCAGGTTTTCCTATGTGTCGCACCAAGGCTGGGACACAAGAGGATCCAGAGACAGGGTAATCTTTCACCACAGTATGTTGGGCTGTTTTAGGTGTTGGAGAGAGTTGGGTTGGTTACCTATCGGTTGCAGTTAACTCAGAGGTATCGGGATAAGCATGACGTCTTCCATGTTTCCCAGCTCCAACGTTACTTTTCAGACCCGTCTCATGACTTTCAGCCTGAGAAGGTGGAGCTTGAAGCGGATGCGTCATTTGAGGAGCATCCCATCCGGATTGTCGGTCGCAGTACAAAAGTTCTCTATGGCCGGTCTGTTCCTATAGTATGGGTGCTATGGAAGCATGTGCAAGTGCAGGAAGAGACTTGGGAGCAGGAGGCCGATGTACGATCGCTGTGGCTGGAGCTGTTCGGGGTTTCATATTTTACGCCTCTCTAGGGAAATTTGGGGAAAAATTTCTTTAAGGGGGGAAGTTTGTAAGAACCTGGATCTTAGTTTCAGGTATGTTTCTCATTTTCTGGTCATTTTTGAGAAAAAAGCTGTTTTTTATAAATTTATGAAGTACACACCATGTACTTTCATAGTACATGTCATGTATTCCCTTGCCGCTCAAAACCATGTGTTGACCATGTCCGGTCCACACACATGGTGTGTAGGGGTGATGTGGAGGGCACTTAATGTGGAGTACAAAAAAAATAGATTACACACCATGTACCCTAGAAGTACACGCCGTGTATTTTCTTTTATGTCCTTAAACGCACTGGGGTCACACTTAATCGCTAGAATGACCTTATTCTAGGTTTCGTTTGAATGAGAGCTCCCATACAGACACGATCCTTCTCCAAGAACCCGATATTCCATATGATATCTGTTTTAGCCGCCATCGATTGTGTTGGGATCACCTATGTATGCTCTCTCTTATACTTTATCCTTGTTTCGTGATTCCTCCTCATTTTCGAGTTATCGTGGGTTGAGCGTTTTGGATGTTTTCTATAATATTTGGCGTTCTATGGAGAATCAATCATTGTGGCTCAATTATATAGATTTCCTAGCATCAAGGTAGGTGGTTTGTTGCCTAAGTTGAATGTATTTGAGTATTGGTTGCAAAAGTGTCGGATACCCATGTAATCTGTATCCCGGGTTTGGTATTTTGATCCTATTGTTTAATTACCTTAGATTTTTTGTTATTTTATGATTAATTGATACTAATGTATGCTTGGTTGCATGTTTTAGGATCACCCCAGGGGGTTTTTTCCCTGTTTGGTTGTTTATCGCCATTTGGAACTGTTTTCCTGTGAGGCAAACCCTATTGCAATTACTAGTTTACGTGTTATAACTAACTGCATGTGTTGTCTACTATTTAAATGATTTTGATGCATTTTAGCTGTTATCAAAGTAGTTTTTGAACTTACTTAGGTCTACTGATAGTCGATTATGCTTGACTGGACTTCTCGGGGCTGTGAGAACCTGGTGCGGGAGATCAAAGAGGGAACAGACGATTAAGTGCTTCCCTAGAGGGTCTGTTGATTTTATCATCGTACGCAAGACCTATGAAAATAGGACTTTGTGATTCCCAAGAATGTTCTTAGTTTACACACATATCGAGACCACAATTGAAATTAGATGTTAGTGATTCCTCAGAGAGTCTGTAGCTATCATATCATGACCATATGGGAATTGACGGGAGAGCTTCCCAGAGTGTCTGGGCCTTGTTAGATTACTGGACAATAGGGGTCTGCTAGTTTGAGCCAACCAGAGTGTCCGTGTGAATTTTTTCTTGGGTAGTTGTGACGAGTCAACCAAGCCAAAAAACAAGCTTGGGTTTGTACTGCTTGTGGGTTAGGTAGTCTTTTGAGTTACCTGTTGTGTTACATGATTTATCGTGGAATAGATAGCTTTTCTAGCTTCCATGGTATTTTAATTAAGTTAATGTGAATGTTAATTGGTAGGATTTTTACTGGTGTACTCCTAGTTCATTACTTTACTTATTTCCTTTACTTTTGCTATATTTCTCACTGACAGTAGGGCACAAATCTTGTGGTGGTTGCCAACAAGGATTAGTCTCACACCCTATTTGGTTCTTGCTTTTCGGCCCAAATATATAATATGGTTGTAGGTGTGGATATGGATTGTGGCCCTTCCACCTCATGTAATTCATTACTGGTTGGAGATGGAGAGCATGGGACCGGGAATTGGCTCACGATTCTACTAGATTTGCTGTTTATTTTTAGTATTTGGTTTTGGTTTTATTTCAGCACGTTGATTTTTTATTTCGTTCCATAGACACATGTACCATACTACATCAATATTATATCCGAACTTTCTTTTACTTTTAGTTTCAGTTGTTGTATGTTGTTTACTGCTTCCACTATTGTGAACGTTTGTTCTTCCGCTGTATACTTTACCCAATGAGGGCATAGTTTCCCCACCGACTCACCAAGGCCCTCATTGCTAGTTGGCAGCCTCTGGCATTTGGGGAAACTCAATTGAGGTCATGCGGTGAACCGGGTACGTGGCACCAGTTATGAGTCTCCGGATTCGGGTCGTTATAGTTTGATCAGATTCATTAGATATTTTAAATATTGGATACTATAGAATAAATTAGGATTACGTGTAATAAATTAATTCTTATGGAATCTCATATCATGTGGGGTAATATAATTATCCAACAAATGAAATATAGGGGATTGATGTTTAATGACATTACAATTATCATTATTCAATAGTTCTACTTGGAATATAAGACAATTCAATGTTTATTGAGTTTCACTCGGTTAATTACGGTGATCTATCAATGTGAGACTATGTTAATCATTTTTTGGAATTTAATAATTTTTTATTGTGTTTTTGAAAAAAAATATGAAGGCTAAGATATTTTATAAGGTATATTTTATAGAAATTAATTATATTATCTTCATGTAGATTCATTTCATTTATATAATGGTAGTAGATATAATTCTGATTGTATAAATTGATATAGTAGGATATCTATGTTTTGTTTTACATACTCCTTTACCCAGTGGAAACATTTTTTACTCACACATAAGTAATAAGAATTGATAGAGTACTCATATATTCGGTTCATGTATCCCACATTACCATCCTTTCTCCAACCCATTATATTCCACTGGTTGTGTTCCTTTGACTTGTGACTAGTTTTGTAAGGAAAGACTCCCGATTTTATCCTACCACAAAAATTAATTCCATAAGCTTTTCTAATATCCTTTTTCATTTTAAATGGTTATACTATACAATTTCTACACACTTAAATGGCTCTATTTTATTATCTCCAAATGGATCTATGGCCTAGTTAGAGGATTTGGAGAAGATAAGGATCTAGCGATAGGGAACCAATGTGAATCTGATTTATGTAGTTGAGGATATTCCCATGGAAGATGATACAAGACTAAATATAGTTATAGGTATGATATTTATTTTATAATCTATAGAAACCATTCTGTTTGATATATGTTTTTTTAAATCCATTATTTTATAACATTGTGAAGATGTTATCAAACATGAAATGAAACCCATCTCATTTTTTATGAAACTAGTAGGGTTAATAACTTGATTTTTATTTTTATTGTATTTAATACTATATGGATTATTTTAAAGACTGGGTGCTCAGATGACACAAGATTTTGAGGACTGGTGTGCCCTTAATAAATGTATGAAATATATTAAAAATGATAAATAACATGACCAAATAGTTTTTATGAGAATGTGGAAGAACTCAGAACTGTTAGTTATATAAAAAATATGAGCACACCATTCAGTGTAGAACAAATTTTTTACCCAATGCATCACAGAAACATTTTTGGCATGTTCCATTTGTGAAAAATTCATTATGGTTGTAGAATTAACAATGTATATTATTTAAAATATTTATTTCTAATTTATTCAGTACAATGATTGAATCTTATATATGTATATGGTTATGAGGCTGTATTCATGTTTTACTGATCATACAATAGAAATCTAGTGGACGATTGGAGAGATTTCTTGTGAAAAAATGATAGATCTAGACCCAATTCTGGACATTTATGCCAGTGGAGTTCTTGGATGTCATCAAAAATAGAAATTTCAAACTATAATTCACTAATTATAGAACCAAACTATAGGTAGGATGCCTTGTTTTTTCATCTAGTTATGCAATCCTAGAGAAATGTGAATAAATTCAACCAAATGAATTGATATGTCCATCATCAGTAGAATTAATTTTAGTGAATATTATTTTTTCATTGTGATTAATTCCACATATTTTTTAAATATCTGTGATAAAGAATCCAGAATGAATATAAAATGTTGAGGAATGTTCCCCACATTTCATGGATTATAGATTTCTTCCCCTGTTATTCAATCATTTGACATGAGAGTTTAATTTGGTTGGTGGTTCAATGAATACTCTCTATTAAATCACCGAGGAACCATTTGTCAAAGGATATCATTGATATATTTTTTATAGATTTTGATCCACATTCGGATCAAGATACAATGAAGGCAGTGGATGATCAGAGTTGGATCATAATTTGTTTTCAGTATCTTATCATCCCAATATTGATGGCACAACAATGAATGGTGCGAACATGAATTTCTCTAGTAGATTCTATGTCTGAATATATGATCATCAATCAAGGGACTATTATCCAACCTCAGATATACAATATCCAATGAGGATGATCGCATTAGTGGTGTTTGTAGGTGATGCAGATGATAGCTTATTGGATATGGGAGATCTTGGGTTACACGACATGTAATATGGATTTATATTTCATATGGGACTCCCTCTATGGTAATAGGGTTTCCAAAGAGATTATAATATCACATGCCGAATGACATGGTCACAGGATATGTGAAGTATTCTTGATACCTCAGTGTTTAATTCAAAAATAACACAAATAATGTCAGAAGTACACGGTTAGTGATGAAAAGTGTAGTTATACATGGAAACTATCACATGTACCTAGTCTAGTACACAAACATGACCAATGGACCATGTACATGTCATCCGATACACATTTAGGTACAATTAGATTACTAACCGCTTTGTAACATACCGTCACCCTGTATATTCAAAAACTATAAATTCTTGCTCAGAAATACGACATGGAAAAACATAGTGATATCCAGACTAACCATGTATCACTAGTATACTCCATATACCAATAAAATAAGTATTTATATCCCTTTATTTCATTTTTCTGGAGAAGTTTTTGATGAATGTGTTCCCTAGGTGCTTCCCCTTGAGGGGACAACGCAACATTACATCTACATCCTATGATTATGATCCACTCTGGTGGTTGGGTATATAATTGATTTTTCGGTATCCCTCCATGACACTGTCATGTAATTCTATAACATATCTATACCCTAGGCAGTTTTTATGGAATTTATGTGGCCTCAATCAGATGGGACTTGTACCTTTATCAGGAAGGATGTATCAGTAGAGTGTCTAGTATCATTGGAATAATATTCTCTATATTGCGGGTTAATCTAGATTAGTTTTTTTGGTTTCCCACAATTGTTATGGGTGTTATCCCATATTAGATTGTCTGGGTATTCATAGACTACCAAGACTTATTGGGTAGGTAAAAATGATCTAGGCCTCATTTATTAGTGTCTCTTGTGATAGCGTGGATGGTGGACTGGATTCTTCTTGAACGATCATTGCATCGACCAAAATCATATGGATAGTAGTCGGTTATGAAATTGTTGTGGGGTGAAATCCTTCTTGAGTATATCATTTTATTTTCTATTATTAAAATATTATTATATCCTTTTATTTACCTAACTATACTTGATTCATCGTGTTTAGTTTTTTTTTTCAGTTTTTCCTACTATTTATTGTTATACACACCTCTGCATAGTATTTTTCAGAAACTATCATGTATTATGTACATGTGGGAAATTTTGAGAGTTTATAAGGATAAAATGTATATGGTGGAGCATAGAGTGACATTTTTAGACCATGGTGTCATCTAGAAGTTTCAATTGACATTAGTCCCTTCTCGGGAGTTGGTCGGAGTATTTATAGTTTTTTATTGTTAATTTATTTTCCAAAATATTCAACTATCATTACATTACAGTAATTCTATACCTATGGGATTATATAAGTATGAATTAAATTGTTTAAGGGGTTTTAAATTTTATCATTTTGTGGGATTAGATATGTGTGTGTGTAAAGGACCATTTGGATAATTCTTCCCATTTTTTGGGATTTTCCTACATAGTGCATGTCACTAGCCACTATCCTGTTGAATTTAGGCTTGGGGTACTCATGAGTTTGACCATATTTGTTCGAGTTAGGAATGAGTGGTATTAAATAATTTTTTTCTACCTATAGAGCAGATTTTGTGAAAAGTTTTTGGGAAACAATGATTACTGTTACGTGTTCAGACCTATGACCATGACTCCATGGATGGTGTGGTGGACAATGTATCCATATACCAGGACTCTGATCACCAACCTTTTTTCATGGTATGTTTAGAAATTGGATGTAGGGAAAATTTTGTGAAATGATTCATATAGAAATGAGTTGTGGTTTCCATTTCCATCTTGAGTCATCTCCGTATATATACTCTTTCACCATGGTGCTTCTTGATTCATTTCAGTATACCTCCACGTTGATATCAATCCAAGATTCCACAATGTTATCATGAGGCTATTATACAAATTTAATTGGATTTGGTACATGGGATTGTACTAGAAATATCACATATGTGTAGTTTTCTAGATATGGAATCAATTTTTCAGTAGAACATTGTTCTGGAAGATTCATGTGAGGATATACCTACCATGAGTCAGATGCATGAGTTACAGAGGGAGTGACCTCAAGTGTTTTTGGGTGAACAAGGTAACCAGTTTATTGAGGACTAGAAAAAAGTAATTAATCATGTTTTCTTCGTTGAAATGAAATTGGAATATCAAATGGAATTTCCCATGGAAAGACATATTTAGATATCTCATGGAAAATATTGGTGCCTACTAATTCAGTCACATGATAATATTGATCTCACCTTGATAGACATTGAGGATATACATAGGGTAATGTTCTATCAGTTTATCTTACGATATGTATGCATCCATGTTAATCTTCCTTAGGTTCTGGGTAGTTTCCCAATTTTAGATTACTCATCTAGGATCATTCATCTCTCATGTTACTCCCTAGATACTGTTTGGGTTTAGTTATTCTGAGTGAAGACATTATTTCAGGGATTACAATGGGATATAAATTTTAAAGTGACATCCCTTTCAATTACCACCTATGATGGGGTTCTTGAGAAATCCATGGTGGTAGAGAGATTCCTGGAATAATAGGCCACAACAGTGGGTAAGGGTAGAGGGAACCCGGGAGGTGAGGCCACAGAAATAGGTATATGTTGGTATTCACAAGGATTCAATTATGTCATATGATTGAATATCTGATCCCATGATTTAGTGTCTGTACTCTAGTGCTCTTTGGATGGCTTGAATCAATTGAGGTAGAGGAGGTGTTTCTCCTTCAGTGGTTACGAACATCTTGCTTAGAATTGTCTGAGATGTTGCATAACTGATCATGAAACGATCAAGTGACCACTGAAGTAGATTTAGAGGTAGGTGCATGGTGGTCAATTGGGACGTTAATTTTGGAGAGGATATTGTTGATGAATATCATGTTTTGAAGGTTCTACGAATTACCACTGCCACCCACATGTGGTCCATGAAAGGCAAAGGGAGTTGGTGGTCCTGGATGAGACCTCTTACTAAGTAAGGGGTCTATGACATTGAGTATTCAATGGTGATACAAGGTATAGTCAGTCTTTTTAAAAACATTATATATTGAAATTATAGATATATGTGAGAGTCATTCCTTCCATTCCACTAATCCAGTTCAGGATATAGATTTTACAGTTGATCCATATGCTCAACCCTTGCGGTTAGGGACTCATACATGTGAGTAATCATCAATTTCTCACTTATTCTAAAATTTAAATATAATGCAAGTTGGTGAATATTTTTTATGAGGTCACATTTTAGATGCATTTAGGCCTTTTGATTTTATTTTCGGAATGGACAAGCTATGAAATATTCATGAACAATTTTACTATTTTAGGTGGAGATCGTTGCGTATCCATATTGATGCTATAATGATTTCAAATTTTGGGGAAATGGAAACCTTGGAAGAGAAGAACATTATCATCCATATAAATGTGATGCATATTACTCCTCAGTTAGCTAGCATTAAACATTCATAAGAGGATTTGATGATGTTTGAATTCCCTGCAATAGTGGTAGAGTATGATGACATGTTCCAGGATAATGCTCCTAATATACCCCCCCAATTTAGATGTTGACATATTCGTTGACTTGGTTCCAATGATGGAATATATATATTTAACAAAATATCAGATAAATACCATCGAGCTTCACATGTTGGGGTGTAGTTGGAGGACATATAAGAGAAAATATTTGTAAGACCTTGTGTATCACCCTATGATTACCCAATGTTTTTCATCAAGAATCAATAAGGGATATTGAGGTTAGGTGGGGACTACAATCACTTTAACTAGGAGAACATGAAAAATATCTACCCACTAATGAGGATCGATGACATCTTTGATCAGTTGAGAGTGGTGTGATGGTTCTGGATGATTAGCCTCAGATCATGATATCTCCATCTATAATTACAAGATATGAATGTACTAAAAAATGCACTCATATTTCATTACTATCATTGTGAGTATTTAGTGACTTCATTCATCGAGAAAAACACTATATTAGTGTTCACTAGGGTGATTAAAAGGACCATTAATCCCATTTTATATTGGTTCTTGGAGGTTTTCGTTGATGACTTTGAAGTGTTCTCGGAAACCATGGAGGACCACATAGGAAACTTGTGTATGGTTTTGGACACACATTGTGAAAATAGACATTATGGGATTCTCTTGAAGTGCATGTTCTTGATTCATGAAGTCATCATTATAAGATGTGCCATATTATAAGATAGAGTACTAGTGGGTCCAATGAAGGATTATGAAGTTATTTATTGGGATCCACCTGATATTTTTTTCAAGGTGTGGAGTTTCCTTTTTTTGGAAGGGTAATATCAAAGTTTTTTACTCAATTTCATAAGAGTTGAAGAATTCATGGAATCTTATACCCAAATTGGAAAGACTTTTATTTGGATTGAAAAATTTCAAAAGTGATTTCATGAGTTCAGAAAGAGATCCATAAGAACCGCCATATTGATATTATCATTAGAGTATATTGAAAATGTAGTGTTCTATGATGAATTAGGGATTAGATTGGATTGTGATCTAAGGGATGGAAATGAAGTTATTGTCTATGGTTCATGGATGTTGTGACCAAATGTGAATAAATAAATCACAAACAATCTTTATTTAGTGGTAGGAATTTTCACAAGGATGATTTGGAGACACCACTTCATGGGAAACAAGTTTATCATATACTCTGAACACAAGAGTCTCACGTATATGTCCTCTTAAAATGATCTCAACCTGTAATATTGGTTATGGATGTGTTACTATAGGACTATGTATTTGGGGTTTTCTATACTTCCAGGAAGGGTAATGTGGGAGAGAATTTACTCAATTGGAATTGTTGTTATCAATTTTTGACCATGTCATCATAGTAGTTAGCCTCTTTCGAATTTTCTAATGTGGGAAGGGATGGTGCTTCATATATAAGTTTTATTGTTTTTACCCCAACTATATTTCAATATGTTTGGGAATTCCAGTGGGGATATACCAAATGTGATACCATTTTTACTTATAGTAGCACTATACATGCATCATATGGATATTATGAAGGTGGGTAGAATGCCTTGATTTACATAGATTGGATGATGGTATCATTTACATTGTGAGAATAAGTGATGTAATAATGTCATACATCAAATTTAGTGGTAAATCAATGTGTGGAAAAGATGTACTAGGACCTACAATGTCTGTTTTTTGTATAGGAATGAATTGATTTTTAATTTTTTCTGTTGATGCCTCGCTTGTAAGTATGTGAAGGCTTCACACCTGGATCGAATGGGATTACCATTATATCACATGGTGCCCAAGTGGTTATGGGATGCAATATCCTATGAAATCATTATAGGTCCAGCACATATGGAAAGTGGACATGATACCATATGTGTGATTATAGACTAACTCACCAAGTCAACCTATTTTCCTAAATATTCGAGAGATTAGTTTAGTAGAAAGAATCAGATTCCTATAAATTACATATATAGTCCAACTCCATTTCATTCCCACATTTATCATACTAGGACATGATTCTTGATTCACATCATGATTATTGAAACGTTTATAGGAGAGCTTTGGGGCTCAATTTCTCTGGAGCAAGACGTTCCCCCTCCCCCGCATACAGAGGTCTAGATTGAGCATACTATTTAGGCTTCGTAGCACTTTCTGAATACATCCATTTTTGAATTTGTCTATAGATTGGAGGATAATAAAATCTTGGTCGAGATTCATGAAAATTATATCTTCAATTTTACCTTTGGAATGGAACCATATTATGCTTCGTATGAGTAGTTATATAGGTTATCACATCATTGGACTAGACATGGTGAGTCAACTCTCATGGGACTTAAGTTAATTTGAGATTCTTTAGACATTTTAAAGATCATCCAGGAGTGGATGTGGATTACACATATCCAATAAAATAATTATGTATACCAATGATGGAGACCACCTGAGTTTGATGAGGGAGACCATGTGCAATTGAGGGTCTCACATCAATGTGGACTGATGATATTTGTGGTTTTTGGAATGATATCTTATTGATAGTTTAGTCTTTTACAGATACTACATAGATTTTTTGTGGTAGAAAACAACTTCGATATACCTCTATAGTTTGAAAACATACAGGACTTATTCAGTGTGTTATGGATGAAGAAGTACATGCATGACCTGACACATGTTATCTACTAGGTCATGTTGGATATCAGGAATAGAGCTACCTTTGTAGTGTTCCTAGTTGATATCATTAAAATTTAGTTGTGGATCCTTTCTGAGTTGAAAAATCCTCTAGTTCTTGTTTAGTGGATGCACAATATGCTTTAGAAGGGCACTTGGGAGTGGGCGATCCAGGTGAGAGTTCTGTACCGTCATCTTTTAGAGTAGGGTTTTCACATTTTAAGATTAAAATAACTATGTTGGGGAGAAAATAATGATTCTTACTTTTTATTTTTTATTTTTGGATATTAAACTGATCATTTTTTAGACAAGGCATTATGTAATAGCACAATTCTGAATCTGATTTTTTCAGAGAATAAATGTTTTAATTATATTCAATATATTGAATATCAAGTGCAATTCCTTTTGTGAAAAAGTTGAATAACTATCAAATGGGGGCCTAAATTAGAAATATGAGGGATTAATTGAGTTAAAAACAAATGATTTTCCCAACGATTGACATAATTTATTTCCTTTATATGCTTTTTAAAAATTCATTACATCCAATGTTTAATAAAATAAATTGATTAGATGTTTAATTTTAAATTATTAAACACTATGATCGACTCCCCAATATGTATACGTTTATGATTCATTACTCTAGTTTAGACCCTGTACCCCTAGATAACAAAACAACATTAGTGACCATTCTTGTGGAATGAATATACATTCAGATGGAGTCATGAATCATTGTGAAAATAGAGGTCATGGATATCATGAGTGAAGAAATTGTAGAACCATTTGTTATCAATGAGATATTGAAAATACATGTAGGGTGTTTTATTTTGTTTCTAATCATATTTATTAATCCTGGATGAATAAAAATAAATTCCATGAAAAAATTTGATATGCACATCATTGGTTGAATTAATTATAGGGACTTATATTTGAAAGTTGTTATTTAATTTTCTTTTTGTTATTTCTCTGTGAAAACAGATTAAAGGGGGAATTAGAGAAGGATGATGTTCATACATCAATTTTAATGGATTATTTATTTCATTCACCATTCATTAAATTTTCTTCAAATTCATTTCTTTTGGACTATGGTTCAACAAATTCCTAGTATTTGATTTTTGAACAATCGTAATTCAGTGCAACATATTGATACTGTGGGTGTGGTTTGTGGATAATGGTGAATTCAAGGCGTGATGATGGAGGTTAATGAAAAGAGGTGGGTAAAAATAAATTTAAGGTATTCATTCATCATTATTTCAATAGTGCAGCTAGAGAAGGTGTGAGAAGGAGTTTCCCATTGATGTGGTGATATTTTTTATTAAGAAAATATTGAGTTTCACCACATATAATCGTGAATTATATGTCTTGTGGGACACCTTATATGGTGTTTGGGTTCACATTTACTATTAAATATCACACTCTATGTGATATGGTCACATTCTAGGTGACCCCTCCATGATATCTTAGCATGTTCTTAGAAAGGTACCTAGACATTTCCATAAGTACACTCCTAGTTAAACTCAATTTACATGAAGATGGGAATGGAAAACTGTACAAGGGCCGGTACATGGACATGACCAGTCATATGTAGACTAGACCAGTATAACATGGGAAGGTAACAATATATATCCACAAGTTTTTTTCCATTCCTACATACTTTGTTTTCATATATGTACACTCTAAGTGAGGTTTTATCACACTGTCAGACTTGGGGATTATTGGGCACGATGTGTACAACTCTTCATTTCATTAGTGTAGACCAATAATTTTTGAGTTTTTTCCCTAGGCCCATTCCATTAATGTTAAAAAAATTAATGTTGATCCCCTCTAGAGGAAGCGTGTTAGGTAAATGTTGTGGTTTTACTTTGTGGGACTTGAGTGCGATCTTGTTTCATCTCTATACCCCATATGGAGTTTGGTGAACCAGAATGACCTCCTTACCAATAATGTTTATTATCTATCTAGAATGATATGTTGATAGGGTTAATTGTGTCATTATCCTATGATCCCATGTGTAGCGGGTTGTTCTGGATAGGGTTCATGGAATCCCCTAACAGTTCCTAATGTGACCCGATATCTAAGTATGAGGGTCTTCAAATATATGGGAGATTTATTTTTTGATTATCAAGGATATATACCTATTTAATGATTGTATACATTGATAACATGGCATGTGGAGTTGATTATCTATGAATGAGTGTTTCATATTTCAGAATCCTATGGATGGTAGTTAGTTATGACCTCATGATGGTGTGATGTATTTTTTGAGTATTTATGGTTTCTTTATATTATACATTGACTATTATATCCTAATATTGAGATGACTAATCCTGATTCATCACGGTGAGTATTTTATAATTGTTCTGCTATGTATTTTTATTCTCACCAATGAATTGTATCAGCTCACACATGTTGTTCATTATATTGTTGATAAAGCATTCGATGGTTTAGGAGGATTTTTAGCTGGTGGAGCATAGCATGAGGTTTTCTAATATCTTTTTTTAATGATCTATCATTTGATCTTAGTACTATCCCTTGGAGAATATTAGAATATGTATAGTTTTTTGGGCTTTTATTTGGTCCCCATTTCCACTTTTAGTGCTTTTTGGTCATACTCTTGTTGTGTGATTATAGTTGTATGCATCCATTTTTTTATTTGTTTTTTATCTTATCATTGTGTAGGATTTAATATGTGTGTGTGTGTGTAGAGGTACCTTAGGAAAATGCCTCCCATTTTGTGATATGACTACTAGATACTAGTCTCTATCCCATAGACTATTGGAGGCGGGATTGGGGTTTTCATAGTTTGCACCCCAGTATGTCTTGCCATGACATGAGGTTTCTTATTTTGAAAAAGGAGTTGGGTTCTAGTTGAAGTGTGTGTTTTTTCTTCATATCTATTGTTAATATAGTATTAAATTTTTTTTCCTTGAAATTGATTTATTTAATATTAAAATAATGGTAGATTGGTTGGATTCCCATTGAGAAAAAGTTATTTTATATCATAAATGGGCTTCTATTGTTGAACACAATGGGTAATTTTGGATTTTTGGAGATGATTGGGATTCATGGTCTAACCAAATAGAAAATCACCATTTATAAATAAAAATATTCAAATATAATTTTTTTGTTGATTTAGGATGATTCCTCTAGATGATATCACCATTGGGTGACAAATTTTTTTATAAATTTATTCCATAATGACATCCCTAGTTTTTCTCTAGTATGATAGATGGAATTTTTAATGATTTTATACTAATAACATAGATTATATCGTTAACATTATATGATTTGGAAATTCCTATATTAAAGTATTTTTTAATTCAATTAGATGATTTATGATAAAAGGTTGTTACTCATCCTACTGTGTGACCTTGGGTCTCTCCAACTAATGTTTACAATAAGACTGATAAAACTCATTCCTATTGTATCTATTATTATATGCCTAATCAGGTGATGATTATAAATATATATACGTAAACATATATTGATTACATGTTTGATTAGTCAAAGATAGAAAAGTGGTTCTCAATTATCAGCCTCTAGTCTGGTTATCTTCATCTCCATGTTAAGAGGTCAAATATCCCAAATATCCCTTTTAGGAGTTGCTGTGTTCACTTTGAATATATTTTGATTATGTTCGGCCTAGATAAGAATATTATAGTTTTTATATCAATGATTAAAAATATTTTCCATAAGAATCTGAATTCCATTTCATCGTATTGGTAGATGCTATTTTGGTTTATCAAAAATACTTGGAGGATCATGAGAATATTATAAAATTTGTTTTGGGAAACTTTGGGAATCAATTAATTTAAGCTATTTTATCAAAATGTGAGTTTTTTTTCAGGAAGTGAGGTTCTTCGGATATGTGGTTTATGAACATGTAAACATAGTTGATCGTGATATTATTGTGTTCTTATTTTAGTGGGTGTATTTACATAATATATTTGATATATAGTGTATCATTATTTTTGTAGGCTACTCATTCATGAAATAGTTCACAAAATGTTCTTAACTGTTGAGATCTCTTAATGACAAATCATTAACCCTATTATTTGAATAAGTTTTTTGGATTTCCATTGATGAATTGAAAAAATTATTTCCCCTTCAACTATAATGATATCACTAGAAGTTTCTAGGAACTTTTTTTGGTGTTATGTGATTTATCTCCCCAAGCGTCCATGGTATAGATCCTTTTAAATAATTCAATAGCTTGTGCTACATGCAATATCAAGTTCGAGCGCACCCTGATATTTCAAACTAGCCTTTTAAAAAGAAGTTATGAATAGTATTGGCCAAATTATGAAATATAAAAATGTAATTTTTGAAAATTGACAACATTTTTTAATTCAGATTATCAAATTTAACTTAGGGTAATATTTTGTTAATTTGATGAAATGTTATGATTTTTGATGAATAGTGAGATATATAGTAATATTGTTAAAAACCCAAATTTACCATTTATATAAATAAATTACATTAAATTTATTTATATTTCACATTATATATATTATAAATATATTACTGCAATTTATTTCATTGGAATATTTTTTATAATATAATTAGATATAAAAAATCATAGAAATTTTGAACGTCTCTTTTACCCACATTCTAACCACATCTACAAGATTTGCATTAAATATAATTTTTCAAATTTTGTGAATTAAATTTTGAAAAATTTACATACATGGTTGTAATAATTATTGAAAATATGGTCTAATGACATCTAAATAATTTTTTGTGAATAGTAATATTTGGATTTTATTCATCATAGTAAAAGGTATATATGGTAATTAAAGGTAAGATTAATATTATAATAATTAAATATTACCCTAACACTTGTAAAAAAATCATTGGATATGTTTTTTTGAACAAAAACAACCTTAGGTAAAAATTTTGATCTTTTTAATCCACTCTTGTTAGATTATGATACTAATTTTATTTTATTTAGAGAATAGTTAAAAATGTCATATTCAAATTTTAATAACTAAACAATTTTTAATATAGGGTTATAAATAATATAAATTAGACTATAAATATTATTTAGAAATGTAAAATGGTTATATAAATATTATTACTTCTTTATAATTTTATTAAATAAATAATCAAATTAAACTGTGACACAATAATGATGCGGTAATTGACTTATTAAAGGAAGAATCAATAATTTGATATTTAAAATATTTAAATAAATATAATGTGACTTACTTAATGACATAAAATAATTTTATAGCTAAAATATACATGTTAGTGACATATTATAAGTATGGGATTGACGTTATCAGGTAGGTTTGATATTTTTAATAATTAAAATTCTTGAATAGTATCAAAATTGACATAAATGATACTTTAAAATAAATAATATTTAATTAGATTTTATAAAATTAAAAAAATTATCAGGAGTGGTCAAAAAACAATAATAGTTGTAAATATGTCCAAAATGTTACAATTTGGGTTCTTTTGTCTTTTTATAGTAACTATATTAACACTATAGTGTAAAAATACATGAAAACTCTATAAGAGTTAAAACTGTTTAACTATGGGTTGCGTCCAAAATATAAGGTTAATTTCATGCGAAAATCTTGCCTAAAAATGATTTTATGAGATAATTTAGACCCATACTCGTCTTATCATATAAATAAATCACATTATCGCTATTTGAAATTGAAAATAAATTTTAGAATAAATTAATATATTATGATTTTCCAAAAGTCCCCCTCTCCTCTCTAATAAAAAGAAAAATCTCCTTCACTTTAATTAAAACCTAAAAATCCATTTGGCTCAGCCAATACCCACCCAATTCTACCACCAAATTTACTAAATTAATCCTAGAGGCCACAATTCAGCCATAAATCCTTCCTATGTTGTCCTTTTGTGAAAACTAAAAGGAGACAAATGAAACAGAGGAAATTTTTTTTATCACTGATTTCAATGTTTATTTCATATTCTAATTACTCTTTCTAGTTTTTTTCATATAAAAATAATAACTATATAATGAAAAATATATTTATATTTTTATATATTCATGGGTCAACCATATTACTCATTTAATTTATTATAAGAATAACAATATAACCAAGCGTGTGTGAATACAACTAACCATCTCCATGCCTTGGTGTAATTTATTATTAAACAATAAAATATTTGGATAGGTATAATTATTAGTGTAATGGATATAAGTAATGAATATAACATGATAATTATTCTGTAAAATTATTATACCATTAAATTCCATATCATTAACCATTAAGGGAACGATACCATCGGTCATGCATACATTCGACCTACTATATCCAAGATGCGATTAGATTCATTCTCTACGTTAACCATTCAAACATGATTATAAAATTTATATGATGAGTACAAATAATAATTATGAACTTAATTTCATTATTTTTATGAATAAAATATATGTTCTAGATAAAAAGCATGACTTATATGACAAAATAATAATTGGAAAATGAATCAGTTATCATCTGAAATAATTATAATACAGAAATAATATTACCAAATTGTTATAAGAGGATAATATATGATATCATAATTTTTAATGTGGTACTAGTATAATTTAACAAATTTTTTTTACCATTATACAGGATGATAAATCACAATTAACTAAAGGAATGTGTAAGTAAATGGTTAATTTCACTATCTCGTTATTATCTGAGAGTGCTTATATGTGTGTATCAACTAGGACCTCCTTATCATCCATTTCCATGTTGAATAAAACATAATTCAAAATTTTATAAAAATTAGTTTAAATTAATTTTTACCCTTGTTTGAATTTTTATAAAATGTTATGAATGGAATATTTCTGTCCTTTTCCAAATGTGGTACTTTATAACCTTTTCAACAAATTTTAGGCTGGAATGTTTTTTAACTTATATTGTGTGAGCATCTATTTTCTGCCATTATGGTTCCCTAACATTCTGAATATTTTCTTACAATATTATAAGGTTATTTTGAAAAGGAATTTTTTTTATAATCTCTTGCTTCTAAATTATTTCAATGTAAAAAAGGTATATTTCCCTCAAATAGTTTTAATGAATTTATTAAATTATTTCCATCTATGTCAGAATCCTCCGTTGGATTTTATTCTTATTTAAGGTTGACAAATTATGTTTCAATATTCCATATTGTATTGAAGGTTTAATGATATATTTGAATGTGGATGTTCTATACTTATACCATTCATGGTTTTTGGTTAAAGTATTAAAATTTTGAATGCTTTTTTGAATATGAATTTTTTTCAAAGGTTGGGGCCGATGCATCAATTTATTATTTAAGGAAAAGACCAATTTAGACTGGGTAGAGGGTTACCCATTACATAGCCCGAAGGCCCATGGAAAAGTGGTCTGAATACAAGGCTTGAAAGCCCATTTTTTGGCCCAAAGGACCCCTCGGTGAACAGTACTGCTACAGTACTCGCACTGCTACAATACCTGCTACATTACAGCCGCCGCTACAGTACCTGCTACAGTCCCTCCGCCTCTACAGTTCCACCACTACTATAGTTCCACCGCTGCTACAGTACTGCTACATTTCCCCAACTACAGTACTGCTACAGTACCTGGAAATTCACCCCTACCCGGATTTGATCCCAGATTTGTCTCATGAATGTTTACGTTCTGTTTCACCCTTTTCAATAGAGTTATATATTGTACTAAGTAAGTTATAGGAGGGCCCCACTATATCACCTCATGGCATCAGTAGGTACCATGAGACAAACTAGTGTTTTGGAACAAGTTATTCATGGTATAGTAATGTTCTTGGCACAGGGCCCTGACGATATGCCTACAATGTCTGGCATTATGCATTTCCTCATTATGAGATTAGTTACTGTTATTTCATGTGATTACTCAACGAGTTGAATATCAATGTGAATGTTTAAGTTGAATTATTTGATTTATTCTTTCCATATTCTACTGAATTGTATTTTTAAAACTATCGTGTTTTTGTTTTATACCTTTCATTAATGTTTATTACTATTTATGATACCTTTATCAATATTTTTTATCCTTACTGAGCATCTGATCTAACCCTTTATTATTTTTCATTCTCCCCTAGATTTGATGTAGTATATTATTAATGACATATCGGGATAGTCTAAGCGATATGAGAGTTTAAAAACGAGAAAATATGTTGTTATTTATTTTATGTTATAATTTAAAACATATATTTATATCTAGTATATTGAAGGGTATTAAACTGATGGGTCCCTCAGGATTTTATTTTCTTGTGATCATGTTAATGTAATAAAATAATAGACCTACTTTACGAAACTGGGTTCAGGCCATTACAATTGGTATCAATGAAAGTTTATTCAAAACCTTGGAAACTAGATTTATAAAACATAATTGATTAGGGAAAATTACAGTAAGATAGACTTTAAGGAAAATTATAGATTAACATCTTCAAAATTTTGTAAGATAGAGATAATGTGGGTATTCCTAGAAAGTAAATATTTCTTTGATTACTATATGTGGATATGTTTCTGACACAGACGTACCTAGGGGTGAAAACTCCAATAAGGTGTTCTAGGATTAATTCGGTGTAACATGGAACATGGCAACGAGCCTTACTACGCACCTGGTTTTACATTCCCTGGGTATGTTCTTAGGATAACTTATATTTACATTACAAACAATTAAGAAGGATTTATGATTAACTATTTCCTCAGAGAACCATGGTTACGAATATGGATTCGATATGTAAAAAAAAATTCAATTTATGTTATGTTTTTTTATACTTTTGAATTATGATTTATGATTCATAATCTAATCTAGTGTATTCCATTGTTTAGAGATGGAGACTAGTGGAAGAAATGGAAGTTGTATCAACACACGTAATCTATGTCGGTATTTCCAAACTATGATGTTAATGATAGTGGAGTTAGTGATACAACTGGTGCAGAACAACTTATAACCATAAAAGGAAACCTGAATCAGTTTATGAATAAAAACATTACCCATATAGAGAACCCTCATCCACAACACAGAGGATTAATGTTAGAACGATTCATGAGACAAAAATCTCTAACATTCAATTGGACTAAAAATACAGTTTTTGTTGAGAAATTGTAAGTTTGTTAGAGAAATTTATTTCTTGCTATGGGGAGTAACTAAAGTGAAAAGATTGTAAGGGTTGTTTATCTTCTCTCAGGATATACGGATCAATGGTGGTCATTAATAAAAAATCCAAAGGAGGATGAAGATGTATATATTATGGAATAGAGGTAATTTAATGAACTTTTCCTATAAAATACATTCCTTGTGAACAACGAGATGATATGGAAATGATGTTTCTATGAATGAGGCAAACAGAGGGTAAGAATGTTGTAAAGTATGTGGATATCTTCAAAAGTTTAGCAAGGTAGGTGGTAGACTACATATGTTACCCAAGAATTAAGATTTATTGATTCTTTGATAGGTTAAAACCATTCCTCTGACGGGAATTAGTCTCACAATTTTTCCTATCATAGAAATATATAGACTCATGTGAAACCATGAAAAAAATGGAATCCTCAATGAATTATGAATTTAAATGGAATCAAGAGAAGAAGGGGACTTCTTAACAATATGGGAAAAGAATTATCTGGATAAAGGGAAAAGCTGACTTTCCCCCCTACAGTAATTGTGGGAAAAAACACCATAGTACTTCCCTAAAAAGGATGGGAGTTTGTTACAACAATGGAGAAAAAGGATGACAAACTCATGATTGGAAGAGGGAGAATGAAGTTGTAAATTTTCAATTCTACAATGGTAATGAAATGAAACATGATGAAAACTATTTTCCAAAGTACCAAGGAAAATTACCCTAGAAAAGGCCAAGGGAAAAAGTCCAAGCTTTTGTGATCACAGCTACCGAGGTTGAAACTCCTAATGACATTATGGAAGATACTATAATAATCTAATCAAATTTAGTAAAAGGTTAATTCTATTATGGATAATCACATTCCTTTATATATTCCAAGTTTTCATTGAAAATTAGATATTTTAAATTCAATTTAATAAGAGAGTTTTCAGTCAAAACCCCAAAGGGAAGTCTCATTGCAACAATGATGTGTCAAGCGGTTCCCATTATAGAATACAAATATTCATTATTTTTTGAATTTCTAATCATAATTATGGTCATCTTTGATATAATACTTAGTAAATATTAGCTATCAAAATATGATGAGAAAATTTATTTCAAGAAGAAGGAAGTTATAGTTTATGAGGATAACGTATAATAAATCATCCTTAGAGAAGAGGCATCATAACTTGATTCTTATCAAAATACGCCCCTAGTAGCCTTACTGAATGAGATTCTTGTGGAGGGACAGAAAATAAAATCCTCTATTGAAGAAATAAATATTCAAATTTACAATTTTACTATTATAATAGAATATATTAATGTTTTTTCCAATGATTTACCTGGACCCCCCTAGAGCATAATGTTAAGTTTTATATTTATTTAATCTTTGATGCAAGAACAACATGAAATACTCCTTATTTATTGGACAATATTGAAATAGTATAGATGATGAAAAAACAAGAGGAGTTGAGTAATATGGTATTTATTCACCCCATGTGTTTCTCCATGGGGGGTCCCCATTTCTTTTTTCTATGAAGAAATATAGATGCATGAGGATATGCATTAAATATAGAGAAATCAATTTAATTACAATAATGAACAACTATCCGCTGCCACACATTGATGATTTATTTGAAAAATTTCTGGGGCTCACTATTTTTGAATATTGAACTCTTATATATATAACATCAATTGTGTGTAAAAAAGGATGATATTCCAGATAAATCTTTCCAAACTAGGTTTGGTCATTCTGAATTTATTATAATGCAATGTGGATAGACTAATAAACTCTATCATTTCATGGATCTAATGAGAATTGTGTTAAAGGATTGTCCTGATGATTTTTAAATATATTTATTGATGAAATATTGTTATACTCCAATAACAATGATGACCATGTGAACTGTTTGAAGATTGTTTAGAAGACTCATTGAAAAATGAACAATATGGGATGTTTATGAAGTTTGAATTATGGCTTTAGGAAATTTATTTTCATGGGAATATTTTCTTGAAATATTGAATATCTATTGATACTAAAAAGACAAAGGCAATCCAAGAATTTCAAGACCTAATGATTATGACTAAGGTATATAGTTTTATTGGTTTATTAGGTTAATATGAACATTTCTTCTTGAATTTTTCCCGATTGGAAAACCCGTTAACCAAGCTCCCACGTAAAGGGGTTAAATTTGTTTGGAAAAAAGAGTGTAAAAAATGTATTAAATAATTTAATAGAATATTATTCAATGATTTTATATTGTCTCTACAATATGGGAATGATGGGTTTGTGATTTATAGTGACACATTAAGTATCAGACTCAGTTTTGTGCTTATGCAGAATGATATGGTTATTTCTTATGCATCATGGCATCTAAAAATTCATTACAAAACTACCTAACTAATGATCTGGAGTTATAAGAAGTACTATTTTCTCTATATATATGAAGGAACTGTCTATACAGTGATATATGTGACATATTTTCTTATCATAAGAGTATAAAATATATTTTTTCACAGAAATAACTCAACATGAGAAAATGGGTATGGATTCAGTTATGCAAGGATTGTGATTTCACGATACACTACCACCCAGGGAAGGTAAATATGGTGGCGGATGATTTGAATATAAAAGAACATTATGTTCTAAACAAAAATGAATGTTGGAATGGATCCCATATTTTTGGATCTTGTAAATATGGATATGGGAATTATCTCGGATGGTGAAACATCACTAATTTTTAAAATTCAATTTCGAACCTTCTTTACTTGATATGATTAAAAGTTCTTAGTCTGATGATGAGTAGTTTGAAAAAAAATCAATACAATGAATGATGGGAGATAGATTAAAATCGTATTTGATAATGGTGTTTTGAAAAATGGGAAGAAATATTGTGTTCCTCCTATACCTGAGAAAAACAGATAATTATTGGATAATTATCATAGCTCCAAATTCACTATACACCCTACTGGCACTAAGATGTAAAATTATTTTAAGGAACATTTTTTGTGGGACAACATGAAGAGGGAGTTTTTTATTATGTTTTGAGATATTTGGTTTTTCAACAAGTGAAGGCTAGATGAAAACATCCTATAATAGTCATGAAATATCTTCCTATACCTATGTGGAAATGGGATGATGTTTTGATTGACTTTGTCATAGGTCTAACAAAGATTCCCCGAATAAAATATGTTATCTGGTGTATTATTTTTCATCTCACAAATTTTGCACATTTTCATTCTATAATAGAATATTTTCCACTTGAACATTTAAAAAGGCTATATTTTATTGATGTTGCAAGAGTTCATGTTGTACCTCCATCGATAGTTTCTGACCATGATTGAAACAACTTGGACCCGGTGTTAGCATAGACACCCAACCATAACATGTTCGTCTAGTCCTGGCCCACCATGTACCACCAGTTTCCCCGCAGACACTTGGTCCCTACCCTGGGGCCCACTCACGTGCCCGAATGGGTCATCTGACTAATGAGAGTCCCCACAGGAAAACTCATGTCATTTATAGTTTGTTTTTCCCTCACTCACAAACACACTGGGAAACTCCCTAGATGGTCATCGATCCTGATCACTACTCTTGAGAAAGAACGCTTAATTGTGGAGTTATGATCAGGTAGGCTTTTGAAAAGGAAGGTGCACCGTATTGAAATGAGTCAAATCATTTATAAATTTAACCATTTATCATTTTGGGGTATTACAATCACCCCGTCTTGGAGCAGAAATTCCTCGTTGTGGGCCATATATCTCAAACCAGGCTATGTACCACACTTAAGGCTGGGTTCCTCCTCTGATACCAATTATAACAATTGGGCCTTAGTGACAGCACATACACCCCGACATAACATGGTCATCGGGTCCTGTCCTGCCTGGTACCACCAGTTGCCCCGCAGACACGTGGTACCCACCCTGGGGCCCACCCACATGCCCGAATGGGTCATCTGACTAATAATAGTCCCCACAATCCAACACATGTCCTTTCTAGTGTGCTTTGTCCTCACTCACACACACCCTGGGAAACCTCCCAGAAGGACACCCATCCTAATCACTGCACCATGCCTAGAACGCTTAATTGTGGCATTCTAGTCAGGTAGGCTCCCTAAAAGGAAGGTGCACCTTATTGACCAAAGTTATATCATTTAGTTATTTACACCATTGTCATTCTATGGTGTTATAGTGATCGCCATTTTACATCACAATTTTGGTAAAGTCTTTAGGAGGCCCTAGATACAGAGTTTCTATTGAGCATTTCCTACCACCCTCAGACTGATGGACAATTAGTAATGACTATTAAAACTATAGAAGACATGTTGATAAATTTCTCCATTGACATTCATGGTATGTGGGATATGTATTTTCCACGGTTAGAATTTTCTTATAAAAATAACTTTCATTCATGTATATAGATGGAGCCATATGAAGAGTTATATTGAAAGAGATGTCACACACCAACTTGTTGGGATGAAGTTGGTGAAAGAAAACATGTTCTCCCATATATTATTGAGGAAAAAACGAAAAAAGGTAAAAACTATTTAGGCCCATAACAAAATAGTTCTTTGTTGAAAAGATCAATACAGATAACCAAAGAAAGGATTTGGAATTTCTAGTGGGAGATCATGTCTTCTTGGAGGTATCTCAATGCAAGGGTGTCATACGATTCATTAGGAATGGTATGTTTTGTCTTATGTATATCAAACCGTTTGAAATTCTAAAACAAATTGTATCTCTAGATTAATTGTTGGCAATTCTGCCATGTCCCTCCAATGTTCATGATGTGTTCCACGTATCAGTGTTAATGCAATACATGTTATACTCAACAAATTTAATCAACTAAGAAGAAATAGAATTTGAACCAAATATGTCTTATTATCATGATCCTATCAAGATTCATGATACCAGAGAACATGTGCTGAGAAATTGGAAGACTCATCTTGTAAAGTTTCATTAGAGAAACCATAATGTGGCAAAGGTGACATGGGAACCTGAAAAACATATGTTCAAGAACCACCTGAATCATTTTATGAAGTGATATTCTATAAATTTCTACGAAGAAATTATATGAATGAGTGAATAATATAACTCCCATATATCCACAATATGCTTCGTTTTAAATAATTCAATAGCTTGTACTACATGAAATATCGAGTTCAAGCACACCGTGCCCATTCAAAATAGAACATTAAAAATATTTCATGAATAGTATTAACAAAATAAGGAAAATTATAAATTTTATTCATCAAAATAGACTTCTTTTTTTATTTAGGAATATTAAAATAAGCTTACCGAGAAATTTTTTAAATTTTCAGAAATGGTTTATTTTTTGATAAATAGTTAAAAATATTGCAATATTGTTAATACAAAAAATTTTCTTTTAAATTATTATTTTAAATTAAATTTATTTTAATGTCACTATAGATACATTAAACATGTATTAATCTTTTTTAGTTCCTTGTAATATTATTTATTATATAATTAGATATAATAATTTATTAAACTTTTGAATGTCTCGTTTACCTACCTTCTTGGTACATCTACGAGATTAGTATTAAACGTACATTTTCCACTTTTTTGAATTGTTTTTAATGAAATGTACACACATGGTTGAAATCAGTATGAAAAATGTGGTCTAATAAGATCAATATAATTGTTTCTGACTAGTATCATTGGATATTATTTACCACTATTAAAAGTAAATAGGTTTATTAAAGGTAAGATTAATATTATAATAAAATAATATTACCCTAACATGTGTCCCAATTTCAATTTATAAGTGTGTTTAGACCAAAATCACCCTTAGTTCGAAGTTCTGATCATTTTTTAGACATTTTGTAAGATTAATACATATATTATATTTTATTTAAAAATATCATATTCAAATTGTAAAAACTAAACCATTTATACTCTATGGTAATGAATAAGATAAATTCTACATTAAATAGTAATTAGAAATATAAAATGATTATCTACAAAATGGTATCTTTTTTAACAGTTTTAGGAAATAATAAATTAATTAAATACTGATACAATAATAATGATGTAATTGAACTCTTAATGGATGAATCAATTAATTTATAATTAAAATAATAAAATAAATATAATGTAACTAAATTAATGATAGAAACTAAATTTTTAGATAACATACATATGTTAGTGACATATTTGAAGTACTATTTATAAGTTATCATGTGGTTTTTATATTTTTAAAAATTAAAATTTTCAATAGTATAAAAACTGACATAAATGATACTTTAAAATAAATAAAATTGAATTAAATGTTATAAAATTCATAAAAATCTATGGTTCACCCAAATAACTATTATGGTGTTAAATATTTTATAAAATATCCAATTGGGGCTCTTTTTCCATTTTATAGTAAATATATTAAACCTATTGTGTAAAAAAAATACATAGTAGGAGTAAAAACATTTAACTATGTTATAAACCCATTAGATGAGGTTAATTTCATGACCCAAACATGTATAAAAATCAATTAATGTGATGATTGAGACCCGTCCTCATAATATACTTGAAAGAAATCATATTTGATCTATTTTAAAATGAAAATAATTATTTAATAAATTAATATTTTAAGATCATCCAAAAGTGCCTATCACCTCACATATAAAATGGAAATTATACTTATCTTTAATTAACACATACAAATTAATTTGGCTCAGAAAAAAATTCACACTTTTCATCCCAACATCTCTCAATTCATCATAGAGGCCAAACATTGGTAATAAAGCCAGCCTAAAGAATCATTTTTTGAAAACCAAAACGGGAAAACAGAAAAATAGGTAATTTCATTATCAATATTTCAAAGTCATTTTCTTATTCCACTTCTTCTTTCTATGTTGTTTCCTCATAAAAATTAATTAATACTATATCATTGTTTTACTTATATGTTATTATAATCATGGGACAACCACATTACCCATTTTATCCAACATACAAATAACAATATCCCCATACGTGTGTACGTACGGATTACAATATCCACACCGTTGTGTAATTTACTATTTAGAACTACCTTATTTGGATGGGTATAATTCTGAGTATAATGGATATAAATAATTAAAATAACTGGATAATTATTCTGCATAAGTAATATACAATCCAATTCCATGATATTTTACCATTAAGGGAATGATACTGTCGCTCTTGTGTACGTATGGCCTACTGTCTCCACGACGCGATGAGATTAATTTTATACATTAACCATTCAAGAATGATAATAAAATTTATATGATGTGTAAAAATAAAAATTATGAAATTAATTTTATTTATTATTTGAATAAAACATATCTTATGTATAACAAACATGACTCACATGACAAAAAATGAATGGTAAAAAGAAGCTGTTAACATCTAAAACAATGGTAATACTGAAATATTATTATCAAATTGATATAATAGGATAATATATGATTTCATAAAAATGAATATGATGATATTATAATTTAACAACATGTATAAACCATTATACGTGAAGGTAAATCACCTTCGACTAAAGTAAATTATGTGTTAAGTGATAATTTCAAAATCTCTTTATTATCCAAGATTGCTTATATGTAAGTTTCTACTGGGAAATCCTTATCATCCATGTCCATGATTTTTAAAATGAAATTCAGAGTATTACTAAAAATCAATTATAGTAATTTTTACCCATATTTTAATTTTAAATAATAATTTTGAAAGGAATATTTCCATCATTTTCCAAATGTCATACATTATAACCTTTTCAAAAAAATTAAGGAACGAATGATTTTTATTATTTATATAGGGCAAGTGTCTATTTTCTACCAATATGACGCCTTAAAATTTTGATGCCCTCCTCACAAAAATATAAGGTTATTTTCAAATGAATTTTTTTATAATTGTGTCACTTTGAGATTATTTCAAAGTAAACAGGGATACATCCCTCAATGATATTTAATGAATTTATTAAATTAATTTCAATTTTTCAACATCATTTGTCGAATTTTATGTTTATTTAAAGTTGACTTATGATGATACAATATTCCATATTATATTTAGGGGTTTAGAATATATTATACTATTTATGTTCTATGTTTATTCCATTCTTGTTTTATGCTTAATGTATTAACATTTCATATTCTAGTATTAATAAAAATATTTATGTTATGTATCACCTTTTTCCTAAGAGGAATGCAATAGACATAGTAAGTGACAAGAGGGTATTTCAATAGCCCCTCGATGAATTAGTATGTCTTATGATACAAACTAGTATCTTGGTACAAGGCCATTATGGTATGTTTATGGTCTTGGAACGAGGCCTTGGAAGTATAGTTATGATGTCCAGAATTATGAATTTCATTGTTTTGGTATTAGTTAATGATATTTCATGTGATTATTCAACTATTAGAACTTCCTTGTAAAATTTTATATGGAATTATTTTATTTATTTATTATATTTTGAGCTAATGATAATATTTAAAAGGCTTGGGTTTCAGTTTTCTACCATGCCATAAATTTTTATGCTTATTTATGATAACTTCTGCTATATTGTTTATCATTACTGGGAATCTGATCTCACCCTTCTCCATTGTTTCATTTTCCCCTTTATTTGAAGCAGTATATAATTATTGTCCTGTAGAGATAGTTTGAGGGATATTAGATATTTCCAGAGGGGATAATATGTTTTTTTTATTTCAAGTTTTAATGTAATCCTTATCATTGTATGAAGAATTTCCAAGGATTCTAAACTAGCCGGTCCTTTAGGATTTTATTTTTTGTGATAATGCTGATGTAATAAAATAATGCACCAAAACTAATAAACTAGGGACAGATTGTTACCAGTTATACATCTGGTTCAGGACTAGGATATGTTCTTATTTTGGGAGATCATGTAGTGGGATATAACACTCTCTATATTTTGGAAAATGTATAGAGATATCCAATTTGATATCTCATGTGTCACCTCAATGAATATATAACTCTATTTTTAATGACCAAATTATTTGAAATCCTTGCCTTTGGCATACATCCAATTACATCAAAGTAACTTGACTATAAGTGAGGGATGACAGACTGTATGTGGGGAGAATATTTCCTCGTAAAAAATTATGTGAAAATTAAAACATTACATCAAAAATATTATTAAATAATTTTTTAGGCTATAAATACATACAAGGACTTATTAATGAATAAATTTTAGTAATAAAATTAATATATATGTCATAAATAAAACACAGATAACCATGTAGGCTGGCTATATATATAATTGAAATGGAAAATCAATAGACCATGATCATCTATTAGTCTTATGCAATCCACATACCCATTCTCCCATATAATCATTTGAGTCATCCCACTGTATCGGTCCCCAACCTCAACCCATCTTGTTCCTACAACCTACCGAGCATCATCTATGGTTTCCTAGAGGAATAGATGCACGAGCATGGTGGGGGTACCAACCATAGTATTTCACCACCAATGTGTTTTTTTAAATATCCAACAACTGTAATTTATAAACATGTGAGATACATAAATAGATAATAAAAACATTAATAATAAAATTTTATTAAAAATTAAACCATTTTCATACCTAGGTAATGGTGGAAACCCTGATCCACACATACCAACATTGGATCATTATTAAAATGTCTCTATAGAAGCTATATTAACCTCTAAGGGTATAATTTTTTGATCCTGGATCAACCTTAAAATCTAAGAATAAATAAATCCTATTATTCCAAATTTTAACTAGATATCTATAAAAAAATTCATAAATATGGATTTTATAACAGTCAAGTCATGTGTAACCATTGGAACCCAAGATAGGTCTCTCCATTCCCTTATAAAGTCTAATGTCAGATTCCAAGGTCCCTGTTTATAGGAAATCAAGACATTTTGAACTACATTATTCCACATAAATAAGAAACTTAAGAATTACATAAGGAATGCCCTCATGGATACAAGTCAATAACTCAACATCCATAAATCATTGACCCAACTACAAATTCCAATAATGCTCTGGGAAGTGTAATAAGGGTCTTACATCTGATCTTTTGGATAATCCTTGATATCAATTGAGATTACCATAATTAATCCTCATGGATGTCGCATGAATCTAGTTCTTGAAAGTTGTATGGCCACCAAGAAACCTTATCATTTTACCCTATAATGGTATCAATCCCATTGAAACTAATAATAATAATAATAAGGTACCATAAATCAATATGGATCACAAACGGGATCACATGAAGTTCCTCTAGAAATCTAAATTATAACATCACAACTAATAAATCGTATATTTCATATTCAATGATATACATTCTTAAATCACATCACCAAAAATAGTAACTGAGTGAATGCATAAATTAATGACTATGGTTATCTAAATTATTAACCCCAAACCATATATTCAAAACCCCATGATATCATGTTTTTGGTATAGGTTCTAATGTGACACATGATACAAATTCTAATCAATCCCAAAACCCATTTGAAAAGGGTTGATCTTCCAATATGGGACCCCCAATTTCCCCTTATGTTATTACGTTGCAGAGGTATACTTTGTTGGATCCTCAAGGTCCACAGAAAAGAATTGGTATCCCTCTTGTAATCCTCAATGTACAATTCATGGTCTCTTTTCAATACATGATGCACTAGGATTCCATGTCCCATAGAATCATTTATAGGGTAGCATGGTCATGCTATATACAAGTGGTTTTTACACTATAAAGATAGTTAGTTGATTGTTCATGGCCCATCATAGTACACAATGTCATTTCAAGACAGTCTCCTTACCCAACCAATTCCAAACCTGACTAAGGTCTATCAAGATAGTCTTGTGCATGGGTTAACATATTTAATTATTTACAACCTCAAATCCGAAGTGGTTTAGAGGGAACTCAGTGTCTCCAGATTTACGTCTCATAACTCGTGGGAAAAGGACCGAGGATAGCACTAGGGGTTTTTAGTTAACCCTACATTCATATATTATAATTAACCCATTTTATTTAATGTAATAATCAATTGATTAATTTTACACAAAATTATTCTCCCTAACATGTGATATTTTTCATCCATGATATACCATAAACATAATAAAATTTCTAAGGGAATCATGAATGACAAAATACCTCATAATATTATTTCTATTTATTTTCTAATACCCTATTGGAATTGTTAAGGCTTGTCCAAGATAATCCCTAACACATGACTTACTCTCTCCCAAAAATACAATATAATTTAATTAATTATAGTAAAAATGTAAATTATTAATTAATATCATCATGTTATAATAAAATATACAATTTTTTACATATTCATAAAGGCCAGACCCTTAATGGCCAATCATGTAACATATAAACCTGAATAAAATTCTGTCCAATAACCTATAAAATTCCCTCCACCTAGAATTTGTAAAAAATGAAAATAGAAAACATCATTAAAATGTCCCAGGAAATTAATTTTATATTAAATATTAGTAAAATATATTGTTGGCCTACCTTAATAAAAAGATAGTTGGCATAGTGAAGACAATGTTTCATGTCATCCTCATCCACACACTAATCCGCCACATGGATCCATACTATTTGGGAGAATCCACTAATTATCCTTAAAAATACATAAAATATTCCATTAGTCAACATTGTTTTATAACCAAAAGTATTCCAAACCATTAACGATATAACTAGTATATATGAAACTGATGTGCTTCCTAAGACTCCAAATCCATCATCTAGTCTAGTCAAAGATGCAGTTCCACCTCATGTGTATGGATCTATTCATGAATGTACCACCAAAATTATAACCTATGAATACATCAGTATATATTGACCAACCCCTCACACAATTTTCTTCTTTCTTACTAATCAATGACTCAATATAATTCTATTCAAAACAATGTGTATCTAGGTCTCCCACCTAACCCTCTTGATCATATTTTGTGATGGTCAATACATCCAATAAATTATCCCATTGGTCTTTCAGAAGCCAATGATACAACCTATTTTAATATAAATACATGTGTAATGTCCCTAATCACACGTTAATTATTACACGATGCCTAATAGGACTGTCAAATCAATCTAAAAGTGGTATAACTAAATTCATGTAAATATATTATCATCTTATAAGGGTAAAAACATCAAAACAAGGGTTAAGTTATGCATGATCTCATTTCCACATTTTGGATAAAAACAATCGTTATGATTTACTTGACAAAAAGATTTAATGAAACCCAATATATTTTAGGAGGGATTATTTCTACCTAAAAATTTAAGGAAATAGCTACACATCATTAGTATATCTAGGCCCTAATCCCTAATGCGAATCCTTAAAGGAAAATTCTCCCTAAATTGTAATTATGTTAAAGAGATGGAAGAAACTTGAATGATCTTCCCTAGGTTTTATTATAGGATAAAACCCCCTCATGAATTCAGTCCACTATAGTCATTTTTTGTAATTATTTCCATTTCAATTAATTATCTTAAATGAAAAACAAAATTTTAGACCATTTAAGTAATATATAATTTCATGCCTGAAATAAAAACACTATGTGAGTTTCTATGAATGAATAGTTAAACTTAAATAAAATTGACACACCCATAATAGGTCTACATGAAGGTAATTAGTTTCTGACGTTGACATACATGAGCCAACATCACACAAACAATTTTTTCTCCAATTATATGATTCATACCACTCACATATGGTTCAATTTAGTAGAATTTCATTACAATCCATATGAGGAAACACTATACTGGTTGTTACTAGACCCTTAAATAACTAAAATCATTTATTAAAACTAGATGAGGGGTCCACACCTTTTGTAAATGTGCCTTATCAATCATTTAAAGAAAGTGTACATCATGTTCATGTTTAATTAGTCATTATACTCACTTCCAATCATATCATCATATATCTGAATGACCATATAAATATTTATATAAATAAGGAATTCCATTTTCTTATAATTACACCAACAAATAATATGTTAAAACCCATTATGGTTTCTGTTGGATCTTTTGTTAGTTTTCCTTAGCATAATCATATAAATCACACACTATCAAGAATATAACTTCTGTACCCATTGGGAAAATAAGATGTTTTAACAAATACCACTTTTATCTACCATCCAAGCGTAATAATTTGTCAATTTCATATAAATAATGGTCCAAAAACTAGAAATTTTTAAAAAAACATAAATTCCATACTACATATATGTTTGTCCGCATGAAAAATAATATAAAACTATAATATCTCATATCAAATATAGAAATACCATTTCCTAGAAATCCATGACTTCTTTATAGAACTAGTGTTCTTGATGCACTTGTCTAATATCCATCACAGGATATGACACACTCCTAATACTTTTGTATTCCATGACTAAAATATTAATGTAATATGAAAGGAACTATATTGATCCCACATTTTCTCATCCCATCCTAGGTCATAGTATTAACAATAGATTAATAGCTTTGGGACCTTAAATAAATAATGATTCTCTATTATGTAAGACTCTACTGAGAACAAGAATTGTCTTATGTTGTGTCCTTTTTGGAGGCTACCCTTTAATTTTCGATGAGGAGAAAGAGGAATAATTAATAAAAACATTCCACTGTGATAAATAATAAGACTATTGATGATATAAAAATAATAAATCATGTAATAATTAATTATATTCAATAAAGGCGTGAAAAATAATGTAATATAAACGTCACTGATCACCAATATGGTCAACCATAGATATAAAAGAAATAAGAAATAAATATACAAGTCTCCTCATCTATTGTATGCTAAACCATAGAGCCATACTCCAAGTAATAATCTTATTCATCCTACTTGATCAGTCTTGAGATGCACCCCAATATATTACTAGAAAATATTAATAAATTATTAGGTGCACAGGTGGAATTGTGGCCCAAGAATGGTTTGAGGATAGAACTTAGTAGGGAACCAGCAAAGTGGCCTCACACATATCAAGTAAATGTAGTTTATATATATGTGACCTAATCAAAAAGGAAAAACTATATTAAATATCAACCATATAATGTAATTAAATCCAATGTGGTTCCTAAGGGATTTTAGATAACCTAGTATAACTATACCAACATCAGATAGCAACACAAATGTCCCTAAAACACCACCACATGGGTATAAAAGTCACAGAACATTAATTACCCAAACTCACTTTCGATAAATATAATATAAGATTATATGTATCAAATGGACATAAAATAAATGATTAATATATCTCTATTTCCTTCCATATAATATGCATATAGGAAGTGAAACATGAATTATTTATCACAATTCTATATTTCATTTAGGTGTTAGATTTTTGGGTGTACTAGTCCATAGATATTCGAGGATTTGGAAAAAATATGATTCCTATAAAGGATGACCCTAGGGATATCAATATATAATACCATAAAATATCTATGATAATAATGTGTAATAGAAGTAATCTAGGATTTTCATTGTTCCATGTGGGTTCTTCACACAAGGACGATGAAGCTTTATTATGACATGAAGCATTGATTTTGTCATCGATAATAGAACATGACCAGATTGAATTTTTGTCACGTTAGAATACCTACAATTAGTTTAAAAATGAAAAATAAATTTATTTGTTCTTCATCAATATCATACTATGCTATTATTGTGATTTGAGGGTGTATCTGTGGATTTTGTTATCAAATTTCCATTGTATAAAAATGGTAAATAACAATATGTGTGGTGATTGATTGATCCAATTAGTCAGTGAACATTATTTTAATGGTGGGAAATATAAATTGGTGATTATTTGGGGATATTATTTTATAAAAAATATTATGAGGACTCATGTGGTTCCATATACTATTGTATAATATTGGTATCAACGGTTTACTTACTATAACATAATGGGTGTCTCGAAGATGATGAGGACAAATGTTAAATGAAGTATGACTTACTATCATATAGTGGACATCTTTATAGAGCATTAAATTAATATCCTAGAGGATATTATTCATTATTATGTTCATTATTTCAAAATATTTGAGGATATATATTTAGTAATAGTTTATATTTTGTAAAAACAGGAGTTGTCTGTCCTCTATCATAATGGATAATTTTTTTGTTTTATAATATATCTAAACATTGTTGGTTAGTGGATGGAGAGGAATATCTTAGTGGGATTTTATTATTTATGACACATCATGAATGTATTGAGTTATACATGTAAATTTCATGTTTTCCATGACAGTTTCATTAGAAACAATGTTTCCATGATAGCTTCACCTTGGTTGGGTCACCATCGTCATGGGTAGTAGACAATGTTGGATCAATGATATGTTACACTATTGAATATCATTGAGAGAATTGAGAACATAAAAAATCATTTGGTGTTATCATATTATGTGAAATATATTAATCTTGCATTCCACATATCCCTAATTAATGAATACCATCTTTATCCCTATCACATTTTGAATTTGGAGGAGGTTTACATGAAAGCACATTTTTTCATGGATGAAGAACTCTTGGAGTATTAGGTTTTCCTAGAGAATGTTCTATATATAAATAATATTACATCACTCATTCTATTATTGTTTCATGGAATAGATTCTCAAGAGAAATGTAAGTGAGAATTATTAATGATGTAGTAGTGGACTGATCTCTTTCTTGATAAACAATCTTTCACATTACATTATAAGTGAGAAATTTGATATAGTGGGAGTAAAATTAAAGTCCTGACATCAATTTCAGGTATGAATATCCTTTTGGTTAGACCATATCTTAATTTGAGAAAGTATTGGGTTATTTTATGGTGAAATTAAATGGTTTATATAGTTTTTTAACAACTCTCTGTTTGAAGCATATTTAGAAAAAAATTATATTATCCCTAGATTGTTTGAATGTTTCTTGGGGATCATGAGGTGGTCACAAATTTAGGTGAAATTATGTAGGTCATATATTAAAACAATCCAAAAAGTTATTTATTCATTGCTCTTGTTTTGAAATTTTATTGGTAATTAATTTAACTCTTACAATCGCCCAAAAAGGCCACATTGTTGGAACAAAAACATCCAAGTTATCTGGCCAAGCCTTATGAGATAAATTAAGTAGTTATTTTTTAACATTATACACATATGTTTCACTTATTATTTCTTCTAATTGAATATGTTCTTAATCTTACAGAATCTCCATTCATATATGGTATATTAATTTCTAACAAATTATTGGATTTGTTGAATTATCTTTTATTGGATCTTTTTTATCAATGTTTTGTCATTATAATTTTCTATTCTAAGTTGTTCTTCTATACCAGATAATGTATACTAGAATGGACCAATGTAGTGGGGTTTTGATACAATATATAAAATTTATTTTAAAAAATTCCAATTATGCCTCTAATAGTTATATCTAAGAATTTTGGATTATTATGAATTTGTTTTTGTGATCTTCAAATATTGTTGTGGTACATTATATCTCTTATTTGATTTTTTTATAATGTGATTAATTTTATTTTCATGATTGGGAATTATTGTATTAGTATTATATCTTCATTCCAAGAGCCCTCTAATTCATTTGTGTTGTGGATATCATGGATTTTCTAGACACTGAGTGTCTTAGGTGGGTCTTTCACTTAATTTATTATGTTTTACTATGCAATATCACTCATTTTTAAACATTAAATATAAATTTTTAATATAATGGTATAAGATTTATTTATTTTTTTCATTTTGATATTTAATGTGTTTTCAATTTTTATTTGATAGTGAAATGTTTATTTAAAATAATCATTAGTTTTGTTGGAAAAAATAATGTATATATTGTTTTTGGAAAGAAAATGGAATTTTTGAATCTTATTGAAAGGTTATTAAACCATTGAAAATTATTTGGAATTTTTGGAATTTGGGATCTTTGGGTACATATTTGGGGTCATATTGGGACTTTTAATCCATAATTAATAAGAGAAGTATGTGATGGGGTATTCCTATACAATATTTAAGGTCATGATAGGGAAATGTTTACATGAAATCATAGGGTGAATATATATATTGGGGATATGAATCTTCTCCTTTGGTGGTAATTATAGGGAATATTATAGTGCTCACTAGTCATGATTAATCATTGTATGAGGATCATATATATCCCAAACCTATGTTATGCTAGAGTTACATTATATTTTTCAATGATTTTATGTGGTGTTGTGATAAATGAATTTAAAATAATAAACTAATTGTTTAAAAGTTATTTAGAATATATTTTATATTCAATTGTTTATGAACAATTTAAAAGGGATATTATCTAGGTTTTCAAATTATTTGTAAAATTCCATATAATGGTATATTCTACATAAAAATATGATTTTTGAATTATTTTACAATAACAATATATGGAACACGTTATTAGATCATACATGGATTTTTAACCTAGGTATTTCACCTAACCATGGGTGTTTGTAGAACATTTTTTATCTAAAATAATAAACCATAAACATGAAATAATGGGGAGGTGGGTTTCATGGTAACATTGGATTTGTTTTATAAAGGTTATTTTTTGTACAATTTGGAAAAATGTTTTTATTGTTCTTACATTTTTACAGTCATTAGTTCTTATATAATATACATGTATTTTGGATACTTTTTCATTGGATGCATTATCACGAAAAAACATGGATAACTCCTAAAATAGTACCAATGTAAGCTATGATACTTCGAAAAGGGACTTACAGATATCTATATACCGTAAAATAGTTCATATGAATCCATAAAGAACAATTGGAATTATTTTTCCCCATAAAAACACAACCAACACATAATAAGAAAATTAGAATCCATGACATCTTGATATTCCATAAAATTCAACATGAGAAATGTGCCACAAAATAGGCATGTACATATCAAGAGGTAGAAAATTAATCCATTAAATGAAATTAGATGGCAATGTCTTTGTTTTTAAGATCACATCATAACATGCAGGTATAATAAACTTCCAATCAGGAAAAATCCCAAGGTTCAACTATTAAGAACACTTTTCAACAATAATGGGTTCTCTCCCTTTCATTTTAACAAGAAAAATAATTTGCACATTTTATCAAGTTTATATTTTCTGTGTGATTGAAACTATTCTTGAAGGATCACACCATGAATTCCCTGTTATTTTTTATGAACCAAATAAATTAACATTAAATTTAATTAAAACATTTCATGGTAATATTTAACAATTTCTATAATAGAAAATGATTTTTAAAAAATCTAAAAGGAGTATATAAAACAATTATTAATAATTAATTTCATAAAATAGAGATGGAAAATCATTTCATTCACAACTGGAATAAAAAAATAATGTTATAACAACTAGAATATATAAAGATGATTGATCATAGAACCATGTAGATATACTACGGGGTTAGTTAGATCAAAGCTCATGGATCCTAAAACTCTTAGTGAATAATGGATCTATATGTGAAAGTAATATGAAATCTAGACTAGGGGAAACATGAATCCAGATGAATGAATTAAATCCCATTACTCATTAATGATTAGTTTTAATTTCCATTTTCAAATCATTTCAAGGTAGTGCTATTAAATTCCTTATGTACTTTTTTTTAAGACAATACACCTAAATATGAATGCTCTAAAGGGACTCAATGAAATCAATAATGAAAAAAAATTAATCTCAAATTATTTTAATCAATAATTTATTTGGAATCACCAAACCCGGTTTTGAACATGACATATAATTTTAAAAGTCATCATTAAAAGGTTTTAAAAATAAATCACTTATTTCAAAATAATTCCCTTAATTCAAAATCCATAAACCATATCATGCCTTCATATTTAAATAGTAATCATCAGTGTCATTCCTTAAATTAATCATTTCAATTAAAATTCATATTATAATAAGAAATATATCATTTCAATGTTATATTCCAAATTGGTTCAACACACACCATTTGATTCAAAAAAAATTATGATGAATCCTCATTCATGATTTAGAAATTAGTTAGAAATGAATATCAAATATAAAATGGCTCATCAAAGTTAATTGATAGGGATTACATTACCTCGGTTCATATTATAAAAATAACTCAACAAGGAATCATCCATAATAAAGGTTATGTTATATAATTAAACAAAAATGGAATCCACAAAACACAATTAAAAGATAAATATATAGAATAAATATCCCAACCATGAGATAGATCTACATGAATCACAATTATATCAATTGAAAAACCATATATAACGTTTCTACAGTCCAAATATAAGGTTTAAATTAATGATAGACGAGAATACATATATTAGTAAAATGATGAATGATAAATAATTGGTAGATATATTTGAAAATCATCATCTAGCACACAATGATCAATCAAAATCAACCACCTAGAAGAAATGAATCACCAAAATATTCATGAGGAGTCTCCTTGGTTGATAACCTCATACATTGGAAAAGAATTATGCAAAATGAATGAGTTTTAGTTCTTAATATTAGAATTTAAATTAATTAATTTGTATCACATGGTTTAGATACACATTTATGAATATTTTGAAATATTAATATACCACTATTTGGGATACTAGAAGAGCTTTTTTATTTGGATTCATTGTTTGAATAACACGATCTAGCTATGTGAAAAAACATTTTCACTTGTCATAGGGTTAATGGTGTATTCATTATTGTTTTTACTAAAAATGCACTTTGTACTAGGACAAAATTCTAGATGCATGGTTTCTAGCGAAGTCCACATTGTTTCCCCTAACCATGCTCCTACTGAGAATAGGCCTAGAATCATGTAAAACATAGAAAATACACCTAAATTTTCAAAAACAATGTTCAAAATTATGCATAGTAAAAATAAATAGATTTAATTATCGTAAATAATCACTGATATAGGATAATTACCTCCACCATATTAATTTTTACCCTGATGAAGACTTGTCAAGATGACTAATTTGAAAGATGTCGAGGCCACTGCTCTCATGTAATAACATCAAACTATCACATCTCATTGAAATTAAATCCATGTCAGAAAATAAAAATGAAAATCAATCCATAATACTCCAAAAATATATATCTTGATTATCCGCTATCCAAACCAATTCTTTATTCACACTCAAATCATGTTCCATGTCAAGGGCATCACGACTCACTATATGTGGCACTTCTGAAATAAGATTATTACACAAAAAAATTAAATATCTAATGGATATAATTAATTAATGGTTCAAATAAAAAATTCTATGCCACATTCTAACCCACTAAACAACAAAAAAATGTCTAATAAAATATAGTTTCCCCATCCCATATTTCGAAAAAAAATTGACCCAACTGAGGCGAGAATCTCAAGAATTGATATTATCTATCAAAGAATGTAATATGATTCATTTCATGATTAAAATATGATTTATATGAGAAATATTCTATTATGTTCCTTAGAATAATCATCTGGATATTCATCATTGTCTGTTGAAAAATATTGATCCCACAAAGGATGTTTTTACAATCTCAAACCAATATAGAGTAGAAATAAAAGTCCCAACATATAAGGCCACAATGGGTTCCATTATAATATATGTATTGTATCAATTATTATTGGCATACTCAAGAATCCCCTAATGTAATTAAAAATAAAAAAATCCATAATTTTCAAACTAGGTTCTATATCGACATGTCTAGGGGTTGAAGTGGACAATAAGGTATTTGATTCTCAGTTTGATATACTAAAATTATAATAATAGAAAAAAAAATTAATGATTCAATGTTTTATACCTAAAATCCACAATCAATATATCATATCATAAAACATATTATATTCTCTTAAAAGAACTACCAACAAGATATCATGAAAATAACACATCACATATTTTATCAAATGAATCCTAATTTCATAGAATATATGGATTCCAAGAATACTCTCTGGATATAGAGACCATTTTTTCATCTCCATACATGATAAAAAAACATGATACCATATAAAACATCATCATGTATATCCACATGATTTATAATGTCACGATGAGATTATTACAACATAACAATTTCATGAAATCGCCCAATCTCATCTTACTGAACTACCAAATTTTTATGTGAATAGTGTTCAATGAGATTCATTTCATTTGAAAATTAAAAAATGGTATTGGATGGAAATATCGTGTTAATAACATCAATAAAAAAATCCCATTTTTAATCGGTGTATACGAATTCAATATCAAAATATTTTCTGTTCTACTCTCATATCGTCTATATGATATTCACAATATTTTTAAAAAATAAATTACTCAGGATATTTCAATAAAAACTATAAATAATTGTTTCTAAAAGTTTATTTGTCTCCAAATCATAAAGAATTTATCAGAGTAGTGAGTCCTAGATTTTCAATGGATTAGTTCATCTCATATAAACAATGATTTCAAAAACCAAAATTTACAACACGATCATGATTCATGAGAATTAAACCCATCCCAAAACCAAAAGAATCACAAAATAAAATATTTATCTTCTCTAAAAATGTAATATGAAACACTAAGGATAAAGTCAATGGGGTTTAAAATTTTCCAAATGGCATGTCATTTCGAATTCTAAAGGAAATTAACTTTATTTCGATTTTGAGAAATAAATGAAGAATAAAACATGATCAAAACATTCAAAAATATTGGTACTGAAATTTCATTACTCCTCAAATGTTAAGATAGATTACGTCAAATCATGATCATCTTGGATACTATTTTCTGAGTCCATGTTCCCAAAAAATGAACCTCCTAAAACAATAATTGGTTCCTTTATATATTGTGAAATATTCGGTGGTTCCTGAAGAGATCCATGACATCCGTAAAATAATGAACCTAATCCTATATGGTTTTTCAATACAACAAGTTTTCATATGATAATGTCACAAAAATGAGTTGATATTGTAGTTGGGATTATGGTTCTTCGGCCATATAAACATATCATGAGGCTTTTTTGGATAAATTATTAACAAAGATACTCACTTTACCATAATATCTTTTATTTATTGTTATTAAAATATAAAAATATGTGATCCATGTAATGTTGAAACCTAGAAAAAAAATAAAACTGGTAGAATCAATTATACACTTTAAAAAATAAAATAAATAACTCTCCAATGGTTAGGAAAGAGAAATGGTTCTAATAACTATCATTTGGACCACATCATCTATGACTAGATTTTTTTTCAATGTATGATGTTTCTTAATTCACAATGCTTTTGGATGAAGCTCCATTGTTCTTGGAACATGTGAATTTTTTATTTATTCTTGGTACTGATAAGAACATGATAATATATGGGGTTGTAAACAATTTGTAAACCATTACTAGTGGTCTCAATATCTACATGAGATTGAAATATTTTTTAAATCTTTACAATCACACATCATGTACCTAATAATTCTATTAATGAAACATGTTTTTTGACATTAATAGAAACAATGGATGATTTAGATTATGATTAATAATTCTAAAAACTATATTTATTTACTCTATGTGGATAATTTTACATTCCCATACACTTAATGGAACTTATAAATGCATAACTAGTAGTAAGAATAATTCTTATCAATCCTCAAAAACTAGCCAGGTTAAATAATTATTTTAAAACCATATCTACGTAATCAATATAGGAGATAATATTGACAATAAATACCATATACCAAAAATATAATTAAATGAATTTATTAAACCTAGGTGCCTATAGATTATCATTTTAATCCACTTCAAGAAGTTTTTTATAATTTTCATCAAAATGATTAGTGTGTTGATTCATTACACAGTGACCATAGTGAAAGATGATAAACAACTTATAATTTTACAATAACATCATCTATGAAAAAATAAAAATAAAAGGGTATTGTAGTCTTTTCTCTCTAAGACCTCATTCGACTATGTAAGAACTATATAGTCCAACATTATCTTGTTATGACAATTACGAATAACTATGGAACACTCTGCTATAATAAAATCTGACATCTCTAAAAACATGAAGAGTCCCTCAAATATTCATAACCAATCTTCCAACATCGATGGATCATTAAATTCCAATCTAAATGATTACTTCAAATAGTGAATCTATTATGATCAATGTACAAAATCATCAATTCATTGTCTGACATCTTTATCTATAAAGACGGTACATGTAACTCCAAGTTCTATATATTGACCACACTTAATGATTCTTATATGATGTTCACATTTACTAGAGGGTTCACATATTCAATTTTACTAGAATCAGCCACCTAAATAATGACTGTAAAACATTAAGTGGCATGGTACTATAGAAAATAAATAGAAAAAAATTAGGAATCAGTCATGATACACAGAAAAATTAACACTTTCATTTAGAACTCAACATGGAAACAAAAATATAACACACAAACACACACACACACACACACATATATATATATATGAGTAAAGAATAGAATTATGATAACAAATTCATCAAAGACACATTAACCAACCATCCATGGTAACAAAATTCATTCAATGAGGAAAACACGTAATAGACATACTCATAACCAACTGATCAAGTAGATAAAAAATTTCCTTCCAACTAGGTCTTCATAAACGATATAAGAACAACTAGAAACAAACACAAACCACTCTATCATAACATTTATTCATGAACCAACACTTAAAAAATTATAGAAAAACCTAAAGTTAGACCAGACAACACCTAAAGGGAATTCCATATCCCCATAACCTAGTGACAAGTTATATGAAATTTGGAATTAATAAGATGAATGGTTTCACCCAATGTAAATCCAATTAATTCAATGTCAGCATATAATAATCCATGAATAGTAATTATAAAAATAAAAAAAACGATAAAAAAAACATAGAAAATGGAACATGTATAAACTAATAAGGGATAACAACCCTATAAATAAAATAATATAACCATAACATTGACATAATGTTATCATCAAAACATGTTGGACATATATTCTTCCAGTCACCACAAACTCTAAATGTTCAACAATCAAGAACACCCACTACCACAAAATGGGGAATTCCCTCCTTTAGTGTATGTTTAAATAGGTGAAATGGAATATGTAATGTGTGAGATACATATGAATGGATGTATCAAACAAAGAATTCAATTAGTAAAACACATTAAATAAACAAAATATAATTAACATTAAATAGCACATGGCATCATATCCTATTTAAAAATATATGATAAATAATTATTTAAAAATTACTTTAATGGATTTTACTATTTAAAAATGAATAATCATTTCAATATAGAAGTTATTAAAAGATTCATGGTCAAAAAATTAATGAATAAATCAACTTAAATAAAACAAAAATATTTAATTTTCTTTCCTCAAACCATAGTTATATCCCCATGGGTAGTTTGATAAATTCTCAAGAATCCCAAAACTCATAGTGATATATGAATCCTTTTGTGAATACTTCCCAACATATCATACCATTAGGGAAGAATCATCCACCCCAGGGAGTGAACCCCTTGCTCTCATCATGGATTAGTTATCATTTTACTCATAAATAAATTTATTGGTATAGAAAAAAATTTATATATTGTTTTCAAGTACAACCCACATAACAACCAACTATACCATGTGTTATAAATCAATCATTAAAGGGGAAAATAATTCAAATCAAAGAAGTTTCATAAATTATATTTATGGATCCAAAAATCATGTTTCAAAAATTACATTTCAATTCAAAAAATATTGTAAATAATAATTTCATAAAACTAATTCTATTCAAAATAATTCATTTCATTCAAAGCCCATAAAAAATAATTCCTTTGTTTCTCAAGAAATATCATCAAGTTCATTTTTGACATCCGTTATTTCATTTAAAATACATTATATATCAATTAATATATTACATCAAAATCTATTTCTAAAGAGGTTAAATTAAACAAAATTTATATTTGAAACATTTATTAATAATCTCACTTAATACATTTTCAATCATCTATAAATTCATTTCAAGTAAAATAATATATAATTGATTCAATTTGTAGTGATTTCATTACCAAACTACCAAAAAAATTCAAGGTATCATAATTTAACAAATAATGGATCCATAATGATAGAGATTAATTGATATAACAAAACCATGAGAGGATAAAAAGAGCATAATTTATAATTCATGATCCATAGAAATTAATCTTAATCCCCAGAATGATCTATATTAAAAAAAATTTGATCAACTCAAAAACATTTAATGTAACATCAATAACTATGATAAATGGTTTTTTCCAATGACATAATAGATTATATATAAGAATTATTCATAAAATAAAAAGACATAACCAATTAATATAAAACTATATCCTACACCCAAAGATACATTAAAATCAATAATTGAGAGGGATAGAATCTCAACAATCTCTACATGGAATATCCTATGTTGAATGAATATTCCATCTGAAGAAATATGTGTGAAAACAATTTTTTTAAGAAATAATATTATAAATTTAAATTTATTATTAATAATTTTATGATTTTTTGGAACTATTTGGAAAACAATGTGCCAACCATGCTTCCATTTATTGAATAATGGGGGAGAATCATGGGCTTTCAACACTACTTTATAACCTATGAAATATAACTGTATCCCAAGAAACATGGTTTGTAAGGAATTATTCATGGTTTTAACTAACCATGCACTTGATAATGCACCCTCTACTGGGAATCCAACCTAACATGCATATTTTCCAAGAGAGACCCACTATGTTTTCTAGAACCATTTTCCAACCAAAAACATGATGAAAAAACTAAAAACATCAAACATTAGACCCAACAGACTCATGAAAAGACCCAAAGTAAATATTCTGAAAAAAATGAATGTATATACCTAAATTAATCATTAGTACATGAAATATATTGCTAAGGATACTTGACATAGATTATAGAATATTATTATGTTCACTTTGATTATATACATTTAATGTTAGTTTCCTATATCCATTTGGGAAAAATTATTCCTAGTGTTTGTTTTTAATGAATGGGTTATAATCACCTCCATTAAGGTATCAATAGTTCCCTTCGGGTGTTGTTTTAAATCAGTTTGGATAATTTATTGATAGGTATTCCTTATTTTGTCTTGATAGACATAACAGTTGTTTTGTGGGGGATAAATGAGAATAAAAATATTATGAAATATATATTATATATTTTCCCTATAAAAATGAATAGTCAATCATATAAGGATATATAATTAAATAGAAATGATGATAAAATCATTTTAAGGAAAGATGTATATTTTTCATAAAATTATGAATCTGTGAGACATGTATTTTCATATTACAAGATTAAATTAATTAATAAAAATAAATATGTCTAATAAATTAATTTTATTTTATTTAAAATAACCAAATTAACACTAATTTCAATTCTATTATTTTTTATTCCATGAGAATAATGTAATTTTATTCTTAAAAATTTATATTTTCTTTATAAATTGTTATTTTAAATTTTGTGAGTCGATATTAAAATAATTTTCATCCAATTTTATTAATATAATTTTAACAATTTTAATTTTTTTTCATATAATCCTTTCATAATAATAATAATATGATTTATTTTATTTTTTATATATTTATTATTTTTGGATGAATAGTGGAAATAATGATTTTACATAAACTATAACTTTAAATCTATCATAATGATATATGAATGAAAATAAAGTTTATGAATCATTTTTTCTTGAAAATTTTTTTATTTCCTAAATATTATTTTAAATATTAGAATATAAATTTTAACATAGAACCATATACTTATCATTCTTGGATACATATTTAATTTTTTGTTGAAATTAAAATAGTTATTAGTTATTTTGTTTTAATCATTTATTTATAATGTTCCATTAGTTTTTTGTTAGATTTTTAATCCAAATATTTATACTTTGATTCAAAATAATCAAAAAAAAATTCAATTATAAACCGAAGTATACATTTTTTTGGTATAAAATAATATTTATTCTGAAAACATACATTAGTCTCAAACTGGGTTTCAATGGGTTTTGTGGACATGTATTAAATGTTATTTATTCCGCTTAAATGAGTTGAATCATGTAACATGGATTAAATATATTTTATAATTATTTTTATTATTAGGTAAAAATATTAGTGTCTATTTTTTATATTGAATAATAATAATTGTAAATATTTAATACCTCTATTAATGTAAATCGACTTCAAAGGGTTGTAAATTAAGGCATAAGGTGTCATGGTATCCCAAAAAAACTGGCTCAGATACAATTGGTTTATTTTATATACGCATTACCCTTATCATATTCCAATATATTGTAATTATTTTCCATATTCACATGAAAATTTCATAGTGTTATTTAAATGTCATCAGTAATTCTATGTCTGTCTCTCCCCTCATTTATAAAAGCGATACTCTTTAATTTATTTTTAACAAAAACATATACGTATTTCTCATTCAATCCCAATCCAAAATATTCCCATATTAATTATATCTGTTCTTCATCTCATGATCATAAACAATGAACATCTATAAATGATTAATGTGAAGTCTTTATGAGTTCACGTGAATAAGATATAATTTTCTTTATAGACACTTTATAATTTTAATTCTACTTACAATTATAATTAATTTTACATCTACATCATAATAGTGTGACTCAGTATCATAAATATACTAAAATGAGATTATTAAAATGGGGAAAAAATTTCTAACACATTTCCATTTTTTTGGAAGATTAAAAGATTTCTCATGGATATGTACGGCCTACCATCTCCACATGGAGGTGTAATTATTGAATCATCCATAATTTAATTGTATAATTATAATGGGGAATATAAAAAATGTATATTATATCTCAGTTAAAATATTCAATAAGGGGATTTTTTATGATATCTAACGTTTTACCATACAATCCATTGGAAAATTATAACATCAGTAATCCTTAAATGTGGACTAAAACATCCATGAAACTATGTAATTTATTTTTTAGTTGCCACCACACATAGATAATTAAAAAATTATATATATTGACTCAAATGTATATTATTTAATTTATAAAAATTATATATATAACAAAACCATTTCTATAATATATTATCAGAAAACAATAATGTTTTGAAATTTTGTATAAAATAATCAATCAACATCAATTGGTCAGCTTAAGAAAAAATAATTCAATGAATGGATTTTGATGTATTAAAAATGAAGTTAACAAGTTTTATATAGTCAAAAAAATAATAAATTATTTAATAAATTAATATTCATTATATTGGATGATTATAAATGTGCAATGATGTAGGGACCTAAGATAAGGATATTTTTTCTCACATTTCCACTAATATATGTCATTTTCTTACTATGATCGTAAAATAATTTATATGCTGTATTAAATTAAGATTAAAGATATTATATTATTAATTAATATTTATACACTGTATTTATGTTTCAATTCATATTTATTATTTAGGGGTTATGATTAAAAGTCATTAAATTCATAAGGTCTTTTCATCTCAAATTTTTTTTATTACACAAATATCACATTCCCCACTTATTTCATTCATATGATCTATATATTTCACATTTGAAATGATATACACATTGTTATCAAAATAATAATATATAGATATTACATAATTGGGTATTAATAATCACTAAATTTAATAGACATGCTCGTAAAAACCGTAATTGTTTTGCCTCATTGGAAACTTGGATGAAGAATCAACTGGTCCATAGGTAAACTACAATATCTCTCAATATTATCCAGATAACTAAAAACTTTCTTATAAAAGTCATACATAATAAATAAATTGACAAATAAGAAAAGAAAACATTATAAAGGTTGAGATCAAATTCTTAATAAGGGTAAACAAGAGGGATATGTGAGAATAACATAAACATAAGGGAATTAAATATGAGAATATAATTTTAAATCCCTAACATGCATATCAAATATCATAATATTGATTCATTTTAAAAATATTAGAATATCATAATACATATATTATAATGGAATCAATTAACAAGATCCCGGAGAGCATAAAATTTTCATAAGACATTGATTTCTGGAAATCAAATAATCAAAGAAAATCAGTTTCATATTAGTCAAGGATCATTTACACGTCTATCATGTAAGAATGGGTTCACTATCCTAACCATCATAGTTGTCAAGGATCACTCCCAATACCATCATATTAGAAAAAGGCCCCTACTAAACTAGGTTATCTCCCTATTCCAATATCGTGTATCTTCTGAGATATAAATCAGTACGGAATGTACTAGAGGGAGATATTAGTCTCACACATAACATAATAAAAATCATATACATGTGTGGTAAAAATCATAACCAGTTCATCGTATCACAACCCATGAATGGAAATGGGATTCATAAACATTAATTTTTATCATATATTTTATAAAACATATAATTATCTTAATCATTTCATTATTTTTTTCATATCAAAAATTGTTGAAAAAGAAGTGGGATTCACAACAATTTTATCACGGTATGACCTATGGACATGATGTGGACATATAAATTATTCCATTATAAACATAAACCATTATGTGAAATAAATATAATGGTATCCTTGAATCATATATCAATTAAGGAAGAGGTAATTTCAATATATTTCATCTTATATGGATAATGGTTATGATCGATCATTTTAAATAATATTTGTCAAAAATATTCATTCCACATTGAATTATTTTAATGAATAAATTTTTTTTAAAAAAATATTTAAAATAATCTAGAAAACAAATCCATGAATATTCAAATATATTAAAGGTCAAGATGATTGGATGCTTCATTAATGTTGTGAAGGATAAAATAAATATTCCTTTTACATTTTTGATATAATCTAAACAACATTTTTGAAAATGAAATGAATATTGCATTAAAAAAATATAAAATGTAATATATGGGTTAAAATTAATTTTTAAAAAGTAATAGGATAATAATAAATTTTATGTCTAAATCCTTTTATGAAATCATGGGTTTTGAGGAAAATAGATTTCTGACTAAAGTGAGAAATAAAGTAAGACTTTCTTAAAAACATATTATCAATTAATTTCTATACAAATGAGTAGAAATTTTATGTATTAATATAAAATTCAATGAATAATAAGAGTATAATAAAAATTATGTAATTATTTATAGATGGGCCATAATATTTTACCAATGGAAACATAATTATAAACAATCCTGATAAAGGATTCAAATACAATAAAAAATCATTACCAATTTCTTAAAAATGAAATGTAATCCCATTACTATTTAAATAAATTGTAAAAATATAATTAATTTATATAAATTAATGGTAATAAATTTTAAGGGGGAATTATGCACAACTTCTAAATGAATATAGATTCATAACATGACATATAACACAATGGGAGGAAAAAAAGAGACAAAATCCATTAATTCTTTAGTAATATATTGAATATTATTCCCCAATAATGTGTTAAATTAAATGAGACATTAAATATCATGAAAATAAAGGTATTAATGACTTAAAATTTCAAAGGTGTAGTATACTAACCACATAAATTAAAAGAGTGGTTAATTTGAATATTTCTCTCATATGTAAAAGAGAGACTAAAATCCCTTACCTTAAGTGATGATGTTTTTTCACAAATTTAAACCTCTTATATAATAAATATAACATTATTATCAAAAACATAAACGAAAAAATATATATAATAAATTATGTGATTTTTTACATGTCCTTTTATTACCTATTTATTTACATTTGAATCTTAATGTTATGTTACAGGTACTAAACACTTTTTCCCCTAAATGTTTTTATTTTATTTTTAGTATTATTAAATTGATCATGATTTCAAAATTAGAAGAAATATTATGATGATATAAATGTCATAAATTTTTAGAGTATAGATATTTTGATTAATCCTTCAATTTTGTTGATTTAAAATTAAGAAAAATCATTCTTCATGATGGTAGGTCGTACATATATAGAAGAAATGTTTTTTATTTTTGAATGATCATTATGAGAAAGAGTTAGGTAATGTATTATAACTTCATAATGATAATAATATCATAAATATCATATTATTTCACTGAGTGTTTGTTTTACCAATCTTCCATGTTGTTTTGTGATTAAATAAGAGATTCATTTCTTTCTGATGGCGGTAGTCTACACATACATGAAGGAAAATATCATCCTTCACTGAGAGAAAATGTAAGATATGAAATAATATATACTACATTTGTAATGATAAATATGTGATTAATAATATATTAATTGCATTTATATCACATATATTCATTAATATTATCCTTATTAACATTTGTGTAAATAATTTGTAAAAATGAATGACATTGTTCATTAGGATGTAGTTTTCCATACACAAGAGAAATGTAACAGTGTCCCCTACAGAATGAAATATTCAAGGTATATATGATATAATAATTAAATAGGTATAAATATGTTACAGATTTCATATATATAATTTATTTCCATTTTTATAACCCCCCATGAGAGGAGGTAAATGAAAAACTAAGGAAAACAGAAAAGATGATTTCATAACCAATTGGATTGAAATTTTTATGGTTTTAGATCATTACATTTAATTAATAATACATATTTATTTTTATAAACCTATTTTTGTTATTTAATCGTGGAAAAATAATTATTTATGTATGTGTAGGAAAAAATAAAATAAAAAATATCACTAAAACACATTAAATATTCTTTGGTTTTCCTCATTAGGATTGAACCAAAGCCTTCCTATATTGGAATTATGTAAAAAATAAGATTATATGATAAGAGGATATAATTTTGTATGTTTTTGTTAAGTTATTATCTGAACCAAAATGGTTTTATATTGTGAATAAGAGAGAAGTTTCCTTTAGTTAGTGTTGTGTGTGGTGCAATTGTAAATTTTTAATGAAAGAATTCCACCAATTTTTCTCTTTTTGTAAGGATAAAAAAATGTAATATTCCATAGAATAGATTTATATGGTCTAAATGGGTCCATCCAATGATATTATATCTTTTTTGGGTGATTTTTAACTCTAATCCGTTTAGTTTAACCCCCTAGTCAACCCATTCTTACATTTACCATGGTAAATAATATTAAATAAATTTACTCTTTATCGTGGTCCAAAATAATGTTTAAATAACTAGATAATGTAAATAATTATTATTAAATATATGATTTTTTTTCAAAAATCCATACATATAAGTGTATTAATTTAATTTAATATTAATCTCACATATGCGATGAGAATGAGGGGATTAAAGGGAAAATGTTCTATATACATTTTGAATCTAAAATTTATTTAAATGAAATATATTTTTCTAATGGATAAATTATTTAACAAATTATAAATTAAAATAAATTTAAAATAGAATTTAAATTTCTAAAATATCATAAATGGAAATTCAATTTTCAATTAAAATTCATTATATTTCCCAATTCATAACCAAAAATATTGTTTTCAGAAAACTATAAAAAATTTATTAAAAAATAATTATCTCATGATTATATAAATAATGAATTTAATTTGTCAAAATATATTTTCTAAATTATTAAATAACTATGTTTCAATCAAAACTACAGATGTGACGAAATCGTGTTTTTTCAAAAAAGTGTATTATTTTTCATGAACAAGGTTATTTTATATTAAATCTATGTAAAAAATAATCACATTATGAATATAAAATAATATTATTTGATATTTAATCTATAAATATAATTTAATAAATTCCTAATTTGGTATTTTTTTAATTTCATAAAATAGAGAAACATTCTGCACTTTAAAATAATTTTCTGCAAAAACCCTTTTTATAGAAATAAATTTCTACTAAATTATGATTTAATTTTGATTAAGATTTAATTAAGTGGATACAATATTAATAAAATAGTATTATGTTATATTAAATAGTATTTAGTAATTTAAATTTCTTGATTTATTTAAAATAAATGATATTAATAAAAATCAGAAATTTTAACTATTCAATGAAAAATCAATATTTCCTAAAAAATCCTAAGATTTGACTCAATGTTAATTATAATATGATGATATAAATATTGAATATCATTTTATAAAATAAAATTTCTAAAATATATATAAATAAATATTATTATTATTTCACAAAAATCCATAAAACTGAATATTTTTTAAAAACATATAATTTAATGATTATATTTACCTAAGAAAATAATTGATTATTATTTAACAAAAATTTATAAAAAAAAATATATAGTGTATTAAATTTATAGGTGTATTTCATTAATTGATTAATAATATTCACCCCATCATATTTAATGGACATATTATAATGGTCATATTTAAAATATTTCAATTTTATGTTTCACAAATACTCACTTATGTGTGTCATGAATGCTAACAAAGAAACCTGATACATCATGTTCTATAATATATTTAAATATTTAAAATTCTTTTGAAAAAATAAAAAAAATATCATTCAATTACATTCTACCATCATTAAAATGAATTTATCTATCAAAATTCACCACATCCATAAAAGGTTTTACCATTGAAAATTTTATCATAGAAACCCACATTATATAAATGACTAATAAAAATCCCTAAATTGTTAAATTTGTCGACCTAAAGGTTACCTAAATTACCTAATAACATTGATTTCACATTGGATAACATAGGTGGGATGAGTATATTTTTACATTGAAGTAGAGTGTAAATAATTAGAGAGGGATAAAGAACATAGATCATAATAATGTGGGAGGACCAAAACTATAGCCAAAGTGGTTTGAGAGGTTCATTGATACAATAAGATATGATGATATTAGGAAACAATTTTATTTCACTACCCTTTTAAAAATGTTTAATAATTAACATGAGAAAATATACTTACTTTTCTTCATCCCATTTCATAAGCACAATCTCACCATTTCATTGTGCCTTGATAAATTTCCAGTTCATATGTTCTTGACAGATAGGAAGGTAAATTGTTTATGTCTGAAGCATTAAAGGATCATATGATTCAAAAAATAAACGAAAATAATTTTTTTATACCTTTTGTTGTCATTGAAAAAATGTTTATCATATGTTAATAAATTTTTTATATTTTCATATATTCAAGTAATAAATTAATATATGAAATCCTATCCAATGGTCATGTTAATCCATTACATTAATGTATAACCTTAAAACCAATAAAAAAAATCAGAATTTATATATAATTTATACATATTTTTCAAAATAATTATAACATTGATCACCTTTATAACATAATGTTTCTCTTTTTATACTAATCATGGGAAAACCAATATCATGTATTCACATGAAACATGGTAAAAACATGAATTCCCATAAAACCATACTGGGAAAATACATTCCTCCTCATGACTTACATAAATCACTGATTACCAGATATATTCATTAAATCAATAAAGTATGGCCAATGCCTTTTATGATAACATATACTTCTATTTCTACCCATAATTAATCATTTCAATGGAAATTATTATTATCCCTTTTACATATTTATATCTAAGATATCATTATCCCAACATCATTTTCTTAATAACGAAAACATATTAAGGGTTATCACACCTTAATAAAAATATCATGATTCCATTAAGTTACTTTTCTAGTCTATCAGTACTGTTTAACATATTATTTAAAATTATTAATGAAAAACATCATGAAAATAACCATATATATATATATTTATATATAATAATTATATAATTCTAATAAATATACACTTAATGTATTCTTTATCATCATTCATATATTAACTATTCTTCATATTCATATACTTAAATGACTCATACCTTTCAAATGTATTTTGTATTCTCCTACACATCAATTGAAACCCCTTTTATCGTAATACCTTTTCAATAATCTTAAAGTGATGTACAATTACAACAAATATTTTAATAATTCCCATACATTCCACATTTTAGAAAATAAATAATAAATGATATCTTTAGGAGACCATTATTTTCATCCATTCCCTTAATCAAACATTTCATTTTTCATATGTAGTTACTTTTAATGTTTCATTCTATACACACTCAAAAAAACACCTCATTCCTTTTTGAAATTACTTAGAGTGTTTCTTCCCACATTCATGGAATATATAAAACTAAATCATCTTTCCTATATGTTTTCCTCTAACCAAACAATGAGAGAACTCTATACATATATTTTGTATTGAACATCATAGTTATTTATGTTCATGATGTTAATCATGATCTGTCATAATTAATTTGGAATAATCACTACATCCTTCAATCATTTCATCATCATGTATGTGTTCTAATCATTAAATTGTTATTAATATGTAATGTTATCATAGTTACTCCTAGTTCCATATATTCACTAAAAAAAGCATAGTGTGATAAAAACTAATCATAATTGGACTCTAAATAGTCATTATAATAAATTATAGGATGTCTACTTATGAAAAAATATTTTTAATCTATGAAACCATACTTTTATACAATATAATTCAGCATCACCATCTATATGAATCATTCATTATGGTTTCTAAAGGATTGATGAATTTATAAATCATATCCATGAGGAGTGTAAAATTAGGTGTTCGGCAAGGACCGTTTTCATGCACAAGGTGAAAATGAAGTCTAGATCAATCCAACCTTTTCTTGTTATTACACCTAGATACCTTTATTATAGAGACAAAATTACTTTTATTATCCATACATGGATGTAATTTCTTAGACAACACTTCCATATACTTTTCCTAAATTATATTACATCACACCTATAATTTTACGGATATGATGACTTATCCATAGATTTTTCCGAAGATATATTGATAAAAATATCCTTAGGGATCTCAGTAAGTTTTTCTCGTCCTAGTTTATAAATATTAGCTAAAAAATTCCATTAATTCCAACTATATAGACCTAGACTTATCATTATGGTATATTACATCATTTTTTAAATATTTAACACATTTCATAAACACATTCATAAGAAATGTAATAGATTAGTTTCCGTCAAAACATGGAAATAAAAAATCCGTAGGTAAACTAAACCTTTTACCACTATGATCTTCATAAATATCACAATTCTGAGACATGTCATATGTAACACATTTATTCATAACCTAGGGAATGGAATCAAAAGAAAGGATGATCTTATATTCTCATTAAGTGTAAACAAGGGAGATATATGAACAAAACATGAACATATTTATATGAGAACCTGAGCATAAAATTCTGAAACCATACCCTTTATATCTATGAACATAATCATGACTCATTGAAAAATTATTGGACGCTCATAATATATGAATCATAAGGGAATCAGAGAACATAATTGTTGAGATAATAACATTTTCATAAACATATTTTTTTGACATTCATATTAGAATAAATAAAATACACATATCAGTGAAATATAATTTCAAAGGTTATCATAATTGAATGGGCTCACTCTCCAAGACATCCTAGTAATCTAGGTTCACTCCAAATACAATCATTATAGATAAAGTCCCTTACTGAATCAGGTTGACTCCATATTCAACCATTTTTATCATAAGAGATATAAATCATTACCAAATTCATTAGAGGGAGATATAGGTCCCAACAACCAAATAATGTAAATCATATATATATCTTCTACAAGATTATAATATAACAAAAATAAAATAACCCACAAAGTGAATAATATTTCATTAATATTTTTTCATATAATATTATATAGATATGTGATTAGTTTTATAAAAATTTCATCATTTAATTATTTCATTACCCCTTGAAAAATAAATGAGTTTAAAAAGAATTTTATAATGTTGAATCCCATAGAAAAGAAATGGGAATAATAAATATTCGTCCATTATAAAAATAATACATTTAGATAAATAATATGAATGATATCCTATGTTTATATCCCCAATAAGTCATATGTAACATTAAAATATTTCATTTTAGATGTAGTATGATTTTGATAAATCATTTTGAAAATTTGAAGAGGAAATTATCATTTCCTTTTTGAATAAATAATTAAAATCATAATAAATTATTCAGATATTTTTCTTTGAAAATAAAAAGAATAATTGTAAATGGATCATAAAATAATGTAATTTTAATGAAGATGGGATGATTCATTCATGATGTACTGTTAAAACAATGATTCCTATCACATTTTTGATAAAAAAACCAATGGGATTTTTTTTGAAAATGACATGAAGATTCATATAAAATAATTTTATCAAATAGTTAATATATGGTTTAAATTTTCATTAAAATAATATTAGTCGAATAATTTAACATTTTTTAATCAATTGATTAATATATTTTTTTGGATGAAAAATAATTTTAGACAAAAAAGATAAATAATGTTAAATTTTATTAAAAGGTTATATCATTTTTTAATTAATAAATAATAATAAATTGTAGTATTAATAAACAATTTCAAATATAAACATATGAAAATAAAATTCATGTGTATCTTGTGATATGGATAATAGTATATTTTCCATAAAAACCACTAAATAAACCATCCCAATTAATTATGTGATTGTAACATTAAATTAGTATAGATTTTGTAACTATGATACCTAATATAAATGAAGGATATCATAAAATAAAACCTAAAATATATTTATGATATTTAAAAATAATATTACATTTAAATGTGGTTGTATATACTTCTCATGAAAAAATATAATTGTATAACCTAACTTACCTCTCAAAGAAGGAAAACTGAGAAAAAAAATATTTTACTGTTGTATTAATCATTTGAATCATAATCTCAAATAAAGGATAAAATCCAAATGAACGTTAATTATCATGAAAATAATGATATTCATGCTATAACATGTCAATGGTCCAGTATATACTCGACAAAAATGAATATAGTTGTGAATTTGTTTATTTTTCCTTGAATTAAATTGGAGACTTGAATTCTCTCACTAAAACTTTGGACTACCATTGAACATGATAAAGCCTCATGTATAATAAATATAAGATTATTATAGTCATATTATTGAAATATATTTTTATATATCTTAAAATATATGGTTTTGACATGGGATTTTATTACATTTTTTAAATAATTCCATTTTAAAGTCATGTTTCGGGTATTAACTATTATTTTCATATATGTATTGAATTTTACATTTTTGTCCCCTTACATAGATAATGATTCTGTAAATCCTATATTTTTTACAATTAAATCAAAAAAATATATATCTAGTATATATGTATTTTTATTAAACTATAAAATTTATAGAATAAAAATGAAATACACCATTTATGGAGACAGTATGGAGTACATGCGCATAAGTAACATTTCCATTTTTAAACGATCGATGTATAAATGTGTTATATAGTATAATTTATTTAAACATTGGTCATAATTTCATAGAAGAAAATAATATTTCTTTAAATAAACAAATACATATCATGAATTTTTTGTGGTGATGAAAAGGGTATCACATCACCACGTGAAGGTGGTAGTCCACAAATACATGAACACTACTTTCAACTTACATTGACTAAATATATTAGATAAAAATGACTTATAATTCTTAAATGGTGTTAAATATGTCATTATTGTCATGTATATTTCATTTAAATAATATATTTTTAATAAATATATCTTTATTATCTTTTATGATATGTGTTCGTGAAAGCCAATCACATTTCTTTATAATGTGGTAGTCGACTGTATACATGAGAGGCATTATTATATCTCCTGCATGAATGAAATTAAAATGTTATATAAGATACAATGACTCAATATAGGTATAAATTTTATATTTATCATAAATATATATACACTTTATATCCATCATCATACCCAATTATGAGTGGGGGAAATGGGATGATTACTGACATCAGTTTACGAGGCAGTAGTCCATTGTAATCTGGAATGATGATTTCAGAACACAATTTATTGAGATTGATATGGATTTAGGACATCAAATTATCACAAATAAATATTATAATATTTATTAAACATTGGTTATTATATCATAATTTTATAATAATAATTGAAATTGGTTTGGGGATAAAAAAAATATAAATACTCAATGAAAAATGATACATCTAATTCGGGTATCCTCTTTTGGATTAGACCAAAATCCATTATAACAAGGATTTAAATGAAAAATAACTTGTCTATGGAAATAATATGATGTTTTTTAAAAGAAATTATATTTTATTTTAGGAACTAAATGTTTTTGATTCCATGATGATGAGAGGATAAGGGGTGGCCATTTATAAGTGAGGTGAGTGGAATAGTTTTAATTTTTTGAAAGAAAGGATTACACACATATTTTAAACATGTCACAAAGATACAATGATGGACTATACATGATAATATAATATATACTATCTATATATTTCCAAAAATTGGTTCAGTAACTATTTTTGGTTCATTAGAAACACTTTTTATTTTATCTTCACCCCAAGTAGAACCATTTTTACTAGAACAATAGTAAATTATTTTTACATCATTTACTATTATTACTAGTAAAAATTTATGTTGACCTTATTATATAATATAATTTAATATAATTCGAATTATATAATCATTTATTATAAATTAAATATATTTAAGTGGTAGAATGTAATTTAAAATTAATAATGTCGTCCTGATGAGAAAGCCTGTTTTTTAGAAGAAAATGTTCAAAAATAATGAACATTTTATATTCAATTTCAATATTAATTTAATTAAAATTACATAGATTTTATAAATATATATAATTTTTAGTAACACTAGTTTGATATTCATAATCAATTTTATGCCTTTTTATGTATATAATTGCTTTGGGAAAGGAATGGGAGTATTTGTGAAGTTTTTTTAATGGTTTTAGTGGATTTTAAAGTAGCACAGTTTTTGAATGGTTAGGGGAAACTATGAAAAAAAACTAGGAATCCATGTATTATCAGATAGTGAGAATCAAATAGTTTGAACACTGTTTGTATATCCATTTTTGGAGGCCATGTGAGGTGAATTTTGAGTTAGTAACAGGTGCATGGTCAGCACACAGTTTGAGGAACCGTGCGAGCTACAAGTGCATTGCAATTAAAATTGGTTTTTTTAATTATGGGTTCACTTGATATTTTTCCAAAACTCCACCTCTAGTCTCAAATACAAACCCTAATTATGTTTTTTGTTTATCAAGGGATATAGGGAATCTACCACTCATTTTATATGTTATTCTAAGGGTTTTCAAGGTGTGGTGAAGGCAGTTCTTCTCCTTTAAGTATCATCTCATAAATCATTCTTCATTTTCCATAGATCTAGTTCACCCTATCTCTCTATGTATCATATATCTACAACCATTAAATTTATATCTAGGGTTTTTTATGACTGAAATTATGATATTTATATTTTTGATTATAGGGGAAGTGATCTATGGTGGTTTTGGTGAAGATTTCACAGAGATTTGTGGTGTGTCTGTGAGTTGGTAAATTTCACCAGAACCTTAAGATTAGTGTATTCTAACATGACTCCATTTTGATAGAACATGAATCCTTGGTTTTAATAAATTGGTTTTCCTAGAAAATAATTTGTGATAATGATTGTTTATGCTTGATGGAATGCCCCTATGTGATGTTTTATGGATTTTTTTGGGAAAAAGGGTGATTTCGGGGAAATGTTATAAATAGTTGTTAGATGTGAAAATATTGATTTTAAAATAGGTGGATTGGTTTGGTTTATAGAAATGGTTTGTGAAATTTTTTTTCAATAAAAATGGTGTTTTATTGATATATTAATTGGAATTGTTAACGGCTTAAGAGATTTCTTGGTTGTAAAATAGTTTTTTCATATTCTTGTGGATTTAGTAGGTGTATGTGCTAGTTTATTGGATTGAGAATTTTATTATTGATTTGTAATAATGAAAAGTGGGTGTGGGGTACCACAATAAAAATGGGATGGATAGTGTACGGAAGGGCCACCATCATGTATAAGTGGGCTATAAGAAACAATGGATACGGGAAGAAGTAAATGTGATTGGACGAGATTTTTCAGCATGATTGTTACATGAGGTTGAGCATGTGAAACTATATGTATATGGTTTGAATATTTCTGTGGTTAAGAAAGATAAAATTTTTGTGCTTATGTGTGATGGTAAAATGTATTGTTAATTGTTTGTTGGATTTCACTTATAATTTGTGGATTGGGGTGAAAAATACTTTCTAATGGTGTGTTTGGAATGATGGTAATTGTTTCACAATGTGTTCGTTTTTATAAATTTATTTATATAAATTTTCTAGTAGTTCTATCATAATGACATGTGTAGGGATGTCATTTGTGGAAAACCTTCAGAGTATATGTACTCATCATGTTCTTTTTCACATTGGTGCTTTTGTATAGGTCATTGTATGGTTCATAAGTAAGGGTAAAGCATCTCATTTTTCATGTGGTTCATCATAATGATTGGGTGGTATTTTAGTTCATTGAGAAAAGAGATTGGTGTGGATCCATGGATAATGTCATGGATTCCATTGGGGTTTTTCATTGAGTCTTCCTCTTTGTACTCAGATTTTGGGATATTCTTGTGATGATGGTGCATTGGTTTTTGTGATTTTTTATGTGAAGAGTTTGGTTATTTGGATGTATTTTGGGAAGTTATTGTTTGGTTTACCATGTTTTCATGCATCATGAAGTTGTCTTTGGGTACTTCTGGTTTTGTTGGGTTGTTTTCTTTTAAGGTAAAATCATTCCCCAATTGTTATTGAAGACCCCGACATTTATTTCCATCCATTGTTTCCTTGGGAACACCTCCCAAGATAATGTAGAATCTCAACTCCTTCTCAAGATAATGTGGATGGTGTGGGACATTACCAGTGGTATCAGTTTGTTTGGTCCTTAACATCCATGTTTTTTTGGTTCCATGCAGTTGATTATTGGTCTTACTGTTGGCATTTGTTCTTGGTCTATTTCTCGAGTTGGGATGGTAGAAAAGTATATGATTATAGGAAATTGAAATGTATAGATTAGAGGGATTTATCTAACAATTTTCTTTTAAACATCATGGTAATAGGTATTTTGATACATAAGTTACTTGGATACACCTATATGCAATTTAAATATCATTGACATGGGAGACGACAATGATATGGTCTTGGCATGATTGGTAGAAATGAATTTCCATTTGGATGAATATTTAATTTGGAATAATTAAATATGTTGTGGTATTAATATATACAATTGTGAAGTATATTGAAATTATTTTCAAATGTTTGAATTTAAAATGGGGATAGATATGGTATTTTAAAAATGGGGAAATATTTAAAACATTGTGGATTTTTTAAAAGTGGTGAAACATGGGAAATGTGAACTTATAGAATGCCTGATTGTGATAGTTACAATATAATTGAATTTAATGTTTCATTGATTTTATTTATAATGGAATTATGATTATTGTTGTTTTTATTTTCATTGATAGGTAACTGGGTATGTGTAGTAGAGACCCATAGGAAGTGGCTACTGAAAATTAGGATTCACCTAAGCCCCAGGTGAACCAGAAGCTACTGAGAGTATAGAGATAGTGTTTCCATGATATGGAATGTGGGAATAATCTAGAAGATCCAAATCATGTGGATCATGTGGTTTAGATTCAAATGTACAATCAACCCATTTTAGGGTGATTTGGAACCGAAAAACATAGAGGCATGGTTGAACATAATGAATAGGATATTTGAATTTCTGGGTACATTAGTGGATCTGAAAGTGAAGCTAGCAACATACATGTTAAAAGATCATTACAATCAGTGGTGGGAGCTGTTATTCCAATAAGGAGTAGACAAAGGAATGACATGGGAGGGTTTTGGGGAATTTTTTAATAAATAATTTTACACTTTTATGCTCATAATTCAAAGTACAACAGATTTAATTAGGCTGATCTAATAGCACCTCTTGGTAATGTAATATGATGTTATGTTTATGAACTTGGTGTTCTTTGCACTTGAGGTGGCAGGTAGTATATCATTGAAGGCACATATCTTTAATGTTGTATTGGTGAGGTAATTAATTCTAAAATAAATATATTATGTATAAATTATAATAAGGAAAATTTGAATATAGAAAAAGTATTTGAACTATATATTTTGGGGGATACAGGCAGGGAAATCGTGTTGGTACCCATAGAAAATGGTGGGAACTCTAATGTTGGGATCAAGTTGAAGAGGGAAACTTATTTATATGGTTAGAATATAACTCAAAATCATATGTCTAGAACAGTTAATCATCATCCCATTCCTAAGAGTAAGCTGGTATGATTTTAGTGTTGTTCTAGAGGCCACATCTAGTGATATTGTACAAAACACCCTAATCCTTGTCAAAATTATAAGGATATGTGGCATATCTAGTGGTAGTGTCGAAAATATAAATGTTCTGGTGTTCGCAATTCTCCTCAGGGTTTGAAGGGGCCGTATATATGAATTGAATGGGGGCAGTAGCATATCCCTCATCAGTAGAGTAAATTTAGTCGTGGTGATTCAAGGAATACCATGACTCTTTAGTAGGGAAATAACGAGCAGTGTGTGGAAAGAAAGCATCTGTTTAGAGCAGAGTTGGATGTGATGGATGATCAGTCGTGACCATCCACTGTGGGAGGTACGATCCTTTTAAACTCTACCTTAATTCAAGAATTGTTTGATATGGGTTATTCATATTATATTATTAATTTTCATGTTTTTAGTTTTATGGGATTAGCTATGGAAATGATGCCAACTATAAGGCCCCAGCCTTAAACCTTATTTAATCTTGAGTTATTACAAGATTACATAATGAGGATCTTTTCAGGTTTACAGTTTTAGAGAATTAGATCATGAAACATGCATTACATTCCACATTTAAACATAGTGGTTACATAAAAGACAGTATTCATTCTTCCAATCAACGGAAACATTTTTAAAATAAAACATGGATTCTTTCTTGACACATCCTTGACACTGTCATCACATCATGTATGTTTCCCTTGACATGTGAAAAAGATTTCAAAAACTTGGGATGAGCATAAAAAGCTCAGTAAGGGTTATAAAAATATGGAAAGGAAAAATGAGTTCATATATACATAAGAATGAAATCATACTTTACCCATAAAACATATGCACTTTAACATACCTCATAAAATCATGAATAAATCATAGAAATCTTAAGACATAAAAGGTAACTTAAGGCATTGATAACATTCTTACGTAGGGAGTAACCCTCTTGGTTACGTTTTGGAATACCCATCACAATATATTGCCTAAATCTCTTTGGAGAAACCTTAACGTTTCACTCCTTCACATTACCCAATGCATTGGAGAGCTATATCGGGATCACTCGCCCTTAGTCTATCACGGAACCACCAGTCTTCATAATAATGCCCAAGAACCTCAACATAATTGTATCACATAAAACAAGCATAAAGGAAACATAACATTTCCACCTTTCAATCACAAGATATCAATACAACACATTAATATAAAAACATTATGAAAACAATTTTCAATTCCAAAATAAAAGAAAAGTAAAACATGGTATTTATTTTTCAATTTAAAAAAAGGTATGGCTTGTAGAGGAAGCCGAAACTCAAATAATGGTTACGAAGGCGGAGAAGTCATTGTCGCCGCATACATACGACAAAAACATTCCCTTTTGTTGTTTAGTAAACACTTTGTATAAAAAATATTCCTTTTGAATAAATGTAAAAGTCAAAGGGGTTTATACACCGTATAAATGATGGTTGTGTATAAAACAAAATATTCCTCAATGAAAGGAGATTGAGACGAAGTCCCATACAATGATGGTATCCTTGGTTTAAGGATAAATCAATTACATAATTATGTGTGACAAATGAATACACCAAATATAATTGGATATTAAGTGTAAAATAATCCAAGGTCATTCACACATATTCAAAGGCTGACATATTCAATAACTACATGTTGAACCCAAAGAAATCAAAATTGGGTTAAGAAGTTCCCTTGACAGCCCAACAACATCACATCAAAAAAAGCGTATCTCATCACTTGGACATAAAATTTAAATCAATAAGGATATATGACAACATATCCAAACATAAAAATATGTAAATTAAAAGACCCAACAAAAGAAGTCTTTTAAAAATAGGAGGGTGAAAGGTTCCCTTACCGACATGGGTATCTTTCGAAACATACGCCCCATGAAAGAAGGACAATATAAAATTGATGTAAATACTCATAAATGAAATAATATTAAAAACATGATTAAAATAATGGTCAGTTTGTACACCACACAAAGTAAATTGTGGCAAATGTAGCATAAATCACACAGGAATAAAAGTTAGATGAAAAATCCCTTACGAAAACTCGGCAGCCTAACGGGGCCACTTAAAACTTCCAAAAATGGGTTGATGAGATCAAATAGGCTATCTCATCACATTACAATAAAATGTAAATCAAGAGGAATATAAAAGGAAATCCCCCATCATAAAAAAGTGGAGCTTAAAAGACGTTACATAAAGGAGAGTACTTAAAGAGAAAACGAGAGGTTAGATCTCTTATGAAAATTCGGCAGCCTAACGGCGCCACTCAAAACAGCCAAAATGGATTGATGAGAGATAATAGGGTCTCTAATCTTATGAACATAAAAATTACAGTAAGAGTAATATAAAAGAACATCCCAATCACAAGAAAGATGAGCTTAAAAGGAATGACATAAAAGAGTGTACTTAAAAAGAAAGAGAGGAGTAGGATCCCTTACCTCAAGTCCAACTTGTCTTGTTCGTTTCTTTATATTCCTGAATAATAAAATTTATTCAATTAATAATTTCCTATGTACCTCCTTTAGATATTATTATTCAGTTCATATCACATATTATAATGTTATAATAATTGTTTAATAATGTTAGTTCATATCAGACGTTTTTTCCGATGTTTGGTACATGAGTCAAAAAATGAACTTGTTTGAAAAAAGAATTCCCATGTAGTTATATGTAAATACTTTATAGAATAGTATTAATGATTAAAATATCATATATATCTAGTAAATATTAATTTTATACTATTCCATATCATTTGGAGATAAAAAACGAAAAGCATCGTTCATGGAAACAGTAGGTCGTACGTACGCTTGAACGCTACTTTCATTTTTTGTCATATTAATGGAATTAAAAAAAAATGAGATATTTATATATATGGTATAATTCCAGAATTATATCCGTAATTTAGATGTAATATATTACATATATATCCATTATATATATGTACTTATAATATTACATAACATTTTGAGATAAGAAATGAAATGTACCGTTCATGGAGATGGTAAGCCGTACGTACGCATGAACGCTACTTCCATTTCTATTTCATATTTAATGGAATTAAAACATAATGATACATAATAGTATTTTAATTCCAGTATGGTATCATATATAATATCATTAAATATATCCTTTATACGTACCACATATGGTATTAACGAATCAAATCACATTGAGGGGGCGGTAGTCCGCACTTCCATAAATGAAGATATCGCGTTTACCCATAATGGAAACCATAAAGGTACGCCATAAATGAAAAATACAGAAGCTTAAGTAAAACATAAACATATTCGATATCATATATAAATATAGTTTCATCTTAATGGCCACCTTTGAAGGTGTTAGAAGAATGTTGAACAATCATCGTTTCGGGAGGCAGAAATTCGCCATCCACGGAAACAGTATGTTCTTTAACCATTAGATGTAGGTGTGTGTAAGTGTATATCGAATCCTTCTTATAAAAAAATCCTATTATATTGAATATACTGGATTTGTTACAAAATAAATGAATAAAAAGAGTTTATGGGGTTGGAGAAGAAAAATAAAACAAAAGGACTCAAGTGAATACATTACCTTAAAATCGGGTAACTCCCTTTGGTTTGAGCTCAAAGGCTTCCTTGGGAAGACTTCTGCCCAAAGTGAGGCATCAATGAGTAATAGAGGGAAGTGGAGAGACAAAATGGGCAGTTTGTGGTCGAGCCAAAGGCTTTGGGAGTGAGGGTAAGGAGGTAGAGGTGGGGGCCTTTTATAAGTGGAGAAGAGGGGCACTCTTGGAAAGTTACAAAATGTTACTTTATTTTCAAAAGAGTTTAGGATTTTAAAGTCCCCACATTGATATAATTATAGGCTAAGGTGATAAGGGTTCTAAATCCACTCATCCAATAGGTTTTGGACATGTTTAGTTCTTAGATATTACATTATCTTTCCATTTTATTTAAATCGTTAAATAATGTGGTCATCGCTGAATCATCATGATGTCATAAATAATTTAATTTATTTAATGTCTAAAAATTATAAAAAAAATACTATGATTTATGAAATCTTTTTAGCTTTCCAATTACTATTTATAGTCAAAAATATGACTTGTATAACCCCATGTAAAAGTTGTTTTAGTAAAACATTTCATGTTTGTGTCATTTTTAACTTAACATTAAATAAAAAGATATTTATGTCATTTTCCAACCAAAGTGGCTCCATGGGGTCCCCAAGTTGACCCATGGATTTTCATGGTCTGCCATGACACATCCAATGAGGTTAGGGCTTGTGTCTAGGTCATTTAATTTTATAAAAACATTATTCTTACCTTAAACTACACTAATTACTTCTAATCGCGATTAAAAACTTAATAAGTTACTATTCACCAAAAAATTATTTTTATCCCATTGAACCACATTTTACTACTTAATGACAACCATTTATGTCGGATTTTTGAAATTAAAAACACAAAGATGGAAAATTTTCATTTAAACGGAAAAATCAGCTTTTATAAGTACCACTTAGTGGTTTCACTATTCATCAAAAATTGAAGTTTTTTCAGAAAAATCCCAAAAATTCACCATAAGCTATATTTGATATTCCTAATTCAAAAATGAAGTCTATTTTACAAAATTCAAAACATATAAGTCAAATTAATTAATTTAATAATTAATTCCCGTTGTCAGAGAAGATAGCGTGTTTTTATGAAACAATAAGTATCAAAAGATTGACATTAGTTTAAGTCTGATTACAAAGTGAAATTAATTCCAACGACCACTATTAGATTTAATGGTAAAAATATATTCTAATTTCACATTAAATCCAATTCAAAACATAATCTAATCATATAAATAAATTAGATTAAAAAGTGGTTTTGAATTAAAATACAACATTTTACACTATTCATTACAAAAATGAACTTTATCGGAAAGATACCAAAAATGCACACAAAGTAAATTTTGATGTCCTGATTCTTAATAAGAGTTTTATTTGGTACAATAGAATGTATAAGAGTGAACAAAACTATATTTAATGACGTTTCTCCATCAAAAGGCGATAAGTGTACCTTTAGTGAAAACTAGGGAATATACGCCTAAAATTGAATTCTTTCCGTATTTTAAGACTTTATATTTTATTGGATAAATGTAAAAACATTTAAAAACATATATAATCATATTCTAGTTATTTATATCCATTCCCACCAATACAATGGCTACATGTTAACTACTATTTAAAATAATATTATTTTATTATTAGAGTGCAACGTAAGATTCCCAAGAAACTCATTGTTGCGTGTTGGGTACTCCATCGAGCATAGCGTCCCCTTTATAGTCATATTAATATTTTATTCACAAATATGGATAAATATGAAAATTTCATATTCTTTATTTACCTAGGTTGTTACATCCTTCCCCCCTTTTGGGAATTGCGTCCTCGCAATTTTTAAAATTGAGCTTGGAAACATCCTTGAAAGTCCCACATCAGAACAAGAGTCGGTAAAACAATCACTATAAAATAAAGGAAGATAAGTACAGAGGTCACCCGAGTTAACCCATAATAGGATTCCATGTAGAAAAACATGTACATGGAAGAAAAAGAAAATGGTCATGTTCTTGAGGGAGAGTGATAGTAAACATGTCTAGGAGAAAGTTAACCATAAGAAAATCACAAACTTGTGATGGGTAAAACGGTATTCGATTCCCCAGTAGGAAGAGTTAATAGAAAAAAAATTTGTTTTAAGTTACTTTTTATTGAAGAATTTATTCATAAGGAAACATAATCACTTATCATGTTGACTTTCAACTTTTACTAGATTCCTTAATCAAACTCATATTTTTTTCCGAAAGACGAGTATTTAGGGAGACTTGTTCGCATTAAGAGTAGTATAATCAACTTATAGGGAATCACCTAATCCACCAAAGAGAACTATATACATCCCATATCTTTAGACCTTAACCAAAACCAAAACCAAAATGGTTATTACAAAGTCAGATAATCCAGAAAAGGATAACCCTTTAAAAAGAAAATCTATGCTTAATCTCCAAAATTTGTCCAACAAAACCCAAAGTTCAATGAGGACCATCCGATAAACAGTTTTTCCATAAAATTCTTCAAAGTAAACCAATCTAAGATTGAAAACCAAACATTTGATGTATTTAGTCACATAGTCTTCCATGTTAAATCATAACATTTATCTCTAAACAACATCAGTTGCTCCTAAAGTCTCGTATTGAAAAATACTTATCCTAATCACATATCCTCCATGATAGGTTAATAATTTTCATAAATAACCCAAAATCAATTTACTCTTAATTAATAAAATAATATAACTAAAAATAATCAGTTAAACTAACCAGGGACTTCACATAGTCCAGTGGTATGCGATAAATACCAGTCTCACTTTGGTTGTGGGTTCGATTCCCGCAGCTTTGTCCGACGCGACAGGTAGTCACATGGTATGCGTGTTTTCCTTTTTCCAAAACTATATAATTCTCAAATCATTCCCCAAAAAGAGATAAAATCATCAAAAATAACCATAACATAATTTAACCTCAATTTTATCTCATGCCTTTCACTTACATCATAACATATAGTAACCCATAATTACCTCAAAAGTAAGGATCATATAAACTCTAATGGTTACCTTTATAATTTTTACCTGAACTTCCACATCGATTGGTCATCTCATACACAATGCATTAAAGATCATACCAAGTTTCAAGTGGTTGATCATGACTCTTTGATAGTTGGTTTAGAACAACCACGAGTTTTCTCATTGAATCCCCCATTTTATATAGTCTCTTAATCAGAGAACCACCACAGTTTCCTTCAAACCTATTGTCACATTGGTGCCTGCTAGATCCATCCATTCACAAAAAATAGAAATGTCAGTGTGAGTATATCAACATAACCATCATGTACTAATGAGGGAGATAACCACTAAGATATACTTACTCATTCACTTTATCTAAAACTAAGACTCTTTCTGAAATCCTATCCATTATGGTACTGTCACTAATGCTTGGAGAATAACCTAACCTATAAAGTTATCTAAACTGACCTTTGATACCAACTTTAAGGCTCCATCCGTAAACCTTACTTAATCTTGAGTTATTACAAGATTACACATTGAGGGTCTTTTCAGGTTTAGAGTTTTAGAGAATTAGATCATGAAACTTGCATTACATTCCACATTTAAACAAAGTGGTTACATAAAAGACAGTATTCATTCTTCCCATCAACGGAAACATTTTTAAAATAAAACATGGATTCTTTCTTGACACATCCTTGACAATGTCATCACATCATGTACCATTCCCTTGACCTGTGAAAAACATTTCAAAAACATGGGATGAGCATAAAAAGCTCTGTAAGGGTTATAAAAATATGGAAAGGAAAAATGAGTTCACATATACATAATAATGAAATCATACTTTACCCATAAAACATAGGCCTTTTAATATACCTCATAAAATCATGAATAAATCATAGAAACCATAAGACATAAAAGGTAACTTGAGGAATTCATAACATTCTTACGTAGGGAGTAACCCTCTTGGTTACGTTTTGGAATACCCATCACAGTATATTCCTTAAATCTCTTTGGAGAAACCTTAACGTTTCACTCCATCGCGTTACCCAATGCATTGGAGAGCTATATCGGGCTCACCTGCCCTTAGTCTATCACAGATCCACCCGTCTTCATAATAATGCCCAAGAACCTCAACATAATCGTATCACATAAAACATGCATAAAGGAAACATAACATTTCCACCTTTCAATCACAAGATATCAATACAACACATTAATATAAAAACATTATGAAAACAATTTTCAATACCAAAATAAAAGAAAAGTAAACCATGGTATTTATTTTTCTTTTTAAGAAAAGGTATGGATTGTAGAGGAAGCCGAAACTCAAATAATGGTCACGGCGGCGGAGAAGTCGTTGTCGCCGCGTACGTACGACAAAAACATTCCCTTTTGTTGTTTAGTAAACGCTTTATATAAAAAATATTCCTTTTGAATAAAAGTAAAAGTCAAAGGGGTTTATACACCGTATAAAAGAAGGTTGTGTATAAAACAAAATATGCCTCAATGAAAGGAGATTGAGACGAAGTCCCATACAAAGGCGGTATCCTAGGTTTAAGAATAAATCAATTACATAATTATGTGTGACAGACTAATACACCAAATATAAGTGGATATTATGTGTAAAATAATTAAAGGTCGTTCACACATATTCAAAGGCTGACATATTCAATAACTACATGTTGAACCCAAAGAAATCAAAATTGGGTTAAGAAGTTCCCTTGACAGCTTAACGGCGTCACATCAAAAAAGGGTATCTCATCACTTGGACATAAAATTTAAATCAATAAGGATATATCAGAACATATCCCAACATAAAAATATGTAAATTAAAAGTCCCAACAAAAGAAGTCTTTTAAAAAGAGGAGGTTGAAAGGTTCCCTTACCGACATGGGTATCTTTCGAAACATACGCCCCGTGAAATAAGGACAATACAACATTGATGTAAATACTCATAAATGAAAGAATATTACACAATGATTAAAATAATGGTCAGTTCATACACCACTCAAAGTAAATTTTGGAAAATGTGGCATAAATCTCACAGGAATAAAAGTGAGATGAAAAATCCCTTACGAAAACTCAGCAGCCTAACGACGCCACTTAAAACTTCCAAAAATGGATTGATGAGATCAAATGGGGTATCTCATCACATTAAAATAAAATGTACAGAAAGAGAAATATAAAATAACATCCCCCATCATAAAAAAGAGGAGCTTAAAAGAAGTTACATAAAGGAGAGTACTTAAAGAGAAAACGAGAGGTTAGATCTCTTACGAAAATTCGGCAGCCTAACATCGCCACTCAAAACTTCCAAAATGGATTGATGAGAGAGAATAGGGTCTCTCATCATATGAACATAAAAATTACAGTAAGAGTAATATAAAATAACATCCCAATCACAAGAAAGATGAGCTTAGAAGGAATGACATAAAAGAGTGTACTTAAAAAGAAAGAGAGTAGTAGGATCCCTTACCTCAAGTCCAACCTGTCTTGTTCGTTTCTTTATATTCCTGAATAATAAACTTTGGTCAATTAAAAATTTCCTAAGTACCTCATTTATATATTATTATTCATTTAATATCACATATTATAATGTTATAATAATTGTTTAATAATGTTAGTTCATATCAGAAGTTTTTTCCGATGTTTGGTACATGAGTCAAAAATGAACTTGTTTGAAAAAAGATTGCCCATGTAGTTATATGTAAATAATTTCCAGAATAGTATTAATGATTAAAATATCATATATATCCAGTAAATATTCATTTTATACTATTCCATATCATTTGGAGATAAAAAACGAAAAGCATCATTCATGGAGACGGTAGGCCGTACGTATTCTTGAACGCTACTTTCATTTTTTGTCATATTAATAGATTTAAAACAAAATGGGAGAGATATATATATGTTATAATTCCATAATGATATAGATAATTTAGATGTAATATATTACATATATATCCATTATATATATGTACTTATAATATTACATAACATTTTGAGATAAGAAATGAAATGTACCGTTCATGGAGAAGGTAAGCCGTACGTACGCATGAACGCTACTTCCATTTATATTTCATATTTAATGGAATTAAAACATAATTATACATAATATTATTTTAATTCCAGTATGGTATCATATATAATATCATTAAATATATCCTTTATACGTACCACATATGGTATTAACGAATCAAATCACTTTTAGGGGGCGGTAGTCCGCACTTCCTTAAATGAAGATATCGCGTTTACCCATAATGAAAACCATAAAGGTACACCATAAATGAAAAATACAGAAGCTTAAGTAAAACATAAACATATTAGATATCATATATAAATATATTTTCATCTTAATGGCCACCTTTGAAGGGGTTTGAAGAATGTTGATCAATCATCGTTTCGGGAGGCAGAAATTCTCCATCCACGGAAACAATATATTCTTTAACCATTAGATGTAGGTGTGTCTAAGTGTAGATCGAATACTTCTTATAACAACATCCTAGTATATTTAAGATACTGGATTTGTTACAAAAGAAATGAATAAAAAGTGTTTAGGGGGTTGGAGAAGAAAAATAAAACAAAAGGACTCAAGTGAAGACATTACCTTAAAATCGGGTAACTCCCTTTGGTTTGAGCTCAAAGGCTTCCTTGGGAAGACTTCTGCCAAAAGTGAGGCTTAAAATAGTAAGATAGGTAAGTGTAGAGACAAAATGGGCAGGTTTTGGCCGAGCCGAAGGCTTTGGGAGTGTGGGTAAGGAGGTAGAGGTGGGGGCCTTTTATAAGAGGAGAAGAGGGGCACTCTTGTAAAGTTACAAAATGTTACTTTATTTTCAAAAGATTTTCGGATTTTAAAGGTACCACATTGATATAATTAGAGGCTAAGGTGATAAGGGTTCTAAATCCACTCATCCAATAGGTTTTGGACATGTGTAGGTCTTAGATATTACATTATCTTTCCATTTTATTTAAATCGTTAAATAATGAGGTCATCGCTGCGTCATCATGATGTCATAAATAATTTAATTTATTTAATGTCTAAATTTTTATAAAAAAATACTATGATGTAGGAAATCTTTGTATCTTTCCAATGACTATTTATAGTAAAAAATATGACTTGTATAACCCCATGTAAAAGTTTTTTTAGTAAAACATCTCATGTTTGTGTCATTTTTACCTTAACATTAAATAAAAAGGTATTTATGTCATTTTCCAAACAAAGTGGCTCCATGGGGTCCCCAAGTTGACCCATGGATTGTCTTGGTCAGCCATGACACATCCAATGAGGTTAGGACTTGTGTCTAAGTCATTTCCTTTTATTAAAACATTATTCTTACCTTAACCTACAATAATTACTTCTAATCGCGATTAAAAACTTAATGAGTTACTATTCACCAAAAAAAATATTTTTATCCCATTGAACCACATTTTACTTCTTAATGACAACCATGTATTTAGGATTTTTTAAATTCAAAACACAAAGATGGAAAATTTTCATTTAAATGGAAAAATCGGTTTTTATAAGTACCACTTAGTGGTTTCACTATTCATTAAAAATTGAAGTTTTTTCCGAAAAATCACAAAAATTCACCCTAAGCTATATTTGATATTCCGAATTCAAAAATGAAGTCTATTTTACAAAATTAAAAACATATAAGTCAAATTAATTAATTTAATAATTAATTCCCGCTTTCAGAGCAAATAGCGTGTTTTTATGAAACAATAAGTATCAAAAGATTGACATTAGTTTAAGTCTAATTTCAATGTGAAATTAATTCCAACGACCACTATTGGATTTAATGGTAAAAATATATTCTAATTTCACATTAAAACCAATTCAAAAGATAATCTAATCATATAAATAATTTAGATTAAAAATAGGTTTTGAATTTAAATACAACATTTTACACTATTCATTAAAAAAATGAACTTTATCGGAAAGATACCAAAATTTACAGAAAGTAAATTTTGATGTCCTGATCCTTAAGAAGAGTTTTATTTGGTCCAATATAATGTATAAGAGTGAACAAAACTATATTTAATTATGGTTCTCCATCAAAAGGCGATAAGTGAACCTTTAGTGAAACTAGGGCATATACGCCTAAAATTGAATTCTTTCCGTATTTTAAGCCTTTATATTTTATTGGATAAATGTAAAAACATTTAAAAACATATATAATCATATTTTAGTTATTTATATCCATTCCCACCAATAAAATGGCTACATGTTAACTACCATTTAAAATAATATTATTTTATTTTTAGAGTGCAACGTAAGATTCCCAAGAAACTCGTTGTTGCTTGTTGGGTACGCCATCGAGCATAGAGTCCCCTTTAAATTCATATTAATATTTTATTCACAAATATGGATAAATATGAAAATGTAATATTATTTATTTTCCTAGGGTGTTATATCCTTCCCCCCTTTTGGGTATTGCGTCCTCGCAATTTTTAAAATTGAGCTTGGAAACATCCTTGAAAGTCCCACATCGAAACAAGAGTCGGTAAAACAATCACTTTAAAATAAAGGAAGATAAGTACGGAGGTCACCCGAGTTAATCCATACTAGGATTCTAGGTAGAAAAACATGGACATGGAAGAAAAAGCAAAGGGTCATGTTCTTGAGGGAGAGTGATAGTAAACATGTCTAGGAGAAAGTTAACCATAGGAAATCCACAAACCTGTGATGGGTAAAACAGAATTAGATTCCCCAGTAGGAAAAGTTAATATACAACATTTTTGTTTTAAGTTACTTTTTATTGAGGAATTTATTCATAAGGAAACATAATCACTTATCATGTTGACTTTCAACTTTTACTAGATTCCTTAATCAAACTCATATTTTCTTCCGAAAGACGAGTATTTAGGGAGACTTGTTCGCATTAAGAGTACTATAATCAACTTATAGAGAATCACCTAATCCACCAAAGAGAAATATATACTTCCCATATCTTTATATCTTAACCAAAACTAAAACCAAAAAGGTTAGTACAAGGTCATATAATCCAGAAAAGGATAACCTTTAAAGAGAAAATCTATGCTTAATCTCCAAAATTTGTCCAACAAAACACAAAGTTCAATGAGGACCATCCGATAAACAATTTGTCCATAAAATTCTTCAAAGTAAACCAATATAATATTGAAACCCAAATATTTGATGGATTTAGTCACATAGTCTTCCAAGTTAAATCGTAAAATTTATCTCCAAACAACATCAGTTGCTCCTAAAGTCTCGTATTGAAAAGTTCTTAACCTAATCACATATCCTCCATGATAGGTTAATCATTTTCATAAATAACCCAAAATAAACTTACTCTTAATTCATAAAATCATATAACTAAAAATAATCTATCAAACTAACCAGGGACATCACGTAGTCCAGTGGTAGGCGATAAATACCAGTTGCACTTTGGTTGTGGGTTCGATTCCCGCAGCTTTGTCCGACACGACGGGTAGTCACACGGTCTGCGTGTTGTCCTTTTTCCAAAACTATATAATTCTCAAATCATTCCCCAAAAAGAGATAAAATCATCTAAAATAACTATAACATAATTTAACCTCAATTTTATCTCATGCCTTTCACTTACATCATAACATATAGTAACCCATAATTACCTCAAAAGTAAGGATCATATAAACTCTAATGGTTACCTTTATAATTATTACCTGAACTTTCACATCGATTGGTCATCTCGTACATGATGCATTAAAGATCATACCAATGTTCAAGTGGTTGATCATGACTCTTTGATAGTTGGTTTATAACAACCACGAGTTTCTTTATTGAATCCCCCATTTTATCTAGTCTCTTAATCTTAGAACCACCACAGTTTTTCTTCAAACCTATTGTCACTTTGGTGCCTGCTAGATCCATCCATTCACTAAAAACAGAAATGTCAGTTTGAGTATATCAACATAACCATCATGTACTAATGAGGGAGATAACCACTAAGATATACTTACTCATTCACTTTATCTAAAACTAAGACTCTTTCTGAAATCCTATCCATTGTGGTACTATCACTTATGCTTGGAGAATATCCTAACCTCTAAAGTTATCTAAACCGACCTTTGATACCAACTATAAGGCCCCATCCTTAAAACATACTTAATATTGAGTTATTACCAGATTACACATTGAGGATCTTTTCAGGTTTAGAGTTTTAGAGAATTAGATCATGAATCTTGCATTACATTCCACATTTAAACAAAGTGGTTACATAAAATTCATTATTCAGTCTTCCCATCAATAGAATCATTTTTAAAATAAAACATGGATTCTTTCTTGACACATCCTTGAAAATGTCATCACATCATGTACCATTCCCTTGACCTGTGAAAAAACATTTCAAAAACATGGGATGAGCATAAAAATATCAGTAAGGGTTATAAAAATATGGAAAGGAAAAATGAGTTCATATATACATAAGAATGAAATCATACTTTACCCATAAAACATATGCACTTTAACATACCTCATCAAATCATGAATAAATCATAGAAATCATAAGACATAAAAGGTAAATTGAGGCATTCATAACATTCTTACGTAGGGAGTAAGCCTCTTGGTTATGTTTTGGAATACCCATCACAGTATATTCCATAAATCTCTTCGGAGAAACCATAACGTTTCACTCCTTCGCGTTACCCAATGCATTGGAGAGCTATATCGGGCTCACCCGCCCTTAGTCTATCACGGAACCGCCCGTCTTCATAATAATGCCCAAGAACCTCAACATAATCGTATCACATAAAACATGCATAAAGGAAACATAACATTTCCACCTTTCAATCACAAGATATCAATACAACACATTAATATAAAAACATTATGAAAATAATTTTCAATACCAAAATAAAAGAAAAGTAAAACATGGTATTTATTTTTCTTTTTTTAAAAAGGTATGGCTTGTAGAGGAAGACAAAACTCAAATAATGGTCATGGCGGCGGAGAAGTCGTTGTCGCCACATACGTACGACAAAAACATTCCCTTTTGTCATTTAGTAAATGCTTAATATAAAAAAGATTCCTTTTGAATAAACGTAAAAGTCAAAGGGGTTTATACACCGTATAAAAGAAGGTTGTGTATAAAACAAAATATTCCTCAATGAAAGGAGATTGAGACGAAGTCCCATAAAAAGACGGTATCCTTGGTTTAAGGATAAATCAATTACATAATTATGTGTGAAAAATGAATACACACAATATAAGTGGATATTAAGTTTAAAATAATCAAAGGTCATTCACACATATTCAAAGGCTGACATATTCAATAACTACATGTTGAACCCAAAGAAATCGAAATTGGGTTTTGAAGTTCCATTGACAACCTAACGGCGTCACATCAAAAAAAGGGTATCTCATCACTTGGACATAAAATTTAAATCAATAAGGATTTATGAGAACATATACCAACATAACAATATGTAAATTAAAAGACCCAACAAAATAAGTCTTTTAAAAAGAGGAGTGTGAAAGGTTCCCTTACCGACATGAGTATCTTTCGAAACATACGCCCCGTGAAAGAAGGACAATACAACATTGATGTAAATACTCATAAATGAAAGAATATAAAACAATGATTAAAATAATGGTCAGTTAATACACCACTCAAAGGAAATTGTGGCAAATGTAGCATAAATCTCACAGGAATAAAAGTGAGATGAAAAATCCCTTACGAAAACTCGGCAGCCTAACGGCGCCACTTAAAACTTCCAGAAATGGATTGATGATATCAAATAGGGTATCTCATCACATTACAATAAAATTTACAGCAAGAGGAATATAAAATAACATCCCCCATCATAAAAAATATGATCTTAAAAGAAGTTACATAAAGGAGAGTACTTAAAGAGAAAACGAGAGGTTAGATCTCTTACGAAACTTCGGCAGCCTAACAGCACCAATCAAAACTTCCAAAATGGATTGATGAGAGAGAATAGGGTCTCTCATCATATGAACATAAAAATTACAGTAAGAGTAATATAAAATAACATCCCAATCACAAGAAAGTTGAGCTTAGAAGGAATGACATAAAAGAGTGTACTTAAAAAGAAAGAGAGGAGTAGGATCCCTTACCTCAAGTCCAACTTGTCTTGTTCGTTTCTTTATATTCCTGAATAATAAACTTTGTTCAATTAATAATTGCCTAAGTACCTACATTATATATTATTATTCAGTTCATATCACATATTATAATGTTATAATAATTGTTTAATAATGTTAGTTCATATCATACGTTTTTTCCGATGTTTGGTACATGAGTCAAAAATGAACTTGTTTGAAAAAAGATTTCCCATGTAGTTATATGTAAATAATTTTCAGAATAGTATTAATGATTGAAATATCATATATATCCATTAAATATTAATTTTATACTATTCCATGTCATTTGGAGATAAAAAACGAAAAGCATCGTTCATGGAGACGGTAGGCCGTACGTACGCTTGAACGCTACTTTCATTTTTTTGTCATATTAATGGAATTAAAACAAAATGAGAGGGATATATATATGTTATAATTTCAGAATGATATCCATAATTTAGATGTAATATATTACATATATATATCCATTATATATATGTACTTATAATATTACATAACATTTTGAGATAAGAAATGAAATGTACCGTTCATGGAGATGGTAAGCCGTACGTACGCATGAACGCTACTTCCATTTCTATTTCATATTTAATGGAATTAAAACATAATTATACATAATAGTATTTTAATTCCAGTATATTATCATATATAATATCATTAAATATATCCTTTATACGTACCACATATGGTATTAACGAATCAAATCACTTTGAGGGGGCGGTAGTCCACACTTCCTTAAATGAAGATATCGCGTTTACCCATAATGGAAACCATAATGGTATGCCATAAATGAAAAATACAGAAGCTTAAGTAAAACATAAACATATTAGATATCATATATAAATATATTGTCATCTTAATGGCCACCTTTGAAGGTGTTAGAAGAATGTTGAACAATCATCGTTTCGGGAGGCAGAAATTCGCCATCCACGGAAACAATATGTTCTTTAACCATTAGATGTAGGTGTGTGTAAGTGTAGATAGAATCCTTCTTATAAAAAAATCCTATTATATTTAAGATACTATATTTTTTACAAAATAAATGAATAAAGAGAGTTTAGGGGGTTGGAGAAGAAAAATAAAACAAAAGGACTCAAGTGAAGACATTACATTAAAATCGGTTAACTCCCTTTGGTTTGAGCTCAAAGGCTTCCTTGGGAAGACTTCTGCCCAAAGTGAGGCTTCAAGGAGTAAGGGAGGGATGTGGAGAGACAAAATGGGCAGGGTTTGTCAGAGCCAAAGGCTTTGGGAGTGTGGGTAAGGAGGTAGAGGTGGGGGCCTTTTATAAGAGGAGAAGAGAAGCACTCTTGTAAAGTTACAAAATGATACTTTATTTTCAAAATATTTTCGGATTTTAAAGGTCCCACATTGATATAATTCGACTCTACGGTGATAAGGGTTCGAAATACAATCATCCAATAGGTTTTGGACAAGTGTAGGTCTTAGATATTATATTATCTTTCCATTTTATTTAAATCGTTAAATAATGAGGTCATCGCTGCATCATCATGATGTCATAAATAATTTAATTTATTTAATGTCTAAAAATTATAAAACAAATACTATGATGTAGGAAATTTTTTTAGCTTTCAAATGAATATTTAAAGTCAAACTATTACTTTTATAACCCCATGTAAAAATTGTTTTAGTAAAACATTTCATGTTTGTGTCATTTTTACCATAACATTAAATAAAAAGGTATTTATGTCATTTTCCAACCAAAGTGGCTCCATGGGGTCCCCAAGTTGACCCATGGATTGTCTTGGTCGGCCATGACACATCCAATTAGGGTAGAACTTTTGTCTAGGTCATTTCATTTTATTAAAACATTATTCTTACCTTAAACTACACTAATTACTTCTAATCGCGATTAAAAACTTAATAAGTTACTATTCACCAAAAAAAATTATCCCATTGAACCACATTTTACTTATTAATGACAACCATGTATGTCAGATTTTTGAAATTCAAAACACTAAGATGGAAAAATTTCATTTAAACAGAAAAATCAGTTTTTATAAGTACCACTTAGTGGTTTCACTATTCATCAAAAATTGAAGTTTTTTCAGAAAAATCCCAAAAATTCACCCTAAGCTATATTTGATCTTCCGATTTCAAAAATGAAGTCTATTTTACGAAATTAAAAACATATAAGTCAAATTAATTAATTTAATAATTAATTCCCGTTGTCAGAGAAAATAGCGTGTTTTTATGAAACAATAAGTATCAAAAGATTGACATTAGTTTATGTCTGATTTCAAAGTGAAATTAATTCCAACGACCACTATTGGATTTAATGGTAAAAATATATTCTAATTTTACATTAAAACCAATTAAAAAGATAATCTAATCATATAAATAAATTAGATTAAAAAGAGGTTTCGAATTGAAATACAACATTTTACACTATTCATTATAAAAATGAACTTTATCGGAAAGATACCAAAAATTTACACAAAGTAAATTTTGATGTCCCGATCCTTAAGAAGAGTTTTATTTGGTCCAATAGAATGTATAAGAGTGAAAAAAACTATATTTAATGACGGTTCTCCATAAAAAGGTGATAAGTGAACCTTTAGTGAAAACTAGGGCATATACGCCTAAAATTGAATTCTTTCCGTATTTTAAGCCTTTATCTTGTATTGGAAAAATGTAAAAACATTTAAAAACATATATAATCATATTTTAGTTATTTCTACCAATTCCCACCAATACAATGGCTACATGTTAACTACCATTTAAAATAATATTATTTTATTATTAGAGTGCAACGTAAGATTCCCAAGAAACTCGTTGTTGCGTTTTGGGTACGCCATCGAGCATAGCATCCCCTTTAAAGTAATATTAATATTTTATTCACAAATATGGATAAATATGAAAATTTCATATTCTTTATTTACCTAGGGTGTTACATCCGTCCCCCCTTTTGGGAATTTCGTCCTCGCAATTTTTAAAATTGAGCTTGGAAACATCCTTGAAAGTCCCACATCGGAACAAGAGTCGGTAAAACAATCACTTTAAAATAAAGGAAGATAAGTACAGAGGTCACCTGAGTTAACCCATACTAGGATTCCATGTAGAAAAACATGGACATGGAAGAAAAAGCAATGGGTCATGTTCTTGAGGGAGAGTGATAGTAAACATTTCAAGGACAAAGTTAACCATAAGAAAATCACAGACTTGTGATGGGTAAAATGGTATTCGATTCCCCAGTAGTAAAAGTTAATAGACACCATTTTTGTTTTAAGTTAATTTTTATTGAGGAATTTATTCATAAGGAAACATAATCACTTATCATGTTGACTTTCAACTTTTACTAGATTCCTTAATCAAACTCATATTTGTTTTCTGAAAGACAAGTATTTAGGGAGACTTGTTCGCATTAGGAGTACTATAATCAACTTATAGAGAATCACCTAATCCACCAAAGAGAAATAAATACTTCCCATATCTTTAGATCTTAACCAAAACCAAAACCAAAAAGGTTAGAACAAGGTCAGATAATCCAGAAAAGGATAACCCTTTAAAAAGAAAATCTATGCTTAATCTCCAATATTTGTCCAACAAAACCCAAAGTTCAATGAGGACCATCTGATAAACAATTTGTCCATAAAATTCTTCAAAGTAAACCCATCTAAGATTGAAAACCAAATATTTTAAGGATTTAGTCACATAGTCTTCCAAGTGAAATCGTAATTTTATCTCCAAACAACATCAGTTGCTCGTAAAGTCTCGTATTGAAAAGTACATAACCTAATCACATATCCTCCTTGATAGGTTAATCATTTTCATAAATAACCCAAAATAAACTTACTCTTAATCCATAAAATCATATAACTATAAATAAACAGTCAAACTAACCAGGTACTTCAGGTAGTCCAGTGGTAGGTGATAAATACCAGTCGCACTTTGGTTGTGGGTTCGATTCCCGCAGCTTTGTCCGATGCGATGGGTAGTCACACGGTCTGCGTGTTGTCCTTTTTCCAAAACTATATAATTCTCATATCATTCCCCAAAAAGAGATAAAATCATCAAAAATAACCATACCATAATTTAACCTCAATTTTATCTCATGCCTTTCACTTACATCATAACATATAGTAACCCATAATTACTCAAAAGTAAGGATCATATAAACTCTAATGGTTACCTTTATAATTTTTACCTGAACTTCCACATCGATTGGTCATCTCGTACATGATGCATTAAAGATCATACCAAGGTTCAAGTGGTTCATCATGACACTTTGATGGTTGGTTTCGAACAAAACCAAGTTTCCTCATTGAATCCCCCATTTTATCTAGTCTCTTAATCAGAGAACCACCACAGTTTCCTTCAAACCCATAGTCACTTTGGTGCCTTCTAGATCCATCCATTCACTAAAAATAGAAATTTTAGTGTGAGTATATCAACATAACCATCATGTACTAATGAGGGATATAACTACTAAGATATACTTACTAATTCACTTTATCTAAAACTAAGACTCTTTCTGAAATCCTATCCATTATGGTACTGTCACTTATGCTTGGAGAATTCCCTAACCTCTAATGTTATCTAAACCGACCTTTGATACCAACTATAAGGCCCCATCCTTAAACCTTACTTAATCTTGAGTTATTACAGGATTACACATTGAGGATCTTTTCAGGTTTAGAGTTTTAGAGAATTAGATCATGAAACTTGCATTACATTCCACATTTAAACAAAGTGGTTACATAAAAGATATTATTCAATCTTCCCATCAACGGATACATTTTTAAAATTAAACATGGATTATTTCTTGACACATACTTGACAATGTCATCACATCATGTACCATTCCCTTGACCTATGAAAAACATTTCAAAAACTTGGGATGAGCATAAAAAGCTCAGTAAGGGTTATAAAAATATGGAAAGGAAAAATGAGTTCATATATACATAAGAATGAAATCATACTTTACCCATAAAACATAGGAAATTTAACATACCTCATCAAATCATGAATAAATCATATAAATCATAAGACATAAAAGATAACTTGAGGCATTCATAACATTCTTACGTAGGGAGTAACCCTCTTGGTTACGTTTTGGAATACCCATCACAGTATATTCCATAAATCTCTTCAGAGAAACCTTAACGTTTCACTCCTTCGCGTTACTCAATGCATTAGAGAGCTATATCGGGCTCACCCGCCCTTAGTCTATCATGGAACCACCCGTCTTCATAATAATGCCCAATAACCTCAACATAATCGTATAACATAAAACATGCATAAAGGAAACATAACATTTCCACCTTTCAATCACAAGATATCAATACAACACATTAATATTGAAACATTATGAAAACAATTTTCAATACCAAAATAAAAGAAAAGTAAAACATGGTATTTATTTTTCATTTTTAAAAAAGGTATGTCTTGTAGAGGAAGCCGAAACTCAAATAATGGTCACGGCGGCGGAGAAGTCGTTGTCGCCGCATACGTACGACAAAAACATTCCCTTTTTTCGTTTAGTAAACACTTCATATAAAAAAGATTCCTTTTGAATAAACGCAAAAGTCAAAGGGGTTTATACACCGTATAAAAGAAGTTTGTGTATAAAACGAAATATGCCTCAATGAATGGAGATTGAGACGAAGTCCCATATAAAGACGGTATCCTTGGTTTAAGGATAAATCAATTACATAATTATGTGTGACAAATGAATACACCATATATAAGTGGATATTAAGTTTAAAATAATCAAATTTCATTCACACATATTCAAAGGCTGACATATTCAATAACTAAATGTTGAACCCAAAGAAATCGAAATTGGGTTAAGAAGTTCGCTTGACAGCCTAACGGTGGCACATCAAAAAAAGGGTATCTCATCACTTGGACATAAAATTTAAATCAATAAGGATATATGAGAACATATCCCAATATAACAATATGTAAATTCAAATACCCAACAAAAGAAGTCTTTTAAAAAGAGGAGGGTGAAAGGATCCCTTACCAACATGGGTATCTTTCGAAACATACGGCCCGTGAAAGAAGGACAATACAAAATTGATGTAAATACTCATAAATGAAAGAATATTACACAATGATTAAAATAATGGTCAGTTAATACACCACTCAAAGGAAATTGTGGCAAATGTAGCATAAATCTCACAGGAATAAAAGTGAGATGAAAAATCCCTTATAAAAACTCGGCAGCCTAACAGCGCCACTTAAAACTTCCAAAAATGGATTGATGAGATCAAATGGGGTATCTCATCACATTAAAATAAAATGTACAGAAAGAGGAATATAAAAGAACATCCCCCATCATAAAAAATAGGAGCTTAAAAGAAGTTACATAAAGGAGAGTACTTAAAGAGAAAACGATAGGTTAGATCTCTTACGAAAATTCGGCAGCCTAACAGCGCCACTCAAAACATCCAAAATGGATTGATGAGAGAGAATAGAGTCTCTCATCATATGAACATAAATATTACAGTAAGAGTAATATAAAAGAACATCCCAATCACAAAAAATATGTGCTTAGAAGGAATGACATAAAAGAGTGTACTTAAAAAGAAAGAGAGGAGTAGGATCCCTTACCTCAAGTCCAACTTGTCTTGTTCGTTTCTTTATATTCCTGAATAATAAACTTTGTTCAAATAATAATTTCCTAAGTACCTCCTTTAGATATTATTATTCAGTTCATATCACATATTATAATGTTATAATAATTGTTTAATAATTTTAGTTCATATCAGACGTTTTTTCCGATGTTTGGTACATGAGTCAAAAATGAACTTGTTTGAAAAATATTGCCCATGTAGTTATATGTAAATAATTTACAGAATAGTATTAATGATTAAAATATCATATATATCGCTTAAATATTCTTTTTATACTATTCCATTTCATTTGGAGATAAAAAATGAAAAGCATTGTTCATGGAGACGGTAGGCCGTACGTAAGCTTAAACGCTACTTTCATTTTTTGTCATATTAATGGAATTAAAACAAAATGGGCAGGGTTTGGCCAAGCCCAAGGCTTTGAGAGTGTGGGTAAGGAGGTAGAGGTGGGGGCCTTTTATAAGAGGAGAAGTGGGGCACTCTTGTAAAGTTACAAAATGTTACTTTATTTTCAAAAGTGTTTCAGATTTTGAAGGTCCCACATTGATATAATTCGAGTCTAAGGTGATAAGGGTTCTAAATCCACTCATCCAATAGGTTTTTCACATGTGTAGGTCTTAGATATTACATTATCATTCCATTTTATTTAAATCATTAAATAATGAGGTCATCGCTGCATCATCATGATTTCATAAATAATTTAATTTATTTAATGTCTAAAAATTATAAAAAAAAATACTATGATGTAGGAAATCTTTTTAGCTTTCTAATTACTATTTACAGTCAAAACTATGACTTGTATAACCCCATGTAAAAATTGTTTTAGTAAAACATCTCATGTTTGTGTCATTTTTACCTTAACATTAAATAAAAAGGTATTTATGTCATTTTCCAACCAAAGTGGCTACATGGGGTCCCCAAGTTGACCCATGGATTTTCTTGGTTGGCCATGACACATCCAATGAGGGTAGTACTTGTGTCTATGTCATTTCATTTTATTAAATTATTATTCTTACCTTAAAGTACACTAATTACTTCTAATCGTGATTAAAAACTTAATAAGTTACTATTCACCAAAAAATTATTTTTCTCCCATTAAACCACATTTTACTTCTTAATGACAACCATGTATGTCGGATTTTTGAAATTCAAAACACAAAGATGGCAAAATTTCATTTAAATGGAAAAATTAGTTTTTATAAGTACCACTTAGTGGTTTCACTATTCATCAAAAATTCAAGTTTTTCAGAAAAATCCCAAAAATTCACCATAAGCTATATTTGATATTCCGAAATCAAAAATGAAGTCTATTTTACAAAAATCAAAACATATAAGTCAAATTAATTAATTTAATAATTAATTCCCGCTGTCAGAGCAAATAGCTTGTTTTTATGAAACAATAAGTATCAAAAGATTGACATTAGTTTAAGTCTGATTTCAATGTGAAATTAATTCCAATGACCACTATTGGATTTAATGGTAAAAATATATTATAATTTCACATTATAACCAATTCAAAAGATAATCTAATCATATAAATAAATTAGATTAAAAAGAGGTTTTGAATTGAAATACAACATTTTGCACTATTCATTAAAAAAATGAACTTTATCGGAAAGATACAAAAAATTTACACAAAGTAAATTTTGATGTACTGATTCTTAAGAAGAGTTTTATTTGGTTTAATATAATTTTTAAGAGTGAACAAAACTATATTTAATGACAGTTCTCCATCAAAAGGCGATAAGTGAACCTTTAGTGAAAACTAGGGCATATACGCCTAAAATTGAATTCTTTCCGTATTTTAAGCCTTTATATTTTATTGGATAAATGTAAAAACATTTAAAAACATATATAATCATATTTTAGTTATTTCTATCCATTCCCACCAATACAATGGCTACATGTTAACTACCATTTAAAATAATATTATTTTATTATTAGAGTGCAACGTAAGATTTCCAAGAAACTCATTGTTGCGTGTTGGGTACGCCATCGAGAATAGCGTCCCCTTTAAAGTCATATTAATATTTTATTCACAAATATGGATATATATGAAAATGTAATATTCTTTATTTACATAGGGTGTTACACCAACAGTATTAAAACATTAAACTCCTGTGAGTCAAAGAGAGTGGAGAGCCATTCTATGCAGTTCATGTTTTATAGTTGTAGATGGGGTTGAGTTGATATGGGATTTCATAGTTCTTGAGATGGATTCTTATGATATAATCCTATGAAGGGATTGGTTGAAAATTATTATGTCCCCCATCAACTTCCATCCACAGACAATTAGTTCCAAAAAGAGTGATAGGGTCAAACATCTCTTTTAAGGAGATGATAATGAAAAGTTGGGTTCAACAGCCTTGTTGGAACTATAAGATGGAATGATCTCATATTATTATTGGTCATTGTTATTGACCTCAATGGAAAGGGTTGATCAAATAGATTTTTCAGCGGTTGTGGATCAGTTTCTTGATGTCCTTCTGGATGAATTCTATGGGTTTTCACCCATGAGAGAAGTGGAGTTTATGATTGATCTTCTTCATGGGACCCATCTTATCTCACTCTGTATTTCCAGAAGTCACCAACATAATTGATGGAATTGAAATTTTATTTAAAGGAGTTGAAAAACTAAGGGTTCATCTAGCCTATCACGTCACCATGTGAAGCGCTAGTGTTTTCACAAAAAATACAGATGGAACCTTACGAATTTATGTTGATTATTGTAATATTAACCAAGTTATGGTAAAGAATCTATATCCACTTCGTCACATTGATTATTTTTTCTACCATTTAATGGGATCCCAGAGGATCACTAAGATTGATTTATTGTTAGGATATCCTCAATTTCATGTGAGGAAGGAGGATATTTCAATAAAAGCCTTCAGAAATATATATGACCATTTGGATTATGTGGTTATGCCCTTTAGTCATACAAATTCACCAACATTTTTCTGAAATTGATGAATCATATATTTTATAAATATCCAGATACATTTTTTATTTTATTTGTTGATGATATATTTTTATATTCTAGGGAAATTGTTGAGCACGAAAAACACTTAGAGACAGTGTTTGGGATCTTGAGAGATCATTGGTTACATTAAAATTTTTCACAGTGTGATTTTTGGATAAGGGAGGTTTGTTTACATGTCCACATTTTTTAGGATAAGGGTGTTTTTGTTGATCTGAAAAAGATAGAGGGTGTTATTTTGTGGAAACTTCCAAATAATTATTTTTGAGATAATAAGCGTACTTGGTCTAGCTCGATACAATAGAAATTTTGTTCATGACTCCTCACAATTGTCCTCACCATTGAAAGCATTGATAAGGAATAATATTACATTTCAATGGAATAAGCAGCGTTATAAATACTTTGAAGATCTTATCGGTCCCCGTACATCATTAACCATCTAGGTTTTTTAAAAACAAGGAAAATGATACATGATGTACTATGACACATCAGGTTCACAGTTCGACTATGTACTCATGAAAGGGGACCATGTGAATTTATATAGATCATGATAGTTGAGGATTCAATAGAAGAACTACCCAACACATGATTTGTAGTTGACAGATGTGGTTCTTGCTCTAAAAATTTGGTTTTATTATCAATTAATTGAGAGATTCATGGTATTTACCAATCATAATAGTTTAAAATAGATTTTTTCTCAAATAGATTTGAACATGAGAAAAAGGATATGGATGGAGTATCTCGAGATGTTTGATTTTGACTCTTTTTACACATCAGCTAAGGGAAATACTGTGGAAGATTAATTATGTATAAAGTCGTATTCTCAGGATATGAAAAATGTACTGCATTAGTAGTTATTGATGTTAGTTATAGCTAACATTTGATTGGAATTTTAGGGCATGGGTGATATGGTAGTTTTTATTTCAGTTTTGATGATTCATGAAATGATTGTCTTTGCTAAGTATGCACCAATGTTTGATTCTGAGTGTATTGAGAAGAGGATGATACTCAATTGTGTGGATACCATTATGGGATATAAATAGAATATGAATTTACGATATTGTTTTTGGAAACACATTGTTATACTGGTGTCTTATCAATAAGAAAATTTCTGATATTATCTTCATTTCAGTTGGGATGACCATCCTAGAATTTAGGAAATTTATAATTCGTTTAAATCTGAATTTTGGTGGGATCATATGTAAATGAATGTGGTTGAGTTTGTATCGAGATTCTGGACATGACATCATGTACAGGAAGAGAATTAGAAGAAGGCATATATGATTTAATCCTTACATATTCTGGTCTAGAAATAGGAATAAATAGTGATGGATTTTGTTTCTAATCTACCATGAATGGTTAGAAATAACGATGCCAAATGGGTGATAGTGGATTTACTCACAAATTTGGCCCATTTCATCTTAATTTATGAATATTTTAAATTGGATGATCTATCCAAAATCTATATATGTGATGTGGTAAAGAGGAATGGTGATCAATTTTCGATTGTATTATATAGAGATATGAGATTCACATCCCATTTTTTGAAATCCATACAACAATCCCTTGGGATACAGTTGAAAATGATCCCAAAGTAGCATCCTCAGATGGATGACCAATATGAGAAAACGATACAAAATCTAAATGTTATTCTACATGCCGGTGTGATTGTAATGACCCTGAAATTTCAAGGAATTTTTTTTCTTCATTTTCTTTGGAATTTTACAAGAATGCAGTTTCGGACGGGGATTGATTCCGAGGCCCTGTGTGCATGGAAACAATTTCTGAAGTTTAGCTCGGGTACGTTCAGTGAACAAAGTAGAAGGTTTTTTTAACTTTTGAACCGGTGCTTGAAATCGAATTCCGAGGGCACCGATGGTTTCGCAGCGCCGATAATTTCTTATGAAGATCTTTTTTGGAGTTGCGTTTTCATGGGAGGAGTTGATAAAAATTTGTGGAAGATAAAATACAAATTGAGTTACAATTTTTATTTCTTTAAAGTAGTTATATCCTTTGAGTGGAAGTTAGGGAACTACCCTTGAGAGGATTAAGGTGGGGTGGGGCCCAAACAAGCCCAACCCCTCACCTTCCCCTAACTTTATAACTTTTCCACTCTTAAATTTTGTAACTCTAAAAAAGAAACTCCTTTTTTAAAATAAAGTCAACTCCTTAATTGTGTAGGTTTTTCATGTAATTAATTCGTGGATTCGTTTGAGTTTTAAATGAATTCCTTGGATTGTGTGTTAATTAAATAAGACTAAGTCTTATTTCGTGGGAGAATAGTTGATGGTGCGAGAGGATTTGAAGAGAAAGATTTAAGCTTTGAAGAACTTCTTCCTTCGCGAAGAACGCAATTCTCCGAAGAAGAACGCTTCATCTTCTTGTTGAAGAACGTGTAGAACACCGAAGCTTCGACGAAGAACGTTATCTCATCTTGCACCTTCTCTCCAAGTCAAAGGAAGAGAGACGCCACATTATTCATCGGGCAATCACCGACGGTGTGCCTTCTCCTCTTCTTCCTCCGTTTCAAAGGGAGGAGACACCACCACGGGGACTATCGCCATTGATGAAGACTCACCCGCTGACGTCAACGGAATCGACACCGATCTTCCGCGACGTCTGATCGTCTCGACGCTTGTCTCTTCTGTGGCTCGACGACATGTAACGTCTTTGCAAGGTATGGGTTTATTGCTTTATGTTGGTGAAACATCCTTTGTCGTTCCTCGTCTTGTATTTTTGGGCCTCTTGTTATCATCTTAACTGGAGGAGGTCGGACCGCACGAACATGACCGACCCTCCTCCCCCTTTGTTGTTGTGTTGTTGCGGTTCGGAAGATGGGAACATGGTGCGACTGCACTATGCGGGAACTTGGAGGAATGTGGCAAGGATGCGCGGCGCTGTCGCACCACGCCGTCGAGGCCGAACGAATGTGTGGTCGTAATTGGGACCGCGAAGGCGAATGGAAGACTCCACAGTTTGTTCTTTGGCGTGTGGAACGACGTGCATTGGCGAAATAGGCCGCAGAGACGATTTGATGTTTCCGCAGTGATGAACGGGACTAGGGATGAGCATCGACGCAGACAGAATTGAAAACGAACCACCAGAGCAACTCCTGTGGCCCGCAGATAGCACCAGCGGCCGGGCCCCGGTGCGCCGCTTGGTGAAACCCCCACGGCTGAAGCCGCGGCGGCGAGCGAGTGGATCCTGCAGCCGCACGGTATCCAGGGAGACGCAGCACGCGCCGCGTCCGGGGAGCGCCAGCTCGCTGGCCGAGCCAGCGAGCCGCCCTGCCGAGCCAGGTCGTCTTGGGCGGACCGGGCTGCACTGCGCCCTGCTGGGCCGGGTCGGACCCAGACCCGGGTCGGACCAACCCGGTTCGGGCCGACCCCGGGGGGGTTGGGCCGGGTCAGACCGGGCCCAGACCCCCCATTTTCGGATCACTTTCGGTCTTTTGACCATATCTTGAGCTACTGACCTCCGATTGATGCACCGTCAGTTGCGTTGCGATCCTTGGATCTAGATGGTCGTTTAGGTATATTAAAATCACGGTTTCAGAGAACTTTGCGTTCGGCCAGGTTGGTTCGGATATGAAACCAACCAGGCCCTCAGAGCGGAAAGGCTTATATCATGAGCTCTGGATGTCCGATTGATGTGCCATCGACTTTGTTGGAATCCTCTTGATGAGGCGGAACTTTTGACTTACTCCGCTCGAGGTTTGGATGTCGTAGGAGTGTGGTCGGGTTAGTTCGCTCATGAAACCAACCGGGCCCCTGGAACGTAAAAGCCAATAACTCATAGACCTGGCGTCCGATTGACGCGCCGTCTTTCTCGTTGATTTCCTCTTGATGAGAAAGAACTTTTGGCACACTTCGCTTGAGTTTTGGATGCAGTTGGATAGTGGCCGGGTTGGATTGCACCCGAAATCCAACCGGGCTCCTGGAACGGAAAAGCTGATAACTTTCAGACTGGACGTCCGTTTGATGAACCATCAGCGGCGTTGGTGATCGCGTGGATAAACGGTACCTATGAGTTTACCGTATGAGAGTTCAGGGTACAGTTGAGATACGACCGGATTGGTTCGCACACGAAACCAACCGGGCCCCGGGGACGAAAAGGCTAGTAACACACAGACCGGGAGTCCGATTGACGCGCCGTCTGTTGCGTTGAGACCCCTGTGACGAGGCAGTCCATTGAGATACTTCATCGTGGAACTTTGTGATACTTTTAGTATCGACCAGTAGCTCGTGGAGCGGACCCTCACAGAGACGAGCATGTAGAGTACAGAGACCGTGTAGTCGGCTGAGACCTGATGACTGCTTGACCGATCGACTCAGTGTGTTTCGGATAGCCCAGTGGGGAGCGCTTGGTTGTAGCGGCAGACCCATGGTGGAGGAGCGGTTGGTTTTAGCGGCAGACCCATGGTACTCAACAGAAGGAGTACCTGTAGCGGCAGACCCATGGTGGAGGAGCGGTTGGTTTTAGCGGCAGACCCATGGTACTCAACAGAAGGAGTACCTCTGGAGGCTATGAGGGGGAGCTCTTGGTTGTAGCGGCTGACCCATGGCGGTGGAGCGCATGGTTGTAGCGGCAGACCCGCGGTACTCAACAGAAGTAGTACCTCTAGAGGATATGAGGGGGAGCGCTTGGTTGAAGTGGCAGACCCACGGCAGAGGAGCGCTTGGTTGTTGCGACAGACCCGCGGTACTCAACAGAACGAGTACCTCTAGAGGCTATGAGGGGGAGCGCTTGGTTGTAGCACCAGACCCATGGTGGGAAGTGCTTGGTTGTAGAAGAAGTCCCACAGTAATCAACAGGAGGAGTACCTCAGTAGTCTTAAGTTATTGAGAAGTACCTCGGAGCCATGACAGGACCACTGTACACTCCAGTGATAGGGCTCTTGAGCAGTTACGGTTTCGATAATGAAAATCCTGGTTTGATCTGAGTCTATGACCTTTGTGTTTACTTCATGATTGAGATGGGCCACTTGATAACTTAGGTATATGTATGGGCATATACCAGGGTAGTGGTTATCCATTGATTTCATAATCTTTGTGTTTCCTCAAGATTGATATGGGTTACTTGATAAGTTGGGTATATGTATGGGCATATACCTAGGTAGAGGTTATCTGTTGAGATCTTTTTTTTGGTTATCCTAGTTGGATTTAGTGAGACCTTGAGGGTCTCGGGGTCCCTATTGAGTATCGTTATACTCACCCCTACACGAGCTATGCCCGCACCTCGTTGTGTTGGTTGCAGACGACAGGCAGCGCAGACAGAGGCCGACTGTGCAAGGACTGGACGGTACCTGGAGGTGGACCTAATAACGAGACAATATATGGTGGTGGACTTCACGACGAGACGACACTCGGAGGAGGTTGATGGGTGAGAGCATTGTGGAAGATATCTGTACCTACCCTTCAGGTAGGATCCGTGGTGGACGATCTAGGAGCTGCGCTATCTGTACCTGCCCTTCAGGTAGGATCCTTGGCGGACGATCTAGGAGCTGCTCGTCACCTTCCAGTTGTTTTATCTTTTTTACTTGTACTTTACAGTTGTTCTTGTATTTCCGGCCCCTTTACTTTCAGCACATCTTGTTTCAGTTTTACTTAGTGTTTTACTTCCGCATGTACTCTGTAGTGTTTTGTTTACTTTTATAAGGCAATGACTTCCCAGTTATCGGGGTTTATGCCTTTGGTGCTTGTCGCCAGCCCCTGGCCTATGGAAGGTGGGTTTGGGGTAGTCACGACACGGGTCCCGAGGATGGGTCATGAAAATTTGGTATCAGAGGAGATCAGTTCTACTGCAGAACTCAGGACTCTGATCATTTTCTATGTGAAACAATAGTGTTGAGAGTATTGAGTGCGGTTATTAGTCCAGGGAGTCCAGTGTTGGTGCGGCGGCCGACGTATCCGAACACCATGACCCTGACTTCTGATTTCTGACTTAACACACGAAAACATTGATTTCATGTGTGTTCCAAGTTTTCTTTGTGATTAATTTGTGTCAGCTCACCAGGTATACTGTTCTGAACGTGGCTCACATGTTTCTTTCAGGATGCCTTTTCATGGACGACCAGCTAGAGCCCAGAGCGATGTGCGTACTGACAGCCTGCCGAGCGACAAGGCTTTGTTACATGGCCCTCTTGTAGTTGAGGCACTAGCAGAGGTACCCGCGGTACTACCATACGTTGGTCCACCGATGCCACCAGCCCCGACAGTAGGAAATGCACTCCACTTGAGAGCGCTGCACGAGTTCCAGCGCCAGAGGCCACCCAGGATCCGGGGAGAGATAGACCCGCAGGCGGCTGAGGATTGGTTGGAGGCTGTGGTGAGAGTCTTCAGGCTAGTGGGGATGCCAGTAGACTTCATAGTGATCTTTCCTACCAAACTTCTTCAGGACGCAATAGGCAGGTGGTGGAGCCACTTGTTCTAGTTTTGCGATGAGATGAACTTCACATGGGAAGACATCGAGACCTTATTCAGGGTGGAGTTTGTTCCAGTAGCTCTACACCCCGAGCGTGTACAGGAGCTGCTACCTTTGCCGCAGGATTTTCGATCAGTAGTCGAGTCATCTGTGGGAAGTAGACAGATGATGCAGAGGTCCAAGAGGACCAGATCCAGCCGAACGAGGAGCAAGAAATGTTATGAATGCGGCAGGAAGGGTCACCTGGAACGTCACTGTCCGACCCCCCGCACAGTCGATCCACATGCTTTTGAGGAGCCACCCAGGCGGAAGCAGCGGAAGGTGCTTGAGCAACAGCAGAGCAGTGGACAAGGCAGTAGAGCTCCGAGAGCAGGTGGACAAGAGCTGAACTAGTGGATAGGTCCCTTGTACTTCTAGTTCCATGTTGCTGTTGTTTTCGTGTCTTTTTACTATGAGGTGCAATAATAAAAGTACACTTATCTTTGTTTGATTACCAGCTCTTTTGTTTGATTGATACTGAGTGGTCCCGGTTAGGACTGTTGACTTTACCCTCACTTTCAAAAATTCTACTGGAGGAGACCCAGTGACCTCACACTAATGCCGAAAGTGTGACTCGGCCCTTGGAGGCGAGAGTGACAGTTGGATCTCTTGGTAGTTACGTCGAGGCCTTACGACGTCATCCATGGCATGAATGCATCATTCATGACAGGATTGACTGTATTAGGAAATGGGCATGCTTCATCAAGGGGATGAGACCGAGTTTCTTTTTTCGGCAATGGAGAAATTTTAGCAGCTCTTTCAGATCGTAGGCAAGGAAGGTGCAAATCATCCAGGAGCGGATGAAGACTGCACCGTGCAGTATGAAACGGGAAATTGGCACCAATATTAGAGACTCGGGAATGTTAAATGTTTCAATAAAAGTAAGCTTTAAGGAGAGATGAGTCTACGAAGCACCAGACGTGGAGGCAGAGCTAGGAGAGAATCATGGGGTGGTGTACATTTTAACATGCTAAAACCACCCGCCTTATTTTTCCCCACCAGGCTCAGGGAGCTGGAGGGAGGGGGAAGAGAGTAGCTACATGCGGTCAGGGAGAGTGACCCAATGGCTCTAAGAATGATTCAAGGGACAGTCTGTGTTAACTACTAGCTATCGTAGTAACAGACGTTGATACAAATCATTCCTTCCTTCCACGAATCTTGTCCCAGACCTAGAGTTTCCGGTAAGCCGTAGACTTGACCCTCACGTCTGGAGATACCTTGGGAGAAGACTTGATAATCACACATACGCCGATAGTGTGGTCAGACCCTCGAGGTGAGAGTTTCAGTTGGAATATCTTGGTGGCAGTGTCGAGGACTTACGACGTTGATTTGATTATGGACTGGACAATCACATTTCATACACAAATTGAAAGTATTTGGCAAAAAGGTTATGGTTTAACTACGACGTCGGGAGGAGTTTTCCTTGGTCGGCGAAAAGGAAACCCCAGGCAGCACAGGATAAACTCATGCACAAGAGGGTGTGATCGATCACTCTTGAGTTTGTCAACCTTACCCTCGTGGCAGCAGTCGTTTTGAGTTTCAGTTCTTACAGGAATTGGAGACCTCCAGAGTTTGAGGATGACGATCATGTCCTTATATGGGTCTCACCTTGACGAGGTTTACGGAGATGTGGTCGAGGTGACAAGTTATCTCCGAAGTTCAACAGACCTTTCGAGGTCCTCAGCTGGGTAGGCGAGGTAGTTTCCGCTTGACCCATCCACCTTAGTTGCACCAGGTGCACGATGACTTCCATGTATCTCAACTGAGGAGATACGTGCGTGATCCTTCACAAATCATCGACCATGGGGAGATGGAATTTGGCGATGGGGTGACTTTCACGATGGTTCCAATGGGAATTGAGGATCGACAGGAGCGGATTCTACGAGGATGGCCAATTCCTCGGGTGATCATTCACTGGCAGTATGGGAACCTCCAGGTGAGCACATGGGAGCGGAAGGCTCAGATGCGTGCTCAGTACTGTGTTTGTATCTCTAGTTTGTGTTCAAACTTTACGGGGACGTAAAGCCCTGAGGTGGGAGTAATGTAAAGACCCAGAAATTTCAAGGAAATTTTTTTCTTAATTTTATTTGGAATTTTAGAAGAACGCAGTTTCTGACGGCGCCTGATTCCGAGGCCCGGTGTTCCCGGAATCAATTTCCAAAATTTATCTCGGGTACATTCAGTGAACGAACTAGCGGTTTTTTCTAACTTTTTAACCAGTGCTCGAAATCGAATTTCGAAGGCACCGATGGATTCGCAGCACTGGTAATTGGTTAAGAAGATCTTTTTCGGATTTGCGTTTTCATGGGAGGAGTTGTTAAAAATTTGTAGAAGATAAAATAAAAAGTGAGTTACAATTTTTATTTCATTAAAGTAGTTATATCCTTTGAGTGGAAGTTAGGGAACTACCCTTTAGAGGATTAAGGTTGGGTGGGTCCCACATGTGCCCAACCCCTCACTTTCGCCTAACTTCATAACTTTTCCACTCTTAAATTTGGTAACTCTCAAAAATAATCTCCTTTTTCTAAATAAATTCAACTCCTTAATTGTGTAGGTTTTTTGTGTAATTAATTCTTGGATTCGTTTGAGTTTTAAATGAATTCCTTGGCTTCTGTGTTTATTAAATAAGACTAAGTCTTATTTCTTGGGAGAATAGTTGATGGTGTGAGAGGATTTTAAGAGAAATCTTTAATCTTTTTAGAACTTCTTCCTTCACAAAGAACGCAATTCTCCGAAGAAGAATGCTTATTCTCCTTGTTAAAGAATGTGAAGAACATCGAAGCTTCGACAAAGAACGTCGTCTCATCTTGCACCTTCTCTCCACGTCGATGGAAGCGAGACGCCACATTATTCATCAGGTGATCACCGACGACGTTCCTTCTCCTCTTCTTCCTCCATGTCAAAGGGAGGAGACACCACCACGGGGACCATCACCATTGATGACGACTCACCCGCCGACGTCAACTGAATCAGCACCGATCTTCCGCAACGTTCGATCATCGCGATGCTTGTCTCTTCCGCGGCTCGACGACGTGTGACGTCTTTGCAAGGTATGGGTTTATTGCTTCATCTTTGTGAAACATCCGTTGTCGTTCCTCATATTATATTTTTGGGCCGCTTGTTATCATCTTAACGGGAGGAGGTCGGACCGCACGAACACGACCGACCCTCCTCCCCCTTTGATGTTGTGTTGTTGCGGTTCGGAAGATGGGGGAATGGTGCGATGACACCGCACGGGAACCTAGAGGAATGCGGCAAGGATGCACGGTACCGTTGTGCCATGCCATCGAGGCTGAACGAAAGTGTGGGCATAATTGGGACCGCGAAGGCGAACGGAAGACTCTGCAGTTTGTTCTTTGGCGTGCGGAACGAAGGGCATTGACAGAATGGGCCGCAGAGACGATTTGATGTTTCCGTAGTGAAGAACGGGACCGGGTATGAGCATCGGCGCAGACGGAATTGAAAACGGACCACCAGAGCAACTCCGGTGGCCTGTAGACACCATCGGCGGCGTGGGTCGCCGGCGCGGCCGGAGGCGACAACACCCCGACGCGCCGCCTGGAGAAACCGTCGCGGCGTGCGCGCGTCCGCGGAGAGCGAGCTCTCTGGCCGACCCGGGCCGGCTTGGGCTGACTGGGCCGGGCCGTGTACTTCCGGTTTGGAGCTGGGTCGGATCGACCCGGTTCGGGCCGACCCAGGGGGGTTGGGCAGGGTCAGACCGGGCCCAGACCCCCCATTTTCGGATCACTTTCTGGCTTTTGCCCATATCTTGGGCTACAGACCTCTGATCGATGCACCGTCAGTTGGGTAGAGATCCTTGGATCGAGGCAGTCGTTTTAGTATATTAAACTCAATGTTTTGAAGAACTTTGGGTTCAGACGGGTTGGTTCGGATACGAAACCAACCGGGCCCTCAGAGCAAAAACTCTTATATCTTGAGCTCCGGACGTCCGATTGACGTTTATTCGACTTTGTTGGATTACTCTTGATGATACAGAAATTTTTTTCTTACTCCTCTCGAGGTTTGGATGTTGTCGGTGTGCGGTCGGGTTGGTTCGCTCACGAAACCAACCGGGCCCGTAAAACGAAAAAGCAAATAACTCACAGACGGGGCGTCCGATTGACGCGCCGTCTGTCTCGTTGATTTCCTCTTGATGAGACAGGACATTTGGCATACTTCGCTTGAGTTTTGGATGCAGTTGGATAGTGACTGGGTTGGATTGCACCCGAAATCCAACCGGGCCCCTAGAACGGAAAAGATGATAACTTTCAGACTGGACGTCCGTTTGACGAACTGTCAGCGGTGTTAGTGATCACGTGGAGAAACGGTCCCTATGAGTTTACTCTGTGATAGTTCGGGGTACAGTTGAGATACGGCCGGATTGGTTCGCACATGAAACCAACCGGGCCCCGGGGACGAAAAGGCTAGTAACACACAGACCGGGCGTCAGATTGACGAACCATCTGTTGCGTTGAGACCCCTGTGACGAGGCGGTCCTTTGAGATACTTCTTCGTGGAACATTGTGATACTTTTAGTATCGACCAGTAGCTTATGGAGCGGACCCTCATGGAGACGAGCATGCGGATTACGGAGACCGTGTAGCTGGATGAGCCCTGACGACTGCTTGACCGATCGACTCGGTGTGTTTCGGATAGCCAAGTGGGGAGCACTTGGTTGTAGCGGCAGACCCACGGCGGAGGAGCACTTGGTTGTAGTGGCAGACCCGCGGTACTCAACAGAAGGAGTACCTCTGGAGGCTGTGAGGGGGAGCACTTGGTTATAGCGGCAGACCCATGGCGGAGGAGCGCTTGGTTGTAGCGGAAGACCCGTGATACTCAACAGAAGGAGTAACTCTGGAGGCTATGAGGGGGAGCGCTTAGTTGTAGCGGAAGACCCACGGCGGAGGAGCGCTTGGTTGTAGCGGAAGACCTGCGACACTCAATAGAATGAGTACCTATAGAGGCTGTGAGGGGGAGCGCTTGGTTGTAGCGGCAGACTCATGGTGGGAAGCGCTTGGTTGTAGCAACATGCCCACAGTACTCGACAGGAGGATTACCTCATCAGTCTTAGGTTAGTGAGAAGTACCTCATAGTCATGACAAGACCACTGTACACTCCAGAGACGGGGCTCTTCAGCAGTTACGGTTTCGATAATGAAAATCCTAGTTTGAGATGAGTCTATGACCTTTGTGTTTACCTCATGATTGAGATGGGTCACTTGATAACTTAGGTATATGTATGGGAATATACCTGGGTAGTGGTTATCCGTTTATTTCATAATCTTTGTGTTTCATCATGATTGAGATGGGTTACTGGATAACTTTGGTATATGTATGGGCATATATCTAGGTATAGGTTATCTGTTGAGATATTCTTTGTGGTTATCCTTGTTGGATTTAGTCAGACCTTGAGGGTCTGGGGGTCCATACTGAGTATCTTTGTACTCACCCCTGCACGGTCTATGCCCGCACCTCGTTGTGTTGGTTGCAGATGACAGGCATCGCAGACAGAGGTTGAGTGTTTGAGGACTGGACGGTACCCGGAGGTGGACCTCCTGATGAGATAGTATCTGGTGGTGGACATCACGACGAGACGAAACTCGGAGGAGGTTGATGGGTGAGAGCATTGTTGAGGCTATTTGTACCTACCCTTTAAGTAGGATCCGTGGTGGACAATCCAGGAGATGCACTATCTGTACCTACCCTTCAGGTAGGATCCTTGGTGGACGATCTAGGAGCTGCTTGTCACCTTCCGGCTGTTTTATCTTTTTCCTTTTACTTTATAGTTGTGATAGTATTTCCGGCCCCTTTACTTTCAGCACAGCTTGTTTTAGTTTTACTTAGTGTTTTACTTCCACTTCTACTTTGTGGTGTTTTGTTTACTTTTATAAGGCAATGCCTTCCCAGTTATCGGGATTTACGCCTTTGGTGCTAGTCGCCAGCCCCTGGCCTGTGGAAGGCGGGCTTGGGGTAGTCACGGAACGGGCCCCAAGGACAGGTCATGACAATGATTTATTTTTCTAGTTCAAGGGAGTATTACTTGTCATTAGTGGACTAATACTATAATAATAGTTACCAATCCTCGATACATGTGGTTATGTTTTAAGCAATGTATGGGTGTCTATTTCATTCTCCACTTTATTTGGTGAAAACAGGCGAGTCCTCATTAGTTCTTCTGAGCCTTGTCTATGAGAATATAAGGGAAATTAATTAGATTTGGAATAGAATAGGTATGGATTAGATTTATCAAAAATCTTATGTGGATCATCTTTGGGGACCATTGTCATTTGAGGTGGGTGATCATGTCTTTTTCATAAATTCCTCGAGGTGTGAACATCATCTATTTTCAAATGTAGGGTAATTTATCACCAAGGTGTAGTGGGACTTTTGAGATATATCATCAAGATGGAGAGTTGGGTTATAGGTTCGATTTTTCATATTGTTATAGTGTAGTATACAATGTATTCTGTGTTTCCTAGTCGAAAAAGAATCAGCTGGATCCTAACCATGTGATTCGATGGGATCTTGTTGTGCTAGATCTGGATGTATATTTGGTGAACATGTCGGTGCATGTTCTGGATAGGAAATTAAAAGTATTTCATGGTAAAATCATTGAAATGGTTTAGTTTTTTGCTAGCATGTTCAGATTTAGGAGGAGAATTGGGAGTGGGAGAAATACATTGTCGAGTAACGGTCTGATCTCTTTCGGCAAAGTGATGAATCATTACAATCTGAGTGTGTAAATTCTAGTGAGGGAGAATTTAGGACCCCTCTACTGATTAATTTACCCCTTATTTATCAGTTTTGGTGTATATAAATTATATTGGTATGGTTTGGGAGAGTTTGGGAAGGTTTTGGAGGCATTTAAAGTAGCACAGTCCGAACACGGTTACGTAGAACCATGTAAAAAAACCCAGGTAACTATGAAACATGTGATATTGGGATTCACATGTATTTCATATGGTTTGTCTAACTATTTTAGGAGGTCATGCAAGGTCCCTGATGAGACAGTATCAAGCGCACGGTTAGCGGACCGTTGTCCTAACTATGTGTAGCAACAAAAATTTGGATTTTTTAATTATGGTTTCACTCAGGATTTTCCCTAAACTCATCTCTTGTTTTATATAAACCATACTATATTTTTTTAGTTCTCAATGTTTATACGTGATATCCCACTATTTTTGTATGTGATTCAAAGGGTTTTCAACATGGGGTGAAGGTGATTATTCTCAACTAAGTCTCCTCTCTTAGATCATTCTGGGTTTTCTTTATATATAGTTCTTCCTCTCTCTAGGTATTTTATTTCTACACTCTATGAATGTAGATATGGGGTTGGTGTTTCCTAAAATTATGATATTGATGAATTTTTATGTTATTAAGAGGGATCAATGATGGTTTTGTGGGAGAATTCACCAAGATTTTTTGTGCAGTTTTGATTTGGTCGATTTCATCCGAAGCCTAAGGTATTTGAATTCTCTTTCGACTCCATTTTAATAGAACTACAAGTCTTTGATAAAATAAATTAGGTTTTCTTGAAATTAATTTGTGATTACGATGTGAAAATCTTGATGTAAATACCCTTTTTATATTTTTTGGATTTATTGGGGATTGGGTGATTTAGTGAAATGTTATTTCTTATTACTAGATTTTAAAATAGGTGGATTTGATAGGATTAAAGAAATGGTTTGTAAAAATGAGTTTCATTAAAAAATGTTTTTTTATTGAAATAATAATTATTCTGGTTAATGGATGAAGGGATTTATTGAATGTGAAATTGTCATTGCATATTATTGTATACTTAGTAGGTGTATGTGCATATTTATTTACCTGAGCATTTAATGACTACATTGGAGTAATGAGAAGAGGACAGGGAGTACCAAAACAAAAATTTAATGGATAATGGATGGATGGGACACCATCAAGGATAAGTGTGTAGGAATAACTACTATATTTAGAATGTTGTAGATATGCTTCGATGACCAGTTCCACTATGATTATTACATCAGGTTGAGCATAAGAAACTCTATGGATATGTTTTGAATGTGATTTTTTCTATAAAATAAGAAATTTTTTTATGATGTGAGATTGTAAAATTCATTTCGTCTTGTTTTTTTACTTTCCCATGTATTATGGGGATTTGGGTAAAAATGGCTTGGTAATGGTGTGTTTGGCTAGCTATTAATTATTTAACTATGAGTTTTTTTTATAAATTTCTTTATATAAATGTCCTAATGGTTCTAACCTACTAGTGTGTGTTGGGAAGTCATTTGGGGGAGACATAATAAGTATTTTTACTCACCCCCTACTTTGGCACTTTGGTGCTTTTGCAGATATCATTATCCAGGACACCAGTAATGGTAAAGTATCTCATTTTTAAAGAGGTTTATCATGATGTATGGTAGGTATTATGGGGCATAGAGCATGGAGCATAGTGTGGAGACACGATGAATGTCGTGGTTTCTTTTCAGTTTTTCTGTTGTTTTATCCACTATGTGCTTTGATTTTTGGATTTTCTTATGATGTAGTTGTATTGGTTTTTGGGAATTTTTATTGAAGATTTTAATTATTAGGTTGTGATATGGTGAGGTATTGTTTTGAATACCGTTTTGACATGATTCATGTAGTTGTGGATGGTTATGAATAATTTGGTTTCATGGTTTTATTATAATGGAAATTCATTTCCATGAAGTTCTTGAAGCCTTTGAGATTTATTTCCAGCCTTTATCGCCATAGGAACGTCACCTAAGGCCAAGTAGAATCTCACAGCCTTATCAAGACAATGGGGAATGGGTGGGAAATAACATAATTTCACTAATTATACTTTAAAACCAATTTAAAAAATAATTTAACTCTGTTAATAGTTTAATAAAAAAGAATGTTTTCAAATAATTTTTATTTTATTTTCACTATTCATGAAAATATTAATTATCTCAAAAAAATTGAAAAATTCATATTAATATAATAATTAAATAATGATCATAAAATGGAAGAATATTTTTTGAAATAAATTTTCTAATGTTTAAAAAATTAAATTTTAAATAAAACTACATAATGCAGAAAAATATGGTTTTTGAGAAATGATTTTATTGAAGCACAAGATCATTTTATAGTAAATATATTTTAAAATTAAATATTGTATAAATATAGGTTAAAATTTTTCTGATACGTAACATATCAGCTGAATATAATAAAATCCTCATTAAGAATTATATTTAATAATTGAAATCTACAAAAAGTATGCACATGAAACTATTATTAGTAAATACAAATTTTAAACCCAAAAAGGAACATATTCTATAATCAATAATAAAGATGAAGAAAAATAAATTAAGTGGATGAAATATTACTATAGAAAAATTATGTTAAAGTAGAAAGTAGTTTTTATTTTAATTAACATAATTTATTGAAATGACATGATATTTTACAAAAAACAGTATTTTTCACAATTAAAAAAAACTCTATATTCTCCTAAAAAATCCAAATCATTCATCAAAAGTTATTTTAGATAAAAATATTTAAACTATTATTTCCTATTAGAAAATATATTTAAAAAATATGAATATATTAAATATAATATTTCATCATAAAAATAATAAAACTCATTTTTGAATAGAATATTTTTTAATCTAATTACATTACTCAAAAATTAATAGATTAATTACTAATAATTTAAAAATGAATTTATATTGTGTATCAAATATATATATATATATATGATAAATTAGTTAAAACTATTAGAACCCACCTATTTAATGGTTATGATATAATTGTTATATTTAAGAGAATATTATTTTGTTTTTTATCAAAACACAGTGTTGTGTGTCATGATATCTAATGGAGAAACTCATTGTTTCATGTAACCCAAGCAATTTAAAAATATAAATTATTTTTAAAAAATTTTATAAAATCCTAGGATGTTACAATATTTCAGAAATATATTTAGAATCATAGTTTTTGAAGTTCCATATTATGTATTTTCCATCATGGGGTTTATGATTCCCAATTATCCACTATGATAATGGTTTTATGCAATAATATCACTTTTTATCACAGTTGATTATGCTTAAATTTTTTATGGTGAAATTTTATTTTCTATCTCTTTAAAATATATTTTCCTTTTCTTTTATTATTTTTAATTTTACAATTACATGTTTTCCAATCATTTTAGTCTCTCTATGTACATAAACATATGATTGATTTTTTTAGGGAACCAACTATGTGTTTTTACTCCATTGGTAATATTTTTCCTCCTTACCATTATTTTACATAAATTTATTTCTTGACTTTTTTAACCAATCCACAATGGCTGATAAAACTAATTATTTCCCATATTTTAATTTCTATAAAATTCATAAATGTAATCTTCTTTGGATTTACTTTACAAGATACATTTTACCAATGATGTTAATAGAATAAGTGTTTTTGCAAAAACCACATGAATGACTTTTCCAACTATCAAGATGATTCTTATAATTTAATAATCCATTAAAATATTCCTTGAATTTCTTAAAGGTAATTATTTCCCAATATTATTAATATTTTTATATTTTAGATAGTTTTTCGTAAAATTAAAATGGTATTTTACTTAGGAAATGTTTTGGTGTTATTTTAAAGTAGTTTTTTTATTCTAAATCCTCATAGGATTTTTATTTCTTACTATTATTTCACTGGAATATTAAAATCCCTCATAATTTTAGGGATTTCTTATATTCATGATGCCTTATTTCATTGATTATGGAAATATGGAGTATTCATGATTCAATTTTGATAATAGATTATATATTAATAATTTTGAGAATGAATTTTATTGATCATTAAATGTATGATGATTGCATAAAACATGAATGTGATGGTTGGTACGTTATCATAGATATCCCAACAATATATTTATTTGTATTATGATATATAAATATTAATAATTCAATATTATATTATTATCTTGTTCACACCTTCTAATTTATCTAGAATGATGTATTTATAAAATCCATGATGGTAAGATTCATGATAACATTTTTGGGTCCTCAAGGTAGGGGTCTTGAATTTCAAAATATGTTAATTTGAATTATTTTTAATTTAATCGTTCTGATTACAATTTTTATATTATCCATTGATTCATATTGAACTCATATTAATATTTGAATGGAATGCTTTTGGATTATCTAATTTTCCATAATGATTATTCCATATTTTCTCGTGATTTATATCATTGTTTGTGACCGTTATATAGAATATGTGATGAACCTTAATTTTTTTCATTTCTTAGAGATATTAATAAGTAATATTTAATTAATTTTCAAGTATTCATAAATGATTAGAGTCTCTTTGTTTTACGTCCAATCTTATAAAATAATCAAGTATGTATATTATTTAAAAAAAACTAAAACGATCAATCGTGTATGGTGTTATCCCTTGTATCATGTACCATTATGATAAATTAATCATCATCAATGGGTTTACAGACTCCATTTATTACATTTATAATTTATATTAATGTTAATATCTTATCATTTTGGATCATGCAATGATTTTATTTATGATCAACGGAGTCAGTATACATTTGTATATCTATATTTTCATAAATTTGTATGTAGACCGTGTACTGAATTTAATATATATATATATATATATTATCAAATTATTCTCAATATTTTTTTGACATCAAATCTATAAGGGTAGGTGGGATTAGATGTGGAAAGGGGAGGGTGTTAGGATTTTTAATACATCAATTGATCACATATTCTCAGATGTTCCCATCTGATTTATCATTTGATTGGTATTATAAAGATATTTATTTCCCTATGACCTCGATGATTATAATTTTCTATGTTTTTTATTTAATATAGACCCACTATATTTACTAGTTTTTATATTTATTAAGATGATATTCATTACAATTGATATATTAAAATTTTATAGTTGATGGATAATGATATGATAGTAAGAAATAAATAAATATAATCTACAAGGATATTAGAAGATAAAACTGGGATAATTTATAATGATATGAGATTGGTTTTTAGTTAAAAATCATAGGGATGTAAAGTTATATGTTTCTATGAGAACATATGGGTTGGAACTTCCAAAAATTATGTAGTATTAGTGTGTATTTTGGGTCTTTATGTCATTTGAATAAGATGGTAGGTATATTTTGCTTTTTATAAACATTTATGGGCGTTTTCAGTTGGACTATCTTCACAGATAAAATACTTTCATTCCTATAAGAATTTTTTATTCACCCAAATAATCATTATAACTTTTTGTTTCGTTCATAGTTGTGAAAAAATTCTCATCTATTTAACATTCCCCAAAAAACATACACAAAACTACATTTTAATAATATTATACATCCTAAAGCATTTCTATAGAGAATTGTTATTATTGATAAGATGCTTCCATGGATTCAAATGAGAAATGATTGAGGAATCTATTTAAACCATTGCTGAGCTAGTTGGTTGGGCTGGTGACCGTTGAATGTTATGTGATTTATTTCATTTAATTATATATATGTCACCAAGTTATCTATATATTTATTTATTGTTCATAGTTATACATTTTTAATGTATTATTATATTATTGTTCTTTACAACATCGTGTTTGATACTATTTTTTGTATTTTGAATTGCGGGATTCCCTCCCTCCAACATAAAACTATCTAGATGTTTAGGGTTTTTCTCTGATATATATTGGTCTTGTTAATTTTTGTTAGATTCATATAAAACCAATTTAAATTATATTTATAGGAATTTGTCCCTATAAATATATGATATCACAATGAAACTAGTTGGTATTCATCAATGTATGAGGATGTGATCCTAATGTTAATGAGATAACATGAAACAATTTTTATTTGGGAAGATTGGGATTGTAATGTTATTAATATAAAATATAAAATCAATTAGTTTTTATATCAGATCAAGTTAAATAAACCCAAAATACTTGAAACAATCTAATTGTGTTCAAAAACCATTGAAATAAATTAGGTCATACTCTTAGACATATCTATTTCCATGTGATTAATGAAACATAATTGTTACTTGAGGGTTTGTAATAAATTATCATTTAAGACATATATATTCTTATCTATCATGGATTCCCCCATTTAATCTCTCTTTTATGAAAATAACAATTTAGAATATCGGGATCTATCATTATTCATTAGGATTCATCTTTTAACATGATTAGTATTTTAGTAATTCAACTAGTTGTGAGATATTAGACATTGTGTTTTATGAATTATGATTTACCATATCAAGTTATGTGGAATTTCAACAACTGATGATGGATAAAAAAACATATATTTTTTATTTTTTATCATACATCAATCATTTTAATAACTATTCTGAAATAAAAATATTTTTTTTGAATAGTGGATCACAAGATTGATGCTTTTCAAAAAACATGTGGCTGCTATGTATTATAATTTATAAAATCATAAAGTGGAAAAAAGATAATATATTAAATGAATTATGATTAAATTTTATATGTTTTATGAATAAATTAAAAAAATTGATTTTGGATAGACAATTTTTTTTAATAAAATAACTATAGGAAAATTTGTGGTTACAATAAATTATTATTTGTTTTTTTATTGCAAAATTATTGAACATGAGTTTATGGAAGTGAAATGTTAATTTCCATGTGAAATTTTTTAAAATTAAAAATAATTTAATATGCTATGATATAATATTAAAGATCTATGTGAATTTATGTAATAGTTGGGATGATAATGGATGTATGAAAATAATTCACTACATGTCTTATTAAAACAAATTATTTTGTGTTTGATGTGTGTATGGGTGTCATGACTAGTCCCAGTGGGGCTTGTGTCATGTCTCTCGAGGCCCACCTCCAATAGTTCAGGAGATGGTTACTAGCACTGAGTAGTTATATCATTAACATAGGAGGCATGTCATATGTACCTATGCATGTAGACACATATCCATGTCAAATAAATGCTAAAATTTAAAAAACCATTAAGAACCAAAAGCATGCATTCCACTGTATCCCAACCATGAGATTGAGAAAGGAAGTAAAGTACATTTATGTAAACTGGGATAGAATACAAGCCCACCCAAAGAATTAGTATGTAAACTACAATTTCCAACCTGTAATCAAAAAAGGTACTGAGACCGCAGCTTGAAGTCGTAGGAACGCATCAGACTACCAAGTCTCAAAAAGATTTGTTCGGTCCTAGTACATCAATGTTTTTTTCTCATCAACACCAGAAATGACATGTGTTGGAAAATCCAATGTAGGGGTGAGTATATTGATACTCTGTAGGCTACCCCAAAACCATAATGGAGAGATATATTCATCTCTACCAAAGTATATTTCTACGACATATAACAAGAATATCCAAATATACTGAAACCATGACATGTAGTCAAGAGGGAATCCAAAACTACTACATACCACCACTAGGGATTCAATCCAAATATTCCACAAATAATAAATCCGGAAGAACACTTTCATGAGTCCAATAGTAATGATGTTGTTTGTTTGATAAGTACTGATCTTCGGGATCATCCATGAGAGAGAGATAAATTGAATGATATAGATAGTGATATGATAAATTAGATGAGGTTCATAGCCAGAGCCATTGGTTGACACCAAAAACTCAATCTGTATTGACATCGTAAGTAGAGGATGGAGGAACAATGAACTTGATCCCATCAATACCGAAAACTCTACCTAGACCATGAAGAAGGAATAAAGGATCCTCTCCAGGACACTAATGATATCCAAACCACTCTATCCTATATGACCTACTGAAGGGATCATACATCTATGATTATGAAATGATAACAAAAACCCATAGGGGTAACGATAACGATAAAAAACATAAACGATGCTCTCTGAAGATATGGTGGACAAGAGAATCAACCCCCATTGTAAAAGAGGGAGAATGGTGAGTAGAAGTCACACATGCTGAGTCCCTTTACCTTAAGTAATTCCGAGGTAAACATGCCACATCAGTGGTAGACAGGTTTAAAACCCCCAACCGGTCTCCTAAAGATCGTCTTGTCAGAAGGGTCCAATATCACAGATTGCTGGACTAATGGGATCTCCGTTTGGAATTTATGATCATTTTAGTAAAATGATCCCACCCAGGCCCGGTACGGATCTGACTCGACCCATTTCTAGTCCAGATCTTACCCCTACCCATCTTGTCAACTTGACCTATCCCCGAATACTGAGCATAGTCCGGCCAGGATCATTGGGCCTAGACTGGCCCGCTTGGCTGCCTACCTTTTCCCCTTGGGTTGGCCGGTTCCCCTGGTTCATCCCATATACATGTGGGCCCATTTATTCATCACACTTAGTCCACCCCACCTCATGCCCCTTTTCATCATGGTTCCACTTCATGTACCACATGGTAAAACCACTACATAAATGTGACCCATGCACTCTGCCTTCATCTGGCCTCTTCGTTGACATGTGCACCCATGCGACCCTTATTGTACTGTGTTAATCTCTATTTGCTTCCCTGCCGATAGCTCTCCGTCCACCTCACCGTCATCCCTGACCGACCCCCTAGACCTGTTCTGCCACTCACCTTGATCAACTAGAGCCACCGCCACAAACACTATTGTGTTTTTTTCATGTACTATTTTGCACCACTATCATAGCCAAACCACGCTACGCCTTCACAGTCACACCTCCATTTCTTCTTCGGGAGGTTAGATCATCGATTTTGGATCGTTGCGGCAATATTTTAAGGTTCACCAATCATTCATTTATATCCCATGAAAAATGAAGAACATTCGGGAAAAGGGTGGAGCAAATAATATGTAACAAACATGAGGAACGAACCTTAACCCTTGTTCAATTTGGTCATGATCCATTCTCGTATGAATGTCCAGTCAAAACTGAAAATTATAATAATAATCCCTAAATAATTGTCGCAATCAAACCCATACCGCAAGAACGATCAAACCATACGTCAAACTATTGAGGGGTTGATCCACATTCATCATTTATTCTATGAATAGGGAAATAAAAACTAAATTCACAATTCCCTACCTCAAATTGGAATGCTTTTTGACATAGATCCCAGCTACATTATCTTCATTCATCAATCCATGATCTGACGATTATGAGGTTGTCAATACATCGACATTCCCCAACATTTTCTATAGAGTCCCTTCTCTACATCTCAGAGGAATTTCATGGGAATGGTTATAACATTGAATTTTTTAAAATTCCTTAATTAAAGAAAATGTGTCATCATGTCACTATATAACATTAAAATAAAAAAATTAATTTTATTTATTTTATTCTTTAAAACATCCAAAAAATATTTTTCACAGCTAACCCACACTGGAATATGTTAAGCCTCACATAGTGTAAAATCACTACTATGACATAATAGTGACTTCATATTTCTGATTTGTGCACCCTTCAGAAGTTATTCAACTTTTTTTATGAAAACCACTCTTGCATGCAATTTAATGTTTTAATATTTTTCAAACATTTATTCCAAGAACACTGGCCCTTGTAATTTCACTCCATCTCATCGCATGGTCTTGAAATAATTCAATAAAATTATTAAAATAATACACATAAAAATTTGGGACATTACATTCTTCCCACCATATTGTTTTATGTCCTTAAAAAGATAAAACAAAAGCATACTCAAAAAGATATAGGTACTATGCACCAATATTATCCTCCCACATCCCTGTGCTCTCTTGGAGATTCCCATTCTGCCACTAGACCCACATCAATGGAATCAATCAACCATGAAAGATCCTCTCCTACCAATCCTTAAATCCACAAGGAACTCAATGAATATCCCCCCATCTCCGATTTATAGCTCCACTAGTCAATGGTGTTCAAAACTTCATGTACATACCTCCCCATTTCCGACATGTGGAAGACATTATGTACACAATAAAACTACCATGGTTTAGCAATATAGTACACCACGTCACCGGATCTACACAGTACTTGGAATGGTATGATGAAACTCAGAGATAAATTCACTCCAAATACAACAATTCGCAACCCATGTCGTGTTGTGACCCAAAATAACACATGTTTTCAATCCCCAATCTCCAAATATCTCCATCCCATGTCGAAAAATTCCATCTTCCAGATTATTGCATTCTTCATCCTCTCCTAAATTATATGTACCTTAAGTATTTGATCTTACCAACTATGATCCCATGAGTTAGGACTCTACTAGGTCATACCATTAAACTGGTGACCTAGATGGTCGCCTATATAGATCATCAAATGGTCCGATACTATTGGTGGAGTCATAGCTGTTTTTGTACGCAAACTCCAGCAGTGGTAGGTGATCCTCCCAATTATGACCAACGTCCAAATTGAAAGCCCAAAAAATTACCTCCAGAACATAAATGGTCCCCTCTATCTGGCTATCATTCTATGGATGAAAATTTTGTCCTAAAAAGTAACTGGTTCCTAAAATCATCCGTCCATCCCTCCCATTCTCTCCACTGACCTATGCCCATGGATATATATGAAGTGGGGATACTATTTGAGTTGTTCAATGATCACAAATTTTATATCTTGTACCCTATACGCACATAGTAAAACAATCATGAATTCTATCGATATCTCATACCACTTCAACTCTGGAACCTCAAGGTGTTGAGCTAAACCTGATGGAAGTTGGTGCTCAGCCTTCACTTGCAGACAAGTGAGCCACTTATAAATGAACTATGAAACCACTTTCATTATTCCTATCCAAAAAAACTCAAATGGAAGGTATTGTTACATCATCAACACAATTGGATTTTGTACCAAAAGAGATGTGTGAAACACACTCAGACCACCTCCAACCATGCCACTGGTACAATTGTGCATCCTCTTGAAAGAACTATTTTCTACATACCTTTTGAATATCCCTGAGAAGAATTACATATGTATAACTAAGGACATAGAGTTTTTCATTCAGTATCCTAAATATGTGCCTCCCTAAATCACTATATGAGTGTAGGGGTAAAAAACATCGATTGGAGGTAAGATCCCCCAACTCCATTCATAATGGATAACTTCAACAAGTACAACTTCTTCAATGAATCATCTAGAAACTTCGAACTTGATCTCCTACTGATATCATATTCCACCACATTCCCATTCCCAGGAGTATAAATTATCTCAATGTCATAAACCTGGAGGAGATCCAACCACCACATCTCACACAAGTTAAAATAATTCTGAGATAAGATATGATTGAGACTCTTGTGATCATAGTAGATGATAAACCACTCACCCATCAGGTAGTGCCACCACATCATTAATTTGAGGACTATCATAGCCAAATCATGATGATGGATCATGAATTTCTTCTCTGGTGGGATCAAATGGTGTGAACCAAATGAAATCATCACCTTCCTTTGCAGTAGGACACAACCAAGTCCATTACCCGATGCATCACAAAAAACTAAATACTCACAACCATACTATGGAAATCATTTTATTGGGGAACTCGTCAAACTGTGCCTCAACTACTAGATTGCATGTTGACACTTTTACACCCACACAAAAGTTTACCACTTTCTATTCAATGATGTCATAATTTCTAATATCATGTAGAAATTATATAAGACAATCCTTTGATAGCCTTACATACCAATGAATCTTTATACCTCTGTCACACTCTTAGGTGGATCCCATGCTAACACTAGCTCAACCTTGGCCAGGTCTACTGAAACATTATCTGCTAAGATGAAATGTCCTATAAAGTGGACCACCAATATCCTGAACTGGAACATTGATAGTTTCCCATAAATATAAAAGTACGTCCAAAAGAATCCTTATGTTCCTCATTTTATCTTCCTTGAATGAAGACTACTCAAGGATATCGTCGATGAAGACTGCCACTAACTAGCCCAAGTATAGCTGTATAATCTGGTTCATGAGTCCTATGATAATTATTGGGTAATCCATCACTCAAATTTGAATAACATTGTACTCATAATGACAATAGCATCATTTGAATGGCATCTTAGGTATATCCTCATCATGTACTCATAGCTAGTGATAGGCTGAATGATGGTCACCATTTGAGAACCATTCTGCCCGTATCAACTAATTGAAGATTTCATCGAACCAAATAGTTGATACATGTTCTATATGGTCACCTGGTTCATGCACCAGTATTAAACACACACCCTCAAGCTCTTACCCTTCTTTTTGGGAAACAACACTAGGGTTTTCTAGGATGAAAAAGTGTGTCTCACAAATCTCTTCCTCTGTAAGTCCTCCAACAGCATCCTCATCTCATAATGCTCTATCGGATCCATCTGATATTCCAATGAAGATATTTGTGTCATCTTGGGGTGTATGTCGATGTAGAAGTCAGTCTATTGATGACGAGGTAAACATGGTTCATCTTTAGGGATGATATCCTCATACTCCTCCACTACTGTAGGGAAATAGAAACACATAACATCGGATACATCGGGGGGTCAAGATAGAAAATTGACAAGTGATTGGATGAACAATATTATGATAGAGTCTATCATGTGGTACCAGGGTAACACTTTCACTGATAATGTAAAGCCTCATTCTATCATTTCATAAACAAGCCACCCTTATCTTTAAATAGTCATTATGGTAATGGAATGAAGATAACCAATCCATACCTAGAATGATGTCATAAGGCATCGACACTTCCACCAAGACATTGATACTGAAACTCATCCCCCTTGGGTATGGTCACACTATCGGAATAGATGTGGGATCATCGAGCCTCCTCCCATAGGTGTCTCTAAGTGTAAGGTTCATGTCAACAGTTCTATCAAAATCTCATGGTCTTGTACATGATACATGGAGAGAAATGAATGAATGTCACCTCTATTTATCAGTACTGTAGAAAATGTAGAAATGATAACGATTGATCCCCAAACCCTTCCTATTGTCATAGGGTCATAATCGTCATCCTCATGGATCTTCCCCCTCCCTTTCCTCTAGCTCCCTAAGCTTGGTGCAGACCTCCTAGGGGTGGTGGTGGTAGAAATTCGAAATTTTAACCAGAACCCTCTCCTCTCACAACTATTTTTCCATGTACATAGCCATATATATATTTTTGTTCCTTATTCTACCTATTTCTTAGTGGTCTATCTACTCCCTCCCTATCAGTAGTACGATGGGTTGGAAAATATCATGAGAGATGTCCCTTGCTGCCACATGAGTAGAATCGCCACTCTCTAGGCTGAATAAATCCACCCTGTATATCCTGAACTATAGATCCTCTATCCCAGTACATCCTAATGAATCTTTTCACATGTTTAGGTTTCTAATAATGATGATGGATTTCCATTGTCGAGGCCTCTACACTTACCCATCCACTATTGACTTTCACCTCCTATATCTACTCAACCAGGATTCCCTTGACCACATAGCCTAGTCAATCACCCTTGGTTAAGTAGGAATTTCAAGGGCATAATAATAGATATGATGTCTCTATGCAGATATCAGACAAATTTCATAGCCCAAAAATACAGATCGATGATCGTATACATCATGTACCTCAAAACCATGGTGAACCTTAATAAATAATCATCTTCATTCAGATATCCCTGCTCGAGATAAAGATGCTTATTTATACAGAAAACTCTCATTATAAATAGAAACCTCTCTTATTTGAAAATGATCTCAAATTATATGTTTGAATGAGTTTCCCTATCATGAGTCTTAATATAAAAACACAACCATCATTCTGTCGAGCCTTGTAGAAGGTCTCCCACTAGAAACACCATCTGATCTGCTAGTGTCCTGACTAGATGGAAAGATCAGGTAACCACCACAAGCTTGTCTTCATCATCCAGAGGTTAAGCTCACCTAGGAACTTAAGGTGTCTCCATCACTAAAACTCAATATGTGCGCCTAAAATTACTTCCACTTCTGGTGGTACAGTAGGTACTATTTTCTTCTTCACAGGTGGTAGTACAACTGGTGCACCACCTGGAGGTAACATATGGGAAACTCATCCTTATATAGAAGCCTTATCACTGAGGGGGGTCATCCTCATGATCGAGTAGCCGAATACTAGATGTTAAACATTACAGAGACATCCAATAAGGAAACTAGACGTACCATGATCAATGAGTATATCAAGATATCAAACTCAATAAAGAAATCAAAACCAAAACACTTTAAAATATTATGCATGTCCCATTATTTTCCCTGAAACTGGTGTTCTCATGTACTAACAAAAAAAGATGGTTTTCGAGTCCTAGTGTATGGTTATGTCGGATTCCACTCCAACACAGGAGTCCCTTCCATGAAATCTAATCTTTAAAAAATTAACATTATTACCCCAAACCAATCTCACAGTCTATTAGTCCTAAGGTAGTACTGACCACATCTGATACCAGTCTATCGCGACCCTTCCGAGTGGGTCCTATGCTGCGGCTCCCCAATTCCCCCACCAATAGGATAGGGGATGTTGACTCCATTGAGTATGAAAATCACTAGCATGGGAGGCATTTTCTATATACATGTACTTACACACACATCTCCAATCCCATAAAAAATGAAATGTGAAAAACCACTAAGAACCAAAATCAAAGATACAATATATCTCAGCTAACTATGAATTATTGAATGTAAATTACAGTAATGTAAACAATGTTGTAATAAAATACCACCAAATAAAAGAGTCTGTATCTAAAAATTCCATCTAGTAAAATAAATGGGTACTGAGAAAACTGCTCGAAGCCATAAGAACACCTCAGCCCACCTAGACTCTCAATGCCCTATTCTATCATGGTCCATCAGAAAGGTCTCTCATTTGTACAATACATGACATGTGTGGGAAAGGACCAAGAATGAGTGAGTATAAAAATATTTAGTAGGACTCCCTGAAAGAAAAAAATGAATAAACAAATGAACGATAGAATCATCTCTACACATGTATATGTATACAACATATAACAAGAATAACAAGATATTCCCAAACCAATTAACATAGTCGATAGGTAATCCAAATCTACTAAATACACCACCGGGAATTTTATCCGAAAATTCCATGAATCACACATTCATGAGAACAGACTCTTGAGTTCAATATCACTGATGATGTTTCTCCAAGAAATAATGTTCATCAGGAACCACCATGAGAGAGATATGTATTGAATGGTCTTAAGAGACATACGATACATCATATGAGGATCACAACTAGATCCATGGGGAAATACCAACAACTCAATCTAGATAAACCTACTATGCATAGGATCGATTCCTGGTGAATTTGGTCACATCAAAATAGAACACTCTACCTAGGGCATGAGGAAGTAATAGAGGATCCGCTATGGGCCTCTCAAGGAATTCCAAAAACACTATCATGGGAATCATAATTAATAGATAATACACTTATGATTAAAACATGTTCCAAAAAACCATTAGGGAAAATGATAAAGTGAACGAACTATAACAAAACTTTTCTGTGATAGGGTTGACAGGAGAATCAACCAAATTATAAAATGAGGGAGGATAGTGAGTAGTAGTCAGACATGCAGTGTCCCTTGACAGCACATTATTGCTATGTAAATGGCCTTCTACATTGGATGTATGTGTTCAAAACCACAATTGGTTTCATAAGAACAAAATCATCGTAAGGGTTCCAGTGTGACTAACAGTGTGTAAAACTGAATCTTCTTTGAATGTTGTGATCGTTTTAGTTAAAATATTTGACCGGAGTATTGTCCGGATCTCACCCAAAGAGCTATCTGACATGACCAGGTTCGATTGAGGCAACCCATCTTGGCCTTCTTGTCCCCATCCGACATATCCCCTGGGATTCATGATGTGTCCTAGTTCCCTTGGTCTAAGCTTCTTGCATGTGGGCCAATTTTTCCATTGCATGAAGTCTGCCCCAACACTGATCCCCCATGCAACCACGCCGCCACAAAACATCCAAGAATACCTTCATATACCATGGCCTTGATTCCAGTGTATTCTTCCATGTAGCCCCAATCGTGTCATGTTTCACCTCAACCAGATGCTACTCCTACGGCTTGCTGTTAGCCTGGACCGGCCCGCTAGACCCGCACTGTTGCTCCCATGGACAGATAGGATCTGCTACCCTGGCTGACACCATGAGTTGTTGCATACACCTCCATGTCCCACTATCCCATAAAAAACATTCCATTCCATCATCATCTCATCTTTATAGTGTCTCTATGAGCTCATATCATCCATTTTGGATGTTTACACAATTAATCTAGGTCGTAACAACCATTCATTAATATGACATGAAGAATGTTGAATGATTAGGAAGAAAGGTGGAAAATCACATGGAATAAACTTGATTAATAAACCATAACCAATTTTCATTCCATTATCAATCCATTCCCATAAGAAAGATCCATAAAAAATAAACAGTATATTAATCATCCCCAAATAATTCCTGCATTCAAGCCCATCCCAAAAGAACGATCGAATTGTGGGTCAAAATGTTCATGTGTTGACCTGCATTAATCAATTAGTCTAAGAAAGGGGGATCAAAAACTAAAATTACAATGACTTACCTTGAGTTAAAATGATTGTTGAAGAAGAGATAAGCTGCGTCATTTCCATTCATCGAACTTTGATTTGTCGAATCTGATGTTGTCGATCTGTCATCATCCACCATTGTTTTCCCTAGATTCCATTATCTATGTCTCAAAAAAAATTAGGGTTATTGTTATAACTATTTATTCCTAAAAATGACATAATAATAGAAAATATTTTCTTGTATCGCTACATAACATCAAAATAAAAAAAAATATTTCAATTTATTTTATTCATTAAGTCAGAAAAATACTATCTTTCAAAGCCGACCCACACCGGCTGATGTTAGGCCTCGCCAAGGGTAATGTCATAAATATAAAAGCAATGCTGCCCTCAGATTTTAGATCTAGTAACCCATTTTGGATTTATTTCATTTTTTATGGAAAGATGCGCACGTCGGCTATTTATGGTTTTAATATTTTTCGAACATTTATTTTGAGAACACCGGGCCTCGGAATCCCAAGACTTATTGGTGATTGATTTTAGAATAATTCCATTTGATATTTCAAATCATACATGGAAATATATGGTACATTACAATGCGTGATAAAATTTCCCACACACGAGGATATATAAAATGATAATTACATTAAACAATTATGAAAAAAGATAAATTTTTTGTATATGTAAAATATTAATAAGAATGAATTTTTTAAGATGTTATTTGGAATGATATTTTATTTTGTGATGTCAAATGTTCCTATACTTATTAAAAATATGAATTTTTATGGATTTTTTTCTATGGGTTTTATTAAATATGAACTATCTATAGCCTTTCGGAAAATATATTGTTTTTAATAAAATTATTATTGATATGAGAATTTTCTAGTGTTATTATAATTTTATAATTGATATTTTGAAATGTAATTTATGGAATATTGATTTATATTGAAATGAAATTTTATTTTTTGTTTTGATATCTTATGTATGGAATGAATATGAAAAATATATTTTTTAATAAAAAAAATTTAATAATCAATTGTTTATTAGATTTTTATTTTTTTTATTTCTCATTCATGAAATATGATAAATTTACTGGGAAATTAATGTTATTTTTTCACACTCAATCACTATAGATTTCCTATGGTGCACATATATATGATTGAAATTTTCAATTATGTGAATAAAAATTCATGGTGGTTTAGATCACATAATTATTTATATTGTCATAAAATATGGTGTGGGGAACAGAACAACATTATAATGTTGTGAATGGAACATTTATTGTTCCTACGACAATTTTTGATATATCGATGAACTCTGATATTAATATATCACAATATTTGTGTCCACCATGATGTTTTAATCAGTTTAAGTCAATAGTTTAAACAATAATGTGTTACTATTATAATAATAGTAATGTGTTACATGTTTTATAAGTCAATAAACCCTTGTGAAATGTTTCACTCATTATATCAAATTTTCTGGAATCAAAGGTGTATCATTTGATTTCAATAAAAACGGGACATTAATTTTTGGGTTGTTTGAAGCCACATATTTGGGGAATCCTCATGGATGAAATGATCCTCAACTCTCCACCTCTTTCTATTTATCTCCAATTTTATATTAACTACAAGTAACATTGAATCCTGCCAAAGTTTAGAGAGAATATTTAACAACATGATAACTTTTTTATTATTTTTTTCAAATACATTTAATTTCATTTATATCATCTATTATAAATAATTAAAAACTATAACATACCAAAATAAATATATAATAATATTTTTTAAACATGGTTATTATAACCTGGATACATAATATTAAAGTAGAAATAGGAAAACGAAAACATAAAAATTAACTGTAACTTTTTTTTCAAATAATATAAAATGATAAAAAAGTACATATTTTTTTGAAAACTCATTATATATTTCAAAAAGTCTATTTTCTAAAAAAAATGATTTTCTTCATTTTGGAATAAATAATAAATTTAATTTTCTCCACTCTTATAAAATTTATTCCAAAAGATAAAATTCATTATTAGAACCCAATTTCAAAATTATCCTTCAGTGAATTTTTATGCATTTCTGAAACATATTAATTTTCTTATGAAGAGTCTAAAAATACCTATTTTTATAAAAAACATACATTTCACTTAATTAATTCACATGATAAATTTTATATTAATATTTTTAAATGTAAAATTAGATAAATTTTATATTTCCTAATCCAATATAATTCATTGAAATCAATTTTATATTGACTTTTTATATTATATCATTATACAGTTATGATTGTTTTATCTTCGAAAACGTTCTTTTTTATTGTATCTATGGGTTTATTTTAAAATTATATTTTCCACTTCATTTAAAATGTTTTTAAAATGTGGATTACATTATTTTAATAATAATAATTAATATTACATTATAGTACGATCCTAATTGTTTTCTCAAAGGGAAGAGTAAAACAAATTACCATAGCTATGGTAAAAATGGGTTTTAATGGGTTAAACTAAATATATAAGGAATAAAAATGAAAAAACAGGTCAAATAATAGTTTTCTTTCCAAATTTCATCACTATATTTTATAATTGTTGATAATGGAGAATTTTTTAGCCTTATGGATTTTGAAAAAACGTGGTTATATTTATTTTTCAAAAGAAAACTATGTGTTTCCTTTACCTTACTTATAAAAGGTCTCTAACTATCATTTAATCTTCACACATACAAAACAAATGTTTAAGAAAGTCTATTATAATTACATTAATTAAATATATATATATATATATGATAATGTTATAGGGGAATTATTTGTATTATGAAACATATGAAGAGGGATTTAGTTATAAAACTAAAGAGGCTCAGCAAATAAGTGTTAAAATTCAAAACTTTGTGTATTTGTTTAATCTTTTTTTAACCCCTCTCAAATAATATTCAAATATGATGATACAAAAACAAAAATATATAGAAAATACTATGATTTATTTTCTTTAATAAAAAACCTATATCCATCTCATATAGAATTGAATAGGAATGAATTTTTTTGTGAGTAAGATGAACTACAACCTGATGAAGTGACGTAGTTAATTTTTTATCACTTCCACTCCCAAATAGGTATAATAATATATCGAACTACAAGATTGTTTAAATTAATATTCCAATAAATTTTTTAGGATAATTGAAATACAAAAACATATCTATATAGTATGTTACACACTATGAGAAATTAAAAATCCTTAAAAACAAGTCTGAAATTTTTGTATTCTCATTCCTTATAGAGAATCCAGAACAGAGAATGCACCATCATGTTTGGGTCCTATTTTAGTAGATCATAAATATGGCTCTCAAAATTTCCACATGTGTGATAATACTCCACAACATTAATCCTACTTTCATTGAAACCTCTTTCCATGATGTTATCATGTTTACCGATCCTATCTTCTTCCACATCATTAGCTTCCACCTGAGGGAGTCTTCCCCGAATTCTATCCTTGTATATCTATGTGGCCTTGACCTGGAATGGCTCTAAGGGGTTAACCTCAATGGAATGTATAATAAGATCTAGATTCTTACCTTCCCCATTTTTTTATCTACATCCTTGATCCCTTTCACATTCACCTCCTTATGATATAGATCTTTATTCTGATATGAATTTTTTCCCTTATGGGGGGGGGGGCTAACGTTCCCGTATTACACCCTTATCGGACAACCTTGCTTCCATTAGTTTTGACAATTGAAAATATTCTTTTCATATTTTGGAATTTTTTCCAAATAGATATAATGAATTTACCTGGGTCTTGATTACGCTTTTTTCATTTCATAACTCTAGGCATGTGGAGTCCTTTCCCTCACTTTCCTTCCAAACTGTCCACCCGCAGTTGGCTATAACTGTCATCACCTGATTCATCCACATGTTGATTCTGAACCAGATCTTGGACATCCAAACCTTCATTGTAGTTTCTCAAATTTATCACCAGGGATTCCTTGATGGGGCGTGTCCAACATGATGACTCCACCCTTACCACTTTAACATCCGAGGTTGTCTTTATTCTAAAGAACAAAAACATCATGTAGGATGGGTCTGTTGATAAGAAAGTGTTTGGATCCAGAGATCCCAAAACACTCAAATCATATGACCACATGTTCCATTTCGGGATTTTGGAAAGGAAAACTGCTCATTATAACCAGAATTTATTTTTAATTGTTTGTAAATTGGGTCTGGATGGATATCTTCATCATGCAAAAAAACCCACCCATAGATCTGTTGCAGTTGGCTCATTGTCAATTCTATTTTCAATTGGTCCCTTCTAATCGAGAAAATATACTACTGAATAAATAATACCTTTACTAAACCAAATAGCCTCTGGCCCGAATTGCACTAAACTGGGAACATGTTCCTCTTCATCTCTAAGGACTGCATCCGGACTTGGACACCATGATCTAGATTTAGGGGCCCCAAAAATTCCATCACCATTGGGTTTATAGCCAACCTCCCATGAGGTACAAAAATCATGGAGGAATCATATGCAAAGTGGTCTTCTAAAGATTATATCTTCCCCAAGAGAATGACTACATTATGTTCCTCCTTGAAATATCTTGGATGAACCATACAACGACAATCACAATTAACATCCCTCTACTTTGACATCTGCACTTGAATGAACCTACACCCACAACATCTCACTAAGTCTAGGTTCCCATGAACTCCACAGGGGACACGATGATTGGTTAATTAATTGTAGAAAACAACTTTCTTCCACCAAAATTATCATCCAACTGAAATCCAACTACAATCCAATGGCGCCCTCAATACACCAACCTATATTGAAATTTGGGGGAAAACAATAGGGCTAACAGCATCCGTTTGGTTGTCTGATCATAATAATAAACCAATAAGAATCCTGAGAAGCGTCTACATAGAATGATTTTGAATGGGAAGAGGTAGATTCGGGAGACATTACCAAATTAATGATGCTGATGGATCCCAATTCATTTGGAAATATAAATATCACCAGATGTGGAAGAAGAAAAAATATTACAATTGAGAGGGGCACTGGACCACACTAAAACTAGATCACTCTCAGTCACAAACATAATAAATATGTTCCATTGCTAAAGGATCCCAACCACCACATGATCCCTTAAACTCCATGAGTCGGTGAAGAAATAATAAAACTCATCAATTAAAGGTATTAATTGATAAAAACAGTCCACTCAAGTTAGTTTTTAGATATTTGAATCATTAGAGAACTCTGAAAGCAATACTTGAAGCTTAGGTGACTGTTCATGGAAATATTTTATCATCATGCTGAAAGGGATCTCTATGAGTTTTGGGAGAGAGTATGGGGAAGAATAATTAAGGATATGGGGCAAGTGATAAGAGGAGGATGGAAGAAGAGATCCTCCCTACTCCAAGGAAGAAGTGGGAGCCAAGAGCGCCACCATTGATGTCTATGGCGTCATCTGGAAGGCGACAAGATAAAAGGGAGACCCTCAGCTTATAATATATATAAAATTTTGATATTATACTTCTTAAATAATTATTCGTATATAATTATTATAACACATTTACATTCATATATTCAATTCTTTAGGAATATAAACATTTCATTGATGCATGCGGTTGACAAATACCTCCTGAAGCTATTTGATTTGTTTTCCATACAAAGTTTAATGAAATTTAATGAGGTTAATTTAATCAATATATGTGATATATATGAAATCACAATGAATATTTACTGTTTAATTATTATTCAAATTCATTTCCTTATTTCCTTAGAGAGAATGGAAATGACATCAATGCGTACATGTGGTCTAATATCTCCTAGAAAGGCATAACTCATTTTTAATGTCTAGAATTAATAGATTCTTATAAATAAATATATAATAAATATGAATTATATTTATATTATGGTCAAAATTCTTCATACTATGTAACCATATTTAATGTATGTGGAACTCCAATAAAACACTATAACATACATGAAAAATAGTAGTTATTAACCAAAATAATGATTTTAATAGATAATTATTAATAAAATTGTGATAATGTTTTATATATTAATCATATATGGTATTATATATATGTATTTTATTCATTAATAGATTTATTAAAATCAAATATTTATTATTATGATGTTTTGAATGTATTTGATGTAATTTGAGGCTTAAGGTAGGAGAATTTTCACCTCACTTTTAATTATACGGGACACATTCCTTATACGCCAATTTTATATTTTTTTGTGGTATATATTCATCCCCAAATATTATATCTATAATGACATTATTTGTATTATACATAATTTTTATATAATTTATTTTTTCATGGGTTTTATGATTTAATGGTTACAAAATCATTAATTGTTTTATCATACAATGTCAATGTTTATATGGATTGTTTATTACTATGTTCTCAATGATTTAATGTTATATTATATCTCTATTGAATCCATTAAATGTTATTATATTATTTATATTTTCATAAAATAAGTTTTTATAATTAATTTTCATCTCATTTATTACTAAATATATATACATAATGTTTTTAGGAAATATAATCAATAGTTCTATCTGGTCAAAAATATTTTTTTTGGATATAAAAGTTTTTAAAAATGATTTAATGAATGATATAATAATGTAATAATTATTTTTAAATTTATTTTTTCCCATTTTTTAAAATGAAATCACATAAATGGAATCATCTTATCATGTTTTGAATGAAAATGATTTTAATTAGTACTGAAAATGTTCATGTAATTTATTTCAATGTGTGTCACATAAATATAGTCTTATATCATCTTGACCACTACATTATTTTATTATTCCTTTAAATGTTTTAAATTTTTATTAAATACAATTTTTCACATTAAAATTTATGATCTTTTTATATTTTAATGATATTATTTTAAATAGAAATTATATATTTCTCAACAATGTTTTCATAGTATTTTATATAATTTGTTTTCATCAATGACAAAAATATTTTTCATTGATAATGTTTTATTAGTTAAATAATCCAATGGTGTTATCCTTATTATTTTTTGGGATTGTATATTCTTATTGTTAAATGATTCTTTTGAGACTCATTACATTACTAAGGGTTATGATATGCTGAATTGATGAAATGTTTATGAGACCCATTTTCATTCATTGAGTTATTTAATGATGACAATTTTATGGAAGCCACTTAATTTTGCATGTTTTAAGACATGATTAATGATTTATGATCCTCTTGAACATAGATTTATTTGTTAAGTGACATGTGGGACCTATACCCCCTATAGTTCATTGGGTAATGATTTTTATCTCTTGATATAATAATGGGATACAACACAAGATTCTTGATATGATATAAGAAATAGGTTGAGGTTCATGATACTCTATATGAAATATGTGATGACACTAGATCCATTTTGAAATGGGAAATATTTGTTGATTCCTGATCAATTATGATTTTATAGTCTCACCTGTTAACCGTAACCAATTAAATTGTACCTATAAATACATTGGATCGACATTTATGTCATGAACAAGTCATTAATGACTTATTTATGATAATTTATCACTCTTTCTGTGATTTTTTTTCTTCCATAGAACATGATTATGAATCCTGAGATAATGGGAGTGAATTTTTTTCATCATATTCATAATATCATACCGTTATTCTTATCTTATGATTTCATATGATCATTGATTGATAACCTTCATGTTTAAACTTAATTATTGTACGATATCATCCTTTATTATGTTCTAATTCCCAATGTTATGAATATTGGTTTATATAATGGTTATCTATGATGTGAACTAAATAGGAATATCATTATAGAAGATGTTTAAGATAGTTCATGAAATAATAATATGCTTTATCTAGTCATTGAAGACAATAAAATTTTATTTTCATAGAGAATATATTTTATAAATGTATTTAATAATCATATATTATTATCTAATATCAAGGTATTATAATTCTCGATTATTATAGTTTGTATCTGAGAAAGGTTTAGTAAAACTACGGAAATAAGGATGAGAAAATATTAGTGGGATCGCTCAAGATATGTTTACGAAAATGTCTAAGAATAATTTAGTGTATATGAATGTTTCCTAGAATTTTTCTAATGAATATAGCTATTTGTTTTCATGATATTAAATTAATATCTTTGTACTACTTGATGATGTGGATCTGGAACAATTTCACCCATGTTTTGAAAACTCATAAATGTGTGCAAGGAGTTAGACATGATCATCACTAGGTTAATGACATTAATCCTTATTTCATACCTATTCCAACACTCCTATAGACATGATTTTGAAAATCACAATTAAATTATAAACCCTGATGATGTAGTTTAATAAATGATTATCATAAATAATGAAGTTTTATCATAATTTTTCATAATATGAAAATAATGTGTAATTATTTAGATATCATATGAATAATTTATCACTCTACTCAATGATTCCAAATATCCATGATAACCATTTTTCTGTTACAATGGGATAACATATAGAAAAAACAAGATCGGATAGTTCCATGTCTCCTAAAATATTGAATTGTCTAATTTAATTATGGATATATAATTCCCTTGTATCAGGAAATGTATTTAGGATTGTTAATTCAGATCTGTGATGATTTTATATATGATTACAACTGAATACCCATAATTTTAGGATGATTGTATCTCAAGTCTAAGATTCCCAAATAGTTGATATTCGTTGGAATTTTCATCTTGAAAACCTCATTATTATTTAAATATATTAGTATGATGTTATCATAGGAATGGATTAGATTTACCTCCATAAGTCTCACATCAATTATATAAGGACCCGACCTTAAAGATTACATAATATTTAATTAAATGAATAATTCACATTGAGGATCTTTATAAAGTTTAGAGTTTTATAGAATTAAGACATAACTATTACATCTCAAAAGATTACAAAGAAGACACTTCTACACATATTCCATTTTTTCATAAAAAAAACTCTTGAAAAAAAAGTGTCATGTCTAGTTCAATGTTTTAGACAGCATGACATTTCATTGATCCCATATTTGACCCTATTCATCTTTAAGTCCTGTGAAGACATTTCAAAACATGGGATTAGCATAAAAATCTCAGTAAGGGTTATAAAACAATGAATGAAAACATTTGTTCATTAATACATACAAAAAATAAACTCCTTTTCTTACCTCATGAAAACATAAGATTTATGAATAAAACATAGAAATCATAAATCATAAAGGTAACTAGTGGCATCCATAACATACTTACAATGTTGCTATTACAACTACATAGGGAGTTACTTTGGAATTCCCATCACAGTATATTCTGTAAATCTCTTAGGAGAAACATTCATGTATACCTCCATCACGTTACCCAATGCATTGGAGATATATCTTGGGTTCACCCACCCTAGGTTTATCATGGAACCACCTGTATATATAAATAATTCCCAAGAACCATAACATGGTCATAACACATAACATAATCATAATGGAAAGATAAAATTTCCACATTGCAATAACAAAATATCATTTCCAGATATTGAAATAATAAATCCATTCTCAAAATAATTTTCAATACCAAAATACATAAAAAGAGTATATGGTATTTAGTTTTCCATTTAAAAACATTACGGCTTGTTGAGGAATCCAAAGATAGAATAATACTCGCGGTGGCGGAAAGGTCATTGTCACCGCTTACATTAAAAAACAGTCCATTTTGTTGTGTAGTAAAACGCTTCACATAAAAATATTCTCATTTAATGAAATGAAAATTCAAAGGGGTTTATAAACTGTATAAAATAATGTCATGTATAAAACTAAATATGCATCAATTAATGGAGATTGAGACGAAGTCCCTTACCGCGTGTCCGACATAAATCGATCATTCGTTAATCTCCTGAATAATAAACTAAAGTTAATTTCTACTTTCTTAATAACCTTTTCAAGTTTATTATTCCTTTTTTATCACTTATTACCATGTTATAAACATTTTGTAATCATTCAATTTAATAATGGTCATTTTTTCGATATTTGGTACTTTAGTCAAAATTGACCACCTTATATTTACAAATTGTCCATGTGGTTAATAGTCGATTATATCTATAATGATATTCATTATTTAGATATCATATATATCATATATATCCATTATATACATTTATTTATAACAGTACATAAAATTTAGAGGTAATAAACGAAATGCACCATTCATGGAGACAGTAAGCCGTACGCACGCATGGACGCTACTTTCATTTCTATTTATTATCTTAATGGAATTAGAACATAATTATACATATGTATATTATAATTCAAGTATAATATTATATATATAATATCATATATAAAATCATTAACTCCATCATTAATACATCCCACATATGGAATTAATGATTCATTTAACTTTGAGGGTGTGGTAGTATGCACTTCCTCAAATGAGATTATCGCGTTTACCCATAATGTAAACCATAAAGGCCTAATATAAATGGAAATTAAAGAATAATAATGAAAAAATAAACATAATATATATCATATATAAATATAGTACCATCATAATGGCCACCATGATAGTCGTTAGGAGTTAATCGAACAATCATCGTTTCATGAGGCATTAGTTAGCCATCCACAGAAACATTATGTTCTTCATCCATCTGATTCAGGTGTGTGTAAGTGTAGTTCTAATTATTATCATAAAAACATACTAGTATAATGAGGAAACTTTTTTTAGTTACAAAATAATGGAATAAAACAAATTTAGGGGTTGGATAAGTAAAATAAAAGAAAACAATTTAAGAGAAATCGTTACCTTTAATTTGGGTAACTCCCTTTGGTTTGAACCAAATGACTTCTTGAAGTGACTTATGACTAAATTAAGGATTCTAGGACGAGTAGTGGTATGTAGAGAGATTAATTTTGTAGATTTTGGATGATCCCAAAGGCCTGAGAGGTGTGTTGAATTGGATAGAAGTGGTCTCCTTTTATAAGGGAGAGGAGTGGCTCTTTAGGAAAGTGTGAAAAATTATTTTATTATAAACATATCTTTGGTTTCAAAAGGTCCAAAAAATCATTACATTATAAGCTAATAATACTAATATTAGAAATAAAATCATCCAATAAGAGTAGGACATGTTTTGGATAATATTTTAATCATTATAATCTTATTTATTTAAATAATTTATTAATGAGGTAAATACTGCATCATTATTGTGTCATAAATAATTTAATTGTTTTGATGTATAAAAATTATAAAACAATTACCATTATATAGTATATTGTTTTATATTTCCAATTAATATTTATATGAAAAATGTTTACTTATATAACACCATATAAAAATTAATTTACTAAAAGATTTTTGTTTATGTCATTTTTGCCTTTACATTAAATTAATTAATCTAAAGTGTCATTATCTTTCATAAGTGGCTCCATCGAGTCCCAAGATAGACCCAAATATGCCCATGGTCGACCATCACACATCCAATATGGTTAGGAAAAATTTTAAGGTAATTATTAATTATTATAATATTCTTTTTACCTTGAATTATCATATTTACCTATAACCGTGGTAAATAAAAGTCAAAAGTTATAATTCACCAATAATTATTTTAATCTTATTGAACCAAATTTTACTTCTCAATGACAACCATGTATGTATGATTTTCATAATTAAATTCACAGAAGTGGTAAAATTTCATTTAAATGAGAAAGTTAGTTTTTTAACAACTACAAAGTGATTTCACTATTCATCAAAAATTGATGTGTTTTAGAAAAATACCCGAAATTCAACATAAGCTATATTTGATATTCCAAATTTAAAAATGATATCTATTATTCCAAATTAAAAATATAGTAGTGGAATTAATTAATTTTAATATTAATTCCAGTAATCAAAACAAATAGTTTGTTTTTAAGAAACAGTAACTATTAAAAGATTGATAATTGTCTATATCCAATTTCAAAGTGAAATTAATTCCAATGACCAAAATTGGATTAAATGGTAAAAATATATTTTAATTTCACTTTAAAACCAATTAAAAATATAATCTAACCATATAAATAAATTATATTAAAAGGTACTTTTGAATTAAATTACATTATTTTTCATTATTCATTAAAAATTCACTTTATCAGAAAATACCAAAAAATTACCGAATGTAAAATTTGATGTCCACATTCTAAAGAAGGATTTCATTTGGTCAATTAGAATGTATTAATGTGAAAAAAACAATATTTAATGAGGTTTCTCCATTAAAATGATGTAAATCGACCTTTTAATGTAACTTATGCTTAAAATTAGATTCATTCACATTTTATGCCACTAAATTATTATTGGATAAATGTAAATACATTTAACAAACATGTATAACCATATTGTAGTTAGTTTTGTTCATTCTTGCCAATACAACTGCTAGGAGTAAACTACCCTTTAAAATAATAATATTATATTATTATTGTGCAATGTAAGATATTAAAGATACCTATTGTTGTGTATCAGGTACGCTATCGAACATAGAAACCCCATTAAAGTAATATTAAAATTTATTTCAAAAATATTAATAAATATGAAATATATATTATTCTTCATTTAATTGATATGTTACATCCTTCCCCCCTTTTGGAAATTGCATCCTCACAATTTTATTCACTTATCAAATAAATGGGGGTATTTATCCATCATAGTATTTTCAGATTCCAACGTTGCCTCTTCAACCATATGGTTTTTCCACAAAACCATTACCTGGTGAATTAATATATTCCACAACACATGCTCTCTACGGTCAATAATCTGTACTGGTTGTTCTTCATAAGAGATATTCTCTTCCAACTGAACTACCTATAGACTCAAAACATGGGATGGATCTGGCATATACCTTCACAACGTCGAAACATGAAAAACATTGTGTACATGGGATATACATGGAGGTAAATAAACTCTATACGCAACTAATCCATCTTTCTCCAGAATTTCATAAGGTCCAATGACCCTTGGAATCATCTTTCCCTTTATACCAAAACACATCACACTTTTCCATGGAGAAACTTTGAGAAAGACATGATCACCTACCACAAAAGAAAGATCCATCCTCTGGTTATCTGCATAACATTTCTGTCTACTCTGAGTTTTTCTCATGTTCTTCTGAATCAACCGAACATTCTCTACCATCACTTCTACCAATTCGGGTCTCATTTGCTTCCTTTCACCTACTTCATCCCAAAAATTTGGAGTTCGACAATGCTTTCAATATAATGCCTCAAATGGATCCATCTGTATACTTGAATGAAAAGTGTTATTATAGGAAAATCCAACCAAATAAAGTTGTTGGTCCCAAATTCCCTGATAATCCATCAAGCAAGCATGTAACATATCTTCTAGTGTCTGAATTGTTTATTCTGAATTCCCATCTAATTGAGGATGAAAATTTGTACTAAAATTTAATTCAGAACCCAACAACTCTTGAATTCCTTTCAAAAAGTTAGAAGTGAACTTGGGATCATGATCAGAGACAATGGAGAGGGGAACTCCATGCAACCTAACTATCTCGTTAATATAAAATGGAGAAAGTTGACCTAGAGAAAATGTATCTCGAATTGGAAGGAAATGAGAAGATTTAGTCAATCGATCAACAATAACCTAGATTTCATTATTTCCTCGAGATGTCTTTGGTAATCCCACAACAAAGTCCATTGATATATTTTCCCATTTCCACTCAGGCATCGGTAACGGCTGAAGAATCCCTTTCAGTATCATTCACTCTGCTTTAACATTCTGACAAGTCAAACACTTCACAGTAAAATCAACAATATCTCTTTTCATTCCATCCCATGAGTAATACTCCTGAAGATCTCTATACATCATAATTCTAACAGGATGAACTGAAAACGAGGAACTATTAGTTTCACATGACAACACATTCTTAGACTGTGAATCACAAGGAACACATAATCTCTTTCCATATATCAAAACACAATCATTATCAACGTTAAAATCAGGCAACCTACCCTTCTAATCCAGCACAACCTTTTTCTGAAACTCACCATCTTCTTTATACAATTGCATTATTCTGCCTGATAGATATGATTTCACTGACACCTGAAAGGAAATAGAAGAATTTCCTGCACCAAAAACTTTTATTTCAAATTTTATCAAATCAAAAACCAATGGATCTTGTTCTAAACGTAACATGGTTAATGAATCATTACTTTTTTTGACTCAAATCATCAGCCATGTTATTTTCATTTCCCAGATGGTAATGGATCATGCAATCACAATACTTGATTAATTCTAGACATCTCCTATGTCTCATCTTCTATTATTTTTGAGTAAATATATACTTTAAACTTTTGTGGTCAGTATATATTTCACATTTTACTCCATACAAATGATGCCTCTAAATTTTTAAAGAAAAAACAACAGTAGCTAATTCCAAATCATGTGTACGGTAATTTAACTCATGAGGTTTCAACTAACATGAACCATAAACAATTACCTGATCATTCTGCATTAGGACACTACCCATTCCTTTCAATGTAGCATCACTATAGAAAACAAACACACCATTTCTGGATGGCAGTGCCAAAACTAGATCATTCACCAATCTCCTTTTCAATTCCTCAAAACAATCATCACATTCTTTTGTCCAGATGAACATAACACCTTTTCAAGTTAACATTGTCATTGGACTAGATAACCATGAAAACTTTTCAACAACCCCCTCGTAATAACCTTCCAAACCATGAAATCAATGAATCTCAGTTATATTTGTGGGTCTAGGCCATTCTTCAAAAACTTTTTTTTAGAAGGATCAATAATTATGCCATTTTTTGAATCAATGTGACCATGTAAATAAATTTATTGCAACCAAAACTCACGCGTGATGAATTTCCCAAACAGTTTCATTTCTTTTAAGGTTTTCAAGACAACCCTTAAATGAATTTCATGTTCCTCCTTACTTTTGGAATGAACCAAAATATCATCAATGAACACAACCACAAACTTATCCAAGAACTCACGGAAAATTCTATTCATAAGATCCATGAATATAGTAGGTTCAATGGTTAAACAAAAAGTAATAACTACAAATTCATAATGGATATATCTAGTACGAAACACGGTCTTTAGAATGTCTGCTTCCATTACATTAAACTAATGGTACCCCAACCTTAAGTCAATATTAAAAAAATACTGAGCTCCCTGGATATGATCAAACAAATCATCGATATGAGGAAAAGTATACTTATTCTTAACAATGATGTTATTCAATGCTCTATTATCAATGCAAAGTTTTATTGAACCATATTTCTTTTTAACAAACAAAACTGGAGAACCCCATGGTGATGTGCTAGGTCAAATGAAATCTTTATCTAATAACCCCTGTAATTGCTTATTTAACTCTAAAAGTTCAATTTGAGTCATTCGATAAGGGGGTTTCAAAATTGGATTAGCATCAGGAACTACTTCAATAGTAACTTCAACTTCCCGATCAGGTATAATATCAGGAAACTCATCAGGAAAAATATCAAGGTACTCATTTACTACTGGCACATCATTAGTTGGAAAAGTTCCTTTATTTTCAACAATATGTGCAAGGTAACATTCATTTCCATCTTTTATTAGTTTATCAGCTTCCTGATATGTTATCAAAAGAAAGGGTTCATTCTTGAACACAAACTGAAAAGTAATTCTGAAAAGAAATCTCTTTAGCTCTAAAGTTAATCTTAGAATTATAGACAGAAAGCCAATCCATACCCAAAATAACATCAAACTCTACTAGAGGAAAAATAATAAGGCTTTAAGGTAGATTATTTCTGCACACAAGGAAAAGAATGTTCGTATGTTTTCTTTTTGTCTCAAAATTTCCTCTAGGTGTTTTTACCATAAGTTCTATATTCATATCTAGAGATGGAAATCCCAATTTACTAGAATACTTCTTAGTAATGAAATAGTGTGTATACCTTGAATCAAACAACACATTGGCACAATCTGAACAAACAAATAATGTACCTGAAGCTACTACATTTGATGGGCCATCATCCGCTAAAGTAGTTGCAAAGTATTTCACCATCCCTTTCTGCTTGTATTCTAGATAATTTCCTTCAGTTGAGTTCTTTGTTGGACACTCATTTTCATAATGACCCATTTCATTGCACTTAAAACATTTTACTGACTGTAAATCAGATTTTTTCTTATCGTTACGCTGATTTTTTTAGTGAAATTACAAGCCTTATGTCCCATTTTACCACATCAGTAGCACTTTACAGAATTCAAAAGACATTTCCCATCATTCTTTTTACCAAAATTTTTACAAACTCAAAACTTAAGTTTCTTACCATCAGACTTTTTTTGAAGAGTTCTTCCCTTTCTCCTGCCACCTCGACCTCTTTTTCTGTTGTTTTTCAAAGAATACCTAATCATCGTCAAACTCCATTTCCACCTTCTCCGCATGATGAAAATGTCTTTCATAGATTTTGAACTCACAAGAAGATAATTCCCATCGATACATTTGATTTAATCCGGAGTAAAAATGGTTGATTTTACTATGAAGATCTCTTATGAAATTTTGAGCATACCTTGCCAGTCGAGTGAATTTGTCTTCATAAGCAGCCACTAGGTCATCCTCCTGCCTCAATTCCGTGAATTGTTTTTCCATCATACGACTATCCACATTAGGAAAATATTTCTCAAGAAACATACATTTGAATTCATCCCAATCAAGAGAATAAATCTCCTCACTATCCCTGATATTTTACACCATTGACCACCACTGATCAGCTTCACCTTTAAAATAGTAAATAGCAAGACTGACCTTTTGATGTTCTAAACAACCCATGACATCGAAAATATTTTCCAGTGCATTAATCCACCCATCTGCTAGCACTGGATTAGATTATCCTCAAAAGGAAGGGGGATGTTGCCTCATGAAATGCTCCTCTACTGACATGTTCCTCTATGGTTGATCAGGCTGATCTTGTAAATGGATACCACTACCATTTATAGGCTGAGTCAACTATGTTATCACTGCAACAAACTATTTAGTTCGATTCCGATCATCTTAGGTTTCTTATTTGATGGTTGTCTTCCTCCTGATGTCGTCCCAATATAGATGCCATGTTTCCTCAACGGAAAACCATTCTGAACACAGAAATATCTTAGGTGAAGCAACATGGTAATCTGTAAATGCTATATGATTTCAATATTAACATAAATTACTTTATGGATATTAATTTAACAATATACGAACTCCTAATGTTATATAAACTGACCTATGATACCAACTATATGGACCTAGCAATAAACCTTACATAATATTGAATTAAATGAATAATTCACATTGAGGATCTTTTCAAGTTTAGAGTTTTAGAGAATTTGGACATAACTATTACATCTCAAAAGATTACATAGTTGACCCTTATACACATTTTCCATCTTTTCATTAAATAATAACTCTTGAAAAAAAGAGTCATGTCTTGTTCCATGTTTTAGACAACATGACTTTTCATTGATCCCATCCTTGACCATATTCATCTTTAAGTCCTGTGAGAACATTTCAAAACTTGGGATGAGCATAAAAAGCTCTGTAAGGGTTATTAAACAATGAAAGAAAAATTTTGTTCATTAATACATAAAAAACATAAACCCTTTTAATTACATAATGAAAACATAATATTTATGAATAACAAATAGAAATCGTAAATCATAAAGGAAACTTTTGGCATCCATAACATACTGACAACATAGCTATCACAACTACACAGGGAGTTACATTGGAATACCAATCATAGTATATTACCTAAATCTATTAGGAAAAACATTAATGTTTACCTTCGTCATGTTACCCAATGCATTGGAGAGTTCTCTCGGGCTCACCCATCCTAGGTTTATCTCAGAACCACCCGTATACATAAATAATTCCCAAGAACCATAACATGACCATAACATAAAACATAAGCAAAAAGGAAAGATAAAATTTCCACATTGAAATAAATAAATATCATTTCAAGATATTGAAATAATAAATCCATTTTCAAAATCATTTTCAGTACCAAAATACGTAAAAAAAGTATATGGTATTTATTTTTCCTGTTAAAAACATTACGGCTTATTAAGGAAGCCAATGATCAAATAATACTCGCGGTGGCGGAAAGTTCGTTGTCACCGCATACGTTAAAGAAACATTCCTTTTTTGTCTTTTAGCAAAATTCTTCATATAAAAAGAATCACATTGAATGAAATTAAAAGTAAAATGGTTTTATACACTGTATAAAATAATGTTGTGTTTAAAAATAAATATGCCTCAATGAAAGGAGATTGAGACGAAGTCCCTTACCTCATGTCCAACTTGATTCGATCATTCTTTAATCTCCTGAATAATAAACTAAAGTTTGGTTCTACTTGATTGAGAACCTTTTTAATGTTTATTATTCCTTTTATATCACTTATTATCATGTTATAAATATTATGTAAACATTCAATTTAACAATGGTCATTTTTTCGATATTTGGTACTTGAGTCAAAATTGAACACCTTATATTTACAAGTTGTCCATGTGGTAAATATTACATTATATACAGAATGGTATTCATGATTTAGATATCATATATATCATATATATCCATTATATACATGTATTTATAATAGTACAAAACATTTGGAGGTAAGAAATGAAATGCACCGTTCATGGAGACGGTAAGTCGTACGTACGCATGGACGCTACTTTCATTTCAATTTCTTATTTTAATGAAATTAAAACATAATTATACATAGGTATATTATAATTCCAGTATAATTTCATATATAAAATATCATTAAATTCATCCTTTATACATCCCACATATGGGATTAACGAGTCATATCACTTTGAGGGGGCGGTAGTCCGCACTTCCTGTAATGAGATTATCACGTTTACCCATAATGGAAAACATAAAGTCATGCTATAAATTCAAATTATAGAAGAATAAAGAAAACAAAAACATAATATATATCATATATAAATACAGATCTATCATTATGGCCAGCATGAGAGGTAGTATGAGATTATCGAACAATCATCGTTTCTTCAGGCGTTAGTTTTCCATCCACAGAAACATTATGATTTTAATCCATTAGATGGAGGTGTGTGTAAATTTAGCTAGAATCCTTCTCATAAAAAAATCCGCGTATATTTAGGATCCTTTTTTTGTTACAAAATAGGTGAATAAAAATATTTTAGGGTTTGGAGAATTAAAATAAAAGAAAACAATTTATGAGAAACGATTACCTTTAACTTGGGTAACTCCCTTTGGTTTGAACCAAAGGACTTCTTGAATTTCCTTTTGCCTAAGGTTAGGAATATAGGATGAGGATAGGAATGTAGGGAGATTAATTGAGTGGATTTTGGATGAACCAAAAGGCATGAGAGGTGTCTGGAATTGGTTAGAAGTGGTCTTTTTTAATAAGGGAGAGGAGGGTCTCTTTAAGAAAGTGTGAAAAATATATTTTATTATAAACATATCATCAGTATCAAAATGTCAAAAAATCATTAAAGGCGAAGTAAATATGACACATGTTCTAAATAAAATCATCCAATTAGAATATGACATGTTTTGGATAATATTATAATCATTATAATCATATTTATTTGAATAGTTTATTAATGAGGTAAATACTGCATCATTATTGTGTCATTAATAATTTAATTGATTTGATGTCTAAATATTATAAACAAAATACCATTAAGTAGTAAATCTTTTTCTCCTTCCAATGAATATTTATAATACAAAATATTACTTATATAATACCTTATAAAAATTAATTTACAAAAAGTTATTTGTTTATGTCATTTTTTCCATTACAATAAATTAATTAATCTAAAGTGTCATTATCTTTCATAAGTGGCTCCCTGGGGTCCCAAAATAGACCCAAGGATTCCCATGGTTGGCCCTTAATCATCCTATAAGGATAGTACAAATGTTATGTTAATTTTGAATTATTATAATATTTTTTTACCTTGAATTTTCTTATCTACCTATAACCGTGGTAAATAAAAGTCAAAAGTTACTATTCACCAAAAATTAATTTCATCTTATTGAACCAAATTGTACTTCTTGATAAAAAACATGTATGGAGGATTTCCAAAATTCAATTCAAATAATTGGTAAATTTTCATTTAAATTAAAAAGTTAGTTTTTTATCGACTACTAAGTGATTTCACTATTCATCAAGAATTGATGTTTATCAGAAAAATACCAACAATTTAGCCTAAGCTATATTTAATATTCCAAATTAAAAAATGATATCTATTTTTCCAAATTCAAAACATATGATTTTAATTAATTAATTTTAAAATTAATTCACATTATCAAAACAAATAGCGTGTTTTTAAAAAACAATAACTATCAAAAGATTGATACTTGTTTATGTCCAATTTCAAAGTGAAATTAATTCCAATGACCAAAATTGTATTAAATGGTAAAAATATATTTTAATTTCACTTTAAATCCAATTAAAAATATAATATATCCATATAAATTAATTATATTAAATGGCATTTTTTAATTAAAAACAATATTTTCCACTATTCATTAAAAAATTAACTTCATCAGAAAAATACCAAAAAATTACCCAAAGTAAAATTTGATGTACCCATTCAAAAGAAGGATTTTATTTTGTCAATTAGAATTTATTAAAGTGACAAAAACTATATTTAATTATTTTTCTCCATTAAAAGACATTAAATCGTCCTTTTAGTATAAATTATGTGTAAAATTAGATTCATTCACATTTTTAGCCTCTAACTTTTTATTGGATAAATTGAAATACATTTAACAAACATGTATAATCATATTGTAGTTAGTTTTTTCATTTCATACATTAAAATGGCTAGGAGTTAACTACCATGTAAAATAATAATATTATATTGTTAGTCTGTAACGCAAGATTCCAAAGAAACCCTTTGTTGCGTATCGGGTACGCTATCGAACATAGCTATGCCTTTAATGTAAAATTAATATTTAATTAACAAATATTAATAAATATGAAATATGTATTGTTCTTCATATACTAGGGAAGTAACATATTATAATGTAATGGACATATAATTTTACATTCCAAACTAGCCTATGATCTTATATCATATAGATAATATATATGAACATTCATTGGATATCACATCCATTTTATGGGAGTTTATTCCCATTAAAAATGGGTTTTTATCTCAAAATAATGGGGGAACTTGGAATCAATGATATTCTAATTATTTTATTTATTTTTATGTCTTTATAGAAAATTTTCATATTCTTACACAAAATCATGATGTTTCGTTCTCCATAAATCTAAAGCTTTGTTCTTCATAAATTTCAATAACTCCTTGTAGATTGGTAAAAATTTTGTTATAATAATTAATGATGAACCTCCAAGTGAACCATTAGAATGTATTTATTCATCCAACTATGGTCCATTGGGTTGTACTTGTTATTTTTTAAGATGAAAGAGGGATAAAAAATATTCATTTATTATTGGGAATTGAACAAGATCAAAATCTAGAACATTTGTTTTCTAGCCCATAATGATTAAATATTTGATTCACTCTATTGGGTAAATATTTTTTCATGATGGAATTTCATTATGGATATCATATATTGAGGTTGAGGAAGGGGGATACACCAAATATATCATTCCATAAAATTTATGGACACTATGACTATACAAGTATGTTTTTCAGATATACTTATTCTTCTGATACTTCATGGATTTAATGAATACAGTATTTAGATATTTATTAAATTATTTTTTATAGACATTATAGATGATATTAACATTTATTCATTGAGTATATATGATCGTGAAGATCACTTCATGTCTCTGATAAAGACACTATATAAGGAGAAAATGTAAAAAAAATTAGAAGCAATGAATTCAGATACATAGAGTTTCATTTTAGGATCAAATAATATTAAGATATAGTATATTGGTAGATTCATCTATGATGGTTAAAATACACCATTGGATAGTACCAGCAATGGTGAATGAGATTTGTAGATTTCATGTCATAGCATGATATTATTGATGATTTTTGGATAATTATTCAAGATAATCTAAACCACTAACCATGTAAAAATCAATAGAGCCAGGATCTTTTGGAAATATGAATGTGGGGAAATTTTGGTTTAAATAACAATAATTTCAGCCAGTTCACATATGATTGAATTAACCTATTATGGTTAATGGGTTTTATTATATAGTGATGAACCCAATAAGTTATTAGAATGAATTAAATTTCAGAATATAATGGATAGAAATTATTCAACATTCAAATCAATGGTTCATAAGAAAAATTACCCAAAAAATTCTATTGAGGTATCTTTGGTAATTATCTCATTAATGATACGAAGGTATTGTCTTTAAAGATTAATATTTGAAATAAATTACGATATCAAAATTTTAATGTATATATTCACATGGATGGAGTTGATTTTTTTCATAGAAGATGGTTGGAGCGGATTAAGGACCGCATCTTCTCCAGAAATTACAATCATGGGGAGTGAACAAAGTTGTCTATCCTAAGAGTTTGAATGATCATTCTAGAATATATCTGATGAGGGTCTGAAATGATATATTATTTATTTATTTTAAAAGGATGGACGTTAAATCCTTAATGGATGTAGGGGAATATTTTATTAATAAAAAATTGAGAATTATATATCCATTTGAGAATAAAAGAAGAAAAATATGATGATATAGAACATAAAAATAATGGAATAAATCATCATGATCATATACTTTTCTATGATGGAAACATATGATTCTAAAATTGTGTATTTTTACTTCTTTAATATATTTTTAGACAGATTTGTTAGAGGAAGCACATAGTTCATCATTGTCTATTCATCTTCTAAGTACAATGATGTCTAGATATTTTAGTGAGTATTTATGGTAACATGGAATGAAGTTAGATATTTTAGAGATTATATCATGAATATTATTTTTTAAAAGTTTGTAGGATGATAAAAAAAGTATAAAGGGATTTAATGATCATTACCATTACAGGAATGGAAATGTGAAACCATAACCATGTGTTTTTCTCAGACTTTGTAAAATATACAATGGGCATAAAACTAAATGGGTAACAGTTGAACACTCAAAAATTTTTGCACATTTCATCACTATAAGAGAATATTTATTTCTAAATCAACTTTCTAGAATATTAATTATGTAATTGATAAGTAATCACGGAGTAACACATTAAATTTCATCTAATCATTGTCTAATATTTACATAGTGTTTCTGGAATAATATTTAATAATATCTTCACATGAAGTTAAATTTCAATACTATGTATCATCTTCAAAAAAATGGTAATTCTAGTACAAAAATTCATTCATCGATTATATTATATGATATAATTTTATATATTTCAATGGTGTTTGTTATTACCACATTCCTCTTGTTTGGTTTTATTACAATGATAGCTTTTTCAAAAGAATTAAAATGTATACATATAGATCTCTATATGTAAAGAAGTGTAAAATGAAACATATTGGGATGATGTTGGTGATTGAATGATATTGTTATTTTAGCTATATGAATAAATTATATATAATTTTGGATACATCCAACATCACATAAGTGCATCAAAATATTAGAAGAAAACTTATACTGACAATCCCCAATATGTTATCAAATTTCATGTTAGGTATATGGTGTTTATAATAATTTCTCCATGATATAATGTTTTAATGTCAAGAAAATATGGTAAAATAATTCTTTATTGATATTGTTACATTTATAAATCTTGATTTTATTTTCATTGCAGATTATCCATTGGATATTTCACCCAACCTCTTCCAAGTCCATGATGTAACCTAGGTTTCTCACTTAAGGAAGTATATACTCGATCATTCACATGTAATAAACTGATAGGTTATACCACTGGAAATTATCATTCATATTTTGAAAATCTATTTACATTGATTTTCTTTTATATAAATCTATATAAAACAATACCACTCTAATGGTCGTTTTTTTGGTGAATCCACCAATTTGAAGAGGCTATGTATAAACCCAGTGATATGATGATGTATAAGTGTACTCATTTGGTTTTATCAAAGTGAATAATTTAGATTCATTGATTAATTTTAAATGGGTTAAACTATATAAAATAGATATTTTGTCTGTTTTTTGGAATAAATTTAATTTTTTAGAAAGCTTATCTTAAACCCAACAATTCGATTTAATGAAGCACAATATTTTATTAATATTAGTATTTAAAAATGAATATTATATCATATAACGTAATAGTTGATGTATTAATATGATTAAAGGTAGTTTGAAAATTAATTATAACGATTTTATATGAATAAATTTTATTGTTAAAAAACTTATTTTTTAAAAATCATTATTATTTTCGAAAAAAAATTCAATATACAATTTTTATTTATTAAATAATAATGTAAATTTTCCAACATTATGGAAATTTATTTGAAATAATAAAACTAATTTTCTAAATATACATTTCATCATTTTATTATATGTATTTTTTTTAAATTTTCCAAAATTGTTATTTTTTTGTTGAAAAGTAAAGAAATAATGTTTTTTTATTAAAACATACCTTCTAATTAAAATAATTATTGAGATTCATTTTAATGTAATATAGTTTTAATTTAAAATTAGTTAAATTATATTTTTTTATTCCTATTTGGTTTCATGATATCTATTTTAAATTAAATTTTGATATATAAATGTTCTCTCTGTTTGTAGGTTTTCTCTTTTGGAAACAAATTTTACAATGCATGTACGTGTTTAGTTTTCAATTAATTTTTTACAATTATATAAATGGAAATATAATAAATGGTTTCTATATTTTTAATCAGAATAATTCATTCTATATAATGTGTTCATCATATTTTTTTATCAACATGATTTGTAAAAATAGTTTTAATTAAATATTGTGGTTGTGGTAGAAATATAGTTATTTGGGTATAAGATAAATACTTATGGATTATAAAGTACCAATACCCTGACTAATTCAAATTTTATATCCATATTATGAGATTAGATATTATGAGGATATATATTTAGAAATTTTGGATCAGCTTATCATGTAAAAATCTTCGGCACACCTTCCTTTCCAAAAATTACATGTTTTTCCTTTCCCCCTATTCTAAAATGAAACCCCATGTCCTATACTCTATACACATCCAAGAACCATTAGATTGGAAAATAGCTACCCATATCAATTTATTAATTTTCTATAAGGATATTAAATGGAATATGTTATTATTAATCCCTATTATGCTGGAATTTGTTATAAATCAAATGAGGTTCTCTAAAGAAGAAGTTAATATTGTATCCTCATGTTTAATTATTTTTATAAATTATACCACTTTTGAATAATATACAAACTTTTTTAAAAAAATAACACCAATACATAAAATATTAATATATTTTATTGTTTTAATTTAATAACAAGTATTCACCTCCTTAACCATTATATGAAAAAAAATTCCATTATGTCATGAATAAATGTTTTTTAGTATCAATCGCCAGCTCTCATGGGTACATATAATGATAGATTTAACTTACTTATATGATTTTAATGGAATAATTAATCTTATGTAATTATAATTCCTTATATAACTTATTAATATAATTTTTATGGGAATATGACAATGTCCAATATGTTTGTGATGGAAAACCTCCCCGAGAAGCGATGAGATTAACATTTCTTTCACGCTTCTAATATAAGGTAATAAGTGTAAATTTAATGAATATTATATATATATATATATATGAAAAAAATAATTCACAATGTTTATATACTAGTACCTTCCTGTCATTCTATACATTGAGAATGTGGAAATAATGTTCATAGGGATATACTGCCTACCATCTCGATGAACTATGTAATTCATTTTCAACCTATATCATTATTAGATTTATAAAAATTCATATATAATAAATACATATGATATTAATATCTATTTTATTATTATGGATATTTTGTACCCATTATCAATTTACTAACAATAAAAACAGCAAATGATAACATTGATGAGAAAACAAATCAGTCATTACCAGAAATAACGATTTTAACAAAATATATAATAAACTGGTGACCTAATTTTTGTAGCTAAATCATATAATTTATAATATATATGATTATGTTTCAATAATATATTTATAATTACCCTATTTATAATATACATGTGGCTTTAATGTGTACTGTTGATGTTGAAACTTATGGTAAGGTATTTCTTAATTCACATTCATCTATTTGAGACACTTTCCTTATGGAAAACCAAATTTTATTTGTGGTGTTTATAATTCCACTTTGACATGTTATTTCATGAATATACCTATTATATATAGAATTTATGTTTAAATTTATGATATTATTTCATAGTTATTATTATTCTACTATTTCCAATGCTATAAGGGTTATATGTTAATATATTGTTATTTACCATGATTATTTATGATTAAGTTTATGGTGATGAAATATTGTGATATATATCTCGTGAAACAGATTAATTTTCTTATAATAACATTATTTTAGGAAAATAAATTATTTCATTTCAATTGTATCTCTTTATTATCTCAATGTTCAAAATTAATTTCATTATGAGAATTTGATACTATTTATCTCTTCAGTCGAAAATCATACTTCTTCCATGTTATTGTTTTCTAAAAATGTATTAATGAAAAAATTTATAGTTCTAAAATTATATTTAATTATATTTTTTACAATTTTTAAATAATAAAAAAGTATTTAAAAGTATTGATATTTTCATTTTATGGACAAGGTATTATTGAATATATAACAACAATGGGAAGGGAGTCACTGTTTTAATGTGCAGAACATGAAAGAAATTTTCTACCATAATTAACACCCAATTTTATTATGATTTCATTACAATTGTTTGATATTACATTCCAGTACAATTTGTTTCTAAATGTTTTTGAAATCAATATATTTAATTTAAATTATTTAAAATGGAATGTATATTTCCATAAAGATTGATTTTAGGGAATTTTATGGATTTTTTATTCATCAATGATGAAAACATTCTTTGTTCTGTGTATTTCAGTGGGTAAGTGATACTATGGTACAATCCTTATTCATTAATATTATTCTATAGGATTATTAAGAATATTTTTTCATGAAACCTATTCCTTTTCAATAGTTTATGATAAGATTAACTAATTAATTTTTTATGAAGAAAGTTTCATTTCTTCAAGTTATGAAATGATGAAATGTTTATGAAAACCACTTCATTTTTCATTGGATATATTATAATTAATGTTTTATGATCTTTTATGAAATAAATGTATGGATTAGATTAATTTTGGGGCCTATATATCCCTCCAATTAAATGGGTAATGATTTTTATAACTTAAGATAATGATGAAAAACAAGATGATGTGTTTGATCTACAATGGGAAATTTGTGATTATTATAGATATGTTATCAAAGAAAAAAATGTGTTGATTTCTGATCTACTATGTATTTTTAGTCTTTTATGTTACCCTTGAGATATTAAATAGTTTATATACATAAAACGGTTCCATACATATAAGACAGTACTTTACAGTTCATTATTGATTTAGGGTTGTTTCCCACTTTTAAGGTTCATGTATTTTGAAATGATAATAATTTTTTGTTGTGATCATGTTTATGGTCAATGATAGAATAAAAATGAACTATTTAAGATATATTTTTAATCTCATCAACCTATTATTATGTTATGAATTCATATAGCCATAGATTAATATGATTCTTTTTTACCATTACTAAGCATCTGATCTCACCCTTTCTATATGATTCCCCTCACGATGTTACAAAGAAAGGTATGTTTATCAAGTGCAAAAAATTGGAAGATATTTTTTAGATATATTGGATATATTTCAAGAAATATAATTCTTTTTGATATAGTCTCTAAAGGCACAAAACATAATTTTTTTCATTCCCAATATATTTGTTAAATGTATTGTATATTCAACAATTTATATGTAATATCTATGTGTCAAAATACTGGGTAATTATAGTGTTTCGTGGACTTTTTTATAATCTATTTGGATGTTTTATTCGGGTCTTTATTTAAATTTAATTATTTCACTCATATGTAATACCATATAAAGATTCATATAATCAAATAAATATTATTCTATTCAATAATTTTTTATTCCATCAAACGAAAATAGTAATATCTTATTGTATTTTTAGATTAATATGTCTTCCACAATATTTGTATAATTTATCCCTCTATTAGAACCCATTAGACATATAATAACATTTTCCATTTCATTTGGACTATGTTTTAAAACCCATTAATAACCCAAAAATGATTATATCAGGGACTATAGTATTATTCATATGTAAATGAACATATTTTGGGAATTTTTCTATATCATAGAACAAATAATTTTGTAAATGTATATTTCATTATATATATCACCATGAAATTGTGAAATAAGGACATGGTGTCATACAAAATATGTAATACCAACCATTTTAGAAAATATAACATACCAATAAATGATGAAAAATATTTTATTAAAAAAATAATTTCAATAAATTAATCATCTTGAATTACAGACACCATTGAGATTATCATGTGTTACATGAAATATCTAGTTTTTTTGGTATCATTCATTACAAGGAAGAATGAGTTTTTCCAAACAATAATAAACTTTTGATATTTTTATTCAATGTGATATTTCTCTCTTAGATGTTGGAATTCAGGGGATCAATATGATTAATTATCTTATGAATGTTTATATTATTCAAAAAATTATTTGTTATATGTTGATAACAAATAATAATATTATTATTTTAAGGAAATTAAAATTTGTAAAAAAAACTTAATTTTCATAAAATGTAATCTATTCGCACATTGTGTACATAATGTAAAATTAATTATTACCAAATTTATAAAATATATGTGATAAAATAAACAGATTATATCAAAATATAAAAATTATCTTATCAGGAATTTTGTATTTTTCATAACATTTTAATTTTGTTATGTTTGGTGAATTTTTTTTTATTTAAATTGAAAATATAATTTCTATTAAAATTATAAAAAATATAAAAATAAATTATAAAATAGTTTTCATGTAATTTTTTTATCATATATATTCATTAAAACAATATAGTTCGTTTAAATCATTTACATGTATATTTTTAATATAAAAACATTGTATACTTTTGATCATTTTCACTTTGAAACCTCGCATTCTCATTTCATATGTGGGATAAATTCTAAACTAAAATTTTCTAATGATGTGAATGGAATTTTAGAAAAAGGATAATTTAGGTTTAATAATAATCATTTAAATTATCTATAAGGTAATATTAATTTTCAAACAAAACCATTTAAAAATAAATACATAGATTAAGGTTAAAATGGGAGTGTGCACATTATATGCAATTATATTTAAATTAATTTTCCATTCATATAGGATTTTTATTAAATAAAATAGATTTTTTATTTATAATATTTATGTTTATATTCTCTAAAAATAAATTATATAATTTTATTACTAATTATTTTATTACCTAGTAAAATAATTAGAGAGAATTTTTATTGGTAAAAACCTAATGGGTAAAAATGATTAAAATTCTTGGATAAGGAAGTAAATGATAAAAAATGAATTTATATTGTGTTGTTCAATTAATTATTTTCAATTTAATCCCTAAAAACTATAGTTGATGAAATTTTTAGGCACATTTGGTAATATTTATGTAATATTATTTAATATTTTATGGTATTTTCAAGAATGCCACTCCTCCTCAATTATAAAAGGGAACTCATTACCCTCACATATTCACCCTTATAAAGCCATTATTAATGAAAAAACACATGAAATAAATTACAACATTTCATAACATAATCAATTTACTCTTATTTTTTCTAAAAAAATCAGACCTATCAAGGCCATTGTGTAATCCTAAGGAGGATACCCGAAGCAAAGGTATTGATTTTCACTAATAATTTTTTATTTTATTTATTCCTTCAACCCATTAAATATTTATTATACCATTGATATAAAATATACTATATTTATTTTATATATAGGTATGTTTTATGTCAATTTAAGGGAAAAGAACCACGTCACCATCCATGAAATGGGTTAGGAAATCATTATTCATGTGTATGGCGTACCACCGCCTCACAGAATGATTTCATTGATTTTTCCATTACCCTTTATCACAGTTTGTTAGGATGATGGGTATAAATTATATATATGATATTATTAACATAATAAATACTATTGACTCATTAATCATATATACATGTTTATATTATTTTTTTACGAGCTAAGACAAAGTAAACTATGAGTACTTTGGACTACCGCCTCGCGTAGCAATGCCGTTCTTCTTTCAGTGGCGCTTCACATGGAAGGTGATATGAATATTATTGATGATTATATGTTATATAAATAACATAATTATGATTTTAATGACGCATTTATCAGTATTTAATAAAATTATATATCATTTTATTTAATACCTTTTACCTCAATCAAATATGACAACATCGTTTGTTTATGTGTTGGCTACCACCTTCATGAAATCTTTTGACTATATTTTCATCGCTACAACACATGGTGGATATATAAAAGTTTATTTAATGAAATAATATAGTATATATGATGTTATTATCATTCTATAATGTTAATATATTACATACCTTCTTTCTACAATGATCATGGAAAATTTTAATGTTACTCAGGTGTATATGTGTCCTCCCATCTCGAGGATCTTAATTTTACAATCTCCACCACAGTAGCCTCGAATAAATGGTAATTTTATTAAAAAGGAATATATACAAGATATCACATCACCACGGATCAATAAACATAGTAGTATTGAGGAAACTAGATATATACAGGGTTCCCTTATTGCATTGGTAATTAAACAACATACATAAATATACTACATAACAAAGGAGAATAAATTTATTACAATCACTTATTCATTGAATTCTTCTTCATAAAGTAAACAATGAAAAAAATAGTGGGATAAAATTAAAAGTAAGGTTTATATGGATGAATAATAAGTTAATTAAATTCAATAAGGCGTATGCATTATGGCATGGTAAGTTATATGAAAAACATATTCCACCAATATGCTGAGAATTAAAATCCATCCACATAATTTTTTCATAGTTAAAATATAATGGAAATTGATAACTAGATACTAAATGAAGGAAATTATTATTTATTTAATTTTATATACATGGAATATGAACCATTATACTGTCAAGACAGTTTACATTTATTGGTAAAAACACATCTGATTATGTTTGGAAACAAAAATAAAGGGGTGTTTCACCAACTACTTTCACATGTAAGACCTATCAATGCATTAAGGGACTATAATGGGCCCCATCCATCACATTAATTTTAAATAATTCTTTATACATGGATTTAATTCAAGAATAATATGGCTTATCAAAAATTTTATATTTTGTAAAGGATTCAAATTCATTAATATTTCCTCAACTACCACATCATTCAATGAATACAGCATATTTAAGGAAAAGAAACATGTATAAAGAAATACTTATATTTATGATATAAGTAATATGGATACATACGGAAATATTCAATAAATTCTTATCAAAAAAGAAAATTAAGTATATATTCACCGTACAAAAGGAATTAGTGGAGAATAATGTATATAAAAAAGGAATATCAAAACGGTGTACTGTAAAGAATGGAGATAAATCGTTTTTAAAATTTTAAAATTGAACATAAGAATAGATCATTATAATTTAATTCCAAAAGAAGTTAAAAAATGTAAAATGAGTGTTTATAAAGCTTTAGAAATGAGCCATATTAGGGTGATTTAAGGGAAAATACTAAAGATACCTTAAAACAGAAATTGAAAATTTGAATGTGTAGAACTATAAATGAATAGTGATATGTTTTTAGGATAAAATGAGTGATTTTATAAAATATTGGTAGCTTAAATGGATTATTTATGGTACTTGAGAATGGGTAATAAATTAGATATATCCTTTATATTCATGATTATATATTGGGAAAATTTAAAATTAATCATTAAAAAACACGTAGTTTCAATCACGTAATGAATGTTTGAACTAGGTAAATATCATTAGAACATAGACAAATATTGTAGGAATATTACATAAGATTAAACAAATATAAAATTTTGGTAAATATAGATAATGTGTAACCTGAAGTAAAAAATGATGTTTGGCGAGAAACACTTACCTTTTGTCTGAATATGCCTTTGCTGGATCATAATGTCATGGATAATTAAAAAAAATTCATTAATTAATTAATTTATAATAATTTGTGAATTTATTTTTAATATTAAAAGTCAATTATGTTCATTTATTCCTTTTTTGAATATTTATAAGATATAATTTTATTGTTCAGGAGTTTTCATTTCAATTATTTTCAAGGTTTGATAACTCATATATATGTATAAAAAATCATATAAAATGGGAATAGTTGCCTAGAATTGAAATTATATGTTATTAATAAAGTTATATTATATTAAATTTTTATATATTTCATTCATTTATAAGATATGAGGTTGAATCATTAGATAAAATATTTATGGTAATCTTTTATATTATTTTGATGTTTTTTCGATCATTAATAATTAGTTTGGGTTGATTAAATAATATTATGTATATATAATGGTTACCAAAATTAAAATAATTTGTATATAATATATAAAATAATTTATCCATAAATTGTTTTGTGTCTATCCATGAAGGAATAATTGAAAAATAAAAACACATCATCCATGAAGGAAATAAATAGTCACCACAAAGATGATTTTTCCTTTTTTGAATTAATGGAAGAAGAAAATATACATGATGGTCAATCATCCATTTACATTATAAAATTACAGTACATGTGAGATATTTTGTTTATCATTTGTGTTTGGATATATGAGGAGATGAGATTTCAAGAAACTAGAAGTCCTTAAAAAGAAATTAAAAATAAAGGAAATAAGTTTTTACCTATGGAATTATTCTCCTTGAGTGCCTCCTTAAAATGGATTTGGATTTGTTGATTTGTTGAGACCAAAACCTCCTGTAACTGTGGGAGTAATTTGGTAGAGATATTTCAATGAAATTGGAATTCATTTTTGGATTAATATGTGCACGGTAAATATGTGGTGAGGGGTAGTATTTATATTGGTGTAGAGCGATTTTTATTGATTATTTTTTTCATTAGTTTATTATTTTTACTCAAGAAATTAAATAGTGATGATCCCATCACTAAATATAATAATTTTTTAATATATTTTCAAAATAATGGTTTCCTAAATCATTCATGATGTTTAAATTAATGTATTTAGCTTCATATGTTAAATAACATTACATATAGTTTTCACCATTCATAAAAAATCAACTATTTTAGAAAAGCCACAAAAATTAACTTTAATAGTATTTAAAAGTGTCAAATTCAAAAATAAACACCATTTTATTGAAACAATTATCTATATATGAGAAATTTTACATATAATTAAAATAATCTATTACTTGAAAATCTTAAATTTGAGGTTATAATTTATTTTATAACACATTAAGAAATCAATTAATGTATCATAATATTTTCTTATAATCATAAGATAAAACATATATATTTGTAATTGAATATATTTTATGAAAATATAATTTCTTATATTTATTTTTTTAATTATAAAATTAGAAAAAACATTAATAATTTAAATTATATGAACACTTAATTAATAATTTCAATACTAAATATTAATGTATCGTATGATATAATTATATCAAATTTTTATTTATAAGATGCCTAAATTTTATTTATACCTTCATAGATGTGTTTACTATTCTAGTTGTCACATTAATACTCCAAATGGCTATATTACATTTCCAAAATCCATGTTACTATTTAATATTATATTACTGTTCAGTTAAGCTTGGTGTTGTCTATAAACTATGGTATTTATTTTACAACGATACATACCATTGAATACCGTGGTGTTTTATTCTTCCTCCATTAGAAATTTCATCCTAGAATCTTTTCATGAATATAGCCTTTTAAATAGATGAGGGTGGTTCTTATTCAAATCCTCTTGAGTTTTCCATGTTTCTTCTTCCATTTTATGGATTCACCAATGATCCTTTCCTAGACTCGTCATTTGCTTTCTCAATAAGTTCTCTATTGTTTCATGATTCTATATTGGGTATTTATAGAAATAAAAATTCATTTTTTTTCTATTTATTCACAGGTGAGTATAATCATTGGGCATGTTGATTACTTATTTAAAAATGATATGTATAACACATCATGAACTTTGGAGGGAATTGGTGGAACATTTAACTAGTACGCTAAAGCACCAATTATTTCTAGAATTTCAATGGTCTATTGTACCGAGAGCTCAGTCTCCCTTTCATAATTAACCATAATGCAACATTTCCTAGAGATACCTTAATAAAAATATAAACGCCCAAATTAAATTAAAAATCATTTTAACAATTGTAATCATAACTCTTTTTCCGACATTGATCTACTTTGACATAAACATGAATAGTCTTCACCATTACATTTTTCTCTTTAATATGTTCTATTACTATATGTTTCATGTCACCAACATCCCCCCAAAAAGTAGGATTTTTACATCTATTTCCATATAATGCTTCACATTGATCCACTTGAATTCTAGAATGGAAAATAATATTATAAGAAAATTCCACTAAAGGTAAATAATGATCTCACATACAACGAAAGTAAAATGATCATGAAATTTCAAGAATTAAAATGTTTTTATAGTCCTTTTAAACTATATATCGATTTTGAGGGTGATGATTTGTACTCAAATTAATCTCAGTATCCAGAGCCTATGGAAGACCCATCTAAAATTATGATGTAAATCAGAGGTCTCTATTTGACACAATCGATAGAGATTCACCATAAAGTCCTACAAAATCATTAATAGTGATTAATTTTGGGAATTAAATTGGTAAATAATATCTTATTGAAAATTATTTTTATTTTGATAGATGTTCAACAACAACCCATATTGAACCATTACATCCTGGTGACCTGGGTAGTCCTATGAAAAATTCAATCATAATGGTATCAAACATCCACAAAAAATAGGTAGAGGTTGCATGAATTTTATTTGATGTTGTCTCTTGGAATTCAAAAGTTGTAAAACTATACATCGTGACCCATAATATGAAATTTTTCACTTCATGTTATATAACCAAAAAGTTCCCTTATGATATCTATACATGTTGGTACTACCTTGGGGTATATGGATGTTTGAGCTTTGGGAATAAAATAATTGTTCTGTTTTTATCTCTAGTAACAATGGGAAACATATCCAAAACCCAAATTTTATTATTATATCCCAATACATGATTTATACAAATCAACAATCCTGAAGAGATTTTATTTTCCTTTGAAAATTTTCATCATCAGATTTACTTATTTTTATCTTCACTAGTAATAATGGTTTAAGACTAATTTGAAAACGTATTCATGTTTACCATTACATAAAAATTCCCATATACGTTTGTAAAATATACATGAACATAGAATCTTTCATCAAATTCATTTGGTTAAAAATTACATGATCATTCCTACTTAATACATATGATACATTATTTTCCTTTATGGGGTGTTAGTGTGTTGAGAAATCATAGTCTTTGAGAAACTCAAGCCATTTCATTTTACTCATATTGATTTCTTTCAAGGTAATGATGTTTTTCAAAAAATATTGATCTAAATTTATCTAATATATTTCATGATATATATAGTTTACCATATATTTTTTGAAAATATTATTACCTCTAACTCCAGATCATGTGTCGAATAATTTTTTCATGATTCATAAATCAACTTGATGCGAATGAAAAAACTTTATTATTTTGCATATAGATACAACCTAGTCAATTGTTCAATGCATCCCTATATATAAAAAAACCCATCATTTCCTTTTGGAAGAGTCAATATTGGAGAATCAGCTAATATTCTATTCAATTCATGAAATGTATATTCTTCAATCCATATGAATTAAATCTCACTACATTTGAGCTTGGTTAACAGGAAATCTAATTGAGAAAAATGATGAATGCAATGCTGATTGTGACCTACGAGAAAAATGAAACTTAAAACCTCAGTTATGTTCCTTGTCGTATTCCATTCTTATATCACATTTTACTTTAAACGATGCATTAAAAATACTTCCTTAGAGTCAATATGTCCATGAAAAGGAATATTGTGAAGCCATAATTCACATTTTATAAAAATCCCATATAACACTTATATTCTATGATTATTCAAAACAATCCTAAAGTAATTATAATGGTCCTCATTGATTTTAGAGTACATCAAGATATCATCAATAAATACCACAAAAAACATATCTAGATATTCCTTGAATTCCCCATTAATTAGATCCATAAAAATTTATGGTTAATAAGTTAGTAAAAATGGAATTACTTAAAACATATAATTTTCATACCTTGTTTGAAATTATTTTTTTGGGATATATTACTTCATTACACCCAACTGATGATAAATATAATGAAGTTCAATCATTGAAAAATATTGACCTATATGTAGTTATTAATATAAATCAACAATGTAGGGTAGAGGGTACAAGTTCATTATTTTAATAGCATTGATTCCACCATAACCAATGCACATCCTAAGGGATACATATATAGTTCTATCAAAGTGATTATGGTCTCCCCATGAATAAACATTAGGGTGAATAAATATCTTCTTACTCAATTCCTGATGTTTTTCTTCATCTCCACTAATTCTATAATTTTTGTTCTATAAGGAATTTTTGATATTGGTCTTGGATCAGAGATTTTATGAATAGTAAATTTAAATTCATGCTCTAGGTTCTTCCTAGGTAATTATTTAGGAATTAAATCTATATATTCCAAAAAAATGCCCCACCCCCAATTCAATGATTACATTTCTCATCCCTATATGTTGCATACTCTTCCACCACAATAATTTTGTAACACCCCATGTTTTTGTAGACCCTTTTTCTTGAATAAATCAATCATCCATAGATATATTTCATTTCAAGAATTAAATCATTCCATTCATGAAACACTGACATGGAATATATCCCACGCAATAGCTACATGGAATAAGTTTCATGACACATTGGCTTGGAATATGTCACCCAAACACCAACATGGAGAACATTACACACAACACTAATATTATATGAATCATCATTTTATTTCTTTAATAATTTAAATATGAAAATTATATCCTTGATATTAAACATAGTAATATAGATAGTAATAAATAATTTTCAAATATTTTTTATGATGGTTCTATATAAATAGAACATATTTATAATGAATTATATAATGTTTGTTATAGTTCTTATATGTTTAAAACTATTTTTTTTAAATTAATTACTTTTAATGCAATATAAAATTAATAAAATTTATATTAGTTACTTTTATATATTTAAAATGTATCATTAAAATTCATTTTTTAATTAATAATGTTGAAATTATGTTAGGGTTAATAAAATTCATTATTGTAAGAAAATTCATTTTTGGTTGAATATTGAAAGATAATGAATTTTAATTCAATATTACTTTTTCATGCCATTTATTTATATGGCTAAATTATGTCTTTTTATAAAATTATTGAATCGTACTATATTTTTATCAATCAATCCAATTTGGGATATTTTAAAAAAAATTAACTTTAAATTGAATATAAAAACATAGTAAATTTTGACCATTTTTTTCTCAACACCCTACCTTGTCAACTCAACTACAGGAGTAAATTTAACTTAAATTCATCCACAACAGAGATAAGAACTAGAAAAAATGGGGTCCATATTTTGAATCAGACTAATTTATAATATATAATATGGTTTAATGATTTTTTGATAATAATTATTAGTGAATCTAATTAAAATTAATTACAATGATTATTGTAACATTAATATTAATAAGGGACAAAACATTATTCGGATGGGCCCAAATGACTATTCACTTGTAAAATTTCCATTAAATGGACATATTTAAGCCTTATCCTACCATGTCATTAATTTGGTACATATTTGGATCCACATGAGTAGGGAAAAACGTGTGTGAAATTCCCATTCCCAAAATTTACAAGAGTGTCATTCGTCCTCTACTATAAAAGGCATCCACTTCTCCCACTTCCTCACACCTCTAAACCCACATTGGATAAAAAAATATCTGGTCAAATAGTACATCATAGTCCCTCATCTCATCCTATATGCCTCCCCTTTCATAGAAAAAAATCCAAGGAATCCCATTGTTGAAAACCAAAAGGGTGAACCCAAATAAGATGTTACATTCTTCCTTGATTTTTTTTATTTAATTTCGATTGTCTATCCACAAAAACTTATTATTCCATGATGGTATAAAAAATAGTAACTAAAATAATATTTTATGTTTTTATTAATATATTTTAACCTACACATACCCAAACATAAATATAATTTGTAACACACGAACTTTTTACTTGTAGGATGGACTACCACCTCACGAAACGAGGATAGTTCATTTTTCCAATAGTTCCTATCATGGTGGAAATTACGTGTATAAATTTTATATACTATGTTAATTATATATTAAATCTTATAAAATACATTCAGATCACATTCCTATTATATATTTCATTTGGTGTACATACGCTAATTTTGTATGTGGAAATGTGAACTATTTCCCCTCAAAGTGTTGTGATTCGTTCACACAATACAGGGAATGTACAAAAGATTATTTCAGTGAATGTATATGAAATATGGTAAATATTAATTCTACTTAAATTAAAATTTATTTATTCAAATATTTTGTTTTCTATCTTTCTTTCAATATGTTCATAAAAATAAATACATCATCCATGCACACATTTGACTTATTATCTCAATGAACGGTGTATTAAAAATCATACATCTATAATTTATAGGTTATTATAATAAAAAATATACTGAAGATATATGATATTTATATTATACTATAAATTCCATAAATCATTATACAAGCATAAAGAACAAAAAATAGAACAAATTAAGATGCATGAGACAAAGAAAGCAAATATTACGGGATGTGAAACGTTAAAATAGGATAGTTAACAAGTGGGTAATATATGGTCATAATAAAACCATATGTTGTATTAGATATAATAAAATTATTATATAGATGATTTATAATAAACATACATATATTATACAAGAATATTGTATGATTATGAAGAAATTCAAGACACAAGGTAAGGTAATTTCAACTCGGTTATTATTTATGTGAGATAAATTCCTTATTCAAACAAAAAATTTTTTTGAGTGGTTTGTATAAGTCTGATTGATAAATTATATAATAATTATATGTAAATTTATTGGTACTTACATTTCTATTTCATGATCATTATTTCAATGGGGTTAATTTTAAAAAGTTACCAAATTAGTAAAATTGTTTTCTCTCAATTTTCCTTCCCCGAGACCCTTGTTTTGTCATGAACCTAAATTATTTTTTGAGGAGAATATACTCCCATTTTACATGTTATATAATTATTATCCTTGTTCTAAAGATATTTTACGCTTCATTAAATTTTATTTTCTTACATGGAGATCTTGATCCCATGTTACGATGTTATAAGATATTGTTGGAACAATCTCATCACTATCAATAAAATTTACGTTTCTACTTCCTTTGATGAAATATTATAACAAATCTATAAAGTACACTAACGAGTTCACCTATACAATGTTTGGTTAAGTAAAATCCATGTATTAGTACAAATTTTCCACTATTTGGTACTTCCTAAAATTTTGAAATGTTTTTAATAAAAATATGATGGTATTTATCTCTTCGGTAGAAAATATATTTTATTCAAAACCCAATATTTTAAAAATGATCTCAATTGATAATTGAATAAAATTTTCAATTGAAAAAATTTTAATAACAATTATGGTTTTATATGATTTATTTATTTGTTTTCACCACTATTTTAATAATGAAATGTATTTGAAATTTTTTCATTTTTAAGGAAAATAAATATTGCATAGAAAATTTTCTATTCTCTTAAAACATCTTGATTATTTATTTACCATATAGGATAACATTTTTTGGTGTTCATAATGCCTTTATGGGGAAATTATTCAATGTTTCTATCCGTATTATTTTTTATAATGGATTATATTTTGATATAATCGTGTTTATGAAACCTATTTCTCTTCCACAAGTTATATGCTTTTGAAACCAACATATTTTCATGGGTTATGATGTTATTAAAGGACTATGAAACTTGAATCTTCAATTGATTAATATATGGCTACATTTTTATGAAACTCTTTTAATTTCATGGGTTATCAAATTAATATATTTGATATTGTGACGCATGTGTGTATACTTTCATTATGATAAGGGTGGGACCCATATCTCCTTAAAATGCATTGGGCAGAGACTTATATCACATGAGACATTCGTGGGTGGAATAATAAATAAACTCAACTTAGTATTAAAGGGATGGAATAAGGTGTGAACTTAGTTCAGTAATATAGGGTGGAAACAAGGAGTGAACCTAAAACTGTAGGGGTATTTTTCTACAAAGATGAACTCGGAAACAATTCCTTGACTACTTTTTAAATCAATATATATTTTTATTTGCCTATAAAAATTCAATTTTTTATTCGTAGGTTATGTTTTCATGTATTATGTTCCTTATTTAATTATGATTCATATCTTATGAAATACCGTGTTTTATTCCATAATTCAAGTTTATGATATTTTATATACATAATATGGTCATCTATTTTCATGATCATATTCTCAGACTATTTTGTACATGATTGTGCCTATATATCTTCCGTGTTAACCCATTTTGAGCATATGAACTCAACCCTTTTTTGTTTCCTTCCCCCATTTTATGATGATATTTATTAGGTTTTATGTTTCTATTAATGGCTATAGTCAAGAACTACCTATTGGGAGATTATGTATATCATTTATATACCATTGGTAATTATTTCATGTTTCCTAAGGCACTATACAAGTATGGAATTTGAACTTCAATTTGTATAATGTTTTTCATATTTCATAAAATTTATGTAATTTCAATGTATTAAAAATAAGGGTTTATATAGTTGATATCATAGAAATGTAATAGTCAAGAATTTGAATCATAGATGAAAAAATCATAGTGAAAACCATATGAAAGTCTCTAGGAATATGTCTTCGAATAATTAAAATTATATGAAGATGTCTTGTAATTTTAGAAAATGATAGATTGAGTGGTTTACTATAAAAAATAACTCTTTGGATTCTGCAGGTGTATATCTCTAGAGTATATGTACCTAGGGGTATCAACTCTAACAAAAAAAATTGGGACCTAACTCTAGGTAATAGGGTACAAAACATCGTGCCTTGCTGCACACCTGGTTTGACACTCTCATGGTATATGCTTTGGGTATATGCCAAATATTTATGATCCATCATGAATCATCTTAATATATGAAGATATGAATACCTCATGATAAACCTAATAGATCATTTATTAAGGAAGGAGTCATATTTAATAAATCTTATATGTGAATTTTCATGATTATGTAGTTCCTCAATATGATGAATGTTTCATAATCTATGCTTTTTGGTTTTAACCAACAGATAGAAAAAAAAGAAAGTAGACTACGTGTGATTTCTCTGAATAATCATACAATTTTACTCTTATGAAATAGAAATATTTTGGATGAGTAATGAAAAACCATATTACTATGCTCACACGGCTTCCTCAAGCAATGAATCGTGGTGGACATCCATATTAGAAAAAGATATAAAAACAATCCATTAAGTCTTTTATGAGGCAACACCAACTATATTTAATATGGTATCCTAATCAACATGATTATAAAAATGTATAAGTAAAATTAAAAATATATTCTCTATTCTCTAGGGATCAGATCATGGGAAATTCATTATGGATATGTATCAGTTATATGGTGATGCAGACCAGTGGAGGGATCAAATTGTGATTATGTGGTAGCAAGATGAGACGGAATCCATGGATTGATAAAATTTAAATAACATATTTTTTAATAATTACATTACATGGATTCTTCATAATAATACAGATAAATGGTTCATTGAGTTTAAGGAAAGAGATGATAAATCTTTTTGATCCTATGATTCTAATTTCAGGGGAAATGTGAGGTATACTTTGGGAATTATCATCCAACCTAAAATTATATTTGATAGGATCTTTAACATCATTCTGTAAAGGCATAGAAGGGTGTTGGCCATTAGAGAATTAGTAGCAATTAATAGATTGTGTACTACGAAATAATGTTCGAAAAAGAGGTTAGATTCATGTATCATCCACATTTTTTGACAAGAAAATGAAAATGGTGTTCAACTGAATCTATAAAAACCATAGAGAAACTAAGATGAGTTTTCCTTTATGAAATAAATGTGGGATGAATCATCAAGGAATTTTTCATAAGGGGTATATTAATTGTTTTATGTACATAATGGAAGGTCACCAGGCAATTTATTATCAAAATGATGAGAATAGATTAGATAATAAATTATAATGGATAAAAATATTCATGGAATGCACCTCCCTGCATTAGTGCTACAAGTGTAAAGAGAGTAGCCATTATGCTTTCCAGTTCCCAAACCTAAGGTTTGCTGAAGATGATTGATGTCAAAAACCTCTTTAGCAATGGGAAAAGGTCAAATATCATGAAATAATTATTTCCAATAGGGGTATAATAATGACATGGTGAACGGTAAACTTTCCAACCACTCAAGAACCACTAATGTCATATTTGATTCTGGATCTACCCTATCTATCATATCAAATGGAATTTTTAAGGGGTTTAAGGTTCCACCAAAAATATTATATGTGGAATTAGGATTCAAAACCCCTAATGTAATGATGATTCAATCCTATGTCTATAAATCCTCTCTCGTAGATTTTTTTTGGAATGTGCTCCAAGAAATTTTTTAATTGTTCATTTGGTTATATATTATTTAATATTAAGAAGGGAATGGATTTATCTATATAATTATGAAATGAATTTTTGTGTAAGGTATGTTACATGTAATATTTCAAACCATCCATGGATCATTCATCAATGTGATTATAATAATGAACCTTTTGTCGAGACTCCATCCAATTTATGGGTCTTAATTCTCATTTTAAAGGGTTGTTTATCTCAAATGGTTGGTGAGATAATCATCATCGATGATTTTCCTATTATTTGAGAATTTTTGGACTCCATTCCGGAAGAGTTACATAAAAATCCAACAAAATGTGATGTTGGGTTCTCAATATAACTCATACCTATCTCCACACTATTTTCAAAGACTCCTTATAAAATGTCCCTAATTGAGTTGTAGTCATTTAAGAAGAAAATTATTAAAAACCATGGTAAGGGATTTATTTTTTCAAGTGTGTCAACTTGGGTTGAACACATTCATTTTATAAAATATAAATATGAATCAATGATACTACTTTGATTTTATTGTGTTGAACAAGCTCACAATTAAGAAAATGTATCCTCTTCCCTATTCTGATTACTTGTTTGAGAAACTATTTGTAAATCAATACTTTTCAAATATTAACCTTCATTATGGATATCATCAATTGAGGGTCAGGAAGGAGGACATACCAAATCCTACATTCCAATCAAGGTATAGGAACTACGAATATATAGTGATTCAATTTGGTCTTACTAATTCCCCTACCATCTTCATGGATTTAATTAATAGAGTATTTCGTGATTACCTCGATCAGTTTGTGGTATCCCTTAAAGAATATATTATTATCAATTAAAAGATCATGGAAGATCATGAAGATAATTTAATATTTGTACTAAAGACCCAAAGGAAGGAGAAAATATATGAAAAATTTACAATATTTGAATTTTGATAAATATTTCATTTTTTGGTCACATAATCTCAAGAGATGGAATAGTTGTAGATCTATAAATGATTAAGTACATTTAATTCTTTCCCATACCAACCATATTGACATAGATCTATAGAGTCCTTTGATTAATGCTATATTATCTACAGTTTCTGGACAATTTCTCATGACTGTCTAATCCTCTGACAATGTTAACAATGAACGGTGTCATGTTTCTCTAGATAGAAGAATGTGATGAATATTTTAAGGAACTAAATTTATGGTTAGTCAGGGAACCTATGAATTCAATACTGTGTAGTGGAAAAGTTTTTAATCTAAATTGATGCATTCATGAAGGTATTAGTATTGTTTATTATACATAATAACATGTTTATCACTTATCTAATGTGGTAGTTGAAGATTCTTGAGAAAAATTACCTGAATAATGATTTGGAGATAGAATCAATAATATTTTCATTATAAAGATTGTGGAATTATCTATATGTAGAAAATTGTGTTATATATACCGATCATAAAATTTGGAAAAATATATTCACAAAAAATGAGTTAAACATGCCCCAAAGAAGTATGTTAGAGTTGATAATTGATTAAAACTTCTCAATACTTTACCACCAACGGAATGCAAACATGGTGGAAGATGTTTTATATTGGAATGATCATGCTATATTTTTGATGATGAGGATCAAATGAGATCCAATATTTTGGGATTCTAAACAGATGTATCCACAAATCATGTCTGTGAAAAATATTACCATTCTCAAACAAATATTCGAACCACTATCCAAGTAATGATTATGTGAAAAAGGAAGATGTAGATATGAAAATAAATGATAGATATTTTCTTGAGCATAACTTTGATCTAGATGAAATTAAAATTTTAAGTAAATGTGTATGTGTTCCTTTTATATATGATTTGATGATGGAGCTTTTAGAGGAATATCATAGTTCGTTATTCTCTATTCATCATGTAATTACAATGATGTGTAGGTACTTTAAAGAATACAAGTTGTGGGATATCATAAGACATATATCACAGGGTTTTTATCTAAATTCATGGTATGCCGACATGTTCCGGATGAAAATAAAATTTCAAAGGGGATTTTCATCAATTACCCATACTAGAAATAAAATGGGATAACATCACTATGGATTTTTGTTTTTAGGACTATCAAAAATCACTAATGGGTTAAAATCTATATTGGTGGTATTTGTAAAGCCCTAACCGAAAAAGCCTAGATCCGGTGCATTACTTATTACATTGGCATTATCAAATGGAATGAAATTCCAAAAGGGATGATAATTATAGTGGTCTTGAAGAAACTATATACATATATGTAACTCATACTATATTGGTAAAGGTAACAACATCCAATACACAAAAAAAACTAATGAATGTCATCCACAAGAAATCAATAAATGGTCTCCTCCTCAAAAACTGTTGAAGGTAAAAAAATGAAATGGGTGAGATAAAATGATCAGTAAGGGTCAAAAATAGTGGATTAATGAATCAAAATAATTCAATCATAATAAAATATTCATATTCAATATGGCATGGTGAATAAATGGAAAACTAAAGCCATTAATAAACTGTGATTGAAATTACTTTAATAGATTTTTCATGGTGAATACCTCAAAGATAGTTATAAATGAAAATGAATAAATTGAATGGTTGTTAATTTTATGTCATGTATATGGAATATGATAATACAATACCATCAAAACGGTTTATGTCTATGGTTAGATACCCATCTGATTCTATATTGGAAACAAACTCGAAGATTTTTTCACCAATAGATTTTTCTCATGAGACCAGTCTATGTATCAAGAGAATATATTTAGCACTGCCCATCACTAAAAGTCCAAATAATTCGTTATACATAGATTTAATACAATTACAATATTCCTTCTCAATATCTGTATAGAGTAGAGGATACAAATTCATCAATAATTCTGTAGTTAAAATAACATTCTAAATAAACACCGTACGTAAAAGGGTATACGACTAAAGAAAAAAAATCATATCCATGAAACCAGAATTTGGATATATAATATATTTAAAATTATAAATTAAAAATGATCTAAAATGGTTAGTGGATACACCATATAATAAAGATTAGGTTCACAAAACCATGTAAGACTTAATGAAATGGGAATTGAGACAAGGACCCTTACCACGTCATAATCAATCAAGTCATATGGCCAAAAAATAATAATAACAAAATGAATCACATAATAACATGAATATAAATAAAATAATTATATTATACATAAAATTTTATTACAAATACACCACATAAATGAAATAAGTGGCATACAATGTAAATCTCACAGAATTAAAAGTGAGATGAAAAAAACCCTTACCTTATGCCCAAATGTGTTCTTCATTTGATCTTAATGAGCTGAATAATAAAATTTATCTTCAATAATTTATAATTAAATAACCTAATATACATTTAATTGAATTATTTTAACCTTATTAGGTCCATTAATGGCCTTTTTATGGTTAAAAGAGGTTCAATTTTATTGTTTTAGAAGCATTTTTTTCCTTGGTTTTCACGATCGGTTTACTTTTTTCATGAATGGAAGATCATATGTAATGTGGTAAAGCATCAAGAAGTGTTAAAATGTATTAATATTGACATAAAAGAGGTATAAAATGTCTTATAATTTTTGTTTATATACCATTATTATTACCAATTTGATAAAAGTTAATGATAAACACTTTGATTTACAAGGTGGTTTTGTGCATAATGTACTTGTTTTGTATTATTATTTTATAAAATGATTGAATAAGGATTACATAAAATGAAAATGAATATATTAAATAATTAATTATATATTTCAACCATTAAAAAGGTTTCATGACATGTCATGAAGATAGTAATAGAAATTGAATATATGTTCTCCTTGAATGTGGTAAATTAACACATCTTCAACTGTATATTCATTTTTAGTACAAGAAGAGGGAAAAAGAGAGATGAGGATGAAATTTTACATTATAATAATAAAATTAAATATCATTTAAGGTACTATAATTATCATTTCATTTGGATGATGGGATGTTAGGATAGAGGAAAAAATAATGGGATTGTAAAAGAAGTTTTCATAAAAATGATGAGATGTTCACTTCTTGAGTACTTGTCCATGAGAATCTCCATATGGCCTCTCTTTTTGGCCTTTTTATAAGAACATCAGGTCTTGGATGTGGGGGGGGGTATTGGGATGTGTATTTGGAATAACATAAGTCTCAATTCATGATGGATGTGAGAGGAAGATGAGAATGAGGGTGGTATTTATAGTGGATGAGAGGAGGGACTTTAGATTATTTTTATCATTATTTTAATATTTTTACTCCAGTGTATGAGTAGTCTTGATTCATGTGACACAAAATAGTTATTATTACAGGTTATTTCAAACCAAGTGGGATTAAATTATCCTTTAAACACCTATTATCTAGTAAAACACATATTTAAAATTTATCAAAACGTATCGTATTTTACTATTCATCAAAAATTAATGAATTTCAGAATAATCCCCAAAATTCAACCAAACCATTTTTTCATGTATAATTCAAAAGTGAACTCAATTTATTCAAAATAATTTTCTAAATATTACTAATTACATTTTTATTTAAAAAAATAATTTATTCAAAAATAATAAGTTTAAATCTATAACACATTTTTAAACACCTTAAAAAATTAATCAACATCTCATTACCCTACAACCTTAAAAAATTATATTATGGTTTACTAATCATAAGTGTCGTATTACTATTAATATAAAAATTCATAAGGGTTTTCTACTATTCACCAACAAACAAGTTGGTTCTATCAGCCTCCAAATAACATACCGATCACGAACATAGATGGCCGTTTTTTGAAATACAAAACACGAAAGTGTATAATTTATGTTTAATGTATAGGTTATGAATTTATCTTACAAAAAACCAAGTTCTGTTCTAAGGATACATAATTATTCACAAAATTTAGAATATCAAATGAATAGATTGTATTTAAGTAAAACATATCAAACAATGTTTGGGGTGTTATTTTATTCCCACCATCATAAATTTCACCCTCAATATTTTTCATGTATAAATCCCTTAAAAAATATTTCGGTTTTTTTATTTATAATATCCTCAGGTTCCCAAATTGTGTCCACTATTTTATGGTTTCTCCAAAGATCCATTACTAGATGAGTTGTCTGATTTCTCAATACATGATCCCATGTATCAAGAATTTCGACTGGGTTTTCATATAATGAAAAATCCTGTTCCAATTATATTTCTTAATTGGTGAAAACATGAATTGGATATATATTGTACTTATTCAACAAAGAAATGTGGAATACATTATGAATTTTGGTGAGACTTGGTTGCATTGCTTAACGGTTAGCTACTGCTCCAATTTATTCCAGAATTTTGAATGGTCTCGTGTACCATGTGCTCATTTTCCCTTTCTTACTAAACCTTAAGACACCCATCCATAGTGAACCATTTAGAGAGACATGATCTTATACATGAATTTTCAAATCCTTTCTCCATTTGTTAGTAGAAATATTTTTCCTTCTTTGGGATGACATAACATGGGCATGAATTTTCTTTACCTTCGCTGTTGTATCTTTTATAATTTCTGGGCTTATAAGATTCCTATCCCTAACTTCATCCCAACAAGATGGAGTTCGACACCTCGTACCATATAATACTTCATATGGAACCATTTGAATTCTATAATGAAAACAATTATTGTACGAAAATTCCACCAAAGGAATGTATAGATCCCACATATATTGAAAGTCAAGAGATCAAGATCTCAACATGTCTTCCAGTGTTTGAATAGTCTTTCCAGGCTATCCTTCAGTTTGGGGGTGATAAGAAATACTGATATGATTCTTAGTATCAAATGCAATGTGGTGAATTTTCTAGAACATTGATTTGAACCTGGGATATATATCAGAAACAATCAATAGTGTTACACCATGATGCCTTAGAACATAATTAATATAATTTTTTATTATGCATTCAAGTGGTAAATCCTATATTATAGAAATGATGTGTTATACTTTTGTGATATGATCAATAATTACCCATATTTAATCATTCCTTTTAGGTGGCCTTTGTAGTCCTGTGAACAATGCCTAATAATTTTATCCCACTTCCACATAGGAATAGCTAGATATTTCATGACCCCTATTGGATATTGTCTCTCGGACATATCTTTTTGACAAACTAGAAAATTTGACATGTAGTTATAAATTTTTCACTTCATGTTATCCCACAAAAAAAATTTCATATACCTATACATCTTAATGATACAAAGGTGTATAGAGAAATTTGAGCTTTGGGAATCGTCTAATAGTTCCCTTTTTTAGCTCAGGTAACGATGGAATACATAACTTCTTAACAAATTTCAGAACTCCATCCACTAACAAAAAGAGTACCAATATTCCATCCCTAAGATATTTAACATTATTTTTTATATTATCATAATTGTATTGATAGATTTTTATCAAATCTAGTAAATATGGTTTAGAAATCATTTTAAAGAGGAATGATGATTCCCCTATCATAACAATTCCTATATACATCATTAGTATATCTATGAATATAGGATCTCTCTGGATCCAAATTTGGGTCATAAGTCCCTGATCATTCCTACATAATGCATTACAACCTTATTTTCCATTTCTTGGTGGTAATGAATTGAACAATCATATTCTTTGACTAATTAGAATTGTCTCATATGCCTCTTGTTGAGTTCCTTATGTGTAAAAATGTATTTCAAACTATCATGATCTGTATATATCTCACATCTTTAACCATAGATATAATGTCTCCATATATTCAAAGAAAATATTACTAATGATAATACATGATCATGAGGTGGTTAATTATTCTCATGATTACTCAACTTCCTTAATGCATATGAAATAACTTTATCATTTTGCAGAAGGACAAAACGTAGTACATTCATTGATGCATCACTGTATACCACAAAACCATCATTTCCCAATGGAAGAGTCATAATTTGATTGTTGACCAATCTTATTTGCAATTCATCAAAGAATTATGTATACTATTTCATCCAAACAAACTTATCTCCTTTACATGATATCTTGGTTATTGGGTTAGCTAGTCGAGTGAAATTATGAATGAAACGTTGATATGAACCTGCTAAGACAATAAAAGTACATACCTCAGTTATGATCATTGGTGTGGGCCATTTTAGAATTGAATTTTCCTTTGGAGAATCAAATATAGTTCCATCCATAGAAACAATATGTGCATGAAAATAATCTTTTTGAATCCAAAATTCAAACTTTCAAAACATCCCATATACTTTATTTCTTCTAATAGTTTTTAGAATAATACTCAAATGATTATCGTTGTCTTCATATCTTTTGGTGTATAATAGGATATCATTGATAAATACAACAACAAAGTCATAAAGATATTCTTGGAAAACACTATTCATTAGATCCATGAAAACATAGTCTGCTTTAGTCAGTCTAAAAGGAATTACGGTAAACTCGTAGTGCCCATTCCTTGTTCGAAATGCTATATTTGGAATATCATACTTCTCAAAACCCATATGGTGATATCCAGATCACGGTTCAATCATCGAAAAATATTAGGCTCCATGAATTTTATCAAATAAATCATTAATTCATAGAAGAGTATAGTTTTTCTCTATATTAATTGCATTTATTTCCATGTAATCAATGATTATCCTCATGAATCCAGATTTGTTCATGATAAGGAGGACATGCCCTCCCCATTGAGAAAAACTAGGTCGAATAATCCCTTTGTCAATCAATTAATGTAGTTGTTTCTTTAGGTCCACTAATTCAATAATTTCCATCCTATATGGAGTCTTTGATATAGGTCTTGCACAAAGAATATAATTATTAGTCCATTCAACTTCCCGCTCTAGCGGATATACATGTAAATCATTTGGAAACACATCAATGTGACAATTTATTTCCTCACTTATTTATATTGTTCTCTCTTTCTCTCATTTAATTTAATTAATTATAGCTATTGGGGGTGGATCTAGATAAGAATTAGATGGAGAGAATTCTACTTTAATGATCATTGATTCTACATGATTTTTACAAATTGAAACTTCAATCATCCTATAATAGAATTTTGCATCAAAATTTAACATACAATTCATGTATATAATTATATCAAACCCAATCATTGGTATGATGATAATGTTAGCAACTAAATCTGTTTTATGTGTCATTATAGGGTATGATAAATAAATATTTGTGGTAATGATTCATCCATAAGGATTTTTAACAGAAAACTCCTTTATTAAATCAATTGGAACATGTCTAGTTTTCTTGGCTAACTGAGATGAAACAAATTAATGAGATGGTCCAAAATAAAATAAATAATTGTCTTATTTTGAGGAAACAATTAACAAACCTTCCCCCACATCATTAGGAACATCAACATCCATGGTTGTAATTGCATAATATTTCCCTTCTTCTCTTTCCCTTTTCTATGGAAAATTTCCTTGGGTTGTAGGACACTCATTTTCATAGTGTCTCATATATCTACAATTGTATCATTGAACATAATTTAATTGTCTCTTCCCCTTTCATTCACTATATCTATGACCCATTTCTCCACACTTAGAAAAAAATCCCTTGACATTCAAGGATTTCCCATGATGATTTTTTCAATAGTTCTCACATAATGGAAATTGCATCATTCACTTATTCTTAATTGGTTATTCAGATTTTACATGGTTATTAGAATGCCTCTTCTTATATTTAATTCCCCTGAACAAATTTGGTCATGAAAATTCATTCTCAATTTTTATGGAACTTAAGAAAATTTCATCATATGACGAAAAGTTTTGGGAAGCTAGTGTCCTTCAATGACTTGGCTTTTGATCTTCAAAAAAAATGATCAATCTTGTCTTCCAAATAACGTATGTAATCTATAGAATCCCTTAATTGTTGCGTAAATGTAGGATCAAACTTTGAAAAAATATCTTATTCTCATTTATTTAGGCTAAATAATATCCTCTTCATTTATGATCATTGTTCATGAGGGAAATATTTTTCAAAGAATATTTCCTCAAAAGATCTCCATTCCATATCTTCTATTTCTTCTTTATTTGTGGTATTCTGGATCAAGGACCACCCTTGATCAACATCAACCTTGATGAAATATACTACCATTACTACCATTTCATTTTTATTTAATCTTAATGACATAAATATCATTTGTTGTGACCCGATCCATTACCCATCTACCACCAAATTAGTAGTCCCACTAGTAGATGGGGGATTATGCTGCATGAAATGATCCCGTACAAGAGTAGCATTGTTATTCCTTACAGCCTGAATATGTTTTCCAAATATGTAAATGATGTTATCATCTCCAACATTGATTGTGTTGACTTTCTCCATAGGGAAATTCCAAAATTGTATGTGGTTTTTTATTCCCCTACTTCCATTAGGCACCATCACTAATCAATGGCATACACTAAATTAGGTCATAATCATTAATTTCTAACTTTAAAACACTTAAAATAATATGAATATTTATGCACTAAAAATATCGTAATCATAAACATTGTTTATATTTACATGCAATACATCATAATTTTTTGAAAAGAAAATTTAATTTATCTTAAGAATATCCCCCTAGAGTGTCAAGACAGGTGCATATTATGTCCCATTTTTAAGTAATAGGAAACCCTAGGTCATTCCCAAAACGCATTGTCAAAATTTTCACTCTTAGTTACATCTACGCCCAAAACACATCCACTTGCAGTATCCATATATTGATGTATTTTCTTGATACATCCACACAATAAATTTCTTACAAATATTATAAGATGTTCTTGTATAATCAGTCTCAATAACTATCTAAGGGGTTTCTCCCTAATCTACATTTTCTAAATCTAGTTTCCATGTTTTCTAATAAACATCCATTGATACAAACTATAACACCCTGTCCTCAGAAGCCCATAACACTGGCATTAATTTTTATTTTGGCATGATTAAAATAAATTAAATCACAATTGAGTGATCATTTTAGTAGTGTTAAAGAAACTATATACATACATGTAACCCATACTACATTGGGAAATGTAAAAAATACAATACATAACCAAAAAGAATAAATCACATCCACAAGAACTCAACAAATGGTCCCCACTTCATAATCTGGTGAAAGTAAAAATTGAAAGGGGTGAGATCAAATGATCAGTAAGGGTTAAAAATAGAAGAAGAATGAATAAATAATAACTGAATCATTATCAAATTGGTATAGTCAATAAGGTATGGTGGATAAATGAAAAACACATGCCAATAATAAACTGAGAATGAAACTGCATTCCTTGATTTTTCCAGAATGAAAACCTCATGGATAGTAATAACTAAAAATGAATAAAGATAATGATTATTAATTGGATGTAATGTATCTGAAACATATTAACACAGAACTGTCAAAGAGGTTTATGTCTGAGGGTCGATACCCGTATGATTCTGTTTTGGGAAAAAACTTGAAGGGTTTCTCACCAACTAATTTGTCTCATGAGACCTGTCGATGCAATGAGGGGCTATATCAGGCCCCTGCGATCATTAAAATTCCAAATAATTCTTTATAAATATATTTAATATAATTAAAATATGAATTATCAACGTCTATATAGAGTAGAGGATATGGATTTATCAATATTCTCGTAGTCTAAACAACATTCAAAATATACTTCGCATGTTAAATGGTATATGTATTAATTAAATAATAATATCCATGAAACCAAAAAAAGATATATAAATTATTTAAAATTTAAAATAAAAAATGATCTCAAATGTTTAGTGGATACAATACGAATTAATTATTTGGTGCACATTACCATGTATGTGATAATGAAATGGAAATTGAGACAATGTCCCTTAACACATTGAAATCAATCAATTTGTACGACCAAAAACTAATAATCAACAAATAAATCACAAAATAATAAAAATATAAACATAATAATGATATTATACATCAAATGGTAATAAAAATACACTAAATTTATGAAATATGTGGTGAACAATGAAAATATCACATAATTAAAGGTGAGATGGGAAAAGCCTTTACCTTATGCCTGAATGTGTTTTTTTATATTAATGACTTGAATGGTCATCTTTTTCTTAATTAATTAAAACATAAAAAATATCATATGCATTTAATTGATTTAGTTTGACTTTATTAGGTTCATTCCTGCCATTTTTTGTGGGTATAGGAGGTTCAATGTTATTATTTCAGAAGCATTTTCTTCTGTTGTTTTAATGACCAGTTTACTAGTATTTATGAATGGAAGCTCGTTTGTGATGTGGTTAAAAATATAGAATAATTATATTTTACTAGTGTAATTAAAAATATATAAATGATATTATAATTATTTTGGTTATATACCAATAGGAGGACTCTTTAATGAATGTTAATGATAAATATTTGGATTAAGATGGAAGATTTCTGCACAATGAACATGTTTTGTATTATTATTTCATATTATTAGTGTTTAAGGACTAGAGAATAGTAAATAGGATATATTAAATATATAGTGACCCGGTTTAACCATTAAAAAGGTTTCATGACCCATCCGGATGATATTAATATAAATTGGAAACCTATCATCCTAGAATGTGATAAATTAACACATATCGGACAATATTTTCATTTTTAGTGTAAGTGGAGGGAAAAATAGAGATGATGATGAAATATTATATTAGAAAAAAAAATACATTCCATGTAAGTTAATAGAATTATCATATCATTTTGATGAGGGGATGTGAGAAGAGAGCAACAAAATAATGGAACTTTTAAAAGAATTTTAAAGAAAGAGGAAGAGAAGTTCACCTCTTGAGTACTCCTTGAGAATCTCCTTAAGGCCTTTGTTTATGGACTTCAAGTGAAACCAGAATGTCTTGGATGTGGGGGCAGGTCTTGGAAAGTGTATTTAGCTGAAATTAGGTATGGTTCAAATATTTAGTGGTGTAGGAGGATGAGGTGAATGAGGGTACTCTATATAGTGGAGGTGAGGAGGGATTATACATTATTTTAATAATTATTTAAATAATATTTCTCACAACAATGAATATTATTGATTAATGTGACCCCAAATAGAAATAATTTTATGTGATTTCAAACCATTTGTGATTACATTATCCTTGAATCACCTATGATGCTGTAAAAAAAGTATTTATCAATAATCATAATTTATCATATTTTACTATTCATGAAAAATTCAAGAATTTTTAAAAAATCGAAAATATTAACCTAACCATTTATCTACTTGTAGAACTCAAAAATGAACTCAACTTTTTGAAAATATTTTTCAATATATTATTAATTTAATTTTTAAAATGATATCATAATTAATTCAAAAATAACAATTTTAAGTCTTTAATTCATTTTTGAACACCTTCAAAAATTAATGAACATATCATTACCTTATACCCATATGAAAATAAAATAATTATATGTGTTACTATTCATAAGATTCGTTTTACAATTCATAAAGGTATGTTACTATTCACTAAAAACATGTTTTTTCTATTAGACTCCAAAAAACATAATGATCAAAACCGTAGATGATCGTTTTTTGGAATTCAAAACATTGAACTGAAAAATTTATTTTTAATGGGTAGGTTATGAATTTATTCTCTAAATAATAGAGTGTTGTTTCATAGATACATAGTGAATCATGTAGTATATGATATTTAATGAATAAAAAGTAGTTAATAGAAATGTACCATAAAATGTTAAGGGTGTTATAGTATTTGATCACCTCAATAAGTCACCAAATATCATTGATATCAGATTAGAATTCTATAAGGATCATATTTACAGGATATACATTAATTGAGTTGGAGGTTGAATGGATTAACTAATTATATTATATCAGACTAGGATCTGAGGTACACTGCAACATTCTAGAAAAGTATTCAGAATAATGTTGATATAGAATTGGGTTCTGTGCTGATTATATTCCTCATATAGATGGTTAGTATGAATTAATAATTTAATACCTATATGAGATGTTGAGATCTTGGTTTCTAGATCTAAAAAATTGTTGTAATCAACAAATCCCAAAAGAATAATTTTTTACAACAATATCTATCACTTAATAATTCAAATGCAACCTTACGAATCCCTCTATGGAAATAAATGTAGATCTCTAATGAGATAGGATGATGTTGGAGAGAGAAATCTTTTGTAACATGAGAGCATGGAATAAATGGTCGAGAAGGTTATAATCGTTTAACAACATATCAAGGAAGGTCTAAGTTGGTAGAAAAGGTTATTGGTAAATTACAGTGTGATCTAGAAGATGATGTTAGTGAAATTACTTTCCCATTAATATCACCTTTGATTAAATTTATGATATTAAACAATAATGGGAAACTAATACCTAGGTATATCATTCATTTAGAAATTATTTATTATTTCAGGATGGCAACCTATCACTTGGAACATCCTTAAAATATCTCCCATGTCCACGATGTGATATATTTATCTCTCTGAAAGAATTAAATATAGTACCATTTACATGTATTGAACTCAGGGGGTCACACCACTGGAGAAATATCTTTTTAATGAGTAATAACCATTTGAAATTCTAGATCATACAGAGTTGTTCTATAAAACAAGACCTCTAACCTGGACATTGTGTTTTTGGGAGAAATCACCAGGTATGGGAAGGTATTTGGGAACTTGAAGATATTATGAATCCAAATTATTCTCTTTTTTTGACTATGTGATGAATTTTCATTGAGAAATTTTTTTTATGTTTGGTAGAATGTAACACTCTGAATTTTTATGGATTGTTTTTTCTCGAATAATTTATTTTTTCATTAATATATTGCATTATACTAATTAAAGAATTCTGACCATGAACAAAAAATAAAAATTATGTTACATGAAACAAATAAATGGAATGAGATACATGAATCATTTACTTGGCAAATGTTACACACTACAATTACTTTGTGTCTGTTGCACGCTACACTGAGTTTCTATAAAACATCAATTTATTTTTATAATTATTTAAAAGAGAAATTTAATCCCTAACCATTATCCATAAAAATATTTATTGTGATAATAAATTTCAAACATTTTATCTGGTTTTATATAAATAAAACATACTGATACCGAATGATAAACGTTTTGGTAATATCCTTATATGTTTAAAAACATTGTCTTTCAAATAAACTTCTTTTTATGTCATTTTGTGTAAAATGAAAATATTAATTTTAAATAAAATTTATAAATAGAAAAATTTAATATAAATTTAAGGATTTAATATAAAATTTTGAAATTATCTTTTGGATAATTTATGTGATTTTTATGAGAAACGTCAATTTTTTGATGAATAGTGAAAAATAAAAAATTTAAATTCAAAACATATTTTTCATATAATTTATTAATAAGATTAAATTATATTTTAATTTTGTTTCAAATTTTAATTAGATCATTTATTTATCAATAAATTCAATATAGTTAATTTTAATATATTTTACTTTGAAATTTAATATAAAAACAACGTCGACTTTCAAACGTTTTTCCTTTAATACTCCACGTTATCGACCCATCTGTGTTAATAAATTTTAATTCATTTCAACCATTTATTTGATTTCAATTTGGAAAAATGAATTAAATATATAGATTAATAAATATTTATAATTTCAAAAATGATCAACATAATTTTTGACCAAAAATATTGGTGAACGTGATTAAAATTAATTACAGTGATTAAGGTAAGATTAAGATTATTATGGGACTAAACATTAATAATAAGAGCCCAAACTACCTAGAATGAAGTCCAATAGCCATTATATTTCAATATTTTGAACTTATACATACATTTAATGAATATATTCCATTATTGGATCCTCTTTTAATGGGGAAAAAGTGTGGGGAATTCATTATTCCAAAATTTAGAAGACTATGACTCATCAGGCTCTATAAAAAGACCTCCTCTTCCCTGACAGCCTCACACCTATCTAGTCAGTTTTTATTAAACCATATTTAAAAAATACCTCCTATAAATCCATTATCTATTCTAAGAATCCTCTTTATGGTATAAAAAATCTATATAATCCCTTTGGTGAACACCAAAAGGGGTTACCAGAATAGGAGTTAACATTCTTCCCCTGGTTCATTTATTTTATTTCAACTCTCCACCCATCATCAGTTCACATTACATGATATTATAAAACTTAAAATATTATAAATATACTATTATATAATTAATCTATGTTTTTGACCTAAAATTATACACATTTCCCTCTATTGGGTGACGAAAATTTTGTTTTCATTTACGGCGATGTATCACCTCATCAAAACAAGAAATGTTCATTTTATAATTACCACCCCTAATGATGGAAATTATTATGGAAAATATAATTTGAAGTGTTATATATTATATTTATTATATCTTTATTCTTCTTTAATTATTTTAAAAAACATTTTTTTATACATTCCATTTGGTGTAAATAAGATAATTTTTTTGAGGAAGTATGGACTACCACCCCCTCAAAGCGATGTGATTTGATCACAAAGTACACCAAATGTATTATGAATGATATTAGTGTAATTCTAAGATATATATTAAATAATAATTAGACTATAATTAAAATATATAATTATATATAATTTTTTTTCTTTCAATACGACTATAAAAACAGAAATGTTGTTCATGCGTATGCATGACTTACAATATCTGTGATGGGTGTATTGTATTACATAGATCTATATTATATTGATTATTATAATTCACATAACTTAATGCACATAATATTTATATAATAATTTACTTTATTTAAAAAATAATAAATTTATAAGTTCCAATGATATAATAAGTTAATACACATGCAAAGAACAAAGAGAATATTGCCCGACGTGAAACACTAACAAAAGATTGTTAACAAGTGTGTAATATAATGTCATAATAATAAGATATATGGTATCATATGTATAATATTATGAATCTATAAAATATATGTCGTAACATTAATATTTTTACATGGGATACATGTAATAATTCCTATGGAGTCAAGACACAAGGTAATGGAATTTCATCTCACTTTTAATTTCATTGAGATACACGATTTATTCACCACCCATTCCTTTTTGTGTAGTGTGTGTACATTACATGGATTAATTTTATGATTATTATAATAATAAATTTTAATAATTAAATATCTATTTTATGATCTCTTTTTTTGGGGATTATGTTTCAAATGGTACAAAATTGGTAAAATAGTTTTTTTTCAATTTTCCTTCATTGAGACTCATGTTTTGTTTTGCACCTAATTTTTTTGGAGGTGTATATAATATAATTTTACATATTATATCATGAATATAATTCTTGTAACGTTATTATATGATTCATTTAATTTCCATTTATTAAATGTGTAGTATTATCCCTTGGTACCATGTTATACAATTTTTCTGAATCAATCTCATCATTTTGAGGATTTTTTTGTTTATCCATCCACTGAGGAAATCTAATGATCAATATACAAGAACACCCATGAATTTAATTACCCAATGTTTATTCAACTTATCTCTACTTATTAGTATAATTTTACACTAATTGGCACTTATGATATTTAAGAAAATATTTTTAATAAAAAACATACATTGTTTATCTTTTAGGGTTGAAATTTTCTTTATTAAAAAAACATGTTTTAAAAAGAGTTTTCAAGTGATAATTGAATATAATTATGATTGAGAATTTTATTTTAATTTATTTATGTTTTTGAAATATTTATTTATATGTTCTCATTGATATTTTCAAATAATGGTTTTAAAAAAATATGTTTTAAAAATCAATTTTAACGTATAAAGGATATTTTCCTCATCAAATCTGTTTTAAAGTTCTTTAAAAACTATTACCCATCCAAGATGACATCAATTGGTGTTACACAAGTAATTATGGTTAAATTATTCACTTTTTCTATTTTTATTAATTATTTGAATGGATTATTTTTTGATGGAATGATTTTTATGAAACCTAATTCTCTTACATGAGTGATATTCATTTGAATCATTCTACCTTTCATGGATTATGATTTGATGAAATGATTATGAGACCATCCTTTTTCCACGATTTAATATTTGCTTAAATTTTTATGAAAAAAATTAAATTTAGTTGGTTATTATATGATTTTTTATGACATATTCTCACATATTAGTATCATTTCATTATTAGAAGGGTGAGACCTATGACACCCATATATTTTCTAAAATATTTTTTTTTTCTCATTGAAATAACTAATTTTCCCTTATTTTTTACATTTCACTAATTCAAATAATCCTTTCACACAACAAAAATTTCTATTTCACTATATAAAAACCCAACTCAACATACATTACATGTAATAGTGTCTTGTAGTACATTACACACAACATCGACTTGACATTTGTTCCATGCAATGCAATGTTTCTACAAAAGATTATTTTATTATTTTAATTATTCAAATGATGTAGTTATAACATATATATTAAATAATAGAAATTTGAATAGTAATAAAAATTTTAAAATATTTTTATAATGGTTTTATATAAATAAAACATATTTATAATGAAAAATATAATTTTTTAAATTTCTTCATATGTTTAAAAATATTATTTTATCAAATGAATTACTTTTCCTGTCCTTCTATGTACAAAAAAATTTAAATTGAGACATATCTATGAATTTAATTTGATAAAATAAACCAAATTTTTGAATTTTTAATTTTAAATTATCTTAGGGTAAATATTAGGGATTTTTTCTGAGAAACATCATTTTTTGATAAATATGGAAAAATACAGTGATCTTGTTAGTAACTACCTTTTCATGTAAATAATTAATAATTTAAAACTGTATTATCAATTTTTTTGGTCACAATAGATCAATTATACATCTTTTATAAAATTCATGTCATTATATTCATTATCAATTTGAATGTGACTATATAAACAAAACATACATTTGAAAAAATTTCGACGTTAAACCCCTATTATTTAATCTCATCTATGAGATTAGAAATAATCCTTATTTTACATCTTATCTGAACTGAATTCTGAAAATACTAAAAACACCATTTTAATAAGTATAGTATTTATAATTTAATTATATCATTAAAATTTTAAACCAATAGTATTAGTAAAAGTGATTAAAACTAATCACATTGATTATTGTCAAATTAGGCTTAATTCAGGACTAATTATTAATCTTATCGTCCCAAATGACCTAACCACAAGTCCGAAACCAATTCTGTGGCCATATTTAGGCTATTAAAAATCCAATATAGGATTTTGATATTTTAAGAAAATTTTTTAGGTAAGAACAAGCGTATATGTATCTTGTTTTCAATAATTCCATGTGATTCATTTTCTATCCCAATAAAATGACACCATATCTCCCACTTCCTCACACATATCACATGACATAGGTTACACCACTCTATTCCAAATACATTTCAAAAAATCCCTACTTTTTTCCTAGAACACTCCCCTTCGGTAAAAATCAATACTGGAAGCCTTTGGCACAAAAGAAAATGATTTTTCTAATTAAGATTTAACATATTCCCAAAATATCCACTAGTTGAAAAATGATCAATAACTTCAAAAATGTATTCTTGGTTTCTTATAAATTTACAAAAAAATTACCTGAAAAATACCCATCGGTAACATTTGTATCTTCGGTTTGAAATAAAGAGACACCAAAAATGTAAACAAATATTTTAATTTGGAGTCTGTTTTCAACAAAGCCGGTGAAAACAAATTAAAACAAAATTATTATTGGATCCTTTTTTTAATCAAATCTTCAATAATTTAAATTCCTTTTAGTATGTTTTTGATCTTTTCTGATACATTGATTTGATTTTTTGTGGGGGTAAAATAGATATATAGATTAAATGTTATCTATATAGTAAGTTGAAATTATCTAAGAGAATTCGTAAAGAATCCCAACATTAAAAGGTGATAATTTTTAAATGATAACTCAATTTACTCTCCAAGACTACTAAAATCAGATCTTATCAAATTATTTAAAATATAGTAATTTTTTTTAAAATTTTTAGCATTTATTTTTCTAAAAACTGACAAAAGTTTCTTTAAAATCTTTTGGAATTATATTATTTAAAAACTGATGACAAGAATGACATCGATCAAAATTTTTGTTTCAGTTTTTAATAAGAAGATCCCGAAAAACTAATATAATTACTATTTTGTAAATTTTAAATAAATCTGACCTAAACAGTATTTAAAAATATTCATGATCAATATTTTAATTTTTTTCACAGCATGTGTTTCATTTTTCAAAATCATGTCCAAATTTTAATAAAACCCCATTGAAAATATTTTTTTACTATTTATAAATCCATTTTCTCTTCTATTAATCACTTTTGACCTTCTCGATCTAATAAAATTTTCAATTACGACATCAAGTGATGATTTGAACATGGTATGCGTTCAAATCATTTAATTTCATTATTATTGTTTCCTTTATTTCTAATGGGCATAATAATATTTATTATAATAATGATTTATTCTTATGGTCGAGTTATATATACAAATATTCCGGATAATTTTTACCAACTGAGGTGAAATATTAATTATCAATCACTATATTCATTATGGAATGATTTCTACCCTAAATCTTAGTGATATTATCGAAAACAATATATCATTATCGATGACCATAAATTTCGATACGCAACTAATTCTTAGCTCCAAAACCATTAAAATCAGATCATATATAATTATGAAAATTATTTAAGGAATAAAATTTAATTATAGGTTTCTATTTTTTTAAACTGATGAAAAAAGAATTTACCTTTTCATGTTGGTTTTTAATTAAACGGACATAAAGAATGATCCAGACGGGGTTTTTTGGAGTCATTTTTGTAAAAAACCTAATAATAAATAATAAATTTAAACATTATTTGCCATCATTTTAAAAAAATCATCAAAATTCTTATTTTTTTCATTGTTGGCATCAAAATCTGTTAAAAACTAATGTCAAATTAAAAAAAAACTAAAAGAAAATACTAGTTTTCTACAAGTGCTCCTTTATCTTAGTGTATTTCTCCTCCCCCACTCTCTTTTTTCCATTATGGTATAACAACACCTTTGTACTGGATATACTATTATTTTTTATGATTTGTTTTATACCTAATCATATGCACGCCTCCATCTAATGGGTAACGAACAAACTATTTATGTGTATGAAAAACTACCACCTCACTAAAGAATGATTATTCATTTTACCTTTACCAAATCTTATGGTGGAAATAATGATGGAAAAACTCTTTTTATATGTTATATATTATCTGTATTATTTCTTTATTCTTGTTTAATTCATTTACAACACATGTCATTAGACTTTCTATTTGATGTAAATACAATAATTTTGTTTGAGTAAGTGTGGACTACCGCCCCTTAAATAGATGTGATTCGTTCATAAACTACATGGAATGTATTAAGGTACGTTTGAGTGAATATATATGATATATCTGATATAGAAAAGATAATTAATAATTATATATATATATACATATATCAATATATATATATATACATTTATTTATTTTACTAACTTTATTTCAACATGAAAATTAATCAAAATAGCATTCATGTGTATGTACTGGAAACCATCTCTATGAATGGTATATTCTATTTCATTATTTAATATTATATATAATTTTATAATAGACATAAATAAGTTAAACGATATTTATATCATGGTTTACATTAATTAAATCTTGACATAAATATAATACCAAAGTTATAAAAATTTAATACATAAGTGAAAATTAAAGAGAGTATTACCTGAAGCATAACCTTAACGTTAAGTTGCAAATAGATAATAGATATAAAATCAAAATAAATAAATATAAGGTTTCATATATAAAAATAAGGTAATTTAAATAATTTATAATAAATGTATTTTCATTATACATGATATTTTATTGAGTATGAATATAATAATTACACAATGTAAGGGAGTTTCATCTAACTTTTTATTCCGGTGAGATACATGCTTTACTCACGACCCATTTCTTTTGTTTGGTGTGTATACTACCCATGGTTGTATTATATTATTCCAATACTAATATTTATGGGTATTTACATATCCATATAATTATATTTACTTCATGGAGACTATGTTTAAAATGATACAAAATTGGTAAATTTATTTTGTCTCAATTTTCCTTCTTTGAGACACATGACATGTTTACACCTATATTTTTCTATGGGGTGTATATAATTCCTATGACTTCTTATATCATGAATCTATTTATATTATTGATATTTTAAGTTTATTTTAATGTTATATTTTTAAATGGAGAGTATGGTTGAATATTAATAAGTGGTAAGATTTTATTGAAACAATCTCATCGCTTTTCGATATTGTTTATGATTATGATTCCGTTGATAAATTATTTTGATCCATCTATCATGACCACTCGTGAAATCTCTTATCCTTTGGTTATTAATGATATCTTCATGTATTAGTGATATTTTTCCACACATTGGTACATAAAATTTTTAATAATGTTTTTTCATGAATGGATGAATTTACCTCTCTCAATGATCGAAAATATTTTTTTAAAGAATGATTTCTAAAAAAAGGTTTACAAGATTATTGAACTATTATCCTATTATAAATAAATCAATATATTAATAATTTTTATGCTACCAATTTTATCAAAGAAATAGACTTTTTCTCATTTGGAAAAAGGCATTTTTCGACCATTTTTACCCTACAAAAGGAATGTTTTTTTACCTTGTACAACATGTACGAATTTATCTTCCATTAATTCTATAAATATTCCTTTTCATGTTTAAAAGAATAATTTTAGAGATAGATTTTAAAAAATTATTTTAAATTAAATGTTTTTAAAAACATTTTCTACCATATTTTATATGTTTTAAAAGAATATGGTTTTCAAAATGTTTCCTTGCCTTATATATAAAATTTCAAAAAAATTTAAATAAATTTATTTCAAAAATATTTCAATCTTATTCTGTGTGTTTTCATGTAAAAAGTTTTTCAGGATTAAATTTTCAATTTTTAAATATGTTTTAATTGGGTTTTCAATAAAAATGGTTTTAAAAATGTTTTGAATATTTTTTTATAAGTATTCAAGGAATTTTTTTTCTAAATTTTTTCAAGCTTCATTTATAGGTTTCCATAGAAAAGGGATTCTAAAATATTTTTAACATTCATTTAACTATTTTTAAGGAAAAAGGATTTTAGAATGATTTCATTCCATCATTATAACTTTTCAAATTATTTTTGAGGAAATTGGTATTCAAAAACGGTTTTATGATTTGAAAATATTTTTTCAAAGAAAAATTTATATTTTACTCTGGAAATATTTACATAATGTGTTTCTAATTTATTTTCAATATATTATAAAATATTTTTATTTCAACCAAGATCTCCTATAAAATGATCCAAAGTGCCCATTCATACTCTTTTTTGACGGGTTTATGTTTTCAAAGATGAATTATATTTAAGCTTATTTCACTTACAATGGATTCTATGCTTTTAAAACCCCCTAATCCTCATAGTTTTTGATTTGATGAAATGATTATGAAAACTAACACTTATGAAATGGATACAATATGATTACATTTTTACAATACCCATTTCAATTCACGGGTTATTATAGGAATACATTTGATATTTTAGTACATGTATGTATGTTTTCATAATATGGTGGGTGAGACCTATATCTCCATTCAATACATTAGGTATTAATAAATGATTTGTGAGATCAAAGGTTATATGGGAGGCCATGCCAAGCCCAACACAAGATGGTAAATGTAAGAAAATCCCATGCCCTATACCTGATGGTAAAAGGGACGACATCCCAAGCCTAAAACGATGTGGAAATTAGGAAGGTATCTAAAGCCAGAAATAAGAGGGTATAATGGACGAAATCTCATTAACAAAGCAATAGGGTACATGGTAAGAAATCCAAAGCCCGAAGTCCGTACAAAGGTGATGAACCCAATCCTAACCTATTAAAATGTTCTTTGTTGGCCACCATGAAATGGGGTTTTTATATGCTGATGTGTTTTCCATAATTCCATGTTTTATTCATATGTTATGTTTTCATGGATGATGTTAGTAATTTCCATAAGATTCATTTACTATTAAAATCAAATATTTATTATGATATATAATATGTAAGGTATGGTCTTCTAATTTTATGATCAGGTACTGTACATGTTTGTTAATGTTTTTTTTATGCATTTCCATTCTCTAACCTTACTGAGTATCTATGGTCTCCCATTTCTTATCATTCCTTTCCCCCGGATTTGAAGAAAGGTTTAGGTAGAATTAATAATGGTGGAGGCAGATAGGGGAGATAATTATGATCTTTCACCATATTGTATGATTTTTTTCCATGTTTCCAAATACATTGATCTATTACGATCCTTTGGCATTTATTTTTCTAATGTAATGAATATTCATCTAAAATTATGCAATTTCCATTGATGTTAATCCTGGGAAACTATAATTAGTTTCAAAGGTATTGTTTAGTAATCATTTTTAAACTAGGATAATAAAACATTAGTGAGATGAAATGGTATATTTTAAAGGATATGTATAGATATTTCTATTAGGATAAGTATATGTACGAGTTAAAATTTAAGATAATGTACGAGAATTTTGGAAAAGGATAAATTGAGAGGCTTCAAAGAAATATATCCTTGTTTGGATACTACAAGTGGATGTGGCTCTGGTGAAAATGTAACAAGGATTAGTAACACTGAAAATATATTATTTACATGACTCAGGATAATCTGGAGCATGAAAATGGGGCTTGTTACACACCTGGTTTGAAACTCTTTGAGGAAATTATTTGAGAATTCAAAAAAAAATTCATAATCCATTATTAAGTATTTGAATATAGAATGACCATGAATAACAAAATATAATCTTATGATGTTGTCTATTTAGAAGATAGTTTTCATGATTTTGACATCATTTAAGTAATTTATCTTCATTATGCGGATTTCTTTTATGATATGTGTTTCTCACCCCCATGATTTCCGGTATCTGTTAAAGAAGGATACCAAAAGGGATGGGTTAACATAGTGTTTGATGAAAAAATCACCAGATTACATGCAATAAATTAGATAATTATTGGAGATTAAGGTAATAAAATTACGATGAATAAACTATCGTGATATATGATTACTAATGTGAACATTGGTGATATTCATAACACATTACACAAGAGTAAAATGGATATTTATAAATTTTAAAATACAAAGGACCATATAAGAAATAATATTAAGTTTCCAAAATTTCATGAAGATGGGAATGAAACCTTGAGGAATACCTAAAATGGAGAGGAAGTTGTTATCTCTTCAAGAAAAATGGTTATATGGTGACGAATTACCGTGGAGTTCAATGTATCATCTATTGAGAACACAATCATTATGAAACTCAATTCCCAGAAATAAGATTTTACTTATAAACAATAGAAGTACCTCTTCCATTCCAACCATTAAAGTGGAGTTATTGATGTATTTATGTTTTCATATCTAGGAATTATGAATTTTGAATTATATAAGTATTATTGAGTAATTTTTTTCCCTAATGATTTTCCTGATTACGTTAAACAGTTATAGTGGACAAGAAAAGTTATTTAATGAAAAAGTTATATTTCTAGTGGAAATAAGTTTAATGGAAACATAACCTTTAAGGTATTCCTAATGTTATGATAATGATTTTTTTTAAAAGAGGCATTGTGGATATAAATAAGTTAATTGGACGGCACTAATTACCGTATATATGATTATTGTTTGGTTGAAAAGGGGGTCTATTCCATTATGTATGATGTTTAGAACATCATGGAGTTAAAGAATATATCAATTAATATTTTGAATAAAAAATAAGGCCTATTTTAATAGTGGATTTATGAAATTAATGTTTATATTGTGTTTAAAAATAATATATAATGATGGTATTCAAATTTTTGGAATGTGACAACTATTAATTTTAGTTTTTTGTGAAATCAATGTTTTTTTATTTAGTAACCTTATTCTTTATGTTTGGTAATTTTAGATTTTGGAAGGGTTATAAGGTTAACCATTAATGGAATGATTAATTTAAACCTTGAATGATGTTTGTGAAATTAAATTAATATCTCACCATATATGTATTTATGCATGATGGATAATTGGTGAAAACCATTTACATGAGATTTTATGTGAGGGCAGATAGAATGAATTATGATTCTATTTATGGATATCATGATATGTTGATTCTATAGGATTGAAAAATTAGGAATCATTTCTTATAATAAATGATGAATAGGGAATTGATAATGTCATAACCAAAGGGTGATATTATACATTCCAAACAGAAAAAAACAAGTACGTATTTTTCAATAGGGTCATATAATGTAAAATATATCCTCAAATCTTGAAAAAGGACTTTGAAACATATTTATCCATGTACATAAATTTTTTAGAATTCATATGGTCTCTTAGATCCTCATAGATTTATCGTTATCTAATCACCTACTTCTGCTGATAAATTTTCTCTATCAACCTACATCAGAACTTGATTGTAAAATTTTATTTCGTGCCCATGTTTTCTCATCCCATTTATGTTCTCCAATGTGGATACCTAGTTATATGTAAATTTAGGTGATCTCTTTTTTCCAACATTAATTTTTTAAATGGTGTTTTAGTATACCTTTTTTTGATGTGGGTTTCTATGAAATGATCATTCATATATTAAAATTTTGATAACATTGATAAATTTTTAGGGAAAAAATTATTCTAATGTGGGTATAATGTAAAACCACAAGATTTTTATAAATTATTTTGTTTCTGTTTGAAAGAATTAATTTCCATTAATGAATTTCATTACACTGATTTAAACATTCTTCTCACAAGACAATGATTTTTATTACAATAAATAAAACCCGAACATGGTGTATGTTAAACGCAACACTGAATCAATATAAGTTAGATGCAACATTGACTTGTCATAATTTACATTAAACAACGAGTTTTTATGAAATTGTAGTTTGTTTTTATAATTATTTTAATGATTTACTAATAACCTTACTATTAAAAAATATTAATATGAATGGTAATAACTACTTTTAAAATATTCTTACACTAATTTTGTATAAATAATATATATTCTTAATGAAAAATATAATTTTTCAAATATCTTTATATGATTAAAAATAAAATTTCATCGAATAATTGTTTTTTTCATATCCTTCTATGAAGAAAAAAAATTAATTTTAAACACATCAATAAATTTAATTTTATAATAAAAACATTATTTCTAAATTTATAAATAAAAAATTATCCTATTTTTATTTTTTTGGGATTTTTTTGAGGGAACATATTTTTCGATAAATTTGGAAAAATAATGTGTCTTAGTTTATAAATGCCTCTTTATTTAATGTTTTATTAATTTTAAATTGTACATTAAATTTTTTTATTATAAAAATAGGTCTATTATAAATATATTAAAAAAATTTAGTTCATTTTAATCAATTTCACTTTGAAATTTCATATTAAAACTGTAAAAAATTTGAACATTTTTCAACTTTAAAAATCAGTTATTTTGTCTTGTATACAGGATTAGAATTAATAATTATTTTGACGCTTCAATGAAATGGGATTAGAAAAATGGAAATACATGACTTTATTCAGTATTAACTATGGAGTTTAATTAGAAAATGTTAATTTTTCCCCAAAAATAGTTGTAAAACTGATTAAAATTAATCATAGTGATTAAGGTAAAATTAAGTATAATCAGTGAATAAACCATCATATTAGAGGCCCAAAAGACCTATCCATTTCCCCAAAACCAAAACCGTGGCCATATTTTTGCCATAATCCTTAAAATATTAATTTTTTATTGTTTTCTATGATTTTTTTAGGAAATAACATGTGTGCAACTATCTTGTTTAAAAAACATCCAAGTGTGTGTTTTTATTTCCATATAAAAGGCCACCAACTATCGCACTTCCTCACACCTATCAATAAATATAGTATTGGATAATATCTGTCCAAAAATATATTTAACATACATACATTCCTCCTAGAAATATATCCATGTTCAAAATAAAATCTACGGAATCCATTTCAAAAAAATGAAAAGGAGTTACCCGATTAAAAGGTAATGTCTTCTCTCAAACTCATTTCATTTATTTAACTTTTCCACCATGTCCACCATCATTATTAAATGATAGTATAAAAATAATTTTATCCAAATATAGTATGAGGTTTTTATGATTTGTTTTAACCTACAGTTACACACATCTCCATATAATGGGTACTGGACATACTATTTATGTGTACAACGAACTAATATCTCACTAAACGATGATTGTTCATTTTTCCATCACCACATCTTGTGGTAGAAATTATGATGGAAAACATATATATATATTTTATATATTTTATTTATTTTATTTATTATGTATTTTATATTCCTTACCTCTTTTAAAACACATGTATTTATACATTCGATTAGATGTAAATATTATAATTTTTTGAGGAAGTGTGGACTACCGCCCCCACAAAGTGATTTAATTACTTCATACACTACATGGAATTTATTAAGGATAGGACTAGTAAATATATATGATATAATAATTATAATTAAATAATTATATATATGAACATATTTATATATATATATAGAATTATTTATTTTACATCCATTCATTTAAAATGATAATTAAAATGAAATAACCTTCATGTGTATGTACGACCTACAATCTCCATGAACGGTGTATTCCATTTAATGATTATACATTCTATTGATTATTATAATAAAAATATACTTAATATAAATGATATTTATATCTTGATGTACTTTTTTAAAATCATTATACATGTATAAGTACTAATTATAAAAAAATTATTATAATTGAAAAATATAAAAATAGTACTTGAAGTATAACATTGATATGAAATTGAAGATAAGTAGGTAATAAAAAGTCACAATACATCAATATATGGTATTATATAGAAGAATAATTTTTTTAAATGATATAAAATAAATTTATATTAATTTTAAATTAAATTTTATTGATTACGATGAGATTCATTAAACAAGGTAAGGGAGTTTCATCTCCCTTTTTATTTATGTGAGATACATTCTTTCCTCAATACCCATTCCTTTTGTATGGTGTGTATAATTCCCATGGATGTGTTATATTATAAAAATACAAGTATTAATGGGTATTTAAATTTCTATTTTAATATATTTATTTTATGGGTACTATGATTCAAAAGACACAAAATCTGTAAAATGATTTTTTATAAAGTTGTATTCTTTATGACACATGCCATGTTATTCAACTATATTTTTCATGAGGTCTATATACATCCATCGACATATTATATCATAAATATATTTATCTTAATTCTAATTTATGATTGATGTAATTTAATTTAATTTAATGGGTAGTATGTTTCAAATTTACAAAGTGGTAAGAGTATATTGAAACAATCTATCTACTTTTCAAGATGGTTTATGATTAGGATTATTTTGATGAAATATTGTAACCCATCTATCAATAATACTCATGAAATTTATTATCCTCTAGTTAATCATGATATCCCCATGTATTGATACCATTTTCACACACATTGGTACTTAAGATAATTAAGAAAGTGTTTTTTAGAATGTCAGAATTCACCTATCTCATCTGTCAAAAATCGTTGTCCTTTAAAACAATGTTTTCGAAAAAGGTATTCCAACAATATTGTACCATTTTCCAATAATATTTAAAATACATTTAACCCTTTTTCCTTTTATGAATTTTAAAAATTTATCTTATTTTCTCTTTCCAATCATGTCATTTTTCTATGCATTCTTCCATGGAAATATACTGTTTTTATAACCTAGTATGACATATATGGATTTACCTTCCATTATTTATGTGAATATTCTTATTTCTTGTTTAAATGGGCAATTTTTTAAAAAGTTATTTGAAAAATATTTTCAATAAGATTTCATTCAAAACTTCTTCGGTCTTCTTTTATATGTTTTCATTGAAAATAGTTTACAAATTTTTTGTATCCTTATTTATATGATTTCAATTTATATTCATGAAAATGGATTTTAAATCATTTTCAAGCTTCCTTCGTAAATTTTCATGTAAAAAAGGTTGTAAAAACATTTTCAAGAGTTAATTATAAGTTTTAATATTTTTTCAGTGAAATATGATTTTAAAAATTTATTAATCTTATTTTATAAAATTTAATGAAAACTGATTCGAAATTTTTTTCTAGAATCTTTTATGTGTTTTCAATGAAAATGTTTTTAAAGATTATTTGATGCCTCTTTTACAAAATCTTGACGAAAAGGTTTCTTAAATGAATTGAAACTTTATACAAGTGTTTTCAAAGTATTGTTGATGAAAATGTATTTTAAGATGGTTTTATGCTTTAAAAAAACTTTTTCAAAGACAAAATTATATTTTCCTCAATAAATTCATCCAGAATATCTTTCCATGTTATTTTCCTTCTAAGATTATATCAGTTGATATTGACATATCCCTTAATGTAAATAATCTAATGGATCCAATCAATTTTTTCTGGAATCTTTTATATTTTTATGGAATCATTCTTATGACACCCATATTACATAGAAAAGTAATCTAATTTTGGAACATTATTCTCTTTGTGGGTTATGATTTGATGAAATGATTATGAAACCAATATATTTTTCATAGGTTAGGATATGATTACATTTTAATAATACCCATTTAATTTCAACGATTATGATATGATTAATTAATATATTTTTGACATGTATATATGATTAAATCATGAGATTGATAGGATATATATCTCCCTCTGAGGCATAGTCTAATGATTAATGTTTTATTAGCTTAATGGGTACAAAAAATGTCATTCCAGGCCCAAAACAAGAGTGTAAACACATGGAATTACCAATACTGAACCAAGAGGCTAATATGCAGACATCCAAAGCCTAGAACAAGGGGGTAAATGAGATTACATCCCAAGACCAAAACAAGAGGGTACATGTGATGAGAATAATATGCATGAAGAAGTAACACGAGTGATCAACCAAAGAAAAACACATTACAAAGGCCATGTATCCCTCCTTGACATAGGTTTCTTATATTTTTATGTGTTTCTCACAATTATATGTTTTATTCCTATTTTATTCATTCTTTGATTATGTTCTTTATATCTATATGGTTCTTATATTATGAACTTGAAATATTTATTATGTTCTCTAATATAAAAGGTATGATCTTAAAATGTTATGATCATGTTTTATACTCTTTTCTTCATGTTATACATACACAATTAATTTATTTTCCCTCACTAAGAATTTGAGCTCAGCACATTCTTATCATTCATTTACATATGTTATGAAGAAAATTTTTAAGTATAATTAAAAATTGTGGACATATTTATCGGATATGTTGATGATCATTCACTAGGATAAAATATTTCTTCACATTTCCAATGATGCTAAACTATTAATGTCCTTTAGAATTTATTTTTGTAATATACTAAATATTCATCTTAAATGATTTGTCATCCATTTATATTAATCATAGATTTAAATAGGAACTATATATCCCTCAAATGAATTTGGTAAAGATTTATATCTCATGATATAGACATGGATGGAACGAGAAACAAAATCAGATCAATATTATAATTTCAAAATGCGTAAAAAAACTCAATTCAGTAATACATGGCTAGAATGAGTATCGAACCTAGTTGTGTAATATACATTGTCCACTAATATGGCCTCGGAATCAATTTCTTGAATATAATATCTTGACATTAAAACATTACATAATATTGAATTAAGTTAAAAATTCACATTAAGGATATTTTTAGGTTTATAGTTATAGAGAATTAGGTCATAAATATTACATTACAACCAAAAAGATAGAATGTAGACACTTCTACTCAGTTCCCATTATTGTTTCTAAAAATAAAAATTATTGAAAAAAAGAGTCATGTCTAGTTCCATGTTTTAGATAGAATGACTTTTCCTTGATCCCATACTTGTCCCTTTTCCACTTTATGTCCTGTGAAAAAACTCATCAAAAACTTGGGCTGAGCATAAAAAGCTCAGTAAGGGATACCAAAAGAAGGAAAACTGTTAGTTTTTCAACAAAAACTACATGTAAACCATGAATACTTCATCATTTGTAATACCTTTCACCTTTAGGAAGTTGTTAAATACTCTTCACTGAATAAAAGATCATTACATACCATTTTGTAACCAAAATAATACCATAAACCCCATATAAATTACACATAACATATAAAGGTATCTTGGGACATAAACATACTTAAATGGAATAACCATACGGTCGACTTCCACACATATAACTAAATAGAGTAGACATACGGATGAGTTGCTTACCCATTTCAATGGAGGTTATAATGTGACCACCCATCCTGGTTTATCATGGCATCACCCGTCATTGGGTTTATCACATAACCACCCATCAAATGTCCAACTACCATTATAAAATCATAACACATACAAAAAATATATAAAGGAAAGAAAACATTTCCACATTTAAATCAAAATATATCACTTATATATATTGACATATCAAATCCATTATAAAAACCATTTTCAATATCAAAATACATAAAATATTATATGGTATTTATTTTCCTTTTAAAACATTACAGCATATTAAGGAAGCCAAAGATTAAAAAATACTCACAAAGGCAGAAAGGTCATTGTCAATGATTACATTAAAAGAAACATTACTTTTTTTTAGAAAAATGCTTCATAGAAAAATATTTCCTTTTAATGGAATGATAATTTGAAGGTGTTTATACAGCATATAAAATATAGTCATGAATTAAAACAAAATATGCGTCAATGAAAGGAGATTGAGAATATGTCTCTTACCTCATGTCAAACTTGACCCGTTCGTTCGTTAATCTCGTAAATAAAAAACTAAAGATAATTTCTACTTGATTAATAAATTTTTTCAATTTTATCATTCCTTTTAAATCACATATTACAATGTTATAACATTATGCAATCATTTATGTTAATAACAGTCATTTCGTCAATATTCGATACTTGGGTCCGATATGAACTTCTTATAATTACAATTTATTATTTTGGTAAAATATATGTTATCTATAAAATGATATTCCTAATGTGGATATCATATATATCATATATATCTAGTATATTTATGTATTTATAATAGTACATAACTTTTGGAGATAAGAAATGAAATGCACCGTTCATGGAGATGGTAAGTCATACGTACGCATGAAAACTTCTTTCATTTCAATTTATTATTTTAATAGAATTAAACATAATTATACATAGGTATATTATAATTCCATTATAATATCATATATAATATCATTAAATCCATCCTTTATATGTTCCACATATGACATTAATGAGTAGTATCACATTGAGAGGGCGGTAGTCCGCACTTCCTCAAAGGAAATTATCGTATTTACCCACTATGGAAACCATAAACGTATTCTATAAAAAAAAATACAGAAGCATAGAAACAATATAAATATAATATATATCATATATAAATACAGTTCCATCATAATGTCCACCATGAGAGGCAGTTGGAGATATTTTAACAGTCATCGTTTTGTGAGGCAGTAGTTTTCCTTCCATAGAAACAGTTTGTTGTTTTCCCATTAGATGGAGGTGTGTGTAAGTGAAGTTATAATAATTCTCCGAAAAACATCATATTATATTGAGTATACTGTTTTGTTTATAAAATAATGGAATAGAATGATTTTATGGGGTTCGAGAAGTAAAATAAAACAAAAGAACTTAAGAGAAGACAATACATTTAATTCGGGTAACTCCCTTTGATTTGAACCAAAAGGGTTTGTTGAGGTGCCTTATACATAATTTTAGGCTTCAAGGAGGAGTAGAGGGAAGTAGAGAGCTTAATTTGGTAGGACTTGGATGAGACAAGGGGATTGATAGGTGTGATGAATGGGTTATAGTTGAGGGCTTTTTATTAGAGGGAGGGGGGATCTTTAGGGAAGTGTGAAAATAATATTTTATTATATAACGATTTTCTATTTCTAAAGGTCCAAAACTATTTAAAGTCAATGATAAGATGATTCATGGTATTAATAAAATCATCCAATAATAATTGGATAGGTATTGGATATTATTTGAATCATTATAATCTTATTTATTTAAATCATTTATTAATGAGGTAAACACTGCATTATTATTGTGTCATACATAATTTTATTTATTAAATGTATAAAAATAAAAAAAAAATATAATTATGTAGGAAATCTTTTTATTTTTCAAATGAATATTTATAGTCTCAATGATAACTTACATATACTTATATAAAAATTAATTTACTAAAAGATATTGTTTTATGTCATTTTTGTCTTTAATTTAAGTTAATTAAAATAAAGTGTCATTATCACTCCCATGTGGCCCCATGGGGTCTCAAAATCGAACTGAGGATCCTCATGGTCAGAAGTGTATCAAAAAATAGGATTAGGACATGCGTTAGAGTAATTTTATATTATTATAGTTATATTTTTTACCCTTATTAACCAGATTTACCCTTTAACAATGATAAATAAATTTTTTACTAAAGTAAATATTCATAATGTCTAAAAGTAAATGTTACCTATAGACATAATTTGGAAATCCTGATTAGAAATATGAAACCAATATTTCCAAATTAAAAACACATAAGTGGAAGAAAATAATTGAAAAATAATTACCGCTGTTAAAACCAAAAGCGTGTTTTAAAGAAATATTAACTATCAAAATATTGACACTTGTTTATGTCTAATTTTAAAGTGAAATTAATACCAATGACCACTGTTGGATTAAATGGTAATAATATAATATAATTAAACTTTAAATACAAATAAAAAGATAATTTACCGTTATAAATAAATTTGATAAAAAGCCAGTTTTGAATTAAAATATATTATTTTCTACTATTAATAAAAAATGAATTTTATCACAAATATATGAAAAATTTACCCCATGAAAATTTTGATATCCTGATTCCAAAGAAGAATATTCTTTTGTCATATAGAACATATAAAAGTGACCCGAATTATATTTAAATAGTGTTCTCCATTAAAAGGTGGTAAATCAACCATTTAAAGTAAATTATGATTAAAATTAGATTCATTCATATTTTAAGCCTCTAACTTTTATTGTATAAATGTAAAAACAATTAACAAACATGTATAATAATATTTTAGTTAGTTCTATTCATTCCTTACAATACGACAACTAGGTGTTTACTACCGTTTAAAATAATAATATAATATTATTAGTGTGCAACGTAAGATTTCAGTGAATCATGTTTTTTTGTATCAGGTATGCCATCGAACATAGAAACCCCTTTGAAGTAAAATTAATATTTAATTCACAAATATTAATAAATATGAAAATGTCATATTTATTTATTTACATGGGATTTTACATCCTTCCCCCCTTTTGGAAATTTCATCCATGCAATTTTATTCACTTCTTAAATAAATGGGGGTATTTATCCCTTATATCATTTTTAGAATCACACATTGACTCTTCAACATTTGGTTTTAAAAAAAAACCTCTACCTTGTGAATTACCTTATTCAGAAAAACATTCTCTCTTTGGTCAAGAATTTGAACTGGTTGTTCCATATAAGATAGATTCTCTTTCATCTAAACTACCTATAGGATCAAAACATGAGAGTTATATAGAATATATATTCTAAACATTGAATCATGAAAAACATTGTGTAATTGGGATAAACATTGAGGTAAAGCCACATTTTACAAAACCGATCCAACATTCTTTAGGATTTCATAAGGTCCCAAAAACCTCAGACTCAACATTCCTTTCTTAAAAAAATGCATCACACATTTCCATGGATAAACATTGAGAATGACATGATCACCTACCTCAAAAAGAGATATCCTTCCTACATTTATCTGTATAACTTTTCTGCCAGCACTAAGCTATTATCATGTGCTTCTGAATCAACAAAACACACTCTGCAATCTCTTCTACCAATTATGGTCCCATCTTCATCCTTTCACATACTTCATCCCAAAAATTTGGAGTTTGACAATGCTTTCCATATAATGCTTCAAACATAGACATCTGTAAACTGAAATGAAAACCATTGTTGTAAGAAAATTCAACCAAAGAAAGATGTTGGTCCCAACATCCCTGGTAATATATTGAGAAAGCACAAATCATATCTTCTAATGTCTGATTTGTTCATTCTGGATGCCCATCTTATTGAGGATGAAATCTTGTACTAAAATTTCATTCAGTACCCAATGACTTCTGAAGGCTTTTCCAAAAGTAAGAAGTAATCCTAGGATCACAATCAGATACAATGTAGAAGGGAACACCATATAACCTAACTATCTCTTTAACATACAACCTAGAATGTTGATCTAGATACAATGTATATCAAATATAAAGGAAATTAGTAGATTTAGTCAATCGATCAACAATAACCCTGATGGAATTTTATCTCAATATGTCTTTGCTAATCCCAAAATGATGTCCAGGGATTTATTTTATCATTTCCACTCTAGCACGGGTAAAGAATGAAGCATCCCTTTTGGTAACTGCCGCTCTATTTTAACCAGTTGACAAGTCAAACACTTCACAGAAAAATCGGCATTATATTTTTCATTCCATCCCACTAGTAATACTCTCGAAGATCTCTGTACATCTTAGTACTGCCAGGATGAACAGAAAATAGGGAACTATGAGCTTCACAAAACAACTCATTCTTAAACTATGAATCAAAGGGCACACATAATCTCTTCCCAAATCTCAAAACACAATCAATATAAAAGTTAAAATCAGGAAACATACCCTTAGGAACCAACTCTACCATTTTATACAACTCACTGTCTTCCTTCTGCACTTGCTTAATTCTATCTGATAGAGATTATCTCACTAACACCTGAAACAAAATAGGATAATTTCTGGAAAAAACAACTTCTATGAAAATATCATCAAATCAAAAACCAATGGATCTTGTTCCAAATTTAGCATTGTTAATGAGGCATAACTTTTTTGACTCAAAGCATCAACCACATTATTTTATTTTCCTTAATGGTAAAAGATCGTGCATTCATAATCCTTGATTAATTCACTCCATACCCTCTATCTCATGTTTAATTCTTTCAAGTGAATATATACTTCAAACTTTTGTGATCAGTATATATTTCACATTTTACTCCATAGAAATTATGCCTCCAAATTTTTTAATCAAAAAATAACAACAGCTAATTACTAATCATGTGTAGGGTAATTTAACTCATGAGGTTTCAACTAATGTGAAGCATAAGCAATTAACTGATCATTCTGAATAAGTACACAACCAAGTCCTTTCAACAAAGCATCACTATAAATAAAAAAACTCTTTATTTCTAGAAGGTAGTTCCAAAACAGGAGCATTCACCAATATTCCTTTAAATTCCTGAAAACCGTCATCACATTCTTTTGTCAGAATGAACATAACAGCTTTCATAGTTAACTTAGTCATTGGACAAGACAAATAAGAAAAATTCTCAGCAAACCTCTGGTAATAAGCTGCCATACCAAGAAAACTACGAATCTCGGTTACACTTGTGGGTCTTAGCCATTCTTCAACTACTTTTTTATTAGCAGTATCATTAGTTTTTCCATTTTTTGAAACATTGTGACTAAGGAAAGATATTTTTTGTTAAAAAAACTCACACTTTCTGAATTTCTGAAGCAATATATTTTCATTTAAGATATTTAAGAAAACCCTTAAATAAATTTCATGTTCCAATTTTCTTTTAGAATAAACAAAAATATCATCAATGAACACTACCAAAAACTTATCCAAAAACTCACGTAGAATTATATTCATAACAACGATGATTAATGCAGGGGAAATATTTAACCCAAAGGGCATAACTACAAATTCATAATGTCCATATCAAGTATGAAACATGGTATTCAGAATGACTGCTTCCTTTACTTTCAACTGATGGTACCTCGACCTCAAGAAATCTTTGAAAAATACTGATCTGCCTAGAGCTGATCAAACAAATCATCAATATGAGGAAAAGGATACTTGTTCATAACATGGATGTTATTAAATTCTCAACAATCGATGCTTATTCTCATTGAACCATATTTCTTTTCAACAAACAACACAGCAGTACCCCATGGTGGTGTACTAGGTCGAATTATACCTTTATCCAATAAGTCCTGCAATTTCTTTTTTATCACTAAAAGTTCAATTTGAGCCATTCAATAAAGGGGTTTTGAAATTGTCTTAGCTTCAGGAATTAAGTAAACATTAAATTCAAATTCCTAATTTGGTATAATACCAGATAACTCATCATAAAAACATGAAGAAACTCATTTACCACTAGCACATCATTAATCATAACAGTTCCTTTATTTTCAAAAATATGTGCAAGATAACATTCGTTTCCATCTTTTACTAGTTTCACATCTTCTTGATATGTTATAATAATTTATGGGTTCATTCTAGAACACAAAATAAAAATATTTCTGCAAATAAACCACTTTAGCTCTGCAGTCAAACTTAGAATTATAAACAGACAGCAAATCCATGCCCAAAATAACATCAAACTATACTAGAGGTAAAACAATAAGGTTTTTAGGTAGATTATTTCTGCACACAAGGACATGAATGTTCTTATAATTTATTTTATTCTAAACATTTCCTCCAAGTATTTTTACCATAATCTCAAGATTGATATCTTGATATGGAATTCCCAATTTACTAGAAATCTTCACATAAATGAGAGATTGTGTAGACCCTGAATAAAAAAACATGTTGGAATAATATGAACCAACAAATAGTTTACTTGATAATACATCCTTTAATGGACCAAAATCTTCTCAAGTAGTTGCAAAGGATTTCACAACCCCACTCTTCTTGTACTCTGGCTTTTTTCCCTCCATTGGGTTCTTTGTAGGACACTCATTTTCATAATTACCCATTTCATTTCACTTAAAACCTCTTACCACAGGCTTTTCATTACCTACTTGATTATATTCCTTATAGTTATGAAATATATGACCAAACTTACCACACCAAAAGAAATTTCCATACTTTGATAAACATTCCCCATGATTATTTTTACCACACTTCTCACAAGACATATTTTTATTTTTCTTACCTCCAGGCTTCTTTGATGAACTCTTTCCCTTTTCCTTCCTACTAGACCTTGTATGCTATTGTTTGTCAAAGAACACATGATCATCAGAAAACTCCATTTCCACCTTCTCTATACATCGAACAAGTTTTTCATAACTTTTGAACTCACGAGAGGCTAATTCTATTTGATATTGTTTCTTCATTCCTAAGTAAAATTTATTTATCTTACTATCAAGATCTCAGATGAAATTTAGAGCATACCTTGACATTTGAGAGAACATTCCTTCATAAGTTTCCATTGATTCATCCTCCTTCATCAATTCCAATAATTTTTTTTCCATCCTAATTTGAACCACCTTAGGAAAATATTTCTCAAGGAACAAACCATTGAATTCTTCCCAATCAAGAGCATCAATATCCCCACTATCCTGAATATCTTCCACCATCGACCACCAATAATCAGCTTCAAATTCCAAATGGTAAACACAGAGAGTAACCTTTTTATGTTATGAACACCCCATGACATTGAAAATTTTCTCTAGTTCATTAATCCACCCTTCAGCTAACACAGGGTAAGATGATCCTCTGAATGATGGGGGATGTTGATCATGAAATGATCCAATACTTGCAAGTTCATATGTGGTTGAGCTATCTGATCTCGTTCATGGATACCCCCACCATTTATAGCATGATTCAACTATTCCATCACATCAACAAACTATTCAGTTCTGATTCCGACCATCTCAGGTTACTGATTTGCAAGGTTGTCTTCCTCCTCATGTCGTCTCAATATAGCTGTGTTGTTTCCTATGCAGAAAACCATTCTAAACACAGAAATATCATAGGTGAAGTAACATGGTAATATTTAAATTCTATCATTTCAATATTATCATAAATTTATTTATGGACATTAATTTAACAATACCCTAACTCTTAATGTTATTTAATCCAACCTATGATACCAACTATAAGGACTCAGCCTTAAAATATTACATAATCTTGAGTTTTGTTAATAATTCAAATTGATGATCTTTTCACGTTTAGAGTTTTAGGGAATTAGGTCATGACTATTACATTGCATCCCAAAAAATTCAAATTAGACACCTCTACTCAGTTCCCATTATTGTTTTCCAAATAGAAAATTTCATGAAAAAAAGAGTCATGTCGTGTTCCATGTTTTAGATAGCATGAGTTTTCCATGATAACATCCTTGACCCTATTCCACTTTATGTCATGTGAAAAACATTTCAAAAACATTGTATGAGCATAAAAATCTCATTAAGGGATAAACAATGATGGAAAACTATTAGTTTTTCAAAATAATAAGTAAACCATGAATACTTTATCACAAGTAATACTTTTCACCATTATGAAGTAGTAGATAATCTTCACTAAAAAATCATTTCTTACCCTTTTGTAACCAAAATATTACCTTGAAATCCATATAAAGAACCCATAACCTATAAAGGAAACTTGGGACATAGACATACTTAAATGGAATAACCATGTGGTCGACTTCCACTCATATCACTAAATGGAATATCCATACGGACAACTTCCACAGCCAATGCAATGGAGGTAATAATGTTACCACCTCTCTTGGTTTATCAAGGCACCACCCATCATTTGGTTTACCATGTAACCACCCGTTGAATGTCCAAGTACCGTTATAAAATCATAACACATAAAACCAATAAAAAGGGATGAAAGCATTTACACATTTCAATCTGAATATATCACTTAAATATATTGAAATAACAAATCCATTATAAAAACCATTTCCAATACCAAAATACATAAAAGTGTATATGGTGTTTATTTTCCTTTTAAATACACAACGACTTGTTAAGGAAGCCAAATATCAAATAATACTCACGACGAAAGTATGATTTTTGTCACCGCTTACCTTAAAAGAAACATTCATTTTTGTCATTTAGTAAAATGCTTCGTAGAAATGGATTGTCTATGAATGGAATGAAAAGTAAAAATTGTTTATATGGAGTATAAAATAAAATCATGTAGTAAACAAAAATATGCCTCAATGATAGGAGATTGAGACGAAGTCCCTTACCTCGTGTCTAACTTGACCCGTTCGTTCATTAATCTACAGAATAATAAACTAATGTTTATTAATAAATGATTAAGAACCACATTCATGTCTATAATTCCTTTTATATCACATACTAACATGTTATAAAATTATGTAATCATTTAAGTTAATAACAGTCATTTTGTCGATATTTGGTACTTGAGTGAAAAATGATGTTCTTATAATTACAAATTTTTCCTGTGGTCAATTATCCATTATCTAGAGAATGATATTCAGGATTTAGATATCATATATATAATATATATCTAGTATATGTATGTATTTATAATAGTACATAACATTTGGAGATAAGAAATGAAATGCACCGTTCATGGAGACGGTATGTCGTACGTACGCATGAACGCTACTTTCATTTCAATTTAGTATTTTAATGGAATTAAACAGTAATGATACATAGTTATATTATAATTCCAGTATAATATCATATATAATAACATTAACTCCATAATTTATACATTACAAATATGGCAGTAATGATTCATATCACTTTGAGGGGGCAGTAGTCCACACTTCCCCAAATGAAATTACCGTAGTTACCCATTATGGAAACCGTAAAGGTATTCTATAAATGAAAAATACAGAATCATAGAAACAATGTAAATATATTATATATCATATATAAATATAGTTCCATCAAAATGGCCACCATGATAGGTGATTATAGATATCAAAACTATCATCATTTCATGAGACAGTAGTTCGCCCTCCTGAGAAACAGTATGTACTTTACCGATTAGACGGAGGTGTGTGTAAGTGTAGTTTGAATCCATATCATAAAAACATCCTAGTATATTTAGGATACCATTGATATTATAAAAGAAATTAAGAAAAATATTTTAGGGGGTTGTAGAAGTAAAATAATACAAAAGTACTTAAGAAAAGACGATACCTTTAATTCGGGTACCTCACTTTGGTTTAAGCCAAAACGGTTTGTTGAAGTGCCTTATGCCAATGTTAAGGCTTCTAGGCGTAGTATAGGGATGTGGGGAGAATAAATGGGCAGGGGTTCGATGATCCAATGTTCTTGAGAGGTGTGAGGAATGGGATAGAGGTGAGGGAGTTTTATACGGGGGAGGAGGTTCTCTTTAGGAAAGTGTGTAAATATAATTTTATTATATAATGATTTTCGGTTTCTTAAGGTCCAAAACTAATTAAATTTGAAGATAAGATGACCCATGTTAGAAATAAAATCATCCAATAATAATTTGACATGTTTTGGATATTATTTTAATCTTTATAATCTTATTTATTTAAATAGTTTATTAATGAGGTATACACTGCACCATTATTGTGTCATTCATAATTTTATTTATTGGATATCTAAAAATTATAAAACAATTACCATGAAGTTGTTAATATTTTTATATTTCCAATTAATATTTATTTTCTAAATTATAACTTATATAACCCTAATTAAAAATTAATTTATTAAAAGATATTTGTTTTTGTCATTTTTGAATTCACTTTAATTTAATTAAAATAATGTGTAATTATCACTCCCAAGTGGCCCCATGGGGTCCAAAAATAGAACCATGGATGGTCATGGTCGGAAGGGTATTAACCAATAGGTTTAGGAAACATATTAGGGTAATTTAATATTATTATATTAGTAATTTTTTACCTTTATTAACAAAATTTTTTCTTTAACCATGGTAAATAAAATTTTTTCTTATGTAAATATTCATATTGTCAAAAAATAAAAGTATCATATTTACACAATTGTGAAATCCTGATTAAAAATAGTAAATCCATTTTTCCAAATTCAAAACATATAAGTGGAATAAATTAATTTGAAATTATTTCCCGCTTTTAAAACAAAAAATGTGTTTTTATGAAATGTTAATAATCAAAATATTGACACTTTTTTAATGTCCAATTTCAATGTGAAATTAATTCCAATGACCACAATTGGATTAAATGGTAAAAATATAATCTAATTACACTTTAATACCAATTAAAAAGATAATCTATCATTATAAATAAATTAGATAAAAAGGTAGTTTTGATTTAAAATACATTATTTTCCATTATTCATTAAAAAATGAATTTTATTAGAAAAAACAAAAATTTACCCAAAGTAAATTTTGATATCCCGATTCTGTAGAAAAATATTATTTGTTAAAATATAACATATAAAAGGTACGCCAACTATATTTAAATAGGGTTCACCATTAAAAGGCAGTCAATCAACCATTTAAAGTAAATTATGGTTAAAATTAGATTCATTCACATTTTAATGCACTAACATTTATTGGATTTATGTAAAAAAATTAACAAACATGTATAATTATATTTCAGTTAGTTCTGTTCATTCCTGCCAATACAACGACATGCCATTACCTACCATTAAAAATAATATTATTATATTGTTGTTGTGCAATGTAAGATTTCAAAGAAACTCATTGTTGTGTATCAGGTATTCCATCGAACATTGCAACTCCATTAAAGTAAAATTAATATTTAATTCACAAATATTAATAAATATTAATTTTTCATATTTAATTATTTACCTGGAATGTTATATTGAATACATTGAAAATCATTATATATGCTTATATGTTTATCAAAATTCAATGTTTCATTCCTATTTTATGATTTAATGGATAATGTTCTTTATTTATTTATGATTCATATCTTATGAACTACCAAGATTTAAGCAATGATTAATGTTTATGATATTTTATATGTAGGGTATGATCTTATATTTTCATGATCGTGTTCTCATACCCTTATTCTCCTAATTATTCATACACATATCCCTTGCATACCCTCAATGAGAATAGTATTTCACCCATTTAAATGTTTTCTTCCCCTAGGTTAAGAATATATGTATTATGTTTATTATTTACATGATGGGCTCTAGTTAATAATAACCTATTTGGAGATTATGTAGCTCATTTATATACCATTTTTTATGTTTTCATGTTTCCAATGGAACTAGATTAGAACATTATTTTTGTATATTTTTTTATAATTTTTTAAGGATTCCCCAAATGTAATATAATATTTATGTATGAATAGGATGAGTATATAACAATTTCATTCAGTAGATATTCCTATGGTGGATCTAGATAAAAATCAGATGATGGTGTTTCCTCTCCAATGATAAGGGATTCAATAACATTCTCAAAAATCATAATTTTCTTCATCTAGTATTAAATTCTAGAATATTTTTTTATTTAATGTACATAATGAGGATTATATAAAATTAAGGAATTTGTATGATGATAATGGTAGGAACCAATGTACTTATATATGTTATAAAGTTGACTGACCACAAAATGCTTGTTGCAATGAGTATTCCCTTATGAGTTTTAACTAACAACTCCATTGTTAAATAAAAATGGATATGAATAAAAAAAATTGGAAAGGTGGGTACATATAATAGATCATGATGATATAGAGTCAAGTAAATAATATTATAGATTTGATTATATGAATAATGTTTATTCCACCACATCATTAGGTATTTCTACTTCAGTAGTAGTAATAACATATTCCAAGCCATATCCCCTTCGACTCTTTTGATTTAGATTACTTTTATGCATGGGAAATTGATTTGAATAAATCAACTTTTATTTAATGTTGTAACATTGAACATAATTTTTTCCCATTGAATTCAATAGATATATAATCCCTTTCTACAAACATATAGAAAAATATCATTCCTTTTAAGTATATTATTAGATGATTCTTTCCACAATATTCACATATTAGAAAAATATTCATTCCCTTATTATTTTTGACACATGTCTTTATCTATGGTTATCATAATAACTCATATTATCTTTATTTACCATGAATAAATAAGATGTAGAAAATTCCTTCACTATTTTGATGGAACATAATACTATTTCATCATATGATGTTAATTATTGAGATGCCAGTTCCCATTGGAGTCATGTTTTACAACATTTAATGAAATGAACAATATATTCTTCCCAATTTCTTATGTTATATATATAATTCTTTGATTTTCATGTGAATATAAACTCATTATTTGAAATACATTTTTCTTCACATTTCTTCAAGATAGTGAATTTTCTCTTCATTTCAATTTATGTCTAGGGAGGGATGAATTTTTCAAGTAATTTTTCCTTCAAAGGTATCTATTCCATATCATATATTTTCCCTTCCTCCTTAGTATTTTGGGTCAAATACCATCTTTGATCATAATCACCCTTGATGAAATATACTACCTGTACTACATTTTCCATTTCATTGAATCATGATGCTAAAAAAATAAATTCACGGGACACGATCCACTGCCTTGCTACCACTAGATAATTAGTCCTAGAAAATATTGGGGGATTATTGTGTATGAAAATACCCAACGTAGATGTATTGTGGATATTATTCATAACATGATTATTATTTCTTAATATTTTCATGATTTTCTATGCTCCAAAATAAACATATTTATCTTTCTAAGAAGGAAATTCCTAACATTTTCCATGGGTAGTGATTCCTTTCCTTCTGTTAGTTACCATTTTAAAAAAATGGTATACACTCAATTATGTTATGAATCATAATGAAAAATTTTGAAAACGAAAAAATCATATTATTATAAGAAAATTTATGCATAGCTAATTACATATGTATGGTTTATTTGGTGGAATATTTACCTTTTAAGGCATAAAAATGGTTTTCAAAGTGAAATTGATTTATCCAAAGCATATCCTATTTGAGTTTCATACAAGGTTAAATGTAAGGCCTATTTTCATATACCAGGATATGCTGAGTGAGGCACAATTCACCTTTTCTGAGATGTTAAATCTAGGTACATCTAATCAAAAACCATATCAATATGTAGTATCCATATAGGGATGTATTTCTAAGAAGATCCTAACAATATATACCTTAACAAAATTAGAAAATGTTCTTATACAATTATCCTTAATGTATATCTTATTGTAATTTTCCCAAATCTAGTTTCCAAGGTTTATAATGTACATCATCCTATATCCACTATAACAACCCCAACCATCATCTCTTATAGTTGGGGTAGTTTTATAATAATATCATTGATATATGATTTCATGTCATCAAGAGTGGCTCAGTTTAGTAGTCTTGAAAAAAAATATACATACATGGTTCCCTTATTACATTCATAATCATATGTAATACATAAATATAAGACATAAAATATTTTAATAAACTGATTCTTGTAACATATTAAATCATTTCTTCTTCACAACCTATGGAAGGAAAACAAATAAAAGGGTGAGATCAAACATTCATTAAAAGGTTTATTTAAGAATAATAATAAGTGGCATAATTTCAATTAGGCAAACACATTATGGAAAGGTAAATAATCTAATAAATAATTCCATAAATAATGTGAGAAAGAAAATTCAACCATATCTTTTTTAGAGTGAAAATTTAAATGAATTTATAGATTGAATACTAAAAGAATAAAATTATTATTTATTAGATTCTACATATCTGGAACACGAACCACTATACTATCGAAACAGTTCATGTATATGGGTTAAAACCCCTTATATTCTATTTGGTAGAAAACACAAAAGATTTATCACCAACTGTTTTGTCTCATGAGACATGGCGATGCATCGTGGGGTTATAAAGGACCCCACTAGTGACCTCCACTCCAAATAATTATTCCTATATAGATTAAATTAATGAAAAATCTTACTTACCATAATATCCATATTGAATAGTGGATAAATATTTATCAATATTTCCCCTATCAAAAAATCATTTAAAGAATAAACCATATGAAAAATTGAAACATATATAAGGTGACAATAATATCTATGATACAATAAAAATGAATATTTAATTAAATCCTCAATAAATTATGATCCAAAATGAATTTTCATTATACATACCCCACACCCAAAGAATATGTGGGGAATAAGTTATAAATAATGGGAATCTCATAATGCTTTTCATTAAAGAATGGATTTAAATAATACATGGACATTAATAATGGAAAATTGGAATTGATAGTGATAAACTTAGTATATATGAAGTGAAAACATGTAAAAGGATTGTATAATAATCTTTAAAAGTGAGAGTCGCTGGTACAGTTTATGGGAAATTTCTAAAGAGACTATAATATGAAAAGGGTATAACTGTTTGTGTAAAACAAGAAATGAAGAAAATTATTTTTATTAAAAAATTGAGTTATTTTATAAAAATTCGAGTATCTTAAAATTTAATTTTATGGTACTTTAAATTGGGTATTAAATTGGAATGTTTCCTTATATCAGTCTTTCTTATAAGGAGGAATTGAAAAAGGATCCTGATAAAACATGTATTTCCAATAGAAGAAAAAAATTTGAGCTAAGTATATATCATTGGAACATAAAAAAATAGGAATAGTACATTGAAAAATTAGGATTTAAATTTATTTAAATATATATAAAACATAAATAAAATTATAAAAATGTAGTTTTGTAGTGAATCCCATACCTTATGTCTGAATCTGTTGGGAAAATGATCATAGTATCATGGATAATCAGGTTAAATCCCTTAATTAAAAAATTAATTCATAAACTATTCTCCATATATTTGATTTATTATAACTTTATTATGTTCATTTGTTGAATTTTTTATGTGTTAAAAGATACAATTTCATCATTCATGGGTGTTCATTTCCTCTATTTTCAGGATCGGTTAACTTGTATACATTTATGAAAAATCATTTAGAATGAGAATAATGTCCCATATTTGAAATAATATGTTATTAATTATCTTATAAGACATTAAATGGTTATATATTTCATTTTTTCTTGTTTTATGTGGATGAATCGTTATATATAAACTTATTTATGATCATTTGGATGATTTTTGAATCTTTTTTGATCAACAAGAACTAGTCTTATTATTAATATTGTGTATATATAATAGTCCCAAAATAATAAATATGTAGTAATACATATATTATAAAAAACTTTAACCATAAAAATGGTTTTATGACCATCCTCTATAGAGGAATGGAAAACCTAAAAGCCATCATTCATGAAGGCGGTAAATCGGAACATCATCAATCGTGTTTTCATTTTCATAACAAAAGGAAGAGGAGAACATATGTGATTGCATAGTTTACATTTAAATAATAATATTTCTATATATATATATATATGTTTTTGGACTTATCATTTATTTTTTTATAGAGTAGGTGAGTATATAATAAAAAAGTAATGAAATTAAAAGTAAATGAAAGAGTTTTTTTACCTCTTGAACTATTCTCCTTGAGATCCGCGTAAAGGGGATTTGGTTTTGGACTTTTCTTGAGACTAGAACAACCTGTAAGATGTGGAGTGGTTTAGAATATATATTGTTATTAAATTTTTCATGAATCAAGTTTTAGGAGGTGTTAAGAGAAGAGGTTTTTTGGGATGGTTTTTATAGTGGAGTAGAGGGGTGTTTTTTTATTATGTTATTCATTTGTTTATTATTTTAGCTCATGAAACAAAATAGTGATGATACCATGAATAAATAAAGTTATTCATGAATTTTAGTTCAATATAATGGTTTCATACATCATATATGATGTTTAAATCTTTTATTTGACTTAAAATGACAAATTCGATAAATTATCATATTTTAGAATTCATCAAAAAATAATCTAATTTAGAAAATTCTCAAAAATTTACACTATCCATTGATAAACATGTATATTTCAAAAAGTAACTCCATTTATGAGGATTAGTTTCTAAATATTTCAGAATTTAATTTTTCTAATAAATTCATCATTTACATGGAGAGTACAAATTTTAAATTTATAAGTGTTTTTAAACAATTTTGAAGAAACTTATTAAGGTATAACTACATTTTCACGTCATCATAAGACAATAAAATATTAATTTCTGAAAAAAAATTTATGAAATTAAATTTTCATTTAAATCATTATATTAGTTAATCATGTAAAATCCACATTTATATTTTAGTTAAATATAAACACTTAATTAATTATTTCTAAAACATTAATTAAAATACACTATGTTATAATTATATCATATTACCATTTATAATACATCTAAATTTAAAATATACTTTAATAGGTGAGGTTTCAGTATTAATTTTCCTATCACTATTCCAAATGGACATATTACTATTTTAATGGTCGAGTTACTGAGTATTATTATATTACTATTTGTTTCATATTAATGTTATTTTTAATATAAGATATTTGTTTAAGAAGTTACAAACCATAAAAACATGGGGGATTATATATAATAGACAAAATATATCAACCCCAAAATTCATAATTGTTCATAAACATGTAAATTATATATAATTATGATAATTATTCAATTTTTAGTATTTTGTAAAAGATAAAAATATTATATATGTGTCATAATGAGAACATTAATGACAAAACAAACATGAGATAAAATGGAAATTAACACCTCAAACATTGAATGTAATGACATATTAGTATTGAACATGTCATGTGATGGTATAAAAGTATCATATTTGATATTATAAATATTAATATGGTTCTTGTGTGAGTTAATAACGAGTTTTAAGCGAACATTAAAGAGTTTAGGGAATGTACAATCCAAACGATGCCTAAGGATTGAGATTTAATATCAAATTACATTTAATTGAATATTATTTTTTATTATTCTCTAACTCAATCTAAGGTGGGGGATATACTACCCCATTGAAAGGTAATGTCATAATAATTCATAGTATATAGTATTTTATTGTTTAACAATGAATTATTTCAACTAAAGGGATTTGACATGAAAATTATCAAGCTGTAAATTTTATTTTATAATTTCACTTCTTTTTATGATATTTATACGTACATAGAAACAATCTCATTCTTGTAATAATTTATCATTATATAATAAATTTTTATTAAATATAAAAATTATTTTATAATTGATATGATAATTTCATAAAATATATAGTATTTTTATACACCGTTTTTCCTTGGAATGTTATTTGTTTAATTGAGGAAATATTAAAAAATATTTATCTGTTAATCCATTCATATATTTTAAAATAATGAATATTGTTTATAAATCAAATATATTTTCTACATAATTGGATGTTATTGAAAATGAAGAAATTGTATATATTAAGTTTTATAATTCTCCTCAATTCAACAACATGACTCATGTAACAAATATGTTGGCCAAAACTGATAAGTTGGTATCTAGTAGTTATAAAACATATAGTGAGAGGTTATGATAATATATTTATAGCCGAAAAAACTATATTGGTCGATACTGTGTTGTCAAAAAAATAGTTTGAAATTTCATGATGGGGTTTGTATAATGTAAGTGAGACATTTTAGATACCATGACCCAGTAGTCTGGAGCATGTTCCCAGTATTATTAAATTGTCATATATACAAGATTCAAATAACAGTGCAATTATTATTTAGGTATTATTGGAAGATATATAAAATACATGAACATTAAAATAACACATGAAAATAAATACATCATTACAATTCTATAGGAAACACCCATAGACACCTAGAATATTCATGCAAGTCGTTCATAATATACATATTCGCATCCTATGAGAAAATAAATCATATGAAATGGTTGAACTCAAGTTCATAGTATGGTTAAAAAATAAATTGGAAGTTATATCCATAAATAATAACACATGATGAATAACTATAAAAATTTGATATTAAATCATAATTTTTAGAATAATATGATATGAATAATGCTAATTAATAATTTCATATAAAATAAATAGATGATAATGAGACATAAAAATTGATCTTCCATAATTAGAACAATCAAATGGGAATTATTTTACTTATATTAAATGATGGAAGGAATAATTTCAGACACCATAAACATACCTCCATGAATTTGGCAAAGAAACCATATATAATTGGAAAAATCCCAGTATAGTTTGACTGATGACACCTACTGATTCATCAAGGGGAAATAGCATATATTCCCATCATTTAATTAGTCCAATGAATACCACGTATGAATAGAGTGAAACATAAACACCATATATATATGAAATTTAAACTACCTTCTTAATTACGTAAATATAATCATTAACCATTCTTAGTAATATAATGAATAATATCAAGATATCTAATCCATAATCAAACTGATCATAAACCATTTAATAAAATATACTATATTATACTCATAAGATAGAAACCTCAATAAATCTTATGATTCAATAGAGATCTTGGAATAGATTATATTAAATTAATAAAATCATTGAGGAATTCCAGAGAGAAATAACCGTTTTTAAATTGCAAAGAATATTTATTTTGGAAAAATAATTTTTATTTGTCCAAATTGTTTATATAAACCAAAAAATTAAAAAACATATTTGTTTCATGACAATGTTATTTATTTTTTAACTATAATGGTGCCTTAAAAAATATAATGGATGGTCCATGAAAATGGGTAGGAAACAGGTATGTTCCCATTAATCGGATTTGATTATCATGAATAATTGTCTATAGAAAATTTTAAAACATGTATTTACCAGAAAAATAAATATTAACTGATCTTCAAAATTGTGGTTTTGGAAGAAACCCTTACATTTTTTTCTAAAAGTGTTTTGAAATTAGGCTTAATATCCTAGTTAATAAAATTAAATAAATTAATTATTTCATTAAGAATTATTTATTAATGTCTTTTATTTGTTATAAATTTTTTATTCTCATTTATAGAATGGTTGACGATTTATGAGATTCAAATTCAGTATCTGGATGTTTTAGTTTCCTTGGTTTTCACGATTGTTTCACTTTTATAATTTAATAATTATAAATAATTGAAGATGTATTTTATTAATTAACATATATAAAATTAAATGTATGTATAAGTCATTTGGTTATTTAAGTAGGGATGAAAATTTAAATAAGACGTCATTGATAATCGTTTATATTATTTTTACGGGTTTTCAATAATAAAAATCTTGTCTTGTTTCGTCAATTAGTATTATGTATATATACTAGTTATGGAAAATTATATAAGATTTTATATATATATTATAATCTTATTAACATTTATTATTGTTTTTTACAACACTTGAAGTCACAATTGGATGAACATGTTGTCCACAAAGGCTCTTCATAGATACCTCACATATGATGTTTCTATATTTAAAATAAAAGGAAAATGATCTGAAACATGATGGTTGATTATAAATTTAAAAAATAAAATTATAGTATATAAATTGTAATAGTTTTATCATGTAACTTTTGATAGTGGAGGTGAGGGAATGGTAAAAGAAGAAAGAAATAAAAAATAAAATAAAGATGATTTTTACCTCTATATGTCTCCGCTATGAGAACCTCATTAAGGGTATTGGTTTTGGTATTTTTTTGAAAAAAGGATAACGTATTTAAGGAAGGGGTTGGGAAGATGATTTGGAAAAAAAAATGGTCATGTCTAAAATCATGGATGTTTTGAGGAGAATAGGTGGTGGTGGTGGAATTTATAGTGGAGATGAGGGATGTTTTTTGATTATTTTATTCATTTGTTAATTATTTTGGCTCAATACACAAAATAGTTTTTTCATTGTAAATAACCAAATTCATACAATGAACAAGAGTTTGATATTATAAGCTTACATCATCCATACATCATATATGACTTAGTATTTAAGGAATTATGATTATACCATAAATTACTGTATTTCACTACTCACCTTAAAGTCTACTATTTTAGAAAAATATAAAAAAGTCACCTCAACCATTTTTTGGAGTGTATAATTCCAGTATGAACTCCATTTTAAGTAAATAATCTTAAATGTTTGTGAAATTTTATTTTTAAATAAAATCATCATTTATTAAAAAAATAAGTATTTTATAATAATTACTAATTTTATAGCATGTTAAGAAATTGATTAAGGTATTATTAAATTAAATTATAATCATAACATAACACAATATTTATTTATATGTATATTTGATGAAAATATATATTCTTTTAAATAATTATATTATTATTGAAATTATAAATAAATATTTATGACTTATAAAAAAAGTAATAAATAATTTATAATTTTAAAATAATTATTTTCTTCTTCCAAGATTTAGATATATCATATTTTTATTTTTAAGAGAAAAAATATATATTTATACTATCACCTATGAAGTTGATATTTAATCACCTTGTTTACTATTACTACGGGGTAAACCAATTTACCAAAATTCATGTTACAATTCTATTTTTATAGGTTCATTTACTTCTATAAATACATCTTATTTAATCCATTATTCAATTATAATTTTTTTTATGAAATATAGGATTTTTTATGTGACTTATAGTATATCAAATAATTATAAGAAGAAAATTTTCATTGATGAACTTCTCATTCATTACATTCTACCCTCCTATAAAAAATTCATCCCAAAATTTTCTAGTATATCACCTCATAAAAATATTTGGTAGTTCTTCATTATAACATCCTCTGGTTCCCAAATTGCCTCTTCAATTTTAGGATTGTTCCGATGTACATTTACCTACTGGCATATCTGATTCCTCAACAGATTCTATATGGGGCCCACAATTCTAAAAGGCTTTTTACAGTAGGATAAATCTGATTCCAACTTAATTTATTTAGAAGTTATAACATGTTTTGTGTATGGAATGTATGTTATTAACAATGAGAAGTGGAACAAATCTTGAACCTTGGAAACTCTTGGTCTCCTTTCCAAATGATAATCCACAACATCAATTATCTGTATAATTTCAAAAGTCTTGATGTATAAGGGGATAATTTTACCTTTTACCTAAAATTATGACACCATTATATGGAGATACATTTCAAAAAAACATGATATCCCAACTGAAAGAGCAAATCAGTCCCTTGGTTATCATTAGAGCTCTTTTTCTTATACTGCTCTTATTTGATTTTTGATTGAGAAACCGTTACCTTTTCCCTTTTTTCCTCTACAAGCATTGTGATGACAATATTACTTCTACCAACATCATCCCAACATGTTGTTTTATGATATCTCTTTTCATACAATGCTTCATATGGTTCCATTTGAATACATTAATGGAAAATATTATTGTTGGAAAATATACTAATGTTAAATACAGATCCATAATATCTTGAATTTCTACTAAGAATGATCCCAACCTATATTCTAATTTTAGAATGATATTTATATATTTCCCATTAGTTTGAGGATGATAAGAATTGTAAGAATGAAGATCAGTTTCCAAATATTTCTCTTGATTTTCTATAAGACTTGTTTAAATCATCGATCGTGATAATAAAAAATTGAAATAGGTTCACCATGTTGTCTTACAACTTTATTAATATAGTGTCGTGTCAAGGGACCTAGTATGAAAATTTCCCTTTTATAGAGGATATATAAAACACTGGTAAGTCGACCAACAGTAACCCATACTGAAACATTCATTCTTGTAGTATTTGGTAATCCTGTGAAAAACTCCATTGTTATGTAATACCATTTCCATTTTAGAATAGTCATTAGTATCCCAAATCCACTAGGATGTTTTCTTTTAGACTTTGACAATTGACATACTAAAAACATTGATGAATAATTAACTATTTCCCTGATCATATTTTCTTAATATAAAGGATTCTTCAAATATCGATACATATTAGTGCTATAATCGTGTATAACAAAATTTAAGCTGTGGGAATCCTATAATAAATCTATTTTTTATCTCAGGTATGAAAGGAACCCAAAGAAACATCTGATGTTTTATAATTCTAACCTCATACATGATTTCTTCCAACATCACACTATTCACAAATTTAATTTCCCTTTTAATATTCAGATCATAATTGAGATAAATTTTAATCGTTTCTAATAAATATTGAAGGGTCACTAATTGAAAGAGTAATGATGTTTCACCATATAGATAGTTCCAATATAAATATTTTCATGATCCATGTACATATAATCCATGTCCATCGACATTTTATTCATAACATTATGATCATTCGTGATCAATGCATGTAATACCTTATTCTCTTTCCCTAGGTGGTAATGTATTGAAAAATCAAATTTCTTGAGTAGCTTGAGCCACCACATTTCCCTCATGTTGAGAACTTTATGTGAGAGGATATCTTTAAAACGCTTTTGATCTGTATATATCACATATCTCTCACCTTATAGTTAGTGTCTCCATATCATCAGAGAAATTATTTCCAATGATATGTCAAGATCATGATTTGGATAGTTTTTTCATCAGTTTTTCCTCCCTTGGTTCATAAGCAATAACATTATCACTATTCATAAGTACACAACTGATTCCTCCATTTGATGCATCGTTATATATAAAAAATCCACCATTTTCTTGATAGTAGAGTAAGGATTATAGAATTAACTAATCTCATATTCATTTCATCAAAACCTTCCTCACACTCTTTTATCTATAACAACAAAACCCCTTTATGAGTAATATTGGTTAACATGTTAGCTAATAGGGAAAAATTATGAATGATACTGATATAGAAATGTATTAAAACAAGGAATCTATGAACCACAGTTGTGTTCTTTGGTGTAGTCCATTCATGAACTTCTTTTTTCATCATATGACCAACTATGATTCCATCCTTAGAGATAATATGACCATGAAAATAAACTGTTTGAATACCAAAAATCACACATTCTAAACATCAATTATAACAGTTTTATTATGAGAATATCTACAATAACCCAAAAGTGCTTATCATGGTCCTCATATGTTTTAAAATATATAAACATATCATTAATAATAACCAAAATAATGCATCAATCTATTTCATGAACCAACAATTCATTATATCCATAATAATAGGTGATGCCTTAGTTACTCGAAATGGAATTACTATAAACTTGTAATTTCAATACATAGTTTGAAATGATTCAATATAATATCACTGTTTCTTATATGAAACTAATGCTGTCTATATCGATAATAAATCTTTTGAAAGTATTGACCACCATGAAGTTGACCAAATAAATCATCAGCATGAGGTAGATGGTATTTTTTCTTTATTTTAATATCATTAATTTCTCAATAGCCGATGCACAACCTCATCAATCCATATTTCCTATTAATAAATAGAACATGGGATCCCCATGGAGAATCAATAGGGATAATAAATACTAGGTCAATAAATTCCTTTAATTTTTTATTCAAATCAGTTTATTCCATAGTGGTGATTCTAGATGGATTCATTAATATTAATCATGAAATATGAATTATTTATTTATTTTAAAATAAATTCAATGTTTTAAAAATAATACATTATAAGAATTGGTGACTTTATCATTTTTTTTAAATATTTATTTATATACTGTGTTACATGCAAGACAAAGTTTTACCAAACTACAATATACTATTCATATTATTATTTAATATGACAGTTATCATCTAGAAATTTAAATGTAGGAAATGAAAATTGTTAACAAAAATATAAAAATAGATATTATACACACTATTATTAGTTATATATTTATTTGAAATAAAATAATAAAAATTTGAAAGATGAATAAATATCATCTCAAAAACTGCATTTTTTAAGGGTGGTCTATTCAGGATTACACATAAAATTAAAATAAATCACATTTACATAAAATATATTATAAAATGAAATTAATTTTTAAATTATAATTTATATGATTTACCATATGGTATATATTTGGTATTTTTCAGAAAAAATTTATTTTTTCCAATAGTTATGAATAATTAATTTTAATTGAAAACTAGAATTCCAATATATAATTATGAATGAAAAGTTATATCTAAAATTGATGTTATGGTACAATTATTTCAATAATATCACAATTAATTCAATTTAGGTCATTGTAAACCATTTCATATTGAATATTGAAATACAATTTATAAAACTATTTATCATCTTCTGTTTAAAACCTTGATTATGTATCATGCATGTGAGATTTATTTAAATTTACATTTTTTTCACTTCTGAACACAAAAATTGGGAAAATGGGTTCTAAATATATATTTTTAATATTATATATTGTCTAATAATTAAAATATAATTTTTCCAAAAACTAATTTCTACAAAAACAAATGCATTAATTATCGCCATTATTGTCAAAACAGGGTTTTGTGAACCACTTGTTATGATGATAAAAATAATAATCCAAAACCCAAAATAATTTTTGTTCTAAATTGGAATAAATGTTAATAATTTATAGGAAATATATTTTAAATTTTATTCCTAAATTATATATTAATTTTTTAATAAAAAGATACAATTTACCCTATTAAGAAACTAAAATTTTAAAATTGAAAAAAATTAAACACTGATTAATAAGAGTACAAATATGTTTATTTTGGGTGTTGGATGTACCTTTATACAATATAATCCATGAAATTCATTTTTTTAAAATTTTATAGAAAAATTTGATTATACAGACATCCAACTATTGAATATTTTTGAGTATTTACATTACTGTCAGTCCTCCTCAATTATAAAAGGGAACTCACTACCCACACTTATTCGATCCTCTCAAAAGATTTGGATAGAATAAATAGTAACTAGGTATACTAAAAAAAATCCTTCCCTAAACCTAGACTTTGTATGTTGGGAATAAATCTAAAATATGGAGTATTTAGTGCAATGTTATGGAGGATACATAAAGAAGATGTACCTTTCTTCAAAAAATATTTTTATTTTTTTTCTACCCCCACCCAATAAAATTATTATTAAATCATGATGTTATAAAAAAATAGTATCTTAGATATACATAGTTGTTTTGATGTTAATTTAATTACCTCAATAACCTCACCTTCCATTAAATATGTTATGACATAATCATTTATGTGCATGCCGTATTATTATATTATGAAACGATGAAATTTGATTTCTCATTACCACATCTCATGGTTGGTATGATGATGGAAACAACATATATATATGAAATTTATAACAAAATTATACCTCTTGGGTAATAAAATCAACTTTAACTTTTTTCATTCCATTTCATAGGAGATACATTACCGGCACACATCTGTATAACGGACTGCATCCTCACAAAGCGATGAAAATCATATTTTAGTAACACTTTACAGATAAGCTTATAATGATAATTATGAAGATTACATGTAATATAAATGAAATAATTATGATGTTAGTGAAATATTAATCATTCTAAAAAGAAAATATATTTCATTTTTATTCGATCATTTTCATTCGGTGGAACATTTTTGCATCGTTTATATACATGTGGACTACCACCATAAAGAAATAACGTGACTCCCTTTTTATACCCACAAAACATGGATGATTTTTAAAAGGATATATAAAGAAAAATTATGTGTATATTTTATTAATATCATATTATAATGATTCTATATTACTACATTCCATAAATAATGATCATTGGAAAATCAAAACGTTACAAACAAGTACATATGTCTGACTAGCTCCATCAACATATCTTATTTCATTTCCCAAAACCATAAATAAAAATTCATCTTAAAAGTAGAAATGATTTCTAATTTTGATAATTATTTCGTTATTATTATTCTGTAGATGATTAAACTATGTAATTTGTCCAGCAACTAAATCTTGAATAAATAAAATAATGAAAAAAGACCAAAATTACTACATAAAATAGTGAAAAAATGAAATATTATTAATTAATGAGTGTGAATATGATATAATAAGAACAAATTAGTTATTAAAATATTAATGTGGTTCATATTTAATTTATTAACATGTCTAAAACCTCAATTCATTAGTTTAAGAGTTTTTTAATCAAAATGATGTGTGATAAAAATGATTTCATCCAAATTTACATTTTGTTGAATCTTATTTGTTATCAAGCTCCAATTCACTTATATGTTATGTATATAATTACCTCTTTGACATGTAGTAAATTGATTCATTCTCATTTCATGTAATTTTATGTTTAAAATTGAATCATTTCTTCCAAATGGATTTAACATGAAATTTATGCGGTGATAAATTTTATTATACTATCTCCCATTACTTTTCAATTTCTCACATTCTCTTGAAAAAAATCACATTCTATATATAAATTTTCATTATAAATTATATTTCACCTAAAATTTCATTTGATTTCATGATGGATATTATTATAACCTTAAAAATATTCCATTTTTTCATTTGGTATTTACTTTGAATGTGATCAGATTAAATGGGGAATTATTGATAAATATATATCCTTTACTCAATACAAATATTTGATGATAAAGAATATTTGTCAAAAATTAAATTAATTAGTTGATATGTGATTAATTATTTGTAACTGTTGTTATTGGTGGGACAATGTTTTTGAGATCCCCTAGATGAATCGATGTTCTCTAGTGAAAAATTAGTAGGCCATGCCATATGATTTTTCACCATATCGTTTTAAAATGTATGAGGAAATGTATTCACAGTTGAAGTATAATTGGAAAAATATGTTTGGTTTTTTCCAAGTACATTAAATCAATATTATTAAGGGACTTCATGGTCTATATATCATGTTCTCGATACAACTTGGCTAATAATTAATCATTTCCATCAATGAGAATATTTATTTTACTATTGATATCAATGATATTTTTTCTATGATATTATCTATGGATTCATTTCATTCAATGTTGACTTTTAAAATGAAATGATGTTTTAGTTCATTAATTTCTATATTGATTGTGACTAATCAAACTGTGATATTCAATTTATTTAAAGGGAATGTTTCCTAATTTATTCAAATTTCTATGTTCATTATTATTATTTATTCCTGATAAAATATATAGTACATAACCCTTACTAGGTATTTCAGCTTATCATTGTTTAGTTTCATTTCCAAAAAATCCCTGAAATGTACTACGAGTGATATGCATTACTATTATAGAGAAAATATTGATATTTTCAAAATAAAATATGTTTTAATTCATTTATTCAAATGTAATATGAGATTAAATTGTGTATGTAGTTAACCAATAATAATAAACTATTAATTCCTTAGTGATGTGGTTCATTTTATATTATACCAATATAATAACAAAATCACACTTTCTTGGCTGCAAGGGTTTAGGTTTATAAATTATATAAGTCAAAGTAAGGAATCATGGTTTAGTAAAACAGTTATAGAATTTTTTTTACAAAAAATATAGTTCTATTTTACAATATCAAAACATTGTTTGAAAAACACCATGTTCTATTTTAAAACACCATGAGGATGAAACAATACGTGATAGGTAATATAAGGCCCTAGCCTTAAACGTTAATTAATATTGAATTAAATGAATAATTCACATTTAGGATCTTTTCAAGTTTATAGTTTTAGAGAATTAGGACATAACTATTACATCTCAAAAGATTAAAAAGTAGAAACTTCTAATAAGTTTCCATAAAATAAAAAATCTTAAAAAGAAACATGTCTAGTTCCATGTTTTAGGTATCATGACTTTCCCTTGATCCCATCCTTGACCTTATTCCACATTAAGTCTTGTGAAAAACATTTAAAAAACTTGGGGTGAGCATAAAAAGCTTAGTAAGGGATATACAATGAATGAAAACTGTTAGTTTTTCAAAACAACAAGTAAACCATGTACACTTTATCAAAGTAATACTTTTCACCTTTATGAAGAAGTAAAAACTCTTCACTGAATAAAAGTTCATTACTAACACTTTTGTAACCAAAAGATTACCATAAAACCCATATAAAGATCACATAACATATAAAGGTAACTTGGGACATAAACATACTTAAATGGAATAACCATACGGTCGACTTCCACACATATCACTTAATGGAATAGCCATACGGCCGACTTCCATACCCAATGAATTGTAGGTTATAATGTAACTACCTGTCCTAGTATACACGACACCACCCGTCATATGGTTTATCACGTAACCACCCGGCAAATGTCCATGTTCCATTATAAAATCATATGACATAAAACAAATATAATGGAAAGAAAACATTTCTACACTTTTATCAAAATATATAATATAAATATATTGACATAGAAAATCCATTATAAAAACCATTTCCAATACCAAAATACATAAAAGATTATATGGTTTTTTTTCATTTTAAAAACATTACGGCTTGATATGGAAGCCAGAGACCAAATAATACTCGCGACGGCGGAAAAGGTCGTTCTCACCGCGTACGTTAAAAGAAACATTATTTTTTTTCATTTAGTAAAACGCTTCATATAAAAATATTCATTTTGAATAAAATTAAATGTAAAAGGGGATTATACACCATATAAAATATGTTGTGTATAAAACAAAATATGCCTCAATGAAAGGACATTGAGACGAAGTCCCTTACCTCGGGTCCGACTTGACTCGATCATTCTTTAACGTCCTGAATAATAAACATGAGTTAATTTCTACTTTCCTAAGAACAGTTTTCAATTTCATTATTACTTTTATATCACTTATTACCATGTTATAAACATTATGTAATCATTTAAGTTAATAATGTTTGTTTTGTCGATATTTTGTGCTTAAGTCGAAAGTGGACTTCTTACAATTACATGTTGTTCGTGTGGTCAGAGGTTATTTATATCCAAAATGACATTCATGACTTGGATATAATATATATAATATATATCTAGAATATACATGTATTTGTAATATTACATAATCATTTAGAGGTAAGAAATGAAATGCACCGTTCATGGAGACGGTAAGCCGTACGTACGCATGAACGCTTCTTTCATTTATATGTCATATTAATGGAATTAAAACTAAATCATAGGTATGTTTATTTTAATTCCAGAATTATATTCATCATTTATATGTAACATACATAATATACAATAACTTTAAATCCATCCTTTATACGTCCCACATATGGCATTAACGAATCAAATCACTTTGAGGGGGAGGTAGTCCGCACTTCCTAAAATGAAATTATCGGGTTTACCCACAATGTAAACAATAAAGGTATGCCACAAATGAAAAATGCAGAAGCATAAGGAAAACATAAACATAATATATATCATATATAAATATAGTGACATATTAATGGCCACCATTAAAGGTTTTAAAAGAAGATTATATAATCATCGTTTCGTGAGGCAGAAATTCGCCAAACACAGAAACAGTATGTTATTTAACCATTAGACGGAGGTGTGTGTAGGTGTAGCTCGAATACTTCTTATAACAACATCCTAGTATATTTATGATACTGGTGTTGTTACAAAATAATGGAATAAAAATATTTTAGAGTGTTGGAGAAGCAAAATAAAACAAAACACAAGAGAAAACACTACCGTTAAAATGGGTAACTCTTTTTGATTTGAGCTCAAAGGCTTCCTTGGGAAGACTTCTGACCAATGTGAGTATTCTAGGAGTAATATAGGGATATAGAGAGACAAAATGGGCAGGGGTTGGCCGAGCCAAAGGCTTTGGAAGTCTGGGTAAGGTGGTAGAGGTGGGGGCCTTTTATAAGAGGAGAGCAGGGCACTCTTGGAATGTTATAAAAGGTTACTTTATCATAAAATGCTTATCGGATTTAAAAGGTCCCAACATTATATATTTCTAGGATAAGGTTATAGGGGTTATAAATATAATCATCCAATATGTTTTTGACAAGTTTAGGTCTTAGAGTTTACATTATCTTTTCATTTTATTTAAATCGTTAAACAATGCGGTAATCGCTGCATCATCATGATGTCATAAATAATTTAATTTATTTAATGTCTAAAAATTATAAAAAAATATATCATGATGTTGGAAATATTTTTATATTTCTAATGAATATTTATAGTCAAAAATATGACTTGTATAACCCCATTTAAAAATTGTTTTAGTAAAACACCTCATGTTTGTGACATTTTTATTTTAACATTAAATAAAAAGTTATTAATCTCATTTTCCTTCCGAAGTGGCTCTATGGGGTCCCCAAGTTGACTCATGACTTTTTTTGGTCATCCATGACACATAAAATAAGGGTAGGACATGTGTAAAGTTCATTTCATATTATTAAAACATTATTCTTACCTTAAATTACACTAATTACCTCTAATCGCGATTAAAAACATAAAAGTTACTATTCGCCAAAAAATATATTTTAATCCCATTGAACCACATTTTACTTATTAATGACAACCATGTATGTAGGATTTTTTAAATTAAAAACACAAAGGTGTTAGAATTTCATTTAAATGAAAAATCAGTTTTTATAAGTACCACTTAGTGGTTTCACTATTCAATAAAAACTGATGTTTTTCAGAAAAATACCAAAACATCACCCTAAGCTATATTTGATATTCCAAATTCAAAAATGATGTCTATTTTAAGAAATTAAAAACATATAAGTTGCGTTAATTAATTTAATAATTAATTCCCACTATCAGAGCAAATAGCGTGTTTTTATGAAATAATATATATCAAAAGATTGACACTAGTTTAAGTCCAATTTTAAAGTGAAATTAATTCCAATGACCAAAATTGGATTAAATGGTAAACATTTATTCTAATTTCACTTTAAAACCAATTAAAAAGATAATATAATCATATAAATAAATTATATTAAAAAGAGGTTTTGAATTAAAATACAACATTTTTCACTATTCATTAAAAAATGATCTTTATGAGAAAAATACCAAAAATTTACAGAAAGTAAATTTTGATGTCCCGATTCTAAAGAAGAATTTTATTTGGTCCAATAGAATGTATAAGAGTGACGAAAACTATTTTTAATTACAATTCTCCATCAAAAGGTGATAAGTGGACCTTTAGTGAAAATTAGAGTATATATGCCTAAAATTGGATTCTTTTCGTATTTTAAGAATTTATCTTTTATTGGATAAATGTAAAAACATTTAAAAAACATATATAACCATATTTTAGTTACTTCTATTAATTACCACCAATACAACGACTACGTGTTAACTACCATTTAAAATAAAATTATTTTATTACTAGTGTGCAACGTAAGATTTCAATGAAAATCTTTGTTGCGCATCGGGTACACTATCGAACATAGAAACCCCTTTAAAGTAAAATTAATATTTAATTCATAAATATTAATAAATATTAAAATTCATTATTCTTTATTTACCAGGGATGTTACATCCTTCCCCCCTTTTGGGAATTGCATCCTCACAATTTTATGCACTTATCAAAATAATTGGGGGTATTTATCCCTCATAGCATCTTCAGATTCCCCCGTTGCCTCTTCAACCATATGGTTTTTCCAAAAAAACCTTTACCTGGTGAATTACCTTATTCCGCAACACCTGCTCTCTTCGGTCAATTATCTGGACTGTTTGTTCTTCATAAGTGAGATTCTATTCCAACTGAACTACCTCTGGGCTCAAAACATGAGATGGATCTTGTATATACTTTCTCAACATCGAAACATGAAAAACATTGTGTACCTGAGATAAACTTGGAGGTAATGCCACTCTATATGCAATTGATCCAACTCTCTCCAGAATATCATTTGGTTCAATGAACCTTGGACTCAGCTTTCCTTTCTTACCAAATCGCATCACACTTTTCCATGGAGAAACCTTGAGAAAAACATGATCACCTACCTAGATAGATAGATCCGTCCTCTGGTTATCCGCATAACTTTTCTGTCTTCTCTGAGCTGTTCTTTTGTGTTTCTGAATCAACTGATATTTTTCTACCATCTCTTCTACCAATTCCGGTCCCATCAGCTTCCTTTCACCTACATCATCCCAAAAAGCTAGAGTTCGACACCGCTTCCCATATAATGCCTCAAATGGTTCCATCTATATACTGGAATGAAAACTGTTATTATAAGAAAACTCAACCAATGAAATATGTTGGTCCCAACTTCACTGATAATCCATCGAACAAGCACGTTTCATATCCTCCAATGTTTGAATTGTTCGTTCTGACTGCCCATATGATTGCGGATGAAAAGCTGTACTAAAATTTAAATTTGTTCCCAACGACTTCTGAAGGCCCTTCCTGCGAGCGCGATCAGAAACAATGGAGAGGGGAAATCCATGTAACCTGACTATCTGTTTAAGATACAAATGGGAAAGTTGATCTAGGTAAAAATTATCTCATATAGCAAGGAAATGAGCAGATTTAGTCGAGCGATCAATAATAACCCAAATTACATTATTACCTCGAGATGTCCTCGGTAATCCCACAACAAATTCCATGGATATATTTTCCCATTTCCACTCTGGCACTAGTAAAGGCTGAAGCATCGCTTTCGGTAACTGCCGCTCTGCTTTAACCTGCTGACAAGTCAAACACTTAACAGTAAAATCTGCAATATCTCTTTTCATTACATCCCACCATTAATACTCCCACAGATCTCTGTACATCTTAGTACTAATAGGATGAACTGAAAACGGGGAACTATGAGCCTCACATAACAACTCACCTTTCAACTGTGAATCACAAGGCACACACAATATCTTCCCAAACCACAAAACACAATCATTATAAATGTTAAATTCAGGAAACTTACCCTTCTAAACCAGCTCTACCTTTTATTGCAACCCACTATCTTTATTCTGCGCTTTCTTAATTATGTTTGATAGGGATGATCTCACTGATACTTTTTCAACTCAAAGCATCAACCACTTTATTTTCTTTTCACGGATGGTAATGAATTGTACAATCATAATCCTTGATTAATTCCAGCCATCTCCTCTATCTCATGTTCAATCCATTCTTAGTGAATATATACTTTAATCTTTTGTGATCAGTATATATTTCAAACTTTACTCCATACAAATGACGCCTCCAAATTTTTAGAGCAAAAAAAATAGCAGCTAATTCCAAGTCATGTGTAGGGTAATTTACCTCATGAGTTTTCAACTAACATGAAGCATATTCAATTACCTGATCATTCTGATTAAGGACACAACCATGTCCCTTCATCTAAGCATCACTGTATATAACAAACTCACCATTCCGTGAATGAAGTGCCAAAATTGGAGCATTCACCAATCTTCATTTCAACTCCTTTGGTAGTAACCTGAGTCAGCTTAGCCATCACTGCAACAAACTGTTTATTTCTGATTCTGACCATCTCAGGATACTAATTTGAAAGGTCATTTCCCTCTGTATGCCTTCCCAGAAAATTTGTTCTATTTCCTCAACGAAAAACCATTCTTAACAATGAATTATCTTAGGCGAAGCAACATGGTAATCTTTAAATGCTATATCATTTCAATCATACAATAAATTAATTTATAATTTAACAATTTTCTAACTCCTAAAGTTGTCTAAACTGACCTATGATACTAACTATAAGGCCCCAACCTTAAACCTTACTTAATATTGAATTAAATGAATAATTCATATTTAGGATCTTTTTAGGTTTAGAGTTTTAGAGAATGATGACATAACTATTACATCTCGAAAGATTACAAAGTAGAAACTTCTATTAAGTTTCCATAAAATAAAAACTCTTAAAAAGAAACATGTGTAGTTCCATGTTTTAGGTAGCATGACTTTCCCTTGATCCCATACTTGACCATATTCCACGTTAAGTCCTGTGAAAAACATTTAAAAAACTTGGGGTGAGCATAAAAAGCTCAGTAAGGGATACACAATGAATGAAAACTATTAGTTTTTCAAAACTACAAGTAAACCATGTACACTTTATCAAAGTAATAATTTTCACCTTTATGATGTAGTAAAAACTCTTCACTGAATAAAAGTTCATTACTTACCCTTTTGTAACAAAACGATTACCATAAAACCCATATAAATATCACATAACATATATAGGTAAATTGGGACATAAAGTACATAAATGTAATACCATACGATCGACTTCCACACATATCACTTAATGGAATAGCCATACGACCAACTTCCATACCCAATGCATTGGAGGTTATAATGTAACCACCCATCCTGGTATTCACGACACCACCCGTCATATGGTTTATCACATAACCACCCGTCAAATGTCCATGTACCATTATAAAATCATAAGACATAAAACAAATATAATGGAAATAAAACATTTCCAAACTTTGATCAAAATATATCACTTAAATATATTGACATAGAAAATCCATTATAAATACCATTTCCAATACCAAAATACATAAAAGAGTATATCGTATATATTACATTTGAAAAACATTACAGCTTTTTGAGGAAGCCAAAGACCAAATAATACTCGCGGTGGCGGAAAAGGTCGTTGTCACCACATAGGTTAAAAAAACATTCCTTTATGTCGTTTAGTAAAACGCTTCATATAAAAAGATTCCTTTTGAATAAAATTAAAAGTAAAATGGCTTTATACACCGTATAAAATAATGTTGGGTATAAAACAAAATATGCCTCAATGAAAGGAGATTGAGACGAAGTCCCTTACCTCAGGTCCGACTTGACTCGATCGTTCTTTAACGTCTAGAATAATAAACTTGAGTTAATTTATACTTTCTTAAAAACCTTTTTAAAGTTAATTATTACTTTTATATCACTTATTACCATGTAATAATCATTATGTAATCATTTGAGTTAATAATGTTTGTTTTGTAGATATTTGGTTCTTAAGTCGAAAGTGGACTTCTTACAATTACATGTTGTTCGTGTGGTCAGAGGTTCTTTATATCCAGAATGATATTCATGATTTGGATATCATATATATCATATATATCCAGAATATACATGTATTTATAATATTACATAATCATTTAGAGGTAAGAAATGAAATTCACCATTCATGGAGACGGTAAGTCGTACGTACGCATGAACGCTTCTTTCATTTCTATGTCATATTAATGGAATTAAAACTAAATGAGAGGTATGTATATTTTAATTACAAAATTATATTAATCATTTAGGTGTAACATGAATCATATATAATGACTTCAAATCCATCCTTTATATGTCCCACATATGGCATTAACGAATCAAATAACTTTGAGGGGGCGGTAGTCCGCACTTCCTAAAATTAAATTATCGTGTTTACCCACAATGGAAACCATAAAGGTATGCCACAAATGAAAAATACAGAAGCATAATGAAAACAAAAACATAATATATATCATATATAAATAGAGTGACATATTAATGGCCACCATTAAAGGTGTTAAAATAAGATTGAACAATCATCGTTTCATGAGGCAGAAATTTTCCAAACACAGAAACAGAATGTTCTTTAAACGTTAGACGGATGTGTGTGTAGGTGTAGCTCGAATACTTCTTATAAAAACATCCTAGTAAATCTAATATACTGTTTTTGTTACAATATAAACGGATAAAAAGAGGTAAGAGGGTTGGAGAAGCAAAATAAAACAAAAGAACACAAGAGAAAAAATTACCTTTAAAACGGGTAACTCTTTTTGATTTGAGCTCAAAGGATTCCATGGGAGGAATTCTGCCCAAAGTGAGTTTTCTAGGAGTAAGAGAGGGATCTGGAGAGACCTAATGGGTAGGGTTTGGCCGAGACAAAGGCTTTGGAAGTGTGGGTAAGGTGGTAGAGGTGGGGGCCTTTTATAAGAGGAGAGGAGGGACACTCTTGGAAAGTTATAAAAGGATACTTTATCATTAAATGATTTTCGGATTTAAAAGGTCCCACAATTATATATTTCGAGGATAAGGTGATATGAGTTCGAAATATACTCATCCAATAGGTTTTGGACATGTTTAGGTCGTAGATTTTACATTATCTATTCATTTTATTTAAATTGTAAAATAATGAGGTAATCGCTACATCAACATGATGTCATAAATAATTTAATTTATTTAATGTATAAAAATTACAAAAAATATATCATGATGTAGGAAATATTTTTATATTTCTAATGAATATTTATAGTCAAAAATATTACCTGTATAACCCCATTTAAAAATTGTTTTATTAAAACACCTCATGATTGTGACATTTTTATTTTAACATTAAATAAAAAGATATTAATGTCATTTTCCTTTCAAATTGGCTCCATGGGGTCCCCAAGTTGACCCGTGGATTTTCTTGGTCGGCCATTACACATCAAATAAGGGTAGGACATGTGTCAAGTTCATTTCATATTATTAAAACATTATTCTTACCATAAATTATATTAATTACCTCTAATCGCGATTAAAAACATAAAAGTTACTATTCACAAAAAAATTGTTTTAATCCCATTGAACAACATTTTAATTCTTAATGAAAACCTTGTATGTCGGATTTTTTAAATTCAAAACACAGAGGTGGTAAATTTTCATTGAAACAAAAAATCAGTTTTTATAAGTACCACTTAGTGGTTTCACTATTCATCAAAAATTGAAGTTTTTCAGACAAATACCAAAACTTCACCCTAAGCTATATTTGAAATTCTGAATTCAAAAATGATGTCTATTTTAAAAAATTAAAAATATATAAGTTGAATTAATTAATTTAATAATTAATTCCCGTTGTCAGGGAAAATCGTGTGTTTTTATGAAATAATATATATCAAAAGATTGACACTAGTTTAAGTCCATTTTCAAAGTGAAAATAATTCCAATGACCAAAATTTGATTAAATGGTAAAAATATATTCTAATTTCAATTTAAAACCATGTAAAATGATAATCTAATCATATAAATAAATTATAATAAAAAGAGGTTTTGAATTAAAATACAACATTTTTCACTATTCATTAAAAAATGATATCTATCGGAAAAATACCAAAATTTTACCCAAAGTAAATTTTGTTGTCCCGATTCTAAAGAAGAATTTTATTTGGTCCAACATAATGTATAAGAGTGACCAAAACTATATTTAATGATGGTTCACCATCAAACGGCGATAAGTGGACCTTTAGTGAAAATTAGAGCATATATGCCTAAAATTGAATTCTTTTCGTATTTTAAGCCTTTATCTTTTTTTGGATAAATATAAAAACATTTAAAAAACATATATAATCATATTTTAGTTATTTCTATTCATTCCCGCCAATACAACGGCTACGTGTTAACTACCATTTAAAATAAAATTATTTTATTACTAGTGTGCAACGTAAGATTTCAATGAAACTCTTTGTTGCGTATCAGGTAAGCTATCAGACATAACAACCCATTTAAAGTAAAATTATTATTTAATTTGTAAATATTAATAAATTTGAAAATTCTTTATTCTTTATTTACCTGGGATGTTACAGGTAATAACATTTCATGAAGAAAAAATGTTTTTTTATGGATTCTAATTTCATAATAAATGTATGATATAACCATGAACACAATGAAATTGCCTAAAAATAGCCATGGTTGACCTATAAATAATGATTTATTTCAACATTTTAAGAGCCTCCTTTCATGGTATAATCAATTCATGTTATATAATATAATATAAATATTGTTAAAATTTTTACATAAATTTATTCTATCCCTAAAAATCTAATTATATCTCACAATAGTGGTTCCAAAGTTCCAATACCAAACATGAAGGGTAATATAAATATATGAAAAAATTATTTGATCGATATAGTAATGGTTGAAGAGAGATTTACTTGGTAGAATAGTTAATAAAATTTATAAAAATTATAAAATAAGAATATTTCAAAACAATACTAGTTTATGAATTATATATAACTAAATATATATTTTATATTATATTTAATGTGATTATTATATGTGATAATTACTATTTGTAATGCCTTTATATGAAATATAAAATGTGTGTATGAATTTAAATTATTTTATAAATATAACATATTTTTAGTATCAAAGTGTACATATTAAATTCATTATAAATTATTAATGTGTAAGAGGTCATCTAAGAATGATTTTGAACTATTTATAATTATTTACGTTATGTAATATACACAATCAATACATAAATTATGTAATGTTTATAATTATTATATTATATAATTTTTTTTAATTATTGTATCATGAATAAATTTATGATTTTTTTGTATACATAGTCTGTTATGTTTTTTTCAATGTGAAAAGGTTTTATTTTATTATTTTCTAAAAGATTCGGATTATAATGTTGTATATCTTCATGAAATTACAATAGACATATTGATGAATTTATATGTCAATTGTGATAATTTATTTAATTTTCTATTTACTTTAATTTTTCTTGTTCAATTGTTATGATATTTGAATATTATATTTAGTTATAGATAATATTTATTAATTGTAAGATTAATTGGTAAATTGTAGGCTATATTGAATGTTAAACTAAATACATTATAAATTTAGGATAGACTGGTCCATGTTTTTGGTTCATACTATCTATATAGAAAATTGCGGTAGATTACATATATTATATTATATATATCAAATGATTTTAAGTATTTGTATTAATGGTTTTTATTTATTGTAACCATATGATAATTTTCTACGTTTGGAAATATAGTTTCCTTTTTATTTGAATTTGAATCAATAGAACTGTGATGTATAAATAATTACAAATCACGTTGAATTTTACATATTTATTTACAGAATAGAATATGGTTTCCAAAATAAACCGTTAGAATCCTTCAAACATATAATGAGAATATCAGAGATAATATTTTGAGATATTTGATACCCATAACACAATTAATTTATATAATCCTTATGAAGAAAAAGAAATCCTAAAATTAATATATCTGTATTTACATTCGGAAAATGTAGGTTATCCATAGATATTATTTTGTAATTAGAACTAGTTTTGGTAAATAGAAATATGATCATTTTTTTATGTTTCGTTTATATTTTAGGTTACACTAATTTGGGAAAACTGTATGTTATATGATAAAATATAAATAGAGGTTTAATTATCAATAATATGAATTAGGGAAATATTTTGTCACTAAACAATGCAAGAGAAATAAAAGATATTACTGGAATGATGGCCTCAATAAATATATATGTGATAAAAATAATTCAAATGAGGACTCATTATATAAGAAAATATGGATCTCAATATATCAATGGATATGATGAAATAAATAGGGGATTTCATTTTACTATGAAAACATTTAATAATTTCCCATATTAAAATAATGTAAAACATGGTACTCATTTTATAAAAAAAATTGTATTAAATAGAATTTAATCATTATGAATCATCCCAATGAGGTTTATATTTAAAAATGTAAATACTAACAGAAGAGGTTTTATTTTTCATTATAAATACATAACAATCATTCTCCAGAATGATGGAAAATTTCATTTGATTGGGAATCCATGAACTAAATAACCTACTCATAATATATCCCAATAAACAGATCTTGATTATATTGAAAAAAATTAATGGATTCTATTTATGTCACAACTATCAATATGTAATAAATATAGTTTATATTGTTACTAGAACATGAGAACATTGATATATCAAAAATAATATAAAAATTCAAAATTCTGTATAAATAACTGGAAAGGAATAAGATGAATGATATTTGAAGGAAATTTTATTTCTAATAATATAGATGAAATATTAAGTTATTTTATGTACTCAATATAAATGGGTTTTAAGATGATGTGGATATGCTAGTATCTCCTTTATGTCACCATCTAATTTTGAAATTCATTCACCAATTAGTGCCCGATTGAATTCATTGGATAGTTTTGAAATTTATAATAAACTATTAAAATAATTATTTATATATTTTATAAATATGTTTATCACAAATAGTACGATGTGGTAGATCTTATATAGATTTATATTATAATAATAGAATATTTTAATGACTTAAAAATGAAAAATGGAGATTTGGGGGTCAAATATTTAGTATGAGTATTTGAATCTCAATGGATTACATAGGAAGGATGGGAAGATTTTCCATTATAGTGATCCTCATGAGTAAAGGAATATTGCAAAAAATACCATGAAGGTGATAAAATAATAATTGATATTCTACATCATCCCTTAATTTCATATAATTATGTTCTCCTATCTAAATGGTTATGTGCAACAAACTATGAAATATTTATATGTTGATAATTGTATATTATATTAAAATTAATGAACAAGTGGTGGTTAGTGTTAAAAGTATGAAATCATGTGATATATAAAAATTTTATACGTCAAGGAGTTAGTTATAGTGGAATAACATAATTTTCTACGATATCCTACTAAATATTTTTTATTTTTTCTCATGTCTACCTCTTATTTGATTTGTTTATTGATAATAGAAAATAGTTTTTGAAAAAAATGAGATTATGGTTATGATTAAAACAGTTATTATTTTATCCAATTCATTAAGATGTTGAAAACAATGTTAAGGATAACAAGTTATATCTGGTATAAGTTATTTTATTAGATATATTTATTCAGTTGTGATGGTTATAATCCAACCATATAACACTAAATTATTTTAAATAATAAATTGTTATTATAATTATTATTATTCTAAAAATGCATAGATTACTAAAAAAGATATAGACCGTAATATTCTCTAAGTTAATAGGTATCACTAAAGTATGTAAATATTATTTTTCAAAAAAAATATAGTATCTATATGTTATAATGTTATTATGAAAAAAATGGATTCTAAGATACTGTGGATTATATGTATAGACACTGCAAAATTATCATTAAATAATAAAATTAAAATTTTCATATAAAAAGAAAAAGAAACATTATTTCATAAAAGATATTAAGTTATGCCGGTAACGAAATACATTAATGCAAAGAGATTCAATTTACTGTTAATGGGATATAAAAATATTATTTTTTGTTTTCAAATATAACTTAAAAGGAAAAAAGAACTTGATTTATATAGAAATTCATGAATATTGTCATTGTAAACATTTTTTTTAAAAGAAAAAGATTTTTTAATACTACATTAATACAGTTGAACATGGGGATTATGAATCCAACCACTAAATTATTTATAATGAATTATTCATAAATTTTAAAAATTAAAAAATTATTGTGGGGTTTTTATTAAATGGATCAATATATAATAAAAAATAATTCTATAGACTAGTAATGTGTTTTAAAAAACCCTAAAAAAGAAATAAACATGATTCCAAAATAGTGTCTTATTATTGGCTGTTGATGTATCCCAATTTTATTTTTCACCAATAATAATGGGGTGATGAATTAGGGTTAATTCCATTTGCAGTAATTTTTAAATAATCCAATTAATCATATAGTTTTTCAAAGGCATACATGAATTAAGATGAAATAAAAATAAGACGTTGATAATGATTTAATTTTTATTTTTTTACATACAATGTGACTTCCAACTCTATGTTATGATCATGGGGAGATATAGTAAAATATTTTACACTAGAACTAGTCATTTATTACATGTAAATTTAGAGGTAAGTTTTATGTGTTTTGAAACACATAAATAGAATCCCTAGTGAATTATACTTACTCTTTGTAAGAGTAAAATAATTGAAATTATATAATTAATATTAAAAGAATATTTTCATTGATTCAGTAAGTGATGATGATGATGTTCCAATTTGAACATTCAATATTATCACAATAGTATATAGTCACCTATTTGGGTTCTTAGATGTCAAATAATAATACATTAGATAAGATAATTCATCCTTGACCACATCATATTGGAATGTAATGATATTCCTTTGAATCGCAAATTGAGGATAACCCAATCCCTATAAGTTTTCTAATTTTATAAGAATCTAGGATATAATCCTAGTTTCTTCATGCTTCTAATTATCAACACTCGATCACACATTGTAATATTTCTTTAATCACCCCCATAAGTATACAATTGTAAACAACCAAAGGCAATTACAGTGTATATTTTTTCATTTCACATTCAATAATAATGATTTAATATGTTATTAAAACATGATAAAATTGGATTTCATCAATTAAAAGATAACATGGTTTAATCACCATTTATTATAAAATAATATTATACAGATAACCATTTAGTAATTTTTGTTCATTAAAAAAATATACTCAGTTATTTCATCAGTAATGATCACCATTTATAAAAACTAGATATTTAGAATTAGATATTCAATAATATTTTGTTGATCACACCATTTAGGTTTACAAAAAAATCATCATATATTGAATTTTGGCATGGAACATCATTTTAGGATTTAACATCAATTTATGTTCTTATTCCAATATTTGTTGTATAAGTATTAATTTACTTCAAAACATGGAACAATTCATCAGTGTGTAAAATTAAGCAGAATCAACAATATAAATTAATAATTGTGAATTTTTTTATTTTAATAATTTCAAAACAAAACAACATTATATAATTATTTAATTAAAATTTTATAAAAATGTAATATTTTTTGAAACTTATAAACATACCTAACATTATTTGTATCATAATTATCAATTATAAGTGAATTAATTATTAAACACATTTAATATGATATTTTTTTACGAAAAAAATTATCTTACATTTAGAGAATATGTTAATCATTCTAATTTTTTTTACATTTCACGAAAAAAATCATATGTATAAACCAAACATTGTAATCATATATGTATGATGTTGAAACCTTTTTTGTTTCTACATTTAATGGTAACAAATTCTTTTTAATTCTATTTTATTATTATATACTAGAAAATATTATAAATCCATTTCCATTTAATTTTTTTGAATCAGATCATATGAAAATATTATTTATTACATTCCTTTCTCAATTTTCACTATATGAACTCAAAACTTCAAACATGAAAATACATGGTAGATTTTATGCATCCTACAAAATGAAATATATGTAATTGAATATTAGTATACTGAAACAATATTAATCATCTTAAATTAAACTCAAATGCATAAAAAAAATCCTTCTAATTCATGCATCTCATATTTTTTTTAATAACACATTCATTAAAAATCACATTGGCTAAATCCATAACATCATTTGGAAATATTTTCATCCAAAACATTAAATATTATAAAAACTACCCACTCCCTTATTCAAATATTAATATTTCTAATGCTAAACAATTAAATAAAAAAAATATAATGATTTTTATCTTCTATAGATTGGAAATATTTCTTAAAATTGACTTATATTTTCTCCCTCTCAATTGTTAATCTAATATAAAAGTTCTCTCCCGTATTTTAAAAAATTATTTATTCATATTAACGTAATTTATATAGAATATAGTACCACTCTATTTTATATTTTGTTCTTATCTCCCCCATATATCACAAAAAAAGAATTATGGGGGATATCCTATACATATTCAAGTGAAATGGGGTGGTTGACTAGGAAGGATTATCCTAAACACATTAAAACTCACTCTTGTCCATATAATCATAATTATATATGAACGTTTTATCCATGGTAGAAATGTATTCCAGTATGAATTCTTCATTAATAAATTTTCTATTTGATAAAATGATACATGATTTTGATATCTATTGAACTTCTTTTTTTAACAGTATTTTTGGAAAAATAAAAAAACAAGGATAATTGTAATTATTACTTAATATCTTATCATCTAATAAATTCATATATTATTACTGAAAACACATCATGGAAATGATTTTAAAACATGTGGGTGGTTGTTATATATTTTACCTATGTAATTATCAATATTACTAAACATTTCATGATTCTATTATATAATACACATCATTTATAAAAAATAAGATTCCAACTTATGTATATTTTCTTTTATTAATTTATAAATATCGTTCTACATCTATCAATACCAGTAGATTTATGTGTTCACTTATTTTATATTTTAGAAAACAATTCAGTGTGCCATTGACTTAACTGAGTATAATTTCGACAATAAATATGTGACACACCATAAAATAACTCTGATATATTAAACAAAGATCCACTATATGAATGATGTGTTATCTTGGATCTTGGTATAAGTAACCATCCTCAAAACATTAGATAATCATGAATTAAATGAATAATTCACATTAAGGATCTTTTCAGGTTTAGAGTTTTAGAGAGTTAGGCCATAACTATTACATTTAAAAATATTACAAAGTAGAAACTTCGACACAGTTTCCATTTTTTTCATAAAATAAAATCTCTTGAAAAAAAATTGTCATATCTAGTATCATGTTTAGGATATCATGACTTTTCCTTGATCCCATTCTTGACCCTATTCCACATTGTGTCCTGTGAAAAACCATTAAAAAACATGGGATGAGTATAAAAATCTCAGTAAGTGATACAAAAAGAAGGGAAAATGTTAGTTTTTAAAACAAAAAGTAAACCATGAATACTTCAACATAATTAATACTTTTCACCTTTATGAAGTAGTAAATACTATTCACTAAATAAAAGGTCATTACTTACCCTTTTGTAACCAAAAGATTACCATAAAACCCATATAAAGAACACATAACTTATAAAGGTAACTTGGGAAATAAACATAAATAAATGGAATAACCATATGGTTGACTTCCACACATATCACTAAATTGAATAGCCATATGACCGACTTCCATACCCAATGCATTGGAGGTTATAATGTAACCACCTGTCCTGGTATTCACGGTACCACCCATCATTTGGTTTATCACGTAACAACCCATCAAATTTCCATGTACCAATATAAAATTATAACAAAAACAACAAATATAAAGGAAAGAAAACATTTCCTCATTTCAATCACAATATATCACTTAAATATATTTACATAACAAATCCATTATCAAAACCATTTTCAATACCAAAATATATAAAATAGTATATGGTATTTATGTACTTTTAAAAATATTATGGATTGTTGAGGAAGCCAAAGATCAAATAATACTAATGGAGGTGGAAAAGGTCATTTTCACCGCTTACGTTAAAAGAAACAATCATTTTTTTCATTTAGTAAAATGCATTGTAGAAAAAGATTCCCTTTGAAAAGTTAAGGGTGTTTATACAGAGTATAAAAGAAAGTCATGTAACGACCCAAAGTTTAGTTAATGGAAATCAATTGTGATCTTATTAAATGTCTCTTTATGTAAAATGTTTATATAAAATTTTAACTTCTTTGGTTTTATGTTAATACTTGTGACCGTTACTTTTATAGACGTTGAACAGCGATCACATGATTAGTATAAATATAAGGCTTTAACAAACCCAATTTACTCAAAAAAAGGAATCGATGGACTCATCAAATAGAATTTCTCCATACGAAGCCCATTTTTCGGAGCATTGGAAAATAGGTGGCGTCCTTGGGCTTCGATCTTGACCAAGCCCAAGCTGAGCTTCATCATGTCAAGCTCGAACGGGACCTTCTACTGGAAAAGTGGAAGTTGATAGAGATTACCACTCAAGCGATGTTATCTAAGCCACCCCAAGAGTCTGTCACTATCGCACACCTTAACCTGTGGTCTTATGCGGCTGTTTTAAGGGTTTATGTAACCAATCTCTAGTACTATGTTCATGTACATTACTTTTTATATAATAATGAATATAATTTTTGTCATTATTGGTATATTGTATATAGTTTTTAAAGTACAAATAGTGTTATTAGTTATTATTTAATTAAGAATAATATTTTATTAAATTAAGGGATTTTTGAATTAAATAATATTTTAATAAAATAATATTATTATTATTAAATTAATTTTTATTAAATATAAATGATCTTATAATTTAATGAATGCAATTGTAATTTTTATTATGGTTTGAAAGCCATTTTTGTCAAAACCCATAAATTTTCAATAAAGGAAGGTTTTTATTTTAAAATTGAAAATTAACATATTTAGAAAATTATTTAGATAAAATAAATGTTTTTTCTAAAATCATGATGTCAAAATTATCCAACGGTAAATTTTTCATAATTTTTTGAGACAGTCAAATTTTTGGGTAAAAATTAAATACTGTTTAAATATATATTTTGATTGATGACATCATAATAACCCAATAGTGATGTAATAAAATACTATAAGCTTCATGTTCGGCCAATATATGTTTTACCATTAAAATAATGTGATTTTGGGTTTTTTGACTTATTTTACAAATCATTAACGGACCCCTGAAGAATTATTAAACATCTTGTCTATTTAAATTGTTTTCAATGGGAGTGTGACTCAACTCCACATAAGTAGCCACATTATTTTAGGAAGTTAGGACTTCGTACTTAAAAAATATTGTTTTCATCTCACCTTTTCCAAAAACCATGGGAAAAAACTGTGAGCTGATTTGTGGTTTGGATTAGTTTAATGTAAGGGGTCCCAAATATAAATAATAAAAAATTCACTCACCTTTCCTCTATAAACCCACCCAATCTCCAATATCGTCCTCGCTCAAAGCCTTTGGAGTTCGTCCAACCTCTTCCCTACTCTCTCTAGAATCCTCCCAAGGTGTCCCAAGCTCCCCTGAAGCCTCTCTCAAGCCTCTCTCAAGCCTTTGGAAGCACACATCCAAGTAAGGGTTTTTCTTCCATTCACTTTTTGTCCAATTTTCTTAATATTGATATTCCCTTTTAATTTCAATTATAAATGCTGGGGTATGGTTTCGACCCTCCCCCATACTGCCCTCTTATTTTTTTAATGATGGGAGACCCATTTATCTCTCATTAACTGCCTCACATGTTCACTCGTTACTATGCCGAAATTCCGAAAGGAACTTCTCTCTCCTCATTTACATTCAAGAAAAACTTTTATATAATGAATCTAAATTCCATTACAATTGTTTGGAAATGTATCTATATGACCCCCATACTATCCATTTCATGTAGATATGATTAGACACCTTTTTCTCTCTGGTCAACCATTTTTATGAATTCTTATATCACATTGTTACGCTGCTGAAATTGCACCGATTTTCTAACCAATGCCATTGTGTAGTGAATACCATGCCCATTTCTCCATCAAGGGTATTCACCTTCATGCACATTTACTTATTTATTATAAAGATTCATTCCACATTCCTTTTTCATGGAATAAATGATTATGTTTTATGAATCCATGTTTTATGATCCATGTGGCACACTTGTGCATGAAATAAAATGTTTAAGAAGGGTGTGCCCTTATAGCGCTCCAATGCATTGGGTAAAGTATAGTATCATGATACATCATGTGCAATGAGTGTTGACTCATTATAATTCAAGTGAAATGAGGTTTTACTCATGCTTCATGTGCAAGGAGGATTTACTCATGCTCCATGTGCAATGATCCTTGGCTCATGCTAATTACATGTTAAGTGTTGTTGCCACATTTCTTTGTTATGATTATCATGATTTATCATGCCTTTATGTTCATGTTTCTATTGTGATCTATTGATATTCCTATTGTCTAACATGTATTGTACTCCTTATGTATTCCATTTTTATTCCCGTACTGGGCTTTATATCTCACCCCTTTTCTTATGCATGTCCGCATGTTATCCCATGCAATGCTAAGTACGTGGGAAAGTAGTGGCCATGTAAAGGAAGTTTTCAATAAAGATTTTTTTTCATGTTTTAAGTTGTTATGTAATGATCCTAACAACTCATTCATCAAATATGATTCACAAGGCACAGATAATCTCTTCCTTAACCTCAAAACATAGTAATTATCAACGTTAAAATCAGGAAACTTACCCTTCTGAACCAATTGAACATTTCTCTTTAACTCACTATCTTCTTTCCATGTTTTCTTTATTCTTTCTGATAGAGATGATCTCACTGACACCTGATACAAAAAAAAAATAATATCCTGCACCAACAACTTCTATGACATAATTCATCAAATCAAAAACCAAAGGATTTTGTTCCGAACGTAACATGGTCAATGAAGAAATTTTTTTGACTCAAAGCATAAGCCACATTATTTTCTTTTCCCATATGGTAATGTAACATGCAATCATAATCCTTGATTAATTCCAACCATCTCCTCTGTCTCATGTTCAATTCTTTTTGACTGAATATATACTTCAAACTTCACTCTATACAAACGATGCTTCCAAATTTTTAAAGAAAAAACAACAGTAGCTAATTCCAAATCAAGTTTAGGGTAATTTAACTGATGTGGTTTCAACTGACGTGAAGCATAAGTGATTACCTGATCATTCTGCATTAGGACACAACTTAGTCCATTCAACGTAGCATCACTATAGATAACAAACTCACCATTTTTGGATGGTAGTTCCAAAATGAGAGAATTCACCAATCTTCTTTTCAATTCCTGAAGACAATCATCACATTATTTTGTCCAGATAAACTTAACACCTTTTTGAGTTAACTTAGTCATTGGACTAGATAACCGTGAAAAATTTTAAACAAACCTCTGGTAATAACCTGCCAGACCAATAAAACTACGGATCTCGGTTATATTTGTGGGTCTTGGCCATTCTTCAACAACTTTTGATTTAGAAGGATCAACAGTTATGCCATTTTTTGAAACAATGTGACCAAGGAAAGAAATTTTTGTAACCAAAACTCACACATGAAGAATTTCCCCAAAATTTTAGTTTCTTTTAAGGTTTACAAGACAACCCTTAAATGACTTTCATGTTCCTCTATACTTTTGGAATAAACCAAAATATCATCAATGAACACAACCACAACCTTATCCAAGATATATTGTAAAATTCAATTCATAAGATCCATGAATACATCAGCTGCATTGGTTAACCCAAAAGGCATAACTAAAAATTCATAATTTCCATATCTAGTATGAAACGTGGTCTTCAGAATGTCTGATTCCTTTACTTTCAACTGATGATACCCCGATCTCAAGTCAATCTTCAAAAAATAATGAGCTCCCCGGAGCTAATCAAACAAATTATCAATATGAGGCAAAGGATACTTATTCTTAAAAGTGATGTTATTCAATGCTCTATAATCAATGAAAAGTCTCATTGAAACATCTTTCTTATTAACAAACAAGATAGGAGAACCCCATGGAGATGTGGTAGGTCGAATGATACCTTTATCTAATAACTCGTGTAATTGATTCTTTAACTCTAAATGTTCAATTTGAGCCATTCGATAAGGGGGTTTTGATATTATCTTATCATCAGGCACTAAGTCAACAGAAAATTCAACTTCCTGATCAGGTATAATACTAGGAAACTCATCAAAAAAACATCAAGGTACTCATTTACTATTGGAACATCATTAATCTAAACAGTTCATTTGTTTTCAACAATATGTGCAATGTAACATTCACTTCCATATTTTACTAGTTTCTCATCTTCCGGATATGTTATCAACAGTAAGTGTTCATTTTATTTATACAAACGGAAAATAATTCTGAAAATAATCCTCTTTATCCCTTCAGTAAATCTTAACATGATAAATAGAATTCCAATCCATTCCCAATATAACATCAAACTCTACTAGAGGCAAAACAATTAGGTTTGCAGGTATATTCTTTCCGCACACAAGGGCAGGAATGTTCTTTTGTTTTATTTTTGTCTCAACATTTTCCCTAGGTGTATTTTCCGTAAGTTCAGTATTCATATCATGAGATGGAATTCCATATTTACTAGAAAACAACTCAAGAATTAAAGAGTGTGTAGACCCTGAATTAAACAACACATTGGCATAATCTAAAGAAACAGACAGTGTACTTGCCACAACATCATTTGATGGACCAACATCTGCTGAATTAGTTGAAAAGGATTTTTCCACACCTTTCTACTTGTAGTCTGGTTGTTTTCCTTTGGTTGAGTTATATGTTGGAAACTCATTTTCATAAGGACCCATTTTATTACACTTAAAACATTTTACTGACTGTAAATCGGATTTTTCCCTACCATTACCCTAATCTTTTTCAGTTCAATTACGATCCTTATGGCCCATTTTACCACATCATTATCACTTAATATAATTCAAAAGACATTCCACATCATGCTTTTTACAACAATTTTCACAAACTGTAAACTTTAGTTTCTTACCATCAGACTTTTTTGAAGAGTTCTTCCCTTTCACCTGCCACCTCGACCTCTTATTCTGTTGTTTTTCAATGAATACATGTTCATCAAAAAACACCATTTCCACCTTCTCCGCACAACGAAAAAGTTTTTCATAACTTTCAAACTCATGAGAAGCTAAATCCCTTCGATACATTGGATTTAATCATGAGTAAAAACGGTTGATTTTACTATCAAGATATCGTATGAAATTTGGTTCATACCTTGCCAGTCGAGAGAGTTTTTCTTCATTAGCATCCACTTATTCATCCTCCTGCCTCAAATCAAGGAATTGTTTTTCCATCCTAAGACGAACCACCTTAGGATAATATTTTACAAGAAACATACCTTTGAATTCATCCTAATCGAGAGAATCAATCTCCTCACTATCCCTGATATTTTTCACCATCGACCACCACTGATCAGCTTCACATTCAAAACGGTAAACAGCAAGACTAACCTTTTGATGTTCTGAACAACACATGACATCAAAAATCTTCTCCAGTGCTTTAATAAACCATCAACTAGAATAGGGTCAGATTATCCTCCGAATGATGGGGGATGTTGCCTCATTAAATTCTCCACTACTAACATGTTCCTCTGTGGGTGATCTGGCTGATCTCATACATGGATACCACCACCATTTATAGCCTGAGTCAATTGTGCCATCACTACAACAAATTGTTCAGTTCTGATACCGACCATCTCAGGTTTCTGATATGGACGGTGTATTCTTCCTCATGTCGTCCCAACATAGCTTCTATGTTTCATCTGTGGAAAACCATTCTGAACACATAAATATCTTAGGAAAAGAAACATGGTAATCATTAAATGCTATATGAGATCAATATTAACATAAATTACTTTATGGATATTAATTTAACAATACCCTAAATCCTAATGTTATCTAAACTGACCTATAATACCAACTATAATGACTCGGACTTTTAACATTACATAAGCTTGAATTAAATGAATAATTAACATTTATGATCTTTCTAGGTTTAGTGTTTTAGAGAGTTCGGCCATAACTATTACATTTCATAATATTACAAAGTAGACACTTCAACACAGTTTCCATTTTTTTCAAAAAATAAAAACTCTTGAAAAAAAGAGTCATTTATATTTCCATGTTTATGATAGCATGACTTTTCCATGATCCCATCATTGACCCTATTCCACATTATTTCATGTGAAAAACATTTCAAAAACTTGGGATGAGCATAAAAATATCAGTAAGGGATACACAAAAAATAAAAATAGTTAGTTTTTCAAAACAACAAGTAAACCATGAATACTTTAACATAATTAATACTTTTCACCTTTATGAATTAGTGAATACTTTTCACTGAATAATAGATCACTACTTACCCTTTTGTAACCAAAATATTACCATAAAACCCATATAAAGAATACATAACAGATAAAGGTTACTTGGGACATAAACATACTTAAATGGAATAACCATACGATTGACTTCCACAAATATCACTAAATGGAATAGCCATACGTCCGACTTCCATACCCAATGCATTGGAGGTTATAACGTAACCACCCATCCTGGTATTCACGACACCACCCATCATTTGGTTTATCATGTAACCACCTGTCAAATGTCCATGTACCAATATAAAATTATAACACATACAACAAATATAAAGGAATGAAAACATTTCAACATTTCAATCACAATATATCACATAAATATGTTGACATAAAAATAAATTATCAAAACCATTTTCAATACAAAAATACTTAAAAGAGTATATGGTATTTATTTTCCTTTAAAAACTTTATGTCTTTTTGAGGAAGCCAAAGATCAAATAATACTCGCGGTGGCAGAAAAGGTCGTTGTCACCACTTCTGTTAAAAGGAACAATCATTTTTTTCATTTAGTAAAACACTTTGTAAAAAAAGATTCCCTTTGAAAATTCAAGGGTGTTTATACAGTGTATAAAATAAAGTCGTGTATTAAAACAAAATATTCCTCAATGAATGGAAATTGGGACGAAGTCCCTTACCTCGTGTCCGACTTGAATCGACCGTTATTTAATCTCTTGAATAATAAACTAATGTTAAATTATACTTGCTTAAGAACATTTTTCAAGTTTATTATTCCTTTTATATCACTTATTACCATGTTGTAAACATTATTTAATCATTTAAGTTAATAATGTACGTTTTTTCAATATTTGGTTCTTGAGTCAAAAATGGACTTCTTATAATTACATGTTGTTAATGCGGTCAAAGGTTCATTATATCTAGAATTATATTTATGATTAGTATATCATATATATCATATATATCATATATATCCATCATATACATGTATATATAATATTACATAACATTTATAGGTAAGAAATGAAATGCACCATTCATGGAGACGGTAAGCCGTACGTACGCATGAATGCTACTTTAATTTCTATTTCATATTTAATGGAATTAAAACATAATGATACATAGTAGTATTAAATTCTATTACGGAATATTATAAAATAAAATTAAATTTATCCTTTATACATACCACATATGGTATGAACGAGTCATATCACTTTGAGGGTGTGGTAGTCTGCACTTCCTCAAATGAAATTATCGCGTTTACCCATAATGGAAACCATAAAGGCTTGCTATAAAAGAAAATTATAGAAGATTAAAGAAAAAATAAACATAATATATATCATATATAAATAAATTTCCATAATAATGGCCACCATGAGAGGCGGTAGGAGATAATCAAACAATCATCGTTTCATGAGGCGTTAGTTTTACATCCACAGAATCATTATGTTCTTCATCCGTTTGATTGAGGTGTGTCTAATTGTAGTTCTAATACATCCCATAACAACATCCTAGTATAATGAGTATACTGGTTTTTTTACAAAAGAAAGTAATAAAAAGAGTTTTGGTGTTCGAGATGTAAAATAAAAGAAAACAATTTAAGAGAAATTGTTACCTTTAATTTGGGTAACTCCCTTTGGATTGAACCAAAGGACTTATTGAGAGTGCCTTCTGCCTAAGGTAAGGCTTCTAAGAGGAGTATAGGTATGTAGGGAGTTTAATTGGGCAGATTTTGGCTGATCCAAATGGCTTGAGAGGTGTGAGGAATTTGTTATAAATGGTCTTCTTTTATAAGGGAGAGGAGGGGCTCTTTAGGAATGTGTGAAAATATTATGTTATTATATAATTATATTCGGTTTTTAAAGGTCCAAAAATCATTATAGTCTATGATAAGATGATCCATGGTCGAAATAAAATCATCCAATCAGAATTGAATATGTTTTCAATAATATATTAATCATTATAATCTTATTTATTTAAATCATTTATTAAAGAGGTAAACATTACATCATTATTGTGTCATAAATAATTTAAATTATTTGATTTCTAAAAATTATAAAAAAATTATATCATGTAGGAAATCGTTTTATCTTTCTAATGAATATTTTTAGTCAAAAATATAATTTACATAACCCCTTCTAAAAATTAATTTACTAAAATATATATTCTTTTGTCATTTTTTCTTTTACTTTAAGTTAATTAATCTAAATTATCATTATGACACCCAAGTGTCTCAATGTGGTACCCAAATATACACAAAGATGTACATGGACGTTACTGACTCATCCAATAAGGTTTGGAAGTGTTTTAAGATAATTTTGAATTATTATAATATTCTTTATACATTTAATTACCCAATTTACCTTTAACCGCAGTAAATAAAAGTCAAAAGTTACAATTCACCAAAAATTATTTTAATCTTATTGAACCTCATTTTACTTCTTGATAATAACCATATATTTCGTATTTTCAAAATTCAATTCATAGAATTGGTAAATTTTCATTCAAATGAAAAAGTCAGTTTTTAACTACCACTTAGTGATTTCACTATTAATCAAAAATTGATGTTTTTCAGAAAATACCAAAAATTCAGCCTAAGCTATACTTGATATTCTAAATTCCAAACTGATGTCCATTTTTTAAAATTAAAAACATATAAGTGTAATTAATTAATTTTAAAATTAATTCCCATTATCAAAACAAATAGCGTGTTTTTAAGAAATAATAACTATCAAAAGATTGATACTTATTTATGTCCAATTTCAAAATGAAATTAATTCCAATGACCAAAATTGGATTAAATGGTAAAAATATATTTTAATTTCCCTTTAAAACAAACTAGAAAGAAAATTTAACCATATAAATAAATTAGATTAAAAGGCACTTTTGAATTAAAATACAATAATTTTCACTATTCATTAAAAAATGAACTTCATCGAAAAAACCCCAAATATTTACCGAGAGTAAAGTTTGATGTCCCCATTATGAAGAAGGATTATATTTGTCCATATATAATTTAATAAAATGACCAAAACTAGATTTAAAAAGGGTTCCCCATTAAAAGGCGGTAAATAGGCCTTTAAATATAAATTATACTTAAAATTAGATTCATTCATATTTTAAGCCTCTAAATTTTTATTGGATAAATGTAAATACATTTAAAAATAATGTATAATCATATTTTAGTTAGTTTGGTTCATTCACACCAACACAATTTCTAGGAGTTAACTACAATTTAAAATAATAATATTATATTATTAGTGTGCAATGTAAGATTTCAAAGAAACTCGTTGTTTCGTATCGGGTACGCTACCGAACATAGAAACCCCTTTAAAGTAAAATTAATATTTAATTCAAAAATATTAATAAATATAAAAATATATTATTCTTTATTTACTTGGGATGTTACACTTTTAGTTAAAAGAATATTTCCAATAATTTTTGTAAATCCATTCTACTTCAAACAATTTTTATCATAATCCATTCTCAGTATAGTTTAATTTCTTTATATAGAGAAAACTAAATGGATTATTCCTTCTAAACATTACTTAACAATTATCAATTAGAATCACTATTTCATTAATCGATAGTGTACTAATTTTATTCAATATATACTCCCAAAATTAAATTCATATCACCCATCATAGATATCTCATGGTATAACATCATTATCATAACAGATATCTAATTTGCAGCCGGATTTGCACTAGATAATTTTAAATCATCAACATAATATATTATTATAATAATATATATGGATATCAATTTGACATAATATATTCATTCGAACTAGCAATTAGTAAATTCTATTCTCAATATTCATTTATCCAACATTGAATATGATTATCAAAGATAAAATTTTATTCCTTATATAAAATTTAATATATTTCACTCCATTCATCCATATCAACCTAACTTAACACCATAACATTGATTTCTGAAAAAATATTTTTCTAGATAACCACATAAAAAGGTAGACGAGGTTTCAATTTTATATTGTTTTTTTGTCTATGAGATGCTACTATAATAAATATTAAAATAACTTCCAATATGCTCACTAGGGAAAAGGTATATTCCAAATCATTACCGACCATTGTTGAATAACACATTCATAAAAATATTTTTTTTATAACACATATCATTTATCATAAACAAATTTCAAGATAACTTAATTTTTCCTATTAAATTTTTTATGATCTTTGTATATGTTCCCAAGTAAAATACATCAAAATATGATCTAATTACTCATTAAAGTATTTATTCTAATTGTTTTTCCTAATTTCCATAGAATCTATTTTTTATCTAATATATGAAAATAAGCCTCGAATTTATTCCTATATTCTATTGTGATTTGGGATTAACAATGATATCTTCTTAATCTATATAATTATTTAGTAATATCCCAACATTTTGGATGAACTTCCATTATAATTTTCATATAAATTAAACTTTATTCATTAAATTCATTTATATATAATGATCATATTCTTATTATAGAGGATCATATGATTTATTCATTATTACAGCCTTTTTTGGAGGTGAATTTATTAAGCATGGATAGAACATATAGTGAACTCATCTCAGAAATTACGAAGCATGTTGAAGGAGACATAGTTGCTCCATATAGTTGGCACATGATTTCCAAGACATGATGATTCCTAGGGGAGAGTGTGTAATATAAATAGTGTGGTAAAACATGGTTGGTGAAATTATTTTCTAATTCTGTGATTAGACCATGAAATGATTTTTCTTAAGATTGTACCATGGTAGGGTTGGTACATAGGTTTCCCAAACATCTCGCTTAACCCTGCAACATACAATTGTAAAACTGAAATTAATTTATCTATTCTAAATTCAAATATTAGGTAATTTTCCCCATCAATATCATTGATTTAAAAAAACATTAATCTCTTATGTATTTAGTGGTGATCATCTTGGATCCCGAATATTATTTAGTCAATTACTAAAAATTGGATATCCAAATTAATAGGTAGGTCTTTGTTCTTAGAAGTTCTTTTGTGATATAATTTTCTTCACTGTCCCAAAACCATAGATCTAATATTTTTTGTATATATACATGATCCTTGATTTTAATTTTTGGTCTTTATAGTTCTGTATATGGAAGGAAATGAGATCTAAGAATAAATCTTTAGAATCATAGTTTTTTATTCATTTTCCATAATTTTTGTGTTTTTTTCATTCTACATTGAATTAAGTGATATAGTTGGATGTAAATTATTTGAAAATAAAATTGATGGGGGTGTATACTATAATTATCCTAGTCATGATAATACTCTTTTATATTTTCTTTTATAGTTATGTTTTCATGTGTTTCAACTATTTTAAAAATTAAAAAGTTAATTGAATATTCCTAAATTTGAGAGAGCCTTCAGGGAACCTATTTGAACCATTGCATATCATGGGAGAAATCACAATCAAAGCCAAATTATTTTTACAATTCCCATCATATGATAATTATGGTTGAAAATAAAGTGAAAACTGGGAATATGAAATAAAAAAAATTGTGATTGTTTTGCATGTTAACATCTTGTAATGATTGTTGTTCATAATCTTGAATGAGTAATTAGTAATGAAATGATTCATGGTAAATGGGTTACAAAATTATGGGAGTAATTGATTTTAATAGTTTAAATTGATAAATGAAATGGTAAAATGTGTTGGGAATATTTTATTAAATTTTTATTAATGTTTAACCTCAACAAATATAAATCAAAATAATGTGATGCGTGTGTTGGACTGATTCACCCCATCCGTGGTTAGTAATATTGTTAATCCAGGACACCAATTTATTCCATAGAATTGGTAATCTACTGATTCCCAATTCACCTAGGATATTGGATATTGACTATATCTCTAAGAACCTATGATAGTGATGTTTGCATGGTGCTCCAATCATTTATGATAAAAGAATCTGGACAGACAGTCCATGCTTTAGAAATGAAATGGAAATCAATTTAAAAAATTAAACCTCATGAAATAATAAATCTTATAATACTTATTGTGTATGATTTAGAATCTATGTTAGAACAAAAAAGAAGTTACTTCCAAGTTTGTCAAAGTGAACCTGAGTGAAATTTGGTAACTAAATAATAAAGTTTTCAACCAATTTAGATTTATCATATTTCATTTTATTCTTTAACATATAGATGGAATACATATTGACTAGATATTTCATTAGACGTTGTTGTTGATGGTCTTTTGAGTTGTATTAACACCCTATTTTGAAAACTATTTAGTACCCAACTATACTTCCTGATTGGATGATTTTATAAGAGAAAGACCCCTATCGATAACAGATATTTTATAATTCGGAATGAAGCATGGATGAGGGAATAATACAATATATTCAAACCCTCTTTGACGTTTTTTGTGTGTATTTATTATATAATTTTATTTAAAAAAATTCAATTATATGGAACGACATATTTTCTTCTATGGATTGATTCATATTATCTGTATTTGGACTATCATGTGTGGTTTTGAAATAATTGATTATTGTTTATTATAATATTTTATGTTGATGTATTTTTTTCAATATTGTACAAATTTTATTAATATTTTATACTCTCCCCATGATCCAGAAAACATCATCACATCTATCCATCAACCTCTGTCAAATGTATAGGTGCACCTCAGGTCATTTAATAAACTGGATCTGGGGTCCGACATGTGGCACACGGGTTGGTATGTTATAAATATGTATCATGGGAGGGTTTTAGTCATTTTATTATCTGGTAAGTGTATATATGATGCTTGGAAAATTTGATCATTGTTCATGATCTAATTAATGGGAGTATATGATCAATGTGTGGGGAACCAATGTTCCCATAGTGGGATTATTGTTCATGGTATATTTTATTGAAATTGAATGATATATAACTTGGGGAGATTCAATTATTTTTTAATGTTATGGTTTCTTATGATTTTAATTGTGTCATAGTATGGAATGATATGTTTAATTTTCATGCATCGTTATAGAAACAAATGGCTCTATATCATATCGATCGTTTGAGGATCCCATGGAAAAAATATTATGAGTGAGTGGTGGGAAAAGAAAATGACTTTTTTTATTTGAAGTGCTTTTTTATAAATTCTTCATAATATTATTATTATAATATTTAATATATTTTTAATTTGATAGTTTTAAATTGTTTCAAATTTAATCCTATGGATGCATTATTAATATGAATAGTGGATTACCCATTATTAACAATGTTCCAGGTTAGGGATGATTTAGGGTAGTGAGAGTATCTCGATTTTGACATTGTGGTAATTTATACGTGATAAATCATTATGAATTTATGTGAATCACTCTTGTAAAAATATTTTTGGGATTTTTTATGTTTCTTTAAACATGATTGTGACATTGAAAAAAATTTGTTCCATGGTGATGTTTGTTGGTAGGTTGATAGAGGGACTTTAGTCAAAATTTTCCTCAATTTATTGGATCTGAGGCACCAATAGTTTATACTTGTGTGGATAAGAGTAGTTCCTTGGGATATTAAGTAATTTTATGAATTTAATTGAAAGAGACGTATGATAGATATTTATAAAATCAATGATCTTACATAGAGTTCTATTAGTATCATCTTTTGATGTTCAATAAAGAGGGTGGATCAGAGTTACCAACATTCTTAACTTAGTTGATCCATAAAATCAAGGGCTATTTAGATACTCCCTGGATAATTGATTCAATTTTCTTTTGTATTCTTTAGGAGGACCACTAATGTTGTAATGGCATATTCATTATCCGTAAAACTTTTTGGAGGGAATTTTATTTAGGGGTGTCTAGGTGAATTTTCTATAACCGTTTTACATAGAGACACAAAGATATGAGAGGGTGGTAGTGTTTATGTGGTTGACCAAAGAGAGAATTTCATTGATGGGTAGTTCTATCCACTTCACAAACATGAATTTATTGGTCTAATTTCTAGTAATATATGAGGTATCTATAGGAAGACGTTTTGAAGGACAAAAATGTAATATTAATTCTCATGTTAACAACATATAATTGAATAATTTTTGTTGTATAGAATAAAGATTTATATATAAGGGAAACTAAAGGAGGATTTAAATAGATAATATGTGGTTCCAATAAGACAACTATATTATATTATATTTTACTTATTTAAATATTATTTATGAATTTTTTTTGCAGACTAGAGGAAGACAGAGGAGTTAGGAAAAAGGATCAACTACTCAAGGATGTAATCGAGTCTTTTTCTAGTTGTACTATAGGCTATGTCACATTTGTATCTTGTGTTCCTAACCCACAATAGGGTGGTGAACAAGTGTAATGATGATAATAAATAAATGTTCTGCAAGAACACCTGATATATGTGTTTTGATGGAGATTAAAGGCCAAAACTGGTGTATATGAAGGGGTTCTTCTACCTCGTAACATTATGGATGTTGGATTTCTATAGGCCATGACATTTGGGATGGAAAAATTCTATTCCAGGACTACAGTTCTCATATCTGAATAGAATTATATCATAGGAGACTCATATTTGTGTGTAGGTTATGTGGATAGGTCCGTTAAATGTAGTTCGTCTTATATATATTGGTAGTGAAGAAAGTTCTTCAATAGTTAATGGTAAAATCCATGTTGCTTCTACGATGTATATTGATTTATTTGATACAACTTCATTACATTATTTTATATATTTTCATCTTATTAATAGTTTTAATCAAGATTTGGATTTTTTAGGGTCATGTTATGATGTTCAGAACACCATTGGGAGTGTGGATGAAGGGAAAAAAATTATGTATATATTCTATGAAAAATATTGGTTAATGTAGATTCATTTTGGATATATACACATTTGATTTTATAGTATTTTACATGATTTTGATTATGAATTTGATTGTATCGTGATTATCCCTGATCTATTTTAACTATAAGAGATTAACTTTCACAACTTCTAATGGTGAACAATATGTTCAAAGTGGTGAATGAGATATTTTATATGGTCTTCAAAGGATATTTCGATAGCTAATGGCGGTGATCTCTAGTTATAACGTGGATATTATTTATGCGGGTTTGAATACTAGTGTATTCCCACCCATATTGGATTGGTTTCAAGAAATGAATCATTAATACATCATAGGTTTTCCAAATGAAAGGGATTTTCAGTTTATGATTGAGATAATTTTTAAAGAATTAAATTTTTTAAATTTTCACCACATGGAAGAAAATGATAATACCCTAAGGAGTATATTACTAGGATAGATTAATTCTTAGATAATTTATTTATCAATTTTAGTAGACCACTATGGGGTTCTCTAGTATTGTTTTCAAAGAATTCTAATGGGAAATTAAACTTTTGCATCAATTATGGGAAATTATATAGGATTAATGTAAATAGTTAGTATCATATTATATGTATAAATGGTATTTTAACCAAATAATGGTAATTTGTTATCCATGATTGATTTGAGGTCAGGGTATCGTCATTTGAGAGTGAGAACTTATAATATACCAAAAGCGAAAATCTGGTGCATACAAGAGTTTATTATAATAATGTTTAGATTGAAAAAAATTCCTCAATTGTTTATGTCTTTAATAAAACTAATCTTCCACCAATAATTGGGTCATTATTTTCCCTCCTTCATAGATTAAATCACAGTGTACTCCCAAGGCCATGATGATAATGCCAAACATATTTTAATAATTTTTAATACACTAATAGATCATTGACATTAAGACAAGATATATAAATTTATTATTGGATCATCATGGTTCATATTATGGTTCACATAGGAATTGATGAAATTGTGTTAGTGGACCAAAATAATGTTCAGGGAGTTGTATTATAGGGTAGTCCATGAAAATTTTTTATATAAATTTTTTTGGTTTGGTGTGCTACTTCTGAAGGATAATTATGTAGTTCTCTTATCTGATAGAATATCATTCCAGCATGACTAAAAAGTTTATCATGTTTTTTCCTACAACATGTGATAATACATTTTTTGAGTTAAATGGGAATTTGACTTCCAAACAGATCTTGAATCTGCCGGATATGGGTGTGGAGTATAACATGTTTGTGAATTCTATAAGATCATACATCATGAGTTGTTAATGTATGGAGATCAATTCATGGTACATTGATCATGATAGTCAAGTCCACATGAAGAAAATTATCCTACACATGATATTCATATTACTATAGTTGATTATTCCTCAATGTGTTAGTGGAATTACCAATATGGAAAAAGGATTACTGTACATGTTAAAAAAATTATATCTCTTCAGAGTATTATATGAACCATAAATAGTAGAGATTGGATGAGTGTTTTCAATGTATTTACTTTGAAAAAATATATACACCTATGAAGAGGAATAGTATTTCTAATGACATAAGATGAATGAAACAGACTCAGGCAGTCCAGGAGTCTTGTTCTATTTGGAATGTATTGGCCTTGCTGGTATAGATACATATAATGATTGAGGAGTTTTAAGAACATATACTCTCTTGTCCTTACTAGTGGAGTCCACTCAACAAAACCAGATTATGAAGATATGGTACAAGAATGGATGTTATTCATTATATAGTTAAATTTTAAAGGGGGAGGAAAAATAATCAATAATGATGGCATTAATCAATTTTCAACTCAAAATATACAATAAATTGTACAATATAAAATTAATGATTAATTTAGAGGGGAGAAATTATATCTCAAGAATGAATTTTGAGTTATATTATGCGCCTATATATTAGAGATGATTTCAATCATTAAGAAAAGGATGATAATGAATAAAAGTGAATTTATATATAAAAAATAAAATAAAATATTTTATAATTCAAAGTTATGTTTTTACTCTAATAATAATAATATTGGTGTATAATATTAAAAAATACCATAATTATGGTTTATAGAGACATAAAATCGTACCTTTTTTTATAATTTCAATGAACACATTTTGAAAATCTGTTTAACAAATCCAATCTCACTATGGTAGCTCAATTCTCAAAAAATAAAAAGTTAACAGGAAAATCCATTCCCTTACCTATTGATTTTTAACTCTTATCCCCAAACTTCCTATATTCCTAGACAAAAAATACTTCATCAAAAAACTATATCCCCTTTAAAAATGATGATTTAATAACATTTGTAACAAGCCAAGAAGTTCTAGCCTAAAACTTCACCTAAAATGGATAAGCACCAGGTCCAAATACACTCCTTGATTGGCATGAGTTAGAATCTAGTTCTTGGCTATCAGAAATTCACATTATAGAATTTTTTCAGCATCATATGTATATAAAAAAATTAACTGCCACAATTTGAGAATGACCTGTCAAAATGATGGACATCCATGAATATCAAATAATTTGTTGAAAATAAATAATATAACAGAATCAATGTATATGAGACCTTAAACATAAAAAATACACATAAATAATAATCAATCATCCAAAAAAATTTGATCATCGCATAGAGATAATGGAATTGGATACAATTATAATATATTATAAAATATACCATTATGAATTGTAGGAATAAACATCAGAAAAATAATATTTAACCAGAAGAGATCATTCAAATCCTCCACAAAACATATGTTCACACACTATATCCTGACATGATTGTCTAGAAACACAAACTAAACTAATCAAATGGGATATAAAACACACCACACAACATAAAACATAACACAAATAGACACCCATTCCCACTGTTTTATATACAGTTTTTGTCTTAAACACACCTAATATGGTTCAAAAAAGTACTTTAATCAATTAAATTGATAACATAGTACATTAATTAAATTATGAAGATATTTTTTATAATGATTTATAATTCTGAAACGTAAAATATAAATCACCATATAACTCTATCAATATCCTTCCGAAAATTTATAAAAACCATTTTAATTTTAGATAAGAACATATTTTAAAAAATATATATTTTGAAACCCAAAATATATAATACTAAATTATATTAAAAATTAACTTAATATCATGAATATTGGACCTTAAAATTCTTAGAAATATTAACATCATTTTATTATTTAATTTAAAAACATTTAAAAATAACATTTTTAGAAAATTATTATTCTTCATTCATAACCATTCAACCCAGAAAACATTATTGAAATCCATTTGATAATTAATCAATGAAAATAAAAAATAAATGAATAAACATATAAAATAACCAATATATAAATGAAAAAGAAGGAATGAATTCAAGAAATGGTTTCATGTAATTATATAATATATGGGGTAGAAAAACAAGGAAACAAATAGGATCTACAAGGTAATCCTTAATTAAATATGAACATCATGGGAAACTCACTATGTAATAACATAATAATAAATTATATTTCGTATGGAACACTTAAAATGTTGTCAAAAGAATGCTAGTGATCAAAACTACAGTCCTCCCCAACTTATTAGCATGGTCTCACAGGGTAGTAAAACCCAATTAGGAAATCACCATACATAGAGAACTATCTAGTTACTATTCATTCCTATCATAGGAAATAATATTTATCTTCTACTTGAGAACTTTTTTTCACAAGGATCCAATAAATGGAGGTGACTAAATGATTGGAATAAGTTGAAATATAATTTTCTTTATATAACTATATTTATAATCATATAAAATTACCTTCACCTCACCTTTGTCACCATAATATGAAATAAATCAATTTTCATATCCATTCATAAAAATAATTCTTAAAAAATTCCTTCCATCAATGGAATCAGAATAAAAAATCTTTCATGTGTCTTAACTGAGGGTATAACATATATCAAATAAAATATCCTTATTAAATTCCAAATGGGTACTTAAGATACATCCTCAATATGTGAATCCATTTTACCCCATTCTGAATATCACATTACAAAACATCCTTTTAAAAATAAATCATGAAAATATACCTTGAAATCCTTTTAGAAATAATCCCTTCTCTAAGATACCACAAAAATATATTCATTTACAAAATGACATTCCCATGGAAAAAGTGTCATGACCCCGTCCCACCAAAGATTCCCCTCCTGATCTAGCAATGGTGAAAGGGAGATAATAAATCTCGACTCCTGCCTCCAGTAGGCCCCAGAGTGGCGACTAGCACCAAGGGTATGAGTTTTCACAAATATGGGAGGCATTACCCTATTTATAATTTAAGATCAGGAAATAGGACAATTCAACTACCAAAAAGGAAAAGAACAAGTGTATAGAAATAAACACAAACCAATCCCACATGCACATCTAAACAATTCTAAAACAAAGTACAAGTACAAGAAAGACCAAAAGTACAATACCAAAAGAATCAAGAGTACAACAACTGCAACAACTCCAACTGTACTGACTAGTAGGGTCCAGCACGGCCCTGGTAGTCCTCCCGGTAACCTGAAAGTAAACGTAGAGTGAGAATACAAGTATACTGTGTATGGAAACCTAAAGCTATCGTGCAAAGGTGGGGAGACATCTTAATGTCCCGTGAGAACAACAGAAGAAACCAACCTAACAAGGAAATCTATCCACCAAACCTCACCGACCATAATCACCAAAAACACATAACAACAAGTTTTAGTATATAAGAACAAGAGTATTAGGTACCCCGCACAATTTCTCCCCAGTTAGCTGCTATTACTAATGGCGAAAGACCTGACACTACCACACTCTTCATGCCCGCACACACATGGGCCTCATGAACCACAGATCCCACCCGCACACACCTGGGACTCACAACCACACATCCTGCCCACACACACCTGGGCCTCACAACCACACATCCCGCCCCCACACACCTGGGCCTCACAAACCACAATCACACCCCCACCCGAACACACCTGGGCCACATCCCGAAAATTCTTGGGAACAGTACACCTTCCCAAAGCGTCTTGGGATAATACCACCCCAATGGAAACCTACCTCAAGAGTCTTGGGTGTAATGTCACCTCAAGCCATCACAACCTATGAAAGAAGGAGCAGGAAAGAGCTAGTAACTAAGGGAAAACACCCTCTCCCATGAAATGGTAGTGTTCGGAACTAAGTGCTCAACATGGGTGGGGTGCAACAAAACACAAAGAGATATATATATATATATATATATATGTATACCAAACAAACAGCCCAACCTATGGCTTCTAAATAGAGAAACTGAGCACGTGCCTCGACACTGCTACTACGAAGCATGTATACAACAAAAAAAACCCAACCCCATTTATGTTTTTATGTTTCATCATTAATAGTTTATTAGTTCCTTAACTACTGGGAAACTATCAAACCAGATCAAGCGTTTCGTAGAACAAAATCAATGCCAAGAACAAGTCAAGTTAGATAAAATGCAAGCAACACAACCAAAACGTTTATCATCAATCAAACCCCATTGATTGTTCCCGAGTTCATTATCTTTCCCCAAAGTCCATTTATCAACCTTCCACCTTCTTTTAATAACACAACCCATTACTGCAGCTCTACTGCCACTATAACCACATCTCCACCACCGTATCACATAACAAGGATCGTTCCACATCATCGCCCCTTTAATATCATTTACCGTAGCCCCGCTGCCCGTCCTATTCATAACAACTCAGGATCCAACCCCCTTTCATACACCATGTAACCAACCAACACCCACATGTTCATTATTCCATTTTGTTCAACTGGAGTGATCACGCACGGGTTTCGGATTATAAATCAGCCAACACTACGCGATTAACTGAATTCCACATTCCCCAAGGTTTCCATCCACAAAATGGTCTAGAAATATAGGGAAACATTTAATTTCACAAGAAAAGTCCCCCAAAGACCGTGATTTTCAGAAGGCATAAGCCTATTCAATTCACAACATAATATCACAGGATATAAATAATGTAACTGCATTCACAAACTTCCCATTCTGGTAATACAAGCCAGTTATTATCTTTTTTAAACCGGTTAAAATGTGTTTCACATAAACAAGAGGACACCCACCCCGCATGATGCACAATTTAGAGAGAAAAAGGTATGATCCCTACCTCAACTGGTTCTGATCACAACGCTCCCCCGGATCAGCTTTAGAAGATATTTGTCGGCGTCCTTCGCTTCTATCAAAACCCAGAAAAACCTCCTTGGGTGGAATCTGGGAAGGAAAGGATGAAGGAAAAGAAATAGATCGAAGATCATATGTTCTGCCTCATCATTACGATCCCGTGACCACTGACGGATTGTAAATCAGAGCTCGGACGGAAAAGTTATTGAAGAAATGAGCTTTGGAGTCTCTTGGGAGAGCTCTACTCGAGGGAAAGGGAGAGGAGAGGAGTGTTTTGAAAAAGAGGAGAGGCCCCCTCCTTTTATAGGCGAAAAAAACTAAATTACACGACATTTAATTTCTATTACATGGCGTGTACTCGGCCATTTCACACGGTCTCCACGCGGCTTCTAACACGCCCATTAACGCAGCACACAGTCGTTGACTGGTCAACACACGGTTTTAGGGTAACGCGTATGCGGGGAGGAGCTACACAGCGTGTAGTATGGGCTACATGGTGTGTACTCATTTATTTCATACGGTAAGGACACGACCTCTACATGGCACCCAACCATTGACTGGTCAACACATGGTTTGGAGTTAACACGTACACGAGGAGGAGCTACACGACGTGTAGTATAGGCTACACGACGTGTAGTATAGGCTACACGACGTGTACTCATTTATTTCACACTACAACTACACGACATCAACACGGGGTATACCTGGCAAGGTGGTACACGGCGTGTACTCACACTACATGGCGTGTAGTTACAAAATTCTGAAAAGTGTGGGAAAAGTCCATTCTACCCTCTGAAACACTTCATGACCCTCTTTTAGACAAAGGAATGGGCCGGAGAGGTCCGAGCCATTACATCAGATACCTCTTAAAACATTCTCATCCCTGAGAATTCAGAAACCAACCTAGTGGAACCTAAAAAGATACTTCTTAGGGCTCTCGTTATAGGAGGAATCCAACCAACAACCCTAATTATATGTGTTAGTAATTCCTTCTCCTATGTCGAGATATTATCCGCTTTAGGCAGCACTGACTCGCCTGCACGAGTTTAATCGTATCCGCATTAATGCGTCTCGATAAAGAATTGGGTATTCACACTTCCATATATTAGTATTTTTTTTCAACTTACACCACCCCGAACACCGTACAACCAACACACTGTCTGAACACATGGCTTGGGGAAATTCCTTCTCCCATGTTGAGATATTATCCGCTTTAGGTGGCACTGACTCGCCTGCATGGGTTCAATCACATCCGCATTAATGCATCTCCATTAAGGATCAGGTTTTTCCTTTTCCCACCCATATGGACATATTACACACTTCCAGAGATTAAGGAAACAAAATGACTCACAACCAACAAGTCATTCATTCCATATAATAAAGGTACAGAGCATAACATCAAAACAATGCTCAAAAGAACAAATCAAAACACAAGTGAAAACAACTCCGGGTACTGAGCATGCATCTGATCCTCTCACTCCCAAGTTCTCTCCTCGAGGCCGCCATGCCTCCACAAAACACGAACCAAGGAGATGGTTCGTCCATGGAGAAACATCTCTTTATGATCCTCGATTCTGACTGGTCGTTCCTTGAAGGCCACGTCATCTCCAATATCTAACTCTCCCCAGTCGATAATGTGAGAGTCATCATGTAGGTACCGAAGAAGCTGGGAGACGTGGAAGACGTCATGAACCTTCTCCTGCTAAAGTGGAATGGCCAGCTGATATGCCACCTCGCCGACTTGCCTCAGCACCTTGAAAGGTCGGATGAACCTATGGGAGAGCATACTTCACTTCCCAAACCTCCACGGCCCCCGTTGAGGGGAAACGTTCAAGAACACATGATCCCCCACCTCTAACTCCAAGGGCCTCCTCCGATGATCAGCATAAGACTTCTATCGATCCCGTGCCACTTTCATCCTCTCACACACAAGCTGGACTTTCTCTGTGGTGCTCTGTACTACCTCTAACCCAAGAGAACCTATCTCACCAACCTCTACCCAACAAATGGGTGAACGACATGGCCTTCCATTAAAAGCCTCAAATGGCGCCATGCCAATAGTAGAGTGGAAGATGTAATTGTAGGAAAACTCTACTAAAGGAATGTGTCACAAACATGATCCTCTGTAATCCAGAACGCATGCTCGCATCATGTCCTCCAATGTCTAGATAGTCCACTATGTCGGCCCGTCGGTCTAGGGGTTGAAAGCAGTGCTACGGCGTAGATGGGTGCCAAAAGCATGTTGTAACCCCTTCCAGACTCGTGAGGTGAACCGAGTATCTTGATCTGAGACGATAGTCTTTGGAACTCCATGAAACTACACCAAATCGTCTACGTAGCTCTGTGCTTAGGTACTCACTGGGCCTGACTCCTTAATTGCTAAGAAGTGAGCTGATTTCTTCAGCCGATCCACCACTACCCAGATAACATCATAACCACCCTGAGCTCTAGGTTGTCCTGTGACGAATTCCACTGAGATGCCATCCCACTTCCACTCAAGGACATATAAAGGATACAACAAACCACTGGGAAGACGGTGTTCATATTTAACTTGTTGAAACAATAGGCAGTAGCCACAATCTCTGCCACTTCCCGTTTCACCCCGAGCCACTAAAGTTGTTCCCTCAGTCCTCGGTACATTTTTGAAACTCCTGGATGCACCGCCAAGGCTGAGTTATGGAACTCATGGATAACTCCCACATGCATCGCCTCCAGAACACACAAATTTCCATGAAAAAGAATCTGATGACGGCTATCCTCTAACCATCCTTCTGGAGTGTTTCCCTGATTGATACGATCCCGCATTACATCCGCCTTGGAGTCTCCCCACTGAGACTCTTCCACCTGCTGCAACAAGGAGGACTGCACCGTCATCTGAAACAAACAGCCTCTAACACCTTCTACCCTTGCATCCATGTGCAAGGAAGCCAACTCTCCCATCAACTTCCAAGCATCAGTGGATTCCCGAAACACTCCCTTATGTGACTTCCTAGTCAAATATGTCAATGGAGCATCAACTTGAGAGAAGTCTGAGACGAACCTCCGATAATAGCCTTCCAACCCTAGGAAACTACAAACTTTTGCCATTCTCTTGGGTGCTGCCCAAGAAACAACTGCCTCCACCTTCGACGGGTCCACTGACACTCCATGCTGAGACACCACGTGCCCAAGGAAGTGTACTTCTTGCATCATGAACTAACACTTTGACAATTTCCCATAAAGCTGGTGGTGTCGAAGGACCTCCAAGACTGCCCTAAGATGCTCAACGTGCTCCTCCTATGATCTTGTGTAGATTAGGATTTCATCGATAAAAAACAATGATGAACCAGTCCAGAAACTCTCAGAAGACAAAGTTCATAAGTCCAATGAACACCACTGGTGCATTCGTAACTCCAAATGGCATCACTAGAAACTCGATGTTCCCATACCTGCACCTGAAAGCCTTCTTTGAGATGTCACTATCCTTTACACTCAACTGATGATATCCAGATCGCAGATCAATCTTAGAAAACCAACCTGCTCCCCTCAGCTGGTCGAAGAGATCATCTATCCTTGGAAGGGGGTAACGGTTCTTGACTGTTACCTAATTCAAACTTTGATAGTCTATGCATATCCTGAGACCACGATTTTCCTTCTTCATGAACAAAACCGGAGTACCCCATGGGGACACGCTGGGTTGAACAAAACCCTTCTCCATTAGATCATCAATCTGAATCTGCAACTCCACCAACTCTGAAGGTGCCATCCGATAAGGGGCCATCGAAATTGGACTGGAAGCAGGCTATAAGTCTATCCTGAACTCAACGTCACGTCGGAGGGGTAGAGTCACAACCTCCTTGGGAAAAACATCGAGGAACTCCCCAACAACCTCTGGAACGTCCACTATATTTTTATCAGCTGAAACCACTGATACCCTGCCTAGAAAAGAAAGGAGATGCATCACATGCCGGCTTCCCACCTGATAGCTCCTCTCGCCAACAAAATCTACACGCTGCCCATCCACCTCGGAGAACACGACTATTCTGTGGAAGCTGTCGATAATGGAATTAACAATAAATAGCCCGTAAATTCCTAGGATGACATCGTTGGGTTGCATCTGTAGAAAAATAATGTTCCCACTAGATCGATGTGGTCCCAACGTCAGCCCACATCCCGGCAAACACAAGATACATTGGTCTGACCTCCAACTGGCGTACTCAGCACCAGGGGTACATAAAGTCTCTCTACGTCTAGACATAAAGCATGGGATAGACCGGGTGAAAAAAAGGAGTGTGAAGCTCCCGAATCGAACAAGATAGAAACAAGAGTGCTGAACAAACAAATCGTACCTCATGACACCTATGGTCCTGCTGGAGCTGCCAACTCTGCTGCGTGCAACTGTCCACGCCCAGCTCCTCTGCCTCTCTGATGTCGACCACCTCACCGACCACACCCAGGTCGAGGTCCCTGAGGAGCACCCTGAGGTTGGATTCCTCCTGCAACATCTGCCATCAGATGAGCAGGATCCTGCTACTGCTGGAAGGGCCTCGCCGGCAACTGGTGTTACTGAGGTGGGTGCTGAACCTTCCCACCTCCACCGTACTGAGCACGGGTCAGGCACCGACTCTGGATGTGACCGAAACCTCCACAAGAGAAACACTTAGGTCATGGGCTCATGAAAAAGGGACGAGGACCCGATGATCTAAACTGGAACTACTGGGTTCTGCTCCCCACTGGCCTGAATCTGGAAGGTCCTGTCACAGGAGACCTTCTGCTGACTGCCTTCCCCTTCGACAAACCTGGGAGGATTCCCTCTTGTGGTGAACCTCCCTGAGAGTTCATCCTCTCTTCAACCTCTGCCTTCTTCTGTACTTCCAAGTACGTCAGAAGGGTGAAGGGGGTGACAACATACTGGAACGAAGGACGAAGCACCTCCTCCAAACGTCTCATCCGAGACTCCTCATCCGGGAAGAGATCTGGAGAAAAGCGTAGGAGATCATTGAACTTGATCCCCAACTCTTGTACTGACATACTCCACTGCTGGAGGGTGAGTAACTCATGCCGCTTCTCTGCCTTGATCATGGATGAAAGGAATTCCTCTCGGAATTCCTTCTCAATGTCAGCCCACGGAACCTATGCCCCTGTCCTCTCTCTGAGGTAGAGTGGCCACCACTAACGTGCCGCACCTCTAAGCTGACTGACTACTATGGGAACCCAGTACTCCCTCGGAGCATGGATCAAAGAAAAAGCGATCCCTAGCTCCTCCAGCCACCCCTCTGTCTCCATATCCGAAGTACTACACTCGTACTTTTTGAGGGTTTGTCGTTGGAAGGAACAGAGAGTCTTCTGCCACTAGCTATCTTCATCATATCGGTCAATCCTCAACTGATCGACCACTGTAATATGCTGGGCCTCGGCTGTCTGAGCCACAGGGGGACGATGTCCAGGTGCCATAGATGTACAGTAAACAAGGACCGCCTAAGCCCAAGTAGCAAGGAAATTTCTCAAGGTTTCATTTATGTTACTTTATTTCATTCCCAGAACACCCAAATCATGTAAAACACAATCATGATTATGCATGTACTTTCCCTAGGGTCTCTACCCTGCAATCAATGTAGTCTCACTTGGTTGTTCTGTAGGCTCAGAGTCCTTGCATCGGATCATGGGGGGCCCTAAAATCTCGTGTCCTAGCCGGTCTTCCCTGGCCTATGTCACGCACCAAGATCAGCCAATACTTTCGCCCTACCATCCCATTCAATCCTCACTATTCCTAACTCCAGACTCCATCCTATCTCTCATCCATCACCTCTATTACCATTCTGTCATGACCCCCTCCCACCAAAGATGCCCCTCCTAAGCTGTCAATGGTGAAAGGGAGATAATGACCCCCGAGTCCCGCCTCCAGTAGGCCCCAGAGTGGCGACTAGCACCAAGGGTATGAGTTTTCACAAATATGGTAGGCATTACCCTTTTTATTATTTAGGATTGGAAAATAGGACAAGTAAACTACCAAAAAGGAAAAGAACAAGTGAATATAAATAAACCCAAACCAATCCCCCTGCAAGTTTAAACAATTATGAAACAATGTACAAGTACAAGAAAGCCCCAAAAGTATAATACCAAAAGAAACAAGAGTACAGAAACTGCAACAACTCCAACTGTTCCGACTAGTAGGGTCCCGCATGGCCCTAGTAGTCCTCCTGGAATCCTGAAAGTAAACGTAGGGTGAGCATACAAGTATACTAAGTAGGGAAACCTAAAGCTCTCGTGCATAGGTGGGGAGACATCCTAATTTCCCGTGAGAACAACATAAGAATCCAACATAACAAGGAAATCAATCCACCCAACCTCACCAGCCACGCTCACCAAAAACACATAAAAACATGTAGTAGTATATAAGAACAAGAGTATTGGGTACCCTGCACAATTTCCCACTAGTCAGCTGCTCTTCCTAACGGCGAACATCCTGACGCTACAACACTCTTCCCGCCCACACACACCTGGGCCTCAAGAACCAAAGATCCCGCCCGCACACACCTGGGCCTCATAAACCACAATCACATCCCCGAACGAACACACCTGGGCCTCATCCGAAAGATTCTTGGGAATAGTACACCTTCCCGAAGAGTCTTGGGCTAATACCACCCCAATCAAAACCTACCCGAGGAGTCTTGGGTGTAAGGTCGCCTCAAGCCATCATAGCCTATGGAAGAAGGAAAAGGAAGGAGCTAGTAACTAAGGGGAAAACACCCTCTCCCAAGAAATGGGAGTGTTCAGCACTAAGTGCTCAACATGGGTGGGGTGCGACAAAACACAAAGATACAGATATATATATGTGTATTCCAAACACACAGCCCAACCTATGGATTCTAAACATAGAAACTGAGCACATGCCTCAGCACTGCTACTATGAAGCATGCATACAACAAACAACCCCACAACATTTAGGTTTTTAAGTTTCATCAGTTATATTTTATTATTTCCTTAACTACTGGGCAACTATCAAACCAGATCAAGTGTTTCATAGATCAAAATCCCTACAAACCACAAGTCAAGTTAGATAAAACACAAGCAACACAACTCAACCTTTTATCATCAATCAAACCCCATTGATTGTTCCCGCTTTCATTATATTTCCCCACAATCCATTTATCATCTTTCCACTTTCGTTTAATAACACAACCCATTACTGCATCCCTACTACCACTATAACCACATCTCCACCACCGTATCAGATAATAAAGCTCGTGCCACATCATCGCCCCTTTAATATCATTTAATGCAGCCTCGTTGCCCGTCCTATTCATAAAAACTCAGTATACACCCCCCTTTCATACACATCATAAACAACCAACACTGACATGTTCATTATTCAATTTGGTTCAACCGGGGTGATTACACATGGGTTCCAGATTTTAAATCTGCCAACATTTCGTGATTAACAAAATTCCACATTCCATAGGGTTTCCATACCCAAAATGGTCTAGAAAGATAGGGAAAGAATTAATTGCGCAAGAAAATTCCCCCAAAGACCGTGATTTTCAATAGGTATAAGCCTATTCAATTCACAACATAATATCACAGGATATAAATAATGTAACTGCATTCAAAAACATCCCATTCCTGTTATACAAGACAGTTAATATCTTTATTAAACCGGTTCAAATGTGTTTCATGTAAACAAGAGTACACCCAGCCCACATGATGCACAATTTAGAGAGACGAAGGTAAGATCCCTTCCTCCACATGTTCTGATCACAACGCTCCCCCGGATCAGCTTTAGAAGATATCCGTCGACGCCTTTCGCTTCTGTCAAAACCTGGAAAAACCTCCTAGGGTGGATGCTAGGAAGGAAAGGAAGAAGGGAAAGCAACAGATCCAAGATCCGAAGTTCTGTCTCGTTGTTACGATCCCGTGGCCGCTGACGGACCGTAAATTGGAGCTTGGATGGAAATGTTATGGAAGAAATGAGCTTTAGAGTCTCTTGGGAGAGCTCTGCTCGGGGGAAATGGGAGGAGAGGAGTGTTTTGAAAAGGAGGTGAGGCCCCATACTTTTATAGGAGAGAAAAACTAATGTACCTGGCATGTACTCGGCCATTTCACATGGTTTCCACACAGCTTCCAACATTCCCTATAACACAACACACAGTTATTGATTGGTCAACACACGGTTTGATGGTTATGTGTACATTGGGAGGAGCTACACGGTGTGTAGTATGGGCAACACAGCGTGTACTCATTTATTTCACGTGGAAAGGACACGACCTCAACACGACACATTGCCATTGAATTGTCAACACACGATTTGAGGGTAACATGTATGCGGGGAGGAGCTACACAGCGTGTAGTGTGGGCTACACGACGTGTACTCATTTATTTCACACGGAAAGGACACAGCTTCAACACGGGGTATACCAGGCAAGGTGGTACATGGCGTGTACTCACACTACACCGCGTGTAGTTACAAAATTCTGAAAAGTGTGGGAAAAGTCCATTCTACCCTCCATAAAACATCATGACCATCTTTTCGACAAAGGAATGGGCCGGAGAAGTCCGGGCCATTACAAAAAGAAAACCCCGTTTTACAAATGATTTCCCATAAAATCGTCTAAAATCAATATAAAATAAAAAATATCTTCAAACACCGTTTTAAAATCATCAATTTATTTTTGAAAATCAACATATCTATTTTTTAAAATAGGTATAAAATATATAAATTGAATTCTAAATGAATCATCGAAGACTCAGTGAAAATACCACCTTACAAATATGAAAACCATTAAAACAGAACTTCCACATATCATCGGTATCACATATAGATAATAATATGAAAGGAATACATTTTTAATTATATAATATTTTCATGGTGTCTAATAGTAAAGAAAAACTAATAATAACCTACCATATTCATCTAAAAACTAATCTCAATGCATATATATTAATGGAAAATGTAAAATAAAGAATGATAATGGATTCTAAGGAACACATACACCCAATTTATAATTTTTAAAACAATAATAAACTATAAACCAATCTGACATAAGAGGTTATTGTTTATTAGATACCTAAAAATTATGGAAGAGGGTGAAGGGAAAAGTTAATGACAGAAAATATGGAGGAGGGGGAATATAAATACTCTTGAAATTATAGTAGGGTTGGTTTTAAATCAATATACAACATGGGAACGGGCATCCTTATGAAAACATTAGGAATACCACATCTAGGGGTATGAAAATATTTGGCTAAGGGGTTCAATTCATGGATGATAAAAACAATAAATTCTAAATATTAACAAAATAGTGTGGCACCATGTTTATGTTTTATTGGTAGGAAATATGTATTCCTACTTTATGAGAGACATAAGATTGACCCCCCATACACACTGAAACACCACATAGTTTACAGACATGGTTTCCTATTACCATGAACTAGTTGGTCACCCCATTATAAAATTTTGATCGAAAATATTATTTATACAACCTATATTTTTTGATTAGTTTAGAACTAAACTTATAAAATCCATTATTAAAAACAATGTCATCCCACCTAGTTTGATAACTCATATTCACCTAAACATGTAGTCATAATGTAAAAAATAGAACCCATTAAAAATAAAAAATAAGTCCTCATGTATTTTAATTTTTTAATTTACATAATATCATATAAAATAACACAAAAAAATCACAAATGGGATTAATAATGTCATTGGGGTTTTCATTGATAATTTGATAATTTGGTTCATAACCAAGATGGTATTCATCCACTCATATGGAATATTATTCTTATTGGACCATGATTAAAGGACACATGGTATTGTTATAGACCTACCTTACTATGTTTCATCTGATTTGTTTTCCATTTATATTAGGGTAATATCATATTATAATTTGATTGGATAAGTAATATGAGTTGGGTTTATCAATCTATTAATTTTCTACATAGATAATTGATAATGTATGAGTTTCATATATGTGATTGAATTACTCAATGTCCCATGATCAAATGATATCATGGAAAAATGAATAATATGATTATTCATACATGTATATCATACATATGGTGGACATGAGTATAAAGATATATTTTTCTTGGTAATGATCAGAGTAGATCCATTTACATATGGAACATAATTTATTTTTTCTAGATTGAAACCCCATAAAATTATAATATAGCATTTACTTTAAACAATTCAATGTGTTTAATATATATATCCATAAGTAAAAACTGAACTAATTTGAAATCAGTATTTTTTACACTGTTAGAACTTTTCAATTGAACTAATAATAAATAATAGGAGTGACACCGTTATCATATATTTAAAAACATAAAATAAACTTTATTTTTAATATAATTAAAATTAAATGTGCATATATAAAATGACCATCATGGTCATTATATAATTAAAAATAAATATTTCAAACAATTAAAATATTAGGTTATATGTAATTGTATTTTAAGAAACACGAGTTAATTTATTTTATTTTTTTACCACTTTTAGTTATTGAATATCATAAAATGATATATATATATATATATATATATATAATCATCAGGACCAAATTAAGTAGCGGGGTCAATTTAATAACCCTTTTTAATACTATTTAACAAGGAAAATATGGAAATATTTCTTAAAAATGATAGTTTCATAAAAATTATTTTTCTAAATTAAATTGATATTTTAAAAGTAAATACCCTAAAATAATTTTAATCAAATTTAAATCTATTTAAAAATCTTCTATTGGTAATTAATATTCTATAATTTATTAAAACATGACTATTAAAATGATAATTTTCTCTAAAAACATATTTTCTTAACTCGATATCATCCATTTTATAAATTAGTTTTACGATATGTATATATCGAACAAGGTCAAATGTAGTCCATGATGTAATATCCCCCTTATCATTGGCATGAGAGGGCAGTGAGACATTACTATGTCTTAATTGGGATCCCTAAGATGCCAAAGGCAAGAAATAGACGTTAAAGGTCTTCAAAACATGTGGGGGATGATTTTCCCTTTGAGAATAAACCAAATAACCAAATAAATCCCAACAACAAACCACTATGTGAAGCATGATATCAATGGAACAAAACTAAAAAAATTCAATTATGTCATAAAAAACAAATAGTATCACAATGGATGATAAACTAACATCAACATAAATAGAGGAATATAAATCATAAAAACTCAAAGATAATAACTGACTCCAAATCTCCACATAATCTAAGCTCCAACTACACCAAACAGCCTATGTATCACAATGAAGTACTAATGTTTTGTGATAATTTAAATTTCACTATATCTTGATAAATTGCATCTAAAAATAAAAAATTGTTCCAAACTATGTGTGAGTATGAAATCATAGTAGGTTTCCCCATATTACTTCCCAACTCACACCATTATGATAAAACATGTAAGAAAAATTATTATAAAAAATTTTATATAAAACATTTTTCTAAAGAGTGTATATAAAAGATTTTGTATAACCATTTATAATAAAATATAAAAAATATATATAGTGACAAATTCTCTAATGAAAGAATACAATAAATTATTTAGATCATTTAACATTCCTTTTTTTGTGTAACCATTCCACTCAACATATCCACAAAACTAACCATGCATGAAACCTACAATAAGGGGAAAGCTAAAACCCTTATCCATCCCAATAGTGATGGGGGAGAATTATTACCCTTTTCTAAAACAAACACACATGATTAATTGATTAGGGATAGACCTAAACACTATCCATCACAGAAATTATGGGGGAGACTCTTGGCCATTTTTTAGTTCCAAATTCACTTGAAGAGACACAACAAAATGAACAAATTTTGACGGGGGGAGATTACCTTACCCTTATTCTTACCAGAAGGATGAGGGATAGATCTTACCCTTATTCATCCTAAATTCATATTAACACACACTAACTTCATTCCCAATTAAAACAAGAAACCAATCATTATAACCATTTCAATAAAACCATACATTTTTTGAAAACCATTAAAACAAACAATTTCAAATGTATTCCAATACAACAGTTTTTCTATTAAATACATTTCAATGAAACCATTACAAAAATTCTTACAAATATAAATTTTATGATCCTTATTTTAAAATAACTAATACAATTTAACTTTCCACCAAAAATCCCATTTTCCCCAATTCTCCAAACCATCTCTAAAGAGGGATTGAAAGATCAAATTATCAATAATATGACAAAAAATTACAATAAAAAAAAATTGAAACTATGAACTCATATTCTAAATAGATGAGTCGAGAGTGAGTCCATCAAACTCGATAGGTTTAAAAAAAATGATAAATTCCATGAAAAAAGTCATAAAAACGGTTTGAACTTCCTTGAACACACCATATATGCCTTACACTCACATAAATGACCCAAAATATGCACATATTTGAAATCCAAAACTGTATATATTACCATAGTGGTTTTATATATATGAAAGCAAGATGAAGGGTGAAGTATATCTAAGAAAAAACATCAAGATAAATGAGGAATGATGACTTACCACAAGAATCAGTCATTAACGCACCAAGGAAAGGCTCCAGATAGATTTTAATTATATTTGGTGAGGATAGATCGTATTTGAGACACTAAAATACCGATTTTGGGATGCATACGAGGTAAAATGAGTGTGTTAAAGGGTAAAACGTGTGATATCCACTTTTTTACGATCTATCATTAACCATGCGCAGGGTTTAGTCACACGGGTTGGAAATCCATGCGCTAATTGTGATCCTACTTCTATCTTAAGAATTCCCTCCCATGGTTGGATCTCACAACATCCATACCATGTGTTAACCCTAATGAAGATATATGTTATAAATTATACCACACAACACAGTTTCTCCTTGGCATTGATAATGTTTGGATAAATTATGCATAGTTCATATACATCACATTTAGCCCATGTATCACTATTCATGGTTTCCAAAAAGTGTTTCCTGATTTCCAAAACTATGAACCACCCACGCACCAGTATAAATGCACCAAAATCAATTTAAATGTTCTTTAACACTCTAAAACATCACCCATATAAATTTTATTCATAAAAAGTATTAATAAAGGGTTATATAGTATAAACAAGCGGTGCTTCACATGATATAATTTATAATATAATATTTTTTTAACACTTTTCATATTATATTTTTGAAAAAAAATATTAGCGATGGTTGTTTTTTAATATTAAGTAGTAATAATATAAAATTTTAAATATTGTACCTATAATTTTTAATAATTAAATTGTATTGTAGAAAATTTAGAAATAAAATGTAGTTATCAATGTCTACCAAATTTTCTAACAATTTATTTATCTAATTGGCATAGCTAACTCTCATGTTTTTCTATACCTATCTCTGATATACCATTCTTTTCCAATGATATGTCCCTCTATTTCAGCTATAAAAGGAGATCACATACCGCTAAATCCAACCACACATATATTTCATGATTTTATGAATGTTTACCTAATGTAAATATTTGATATCTACTGTACATGTTTGGAATCTCCCTAACTAAATAACGTGCATTATGTCCTTCGTTTTGAAATAATACTTTGAGAAAAGATCCAAATTCTCAACATAGGTATTACATACCCATCTAATTCAATTTTTTTCACCCAACACATCCTCATGAAAAAACATTATAAATTATGTATATAATGAAGTATGTAAAAAATGTACGAATATTTAATTCTACCAAAGTGATGGCCATTATACATTCCCAAATCATACAATCAAAAAAATGGGAACATTGCTCATGCTCGAGTATGAACTACCACTTACTTAAATGTAGCATTTTTTTCATCACCAGTATTTAAATATGGTAATATAAATGATTTTAGAGAATTCATATGTTATTATTGGTATTCCATACATATAAATTGTAAGTTCAGTAATTAATATAGAAATATTATATCATTATAAGATTAATTTTTTTATTCATTCATTATAAGATGGAATTTTTTTATTCATATTTTGTATCATTTTAATATTAATTAATTATTCTAATAATTTCATAAAATATTAATATATGAAACTAATAAATAATAAATAATATATTTTTTATTCTATTATAATGTTAATACAAAAGAAGAAAAGATTATTTTTATTCAGTAATCATGGTATGTTCATGTTCGGGTCGGTTTAACAACACATTTGAATGATAGTACAAATTTTTATTATGGACTAATATAAGGTGTTATTTAATGACACAATAAGATATAAATTTGTAAATAATGATTTATTTTTTTCTATTATTTTTATGTCATTATTTATCATGTTAATATTGAAATCTACCTCTGTTAATCAAGAATCACTGAAACATGATCATTGTTGATTTCAATAACATTTTTTTAACTAGAACCACCATATCATTATTGTATAGAATTATTAAATAGTATAGAAAATATATTATAGTATATTATATGATCTTATAGTGATGGTATTTTTTAAATGAATAGATACAACCACTCATTTTATGAAAATGTTAAAAGTGATAAATACTACTTACAATAGTGTTGAAAATACATAAAAACTGAAATACATATTTATAGAGTTATTATTGAATTATTTTTATAACTGGTTATAGAGAAACATAAGGCTCTTAGTTACTTATTTAATGAGTAAAATTTCATAATTCAACCCATTTTCAACAATTCAAAAATTAATTATTACCAAGGTAACAATTATTATCTCAAATTTGATTATTTGAGAGATGAACTATATTATTAAAAAAAATTCATTTTTATGGTATACATATATCCATTATTACATATCACATTAGTAAATGTATTTTAATAATCTTATTTTATTAATAATTATAATCCATATCTTTTATTTGGGTTTTTATTAATGTGTTATGTTATCTGCAAGGGGTTTCTTTACCTTACTTATGATTCATTGAATCTTGATAAATGTTGTGAAATGTGATTCAATCAATTGGAGGTCTATTGAATAAACATACCTTGAAAATTATATAAATTTTATAATTATAATTAATAGGATGAACTATTCCAAATCATGTTCATTTACTCAAATTTCTTTTGACTGAATTATTACCCATGTTAGAAGATTTTTTGGTAAATTATTTTTTATTCACTGAGTTCTAGTCATAAACATGAAATTATTTTATAAAATTTTAGTACATTCAAGAAATTTATTGAATTGTGAGATATTCTCTAGTTCATTAAAATTTTAATGAAACCCCTCTTTTCAAATGTTTATTGACACATGGACAATGTTTCATGTAAGGGACCCTAGAAACTCAATTATTCTTTCACTGAGTCATATTTTTTTCATTAACATAATTATTGTAAAAATTGGTTATCCCATCCTAATATTTTTTAATATTTTATTTTATAGTAATAATGTGGAAAAATTAGTTTTTATAAATGTTATTGTTATTTTATTCTTCATTCAATGAGGGTCTGAAAAATTGTATTATGAAAATTATATAAATGGATCTTTTCGATTCATTTTCATATTTACATGGTCGGTCTTCTAATTTCCCCTATATAATTTTTATTTCATTTAAATGATCCTTTTTGGGAGAATAATTTTAAAATTAATTGGTTTCAAAATAACTCACCTCACCCTTTTAAAATATACCAATGAAAGAGACCTATAAATTTTTATTTTATGTCAATATTAAAAAAAATTAAATGATCTCAATTTATATCAATTTCCATGTAAATTTTTATTTTCAACAAATATTTACCATAATCGGTATTATTTTTAGTGATTTATTCCCCAATACATATTTGATACCAATTTTATGATTTTACTCAAGGTATCAAAACAATTTTATTCTTGATCACTTTCTTTTTTGACTATTAGAATCACTCATTTTTCAGGTTGTTTTTAGTTTATGTTACCAACATTATAAATGTAATTTTTTTGATTAGGGTTATGTTATTTTGGAAAAATTGCCTTATTTTCAATGATGTATTTTTAAAATGATATTCTAGTGATGAAATAGTCATATATTGATTGTTTTATAAGATTTTTCCATCACATTTATACATAATTATTATTGGACGATGTTAATCAAAAAGTGATTCTACTCTATTGACATAGTGGAATTTATTAGCATTAATTATGTTATTCTAATACATATTATTATTGTAATTTCAACAATGTTATTTTTTATATTCATCATTCATTTCCTAAATGGTTAATGACCGTGTTATCCATTTTATTAATATACAAAAATGTATTGATATTCTTTATGATTATTAATTACATACATAGGTTGATTATATATTGTAATTTTGTATATTTCATTATAAATATAAGATGTTATTATTTCATAACACACTCCCTAGATAATGGTATGAATATTCTTCTGTACATTGATGGTGAATAAATTGGACTGAGATAAGTGATATGTGGGGAACATTATTATATATCCCCTTGATTAATTGAGTGGTTTTATGAGGTTAAAAATGTTGTGTATGGGTTTATACCTATCCCCCTAATTGGATAAAGTATTATCACATAAAAATTATAGAATAATTTTGATGTCACAATACATGAATTCTATTATTATGAAATTAGAATTTTTTTATACATGTTTTAATTTTATTCATGTATATATCATAATCTCAAAAACATGTTTATTTTATCTTAATTTTTATTACATTTTCTTGAAATAATATTCTGGCATTTTTTATAGCATTACTTTCCGAATTGTAAATTTTGCATTACAATCCAATTAATATAACTCATTTCTAAATTTTCAATTCCCTATGTTATGAATAAATTTATTACATATAAAATAATTAGAAGGATAAAATTTTTGAAATAATTTTATGGGAGATATTTTTGATTGATTATAAATCATGTATCTTGGTGTTGTGGAAAACAAATATCCACATGATTCATAAAACATGTATTTTCTAGAATATATGACTTCAAAATTTTATAAACCTATAAACATAAAATGTTTCTTTGAATATAAAAAATATATTAATAATATATTACTTTTTAAATATTCCTGGTTATATCAGGGATTTTCTAACTAGTATCAAATTTGTATTGTAAATTATTTGTTTCCATCACTAGATTTGGAGTGCGGGTCTTGGGTATTGAATTTGGTTTAAAGAAAATGTTTAGAAAACATTTGATATTATGATGTATATTTATGATATTTGGAGGGTGAAAATGTTATGATTGTTCATAATTAGAAATTTATAGAAAACACATTATAATAATATATGATTTAAAGTTAAGGTAAGGATCCTATTTTCTTTTGGATATTTGGATGGGAAAACTCTAATAAAAATAATAAGAATTCATCTATGTTTGTGATAAAATCCTAATGTTCATGAAAAGTCATATATAAATGTTTCTACAATAAAATACATTTCTATTTGTATACTATAATGTGGATATGGTTATGGAACATTTATACCCAGTTTTAATAACCCAAAAGGTTGTGTGTTAGTTATTAAATCAATTATGACCTGATTATTGATAAATACACTTTATTGTACAAATAGATAGACACTAGATGTAAAGAAATTTTGGGTAATTAAATTCTATGAAGATCCTATTTAAATTTTTTATGAAGGATGTTAATAAGATAGGTTAGGGAACATAATTAAAAAAGACCATAGATATCCATGTATTGTGTAATGATGCGCGTTTTGAACTGGGCTAAACCCAAATGAATTTGAACTTTTTCGATTACTGAACAAGTTATTTTTAAGACTGAGCTTCCGAACGGAATTCCGAGAGTTGTAATGGTTTGTTTTTTTGGTATGGGGCTTGGTAGAATTCCCAGGAAGTTTCTCTAGTATCTCGAAAGGTCTCGGGAGCTTTGGTCCCAAGAGAGAGGCTGGTTTTTAAAAGAAAGAGGATGGCGCATAGGTTGTGCACAGTTTGACCAAACCATGCTGCCCAAATCTTGCGGCCTAAATTAGGTGGGCAGTGGCATGCACACGGGCTGCGCACGGTTTCCCAAACCCTGCGCATATCCCATGCGAGGGATCATTCTTATGCCGAGGGTGTCACATGGTTTGCGCACGGTTTGGAAAACCATGTAGATCAAACCGTGCGGGCCGGTATGTTTAAATAATTTGATTATAATTAAAATAAAATAAAAGAAAAACATAAAAAAATCCATCCCTCACTTCATCTCTCTCCAGGTCCACATGCACCACCCAGGTAGCTCCCACGTTGAGCCGCGTTATACCCTCCTCCTACAGCCTCCTCCTTCCTCCGTTTTCTTCAGATTTTCTCTTGGTTTCATCTCTAATCCTATGTGGTATGTTCCCTCATTCCCTCTCCTCTTGTTTTCTGGTTGGATTTTAGCCTCTCAGTTGACCCTCAGGATTCGGCCGAACCCTAGGTATTGGGGGGTTCTTAATTTTTGTTTCTCCTTCACTCTAAGGTTGTACTATGGTTGTCTCGGGACCCTTGGGTTCGTGTTTCAACATCCTCCACCAAAGGCAAGGTATATTCAGGTGGTTTCGGTTGATGACGTTGGTTCGAGGTGAGGTTTTTGTTATGCTTTTGGTTTTGCCTCACCTTGAATGGTTCCTTTAGCTGTTTTAAGGTTTATTTTATTTAGTTTTTTGTGCGTTGAAGCTTTTTGCATGGATTTGAGTCGCCAATGTCAAGGAGACTCGCCTGGTAGGCATAGGTCCTATGTGAAATCACATATTCCTCATGGGGGAGCAGCTGCGGCTCTTAGTTAGAATGCGTCAAGAGCCGGAGTGGACGGATGGATCCACCTTGAGGTAGGGTCCCTCTCCTTGCCTTTTCCATTAAAGTAATGCAGTAAAGAGTTATTTCTACATAGTCTTACTATTTGAATTTTTCTAGTTAGTATTTAATAAATGATTCTGTGAAAACATTGTGAATTGTAGGAATAAGATAAAAATGGTTGCATGCTATCTAAACTGACAATATAATAATTAAACCCCTCAATCTGAGGCATGCTGTCTTCGAGATAAAAATTAGTGAAAGACATTTTATGCTTTCCAGATGGATTTTTGTGGTGCCGCTTTGATGCTTTGTATGTGAACTGGATTGGTTGAGACAAAGGGAATTAAATGGATGTGATGCTTTTGTTTGGGTCAATTTACCATGCTTATGCAAATTGAGTAAGATGATAACCATATTGGGATGACTTAATAATAAATGACCTGTAACCTCTAGAAGGTATCACATGGTTGAAGAATAATAAACGTATCCATTAAGATGGAATAATGAAACTAGTAATGAATAACCTAGGGTTGTACGACCACGCCTTGGGATAACGTAATGAGCACCACTTATGTTAGAAACATGAATAGGTGAATGTCTTGTTTTAGATACTTAAGATGGGTTTCCTTAAGTATGAATGTGAATGTGTTCTCTTATTTTGGTATGATTCTTTGAAATCTTATGAGGTAATTCCATATGTAGTATACTATAGACATGTTTTCATTGTGAGTGCACACATGCTGATGCCACAAAATGAATGATAATAAAGGTTAGTTCATGCTGAGGCCACATAGTGACAGATACGTGGTTGGATGGGAGGCCGTTATACCCCATGCCAGTTTGACAGTACATGTCTGGAAAGGAGGCATTCTTACCCCTTTCCAGTTGACTTCTGTGGATGATTACATGTCTGGATGGGAAGTAGTTATACCCCATGATAGTATTATGAATTTAACAGATGGGAAGTAGTTATACCCCATGCCGGTTGAATGAATGTGATGGAAGGGTGTCATTATTACCCATTTCCAGTTGACCTATAGGGACGAGAGGCATTCCTACCTCGTGCCCACAAATTCTCTTATTAATGGGTGAGAGGCATTCTTACCCCATGCCATCTACAATCTATATGATTATATATATATAGTGACATGACCAGGTTACTTTACTCGCAACAAGAAGAAGCAGGTATAACCATCAGGTGTCCCGTGGGAACCTGGATGGGTGTTATTTACTTATGTAATTCTGATTACTTATTTCTTCATACATGCTCACTGTGTAGTCATTATACACTGTCTAGATTGGGTTTGACACCGGTGGTGCCATCCTACCTAGATTTATGTCTCACACCCTACTCGGGACACCATTGCACTGGGGTACCTAAGTATACCTTCTTTTTCGGAGGACCTAGGTTATGTGTTGTGCTGTTTGTACCTGAGGAGTTAGGAGAAAAGGGCCAAGCGGGAGCTTGGGGTGCTCAGGGGGTCACTGTTGGGCTTTTCTGTCCATTATGTTTGTATTGTTTGTAAAGCATGTTGTATTGTTTCCTTATTTTATAATTGCACCGTCATATGTACATGCATGCATTGTAGACTGGCGTTTGCCGCCTTTTATAAAATGGTTATTACTTGTCTTTTGCTTCTGCCTTACAATTGTTACTATTTCCGCTATTGAATATTATTTACTTTGATAATACTGTTGTGTTACTCTAATATGAGGGTATAGTTTCCCCACTATAACCTCTCGATACCCTCTCTATTAGTCGATAGCCTCTGGCGTACGGGGAGACGCGCTTGAGGCCATGTGGTGATAGGTCCGGCAACCGAGTCGATGGTGAGCCGGGTCAGGATGTTACAAAGTGTCTTCAGAGGTGTTTCTTTTCTTTTTCTATACTGTATTAAGATGGAAGATAGGAGATTAGAAAAGTGGTAGTGTATGGCTAATAGTCGTGCTTGGGACTGATCACCCCACGTACGGGAAATGACCAAGTGGCCAGGGCTGGGAATTGAGGTTGATGTTGTTTTCTATTAAAGATGATATGATTTCGCCTTGAGTGACTGTTATATTTTCTACTGCTTATGGTTTATTAAATTCCTAGAATTTTACCCTTGGCCTGATATGGCAAGAAAGCTACATTCCATGCATCATATTAGGCATATTTTAATTAACATGTCATGCATGTTCCATACCATGTAGTTTCATCTTAGCTTTCCTGTATAATATGATTAATTGAGTATAAGCCATGCTTATGAGTTATAACATGCCTCTGTGATGTAACATGTTCTGTGTTTACTACTTATAATGGCATGTCTTACTATGGTTGTACTTGGGTTATGAATGAATGGGAACCAATTTTTGATGGGAACCTTACAACCGGGAAGGGGTAACCCATATATTAAATCCATTCTGAGCATGATATAAATATGTTTGTAGGGATATTGATGAAAATTTAATGGTGTGGAAATTAAAATTCTAAATTAAATTGGTTTTTATTAAAAAGGGGAGCCAAATGCCAATTATTAGTGTATGGGTGCTTTATAGGTTGGTAGATGGCCACACATATACTTGGGCCGTTGTATGTGAGCATATTAAATTCTGGGTGGGAATCTGGTTTTGATAAAAATGGGAGTCAATTTTTAGTCCATGAAGTGTATGGGCGCTTCATGAATTGGGAAATGCCAACCCATATTTAATATAAAGGATTGGTTTATTGTGAAATGGTTAAATGGAAAATGTTGACTAATTTTGAATTGAAAGGTTTTAACTAAATGTTAAATGTGCAACTAGACCTGAGTAGGTCAGTTGAAAAGTGTTGTATGAGATAACCCAGTTTGGGTTGTTTGAGAAAAGTTGATTAACTGCTTTGGGGTTTCTTTTTGAAGAACCTAGGATAGATAAAATGGGACAGTCGTAGGTCTTCCTTTTGTTTAAATGGTGTTGTTTTTCTCAATTGATTGATAAAGACGGGATGTCTGTGAATGTTTGATATTCTTAAAAGGAATTTTTTGTGAAACTTTCATGTTTCACTGATTTGTGGTTGATGTTTTTAAATGGTTAGAGTTTAAATGGGGTAAAATGTTAAGTTCATGGTAGTGGTAGTCCTTGTGGTGCATTGAAACCCAAGTGTAAGGGGTAGTTTTTTGAGTTTCTCTTGGAGTTTCCTTGAAACGTGACCATGGGTGTTTCCCATGGGTGTTTTTTTCGTTAGCAGTGTCTTGAGGATTGGATTTTGAGCCTAGCGACATATTTGGCATGACCCATCGTTAGGGTCGACATTTGATCTTCGTAAGGGGATAGCCCATTGTTGGTAGCACCTTTAACGTTTTAATGCCTTTCTTATACCTTGATTTTTCAAACGTTAGGTGTTTTTTGGGTGCCTTTTTCCCTTGTTGGGATCTTTTTTTTCTAATGACACCCATGTTCGGATGGGTAGTAATTGGGTTTTGACTTTCGTTGCATATTTGGGTCATCTCCTCAGTAGAGTGGCCCAGTGTTAATGATTTGTTTCATCCAAATGTTCGGGATGGCTTTCGAATGACACGTGTGATTTGATATACTGGTTTCCTTGTTTTGGATCTTCTTCATTTGTTTGGTGATTTTATTGTGGAAGAGGAGCGTCACATGATCGTTGGAGGTGTTTTTGTACTAGCATTCTTGGGCTCGGCTAAGTTATCACTTTTCCCTTCGGCATCTAGGACGCCCATAATATTGGGAGTGTGTTGCATCGAATCTGGTAAATGTGTCCTTTCATGTGGAGTGGATGCTTCTTGGAATGCCTTTGGAAATGGGTTGGCTGTAGGTGAATGCCTTGAGGCATGGAAATTTAAAATGTGTGGATGTTTAGGTAGGTAAAGTCGAGTTCCTTCCTTGAAGTCGACTAGTTGAGGTTCGACTGTTCTTCCTTCCAGTAGTCTGGTATGATTAACTGGAATCCGTTCAAACCTCTTAGTGTATTTTGTTTAGTGACAAACATGTCCCCTATTTTTTCCCCATCCAAGATGCATGAAGAGAGTTTCGGCCTTATCCACGCTAATGCTTTTAATTTGTTGGGCTTGATCGGATGGTTCGCTTTCGACATTGCACGTGGGATGCATGGATTCTTGTATCGTTTGATCTTGGAAACATGATCAGAAGTTGGGTGTAGGCTTTGATGAATGTTTTTGTGCTAAATGTAAGGTCCCTTGGAGAAAGGCATTGTGGTTCTGTTTGAAATATGTCGGCCGTTTAGGCCAAGCATTCATGTAAATAGTCAGCTAGAGATGGCTTGACTCGGGGTTCTTGTTTAAAGTCTGTGGTCGGTGACATACCATTCTCTGGAATGTCGCCAAGTAGAGGCGAGTGCGGTTTGTGTCGAACGGTGCCTAATATGAACACCTAGCTTGACTTGTGCCTTGAGGTCAATGGGGAATCAACCGATTAATCTGTTTCAAATCACGCTAGGAGGGTCGTGGGAATTCATGGGGCATGAATTGAAAGTTAATTCCAACGGTGGTCCAAACCGTAGTTTAGATTTGGTTTTTTAACGTTAAAAATCTATGGTGGGAAGTACCTGTGGCTGGTTGCTTGGTGAGACGATGAAGGTTTTGTGTCTCTGGGAAGATGGGCTTGGGAAGATCCATCTTGGTGTTTCATTTGAGAAATGAGTGTTGTCTTGAGTTTTGGTGACTTAAGAACCGTAGGGTTTAATGGATGCTTAAGGGTGTGTTGGAAATTTTTGAATGCAATGTGATCATTGGAATGAAGCTTCACGACCCTTTTAGGTTGGGTGATGTGTACGTTGTTCCCAAAGGCTTCTCGGGGACGAGAAGTTCTAAGGTGGGAAGGTTGTAATGACCCGCGTTTTGAACTGGACTAAAACCTGAAGGAATTTGAAGTTCTCTGATTACTGAACGGGTTGTTCTTAAGACAATGCTTCGGAACAGAATTCCGAGAGTTGTAATGCATTGTTGTTTTGGTTTTGGGCTTGGGCGAAGGCCCGCGAAGTTTCCCTAGTGTCTCGACAAGTCTTGGGAGATTCGGTCCTGAGATAAAGGCTAGTTTCTAAAAGGCAGAGGAAGGCGTACGGGCTGCGCACGGTTTGACCAAACCGAGATGCCCAAACCATGCGGCCTAAATCAGGTGGTCAGTGGCTTGCGCACGGGCTATGCACGGTTTCCCAAACCATGCACCTATCCCGTGAGTGGGATCTTTCTTCGGAAGATGGTGTCGCACGGTTTGTGCACTGTTTGGAAAACCGTGCGGATCAAACTGTGTGGGCAGATCTGTTTAAAGAATTTGATTAAAATTAAAATAAAATAAAATAAAAACATAAAAACAAATCCCTCCCTCACTTCCTCTCTCTCCAAACCCGCACGCATAACCCAGGGAGAACCCCCTTTGAGTCGCATGACGCCCTCCTCCTAGAGCCTCCTCCTTCTTCTGTTTTATTTAGATTTTTTCTTGGATTCTTCTCCGATCCTCTGTGGTAAGTTCCCTCCTTCCCTATCCTCTTGTTTTCCGACCAGATTTTGGCCTCTCCGTTGACCCGCCAGATTCAGCCAAACCCTAGGTATTGGGGGTTTCTTAATTACGATTTCTCCATCGCTCTAAGGTTTTACTAAGGTTGTCTCGGGACCCTTGGGTTCAAGTTTCATCATCCGCCTCCAAAGTCGTGGTGGATTCGGGAGGTTTCGGTTCCTCACTTTAGTTCGAGGTGAGGTTTTTGTTACGCTTTGGGTTTCGCAGCACCTAGAATGGTTCCTATAAGTTTTTTAAGGTTCCTTGTATTTATTTGTTAGTGAACCGATGGTTTTGGCATTTTTTTGAGTCGCCAAAGTCAAGGCGACTCGCCTATGTAGGCATAGGTCGTATGTGAAACCACATATGCCTTGTGGGGGAGAAGCAGTGGCTCTTAGTTAGAAACCGTCAAGATCCGGAGTGGACGGATGAATCCACCAAGAGGTAGGGTCCCTCTCCTTTCCTTTTTTTTAATGTAAACAAGAAAGAGTTATTTATTCACGGTATTAGTATTTGAATTCTGCAAGTTAGTATTGAGTAAATGCTTCTATGAAAATAATGTGAATTGCAGAAATAATATAAAAATGGTTTTCTGCTAACTAAACTCACGATTTAATAATAAAACCCCTCAATTAGAGGAGCACTCTCTTCAAGAGAAAAAATAGTGATAGACTTTTTTTTCTTGCCTGCTGGATTGTAGTGGTTCCGCTTTGATTCTTTGTATGTGAACTTTATTTGTTCAGAAAAATGGAATGAAATTGCTACGATGCTTTTGTTTGGGTCAATTTACCATGTTTAGGGCAATTGATTTAGATGATAACCATAGTGGGATTACTTAAGACTAAATGACTTGTCACCTATAGAATGTATCAAAGGGTTGAAGAATGATAAATGTTTCCTTTAATATGGAATGATGAAACTGGGAAGGAACATACTAGGGTGGTACGACCATGCCTCAGGATAACGTAATGAGTACGACTTATGATAGTAACATTAATATGTGAATGTCTCTTTAAGAATCTTTAGATGGGTTGCCTTACGTATGAATGTTAATGTGTTCTCTTATGTGTATGTGGTATGATTCTTTGAAGGCTTATGAGGTAATTCCATAAGTAGTATACTATAGACATGTTTGTATTGTGAGTGTGCACATGCCGATGCCACATAATGAATGATAATAAAGGTGAGTGCATGATGAGGCCGCCTAGTGACAGATACATGGTTGGATGGGAGGAAGTTATACTCCATTACATTGTGACAGTACATGTTTAGAAGGGAGGCATTCTTACCCCTAGTCAGTTGACTTCTATTGATGATTACATGTCTGGATGGGAAGCTATTATACCCCATGCCAGTATTATGAATGTGACAGATGGGATGAAGTAATACCTCATGTCAGTTGAGTGAATGTGATGGAAGGGAGGCATTCTTACCCCTTGCCAGTTGACCTATAGGAACAAGATACATTCTTACATCGTGCCCCCAAATTCTCTTATTAATGGGTGGGAGGAACTCTTACCCCACGACATCTATGATCTAAATGATTATATATATATATATATTTGGTGACAGGACCAGATTACTTTACCGGCAACATGCCAAAGTAGGTATAACTGTCAGGTGTCCCTTGAAAACCTGGACGGGTGCTATTTACTTATGTAATTCGGCTTACTTATTTCTCCATACCTTCTCACTGTGTAATCATTATACACTGTCTGGAATGGGTTTGACACCGGCTGTGCCGGCCTACTAAGATTTATTTCTCACACCCTTCTCGGGTCGCCATTGCATTGGGGTACCCGAGTAGACCTTCATGTTTACAGGACCTTGGTTGTGTGCGGTGTTGTTTGTAACTGAGGAGTTAGGACCAAAGGACCAAGCAGGGGATTGGGATGCTCAGGGGATCACCGTCGGGCTTTGTTGTCCTTTATTTTAGTATTGTTTGTAAAGCATGGTGTAATGTTTCCTGCTTTCATAACAATACCATCTTATGTACATGCATGCATTGTACACTGGCGTTTGTCGTATTTTATAAAATGGTTATTACCTGTATTTTTATTCTGCCTTAAAATTGTTACTATTTCCACTATTGAATATTATTTACTTAGATAATAACATTGTGTTACTATGATATGAGGGTGTAGTCTCCCCACTATCACCTCCAGAGACCCTCACTGCTAGTCGTCAGCCTCTGGCTTATGGGGAGACGGGCTTGAGGACATGTGGCGACCGGTCCGGCCACCGGGTCAATGGTGAGCCCGGTCGGGATGTTACATATTGAACAATGATAGTCACATATTCATATGAATATATATAATGTAAAAAATAATTTTATTATAGGTGATGGAATATTAGGATTCAGGTTTTCATATTTATATTATTTATATTCCCATAATCTTTTTATTATTATTATTCAGCTGAAGTTGGATCACGAAGAATAGGGTAAGAATGGTTTCTTTTTAGAAACCTATATGTCTTATAATTGACTGTTGAAACATACACTGACAGTGATGTTGATATTATAATAGAAATTAATTCTTGATACTCTTAAGTATTTTAATTAGTTATGTGATACTTGTTGATGACCATTTATAATATTATAAATATTATTCCGGATAATGTGAAGTACATAATGACCATTATTCTATATTGTTTTGTTATTTTTTTGAAATCATATATTAAATTGTACCAATAATGATATTAAATTATTTTCAGGAAGTGTTATAATTTTTTAGGTAACTATTGAAAAGAACATGTTTGAGCGATGGTTAAATTTCATGTATGGTATATGTTTGATGTTGATATAAAAAAGGGTTTTATAATTTTGAAAATTTATGTTATGTAATTTAGATATCCATGGTTTGGATGATATAAATGATTTTTTTTAATATTTTACAACATTTTGAAGTAAGTATAATAATTGAGTTGTGTGTGACTTATTAATTAATAGTTTATATTAATTAATGTTTAATGATATTATTAATTTCTAGAAAGAAAATATAACAATATTTTGTTTTAATTACATTGATATTTATATGGTGTTGGGAAATGTATGTCATGAGGAATATATTATTATGTTTTAAACATTTTGTTAAATTATATTGAATAAAAAGATAATGATGTTTGAATATGTACAAGTAACATGATATAGACTATGACACAGTGGAAGATGTCATATTATAGGTTTTACCATAAATAATGAAGATGTTGTGATTACCACCACCTAGTTTCTACAATTTTTTATAATTATAATTTATATGTTTAGTTTTATTAAAAGGGGGATAATGCAGCTAGCCTAATTCTAATAATTTATTACTTTTAAAAATACAGTTTATAGATAGATTTATCCACATTAAATACAAAACTAAAATTAAACTATTATATTTTTAGACTATGAAAACAATGATATTGAAACATTAAAAATAAGTTTTAGTGACTTAATTGTGATATATTTACTAAAATAAAATAACTTCTTTTGATATATTTTAATTTTAATTTTATTTCTTAAATGACTAATACATTCATTTCATAATTATAATATAAATTTTTAAAATATATCTGTTTTCAATATACATGAATTTATATTTAAATAATTATTTGATTAATTATAATAATACCAATTTTATTTGAATAATTAATTAATAAAAATTTCATTATCACTTGATAATAGTTAATAATAATAATAGTTGATATTTTTGAAAGAGTGACATCCAAAATATTAGCATTCCTTATAAATATTTGTGTTTTTAAAAAAATTCACTTTTACCAAAATCTTCTAAATTTTGATAATATAGTTTTTATATTTTATGTTGCATGATCAAATTAATTAATTTGTTCAATTTCCTTATCAAGGTAAATATACTTTTTCATTATAAAACAGTCCTCTTAAAGAATAATACTTTTTTGAAATTTGTATTTTAAGATACTTTTTATTTTCTAAAATATAGACTCTATTATTATGGTAATGTTTATATATAAATAAGTTAATACTCATTTAAAGGGTTATCAATTTTAATAATGTTTATAAACAAATAATTATTATAAAAAAATTTCTTCATATAATGTTTTCCAAAAAATGATATATTTTTATTGAAGAGTTAATTTTTCCATATTATTAATTGAATTAGGTTAAATAGAATCAATATATGTATTTATCATTCCATGATATTTTATGTAGGGTCGTATTAGAATTTTAGTTAAAAAAATTAATATTTTTAATTTTTAATATTGATAAATACTAGTATAAATGGATAAATAAACTATAATAAATTTTTTTAAAAAAATTCCAATATACCAACTAGACTGAATATTTATGTACTAAATTCATCCCAAAATGTATCACCTGTAATTTATCCTCCTTAATCTCTTTCAATTCGAATTTTATACCTTACATAACATTTTTCCTTGGATTTATCCCTCTTTTTCAAATATAAAAGGAGCTAAATTCCTCACACTTCAAACCTAACATATATTATAAAATTATAATTAAATGATTCAAAATTTTCATATCATAGATATTACCAAAAAATATTTCATCCCATATCCTCAATGAAATTTCCTAATGTTTTTACTTCAAAAATTTATTTTTAGAGAAGATCCAAACTCTCAACCAATTTGTTAATTACCATTTTACTTATATTATTTTTCCTTCCCATCCAAAATACTCTAAACCCATTGTAACCATATATATATGTTGAAATAAATATATTATTTTTTTATATTTTATTCATATTGATGATATGACAATTTTCCATTCCCCTCTGATTCAATAGAATAAAATGCTAAATGTTTCTCATGTTTTTTTATAGACCACCTCCTCCCTGAACGACAAGTTCACTATTTAATCAGAAAAATTTATTGAATTTTATATAAAATATTTTTGTTAATATATATTTTATGATTTATACTCTATATATATAAATAGAGGGTTTTATAATTATTATTTTAAATGATCGATAATTGTAACATTAAATATCGTAAACAAACACATAAAGAGGAAAACCCATTTATTCATATTAGGTAATATTTTTATATCCATTACATATTCTAATAAAAGATTAAAAAGTTAATACATGAAACTAATAAACACTAAATAATAACATTACACATTTTTTATAATGACAATACAACTATTTCACCTCGAAATAATCCATTATTCATGGTATGTTCTTGTATTGGTCAGTTTACCCACATACGTGAACAATATTAACTATTTAAATAATTGATGACTATGAGAACATATTTACAGGTATAATATGACATAAATATTTAAAGAATTTTTGGGTATTTATAATGGGTTTACTATATATACAAAGGCTAAATTATTATTAAATTATCCTTCGTTCCATAAGAATCTTTAATACAAGACTATCATCTATTTTATTGTCATGGTTTTTAATCATTAGTAATATATAATGATATTATATAGATAAAAAATACCATGAAACATAAACTCTAGTATCACATATGATAAAATATTGGTGGAATTCAGATATATAATATATTCCAACATCTTTTTTTACAAAAATATTTCAAACCAATAATGATTACATTGATATAATGATGCAAATAAATACAAATTAACTGGTATATTTTTTTAGATTTTTTTTTCAAATTTAGTATAAAATAGATATTTTTATGATTAATTTTTAAAATAATTTATTTAAGAAGAGTGGTCTTTTATTAATGAAATTTGGTATATGTTTTTTATGAATCTGGACTGAGATAAGGGATTTATTCTAAAATTCATCTCATTAAGATATGTTTTTTATTATGGGAAATATTTCAATCATGTGATTTATATACTACATTTTTGAGATATGGTTTTATAAATTATTTTTCAATAATTTTATTTTAATTTCAATGTAAAGCAATACCTTTCATGAGGATTTGATTATATTGACACCCATGTCACAAATGATTTTTTGGACTAAATTATGATTCAATGAGAAATGTTACATGTTATCATCTGTGTTTTATTAAAATTATATATATTTATTTAATATCCCATGATAATTTTGATTTTTTTTTTCATTTTAATTAATGGGATAAACTATTCTAGATAAAATATTTTTTCATCTGCTTTCTTTTTCCACGTCTGATAACATTTTCTAAACAGTTTTTATTAAATATATTTTCATTTATTAAGTTATGATCACTTAAATTAAATCACTGCATATAATATTGTGTTTTCTATTCACTTTTCTAATAAATGTATCATTTTCTTAGTTTTCACATTTTTCCACTAAATACTAATTTAAAATTATTTATTCCTCAAGGAGTACGCTTCTTAATGGTGATATTAAAAACTCTACCCCCATTTCTTGATTTATATTTTTTCTTAAAGGACTTATTTTTCAATGTTTTTTGTCTCCAACACGAATTTTTATATATCATATTTTATAATAATATTTGTAAAAATTAACTTTTAAATCAAATTACTGTATCGTAACACTTCTGAAAATGTTAGTTTTGATCGATGATATTTCTAAAATAGTAAGATGTATTTTTCATTCCACTATCACATGTTTCTTCATCGTACGATAAAATATCTAAGATAATATTTTTTTCTTTATAAGGATATGTCATCAAATATAATTTTTAAAAGGATTGGTTTTAAAAATCCTTTAGATAACCTTTTCAATATTTACCTTATCAAGTGATACATAATGATTAAATTTACATAAATGTTTCTTAAAAAATATTATGTCCATTTAGATTAATCATTTCCACATAATTTTTTTCAAAAGTTTTTACACTAATTAAATTTATAACTCGTGATTTATCATATAGTAAATTAATTTTAGAACATGGTTGATTGAACTTATTGTGTCAAAAAAATTAAATTATTGGTATTACTTTGGGACAATGTTCATGGACTTATTTTTAGAATGGTGGATTTCATTTATTTGAATATAATTTTTTATTTTGTGTTGCATTCGGGTAATGTAATTTTAAAAACCTCCAAATGAATTCTTTGTATGGATTATTAACATGTAATCCATTAATTGAATTAATAAAATACTCATTTATCTATATAGTATGAACATCCTATTTTTATATGATTCTTATTGGGTTACTATTTCCTAGATATACTATTATTTTATAATCATGGGAAAAATTTCATGTAATTATATATGTATTTTTCCCATTACCAATGTTTTCATGAAAATTACCTATGTGTTGTTTGACCATAAACCATCATTTACTTGTAGGGTATTGAAAATTTTATCAGTTTTATTTACAGGGGTAAATTATTTATAATCATCATGATTAATGAATGATAACATACTTATTGAAGATATGTGTATTTTATTATATATTTATATACATGTTTTATTTTGAAATAGGTTCCTTTTGGGAATGGTATGAAATGTCTTCATGAATATTGAGGTAAATTAAATTTTCATAGAAATATTATTGGTGGTTCGAAGAATTATATATCCCCTTGCGGAATAGATTGCTTTAATGAGACAAAAATGGTAGGGATTTAGTGTATATGTCTCTAATAATATGATATTATCTCTACCGGAGGCCATAAAAACATGTTTTTGATGTCGTCCAATATTCATTGATTCATTATGAGATCATTATTATTGATATTCATGTTATCATTTTTTGGATTAATGTTGATCCTAATTTTATGTTTATTTTGTGTTGATGGTTTGTAGTATTTGGTCATAATATTAATTCCATGACAACTTCATTTGTATGATTCCCCTTAATGAGTGTTTGATCTCACCACTTCAAATGTTTACATTTACCCATTTAATGAATATATGTAGTATAAATGACATGTTTAGAAGGATAGTATATGTGAAATAATTTTATGTAAGATGTTGAAGATTAATAGTGGATTATTTTCATAAAAATATTATGTCTTAAATGTCTTATTGATATAAAAAACATTGTTTTATTAATTTATGTTTCATCCTTATTATTTAACCCTCTAAACCAGAAAATTTCCAAAGAATATAAGTGATGAAGTAATAATTTTTTATTTCAAAATTTTTATTGTTACATCAAGGGTTCTAAATACAATGTAAAATTCATAATGATATGTATATTTTTATGCTACTACAAACAAGAGTGGGGGATTTTTGAAATCAAATTTGTATCAAATTAAATATTTAGATAAAATTACATATTAAGATGTTTATATAGTATAATTTATGGATCCATAGTATAAGTTTGATGACCTTATTACTAAAATAGATTTCCCGTTTCTATATAATATGATTTAACATTAATATATTGATGCCCATTTTTGGGGATTATAAGAGAGAACCTTAGTGAAAATAAAAACCCATTTTTATTTGATGATATCCTAAATTTGGGATAAACTCTTGTCATTACTGGTTTCCAAGAAACCACAACCCTATTTTGATACTAAAAAATGGATGTGGTTTTAGCACAAATGTACGTAGAGATAGTTTTCATATAGATATTTTGATCTATATTAACTCAATTGTTACCTATTTCACAATTAATAAGACCTTCAAAAAAATAGTTGGACAGGCTAGGGGTTAAGAGTAGGATAATTAAATTTTATTTCAGAACCAATATTAAGGGTTAAATATTTTTATTAACTAATTATGTTTTAGGACATAATAAAAAATTTATCATGTACAACCAAGAAATGCACAAAGAGACTCTGTGTTTGATCTAAAAGTATTATATTTTTTAAAAATGGTTTCATGAGGGATGAAATATTTTGATTTTTGACTTCTTATTTATAATTTTGATATTATCATAAACATTTTGGTCATATTTTCTGGTTGATACAGGATCTCTATGATTGTTCTATGAAAGTTATCTTCATATATTTAATTATGTACTATATGGGAATGAAGGATAATATATAAATTGAATGGAATATTAGCATAAGAATATTATTTTAGAAAAGGATTATTTTATAGTCCATTATATGGTAGTGCGGTTGATGCCCTCATATAAATTAATTAATGATAAATTTAGATTTTTTAATTAGTGTAGTGATTATTATCAATCACATCGTTGGATATGATAAAGGTGGTTGATAATTAAAATAAATTTATAATATTTATTTATTATTAGTTTTTTACAAATTATTTATAACCATATATTAAATTATATCAATCACTTGTATTGGATATTTTATTTCAGGGTTATATTTCTAGAGATAACTTTTGAGGAACTCAATTTACAAGAATAAAAATCATTTTAGGATTGTAATATGATTTTTGTTGAGATAATAAATGTTCGATTGATATTGAAGTTTTATGTTATAAAATATAAATAACATTTGTATTGATGAAAATTCATTATATACAGGGTATTGTGAATTTATTTTTTGGGATTATGATGTCAATTGACTATAGTGTCACTTATAAAGTTATGTTTAATATAATTTGAGGGATTATGGTGGAGTTAATTTTTGATAGGAATTTATAATTTTGTTATGGTTTAATGACATATGTGTTTGAATGGATATTTGGAAAGGTCTGTTATATAAAATATACGATTAGAGTTCATAAATACTTGTTTATTAGAAGGCATGAATGGATAAATTTGTTTAATAATGATAAGTTACTTGATATATCCATATATATTATGGTATATTTCTTTTTAGAAGATGTACCAAAAATTATGAAGATGTTAAAAATACCCAGATGTAAATTAATGATTGATAAATAATTATAATTTGGAGGTTTTACTTTATTTCTATTATGATAATGTACCACAATAATATTAAAAAGTATGATTACCTTAAACTAAGTTAACGTGTTTCATAGGTTTCTCCTCCTGTAACACTAAACAAAAAATGTGATATGTCTAAATAGTTATAATTTATTCACGGAAGGAAAATTGATAAATAGGATTAACCATTTATGAAATATTCTAAAAAGAATAATAGAGGTGAATTTCAATATAAATTAAATTCAATACATATAGCTAAAAACTTAAATACAATAATTTTGTACCTAGAAATGAATTAATCCAAATATCACATTTTTCTGATATATCCATTTCAATTTCAATAAACATGATATTATGATGATAATATATATTTTATTTTAATAATTTATTATTGTTAATTTAATTATTTGTTGGTAATAAATATGAAAAGGAATATTTGAATTTATAAAAAATTAATTTCTTATGAAAAAGGATTTCATTTCATTTTAATTTATTTATATACAAATTAATTTTCAGAATGACTTGAAATTAAATCACATATTATTTTTTTATATTTTCAATGATCATGATAAAATTTACTAATGGGGTTAACTTCATTACCATAGTGAATATTTGTGACCATGGTAAAAAATATATATTTTTAATGAACGATACATATACAGGTTTGTATGCGATCATAGGATGTAGACTCTGGAAAGCGAAGAGTCGATGATGTCCCCTTACTAGTACTATCCGTAGATATTTAGTTATGGTGTGTTGTTGATGAATACATCCTCATCAGTTAGCCCTTTCATGGATCTAGTTTGGGCATTTCGTTCTAGGTAGATTTGGTTTGGATTGTTCTAGTTCACTAGATTTTGTATCAGTAGCCTCCTATGGATTCTAGAGGTGATGAAGGCGAGGATGCAGATGAGATGGGGTTACATCTCAAGCTAGTTTAGAGGTGATCTGCACGACACTCCTAGAGGTAACGATGGTTCTTCTTACTGATGGTTGTCGTAGTGGTGTAGGCCCCTAGCGGCGTTCTGTTCGTGACATTTTTGGTTCATGGTTGTGTTTTGGGCGAGTAAGTCTTGGACTAGATTCCTTGACCATCCCATTGATGGTTGCTTCTTTTGGGTGTGTTTTTTGGTTTTTAGGAGTGTTTTTTCCTAGATTGGGTTCCATGTCCCACCCACTTAAGGATCTTCATGAGTGGTGTTTTTTGGTTCTCACTTTTCATTAAAGTGAATTTCATAAAATAAAATAAAATGTTATTTGGTCTTTATCATTCGCATCCATCCTCCTCCAAACCACTTATAAATATATTAATATTATTTAATTATTGTATATAACATAATTAAATGATTGTATTTATAATTTATATCCATTATCTATGCCATTCCTATTTAATAGATGAAATGAAAATGTCGATCATGTGCTTGTGAAAACTACTACCTCCATGGGTGAGATCTTTCTCTTTTAGTGACCACCATTCAAGGATAGAAAAAAATGTGGACAATGAATATATTTTTTTATTATTCTTATTCCTTATATAAAATTATACAATGTTTAAATTATAATATAATAATTTCATCCATATATCATCAATCGTATTACATCAGCATCCATTAAGGAAATTATATTTATTAATACTATGTAATTTTTTAATATCCATTAATTATTATTATAATAGCTTTTAATGATAATATATTACACTAATAATCTCTATATAACATCATCTTTGATGTCATATTATTATATTAAAAATTAACCTACTTAAAATCACACATTAATCTTGGTAGGTACAGCTTTGGGTTTGTTTAACCACCTAATAAAAAATAATATCAATTAATATGATGATTGAACATGAGAACTAATAAAATAAAATAAAATGATATAATCAAGTAAATTTTTATTATTTAGATTCGTTAAGCTTTTATAAATATACAACACATTAACTAAGAAACCACATTTAATTCATTAAGAATCACTGAAACATCAACATCATTGATTTCATCTTCATGTTTTATAACCAAAACCAACATAATATTAAATTATATATTTATAATCTATATTGGACCATCTATTAAAATACCCAATTAGATATTATTTTTATGGAATTCGGGAAAATAATAGATACAATCTCCTTTTTTGATAAATTAGTTCGAAGTGATGATGAATACTTACACATAATATTGAAAATTGTTAAATATTAATTATTATATATTTATATATGTAAATAATTATTATTATTTGAGTTAATGTCCTTTTATTTTTAAATAATATTTCTATTTATGTATTATGGGATCATAAATTAATAATTCTCATCATTTGGTGCTTGTTTAGAATAAATCAAGGATGAGGTGTTGGTTTCCATATCATATTCCCTTCATTAAGATATTAATTGTAATATACACCTAATTTATTTTATTTTGTGTAAATACTACATATTATTGATATCATAAACATAATTGTCATATAATCATGTAATTTTTTGTTATATTAATGTCCAACAATTTCATTTTTATTTGATTAATGAGTTAATCAAACCATGAGAGGTTTATTTGTCACAATTTATATTAATTGAGAGGTTTTACACGTTATGAAATGTGTTTCATTTTAATGTTGTTTTATTGATTTAATATTGATTATTTATTAATAAAATAATTCTATATAAATCATGTGAAACAATTACAGTAATCGGGCTTTTATTCTTCAAATGAATTTTCATTCAATTATTACTAAACTCATAAGTGTTTTGGTAACTCTATTTTTTCGTCGTGTAATGATAATTCCCTTGAACGTATTTCATATAATTAGGGAAAATTAGACAATTTTTTATTATTAAATTCTATTATATCATTGTTTATATTTTTTCTATATTTTCCCCTTTTAATATGTTATTTTCAGCATTACTTTTATTGCTCATAACGGATGATGTTAAACCAAGTACCATTTGTTCGAGTTATATGTTGTCACCATGAATGTTTGTCCGTATTCTTGGGTTTTACCAGGATATTATATTATTTTATTTTATTTCTAAATCTTTCATTTGTAAAATTGAGTTTATAATCAAAATTAATGTTTTTTACTCTTCATACAATGTTATTTATGAAAAATGGTATTTTGAAAATAAAAATATATACAATTTCACTACCATATGCATTTTTTACCTCCCTTAATTTCTCGATGATAAAAAATTGGTATTTTTAAACTCCATTATTGGTGGTTATTTTTAATATTAATTTTTTTTCAAGATCCCATGTAATTATTTTAAATTTACCTATCATGTAGAATTTTTTTTGTATTTTAATATAATGCTTAAATGGATTTCTATAAAATCTTATGATTTTATTTTTAAATACCTTTTTGGTTTTCAAAAGGATTTACCCTATTAGGGTTTATATTACATGATTTATCATCATTTTTATATATATAACCATTTGGACAAATGACCATGCGGTACAAACTATTTTATTCTTGGATAATAATTTTATGAATCCTTTCAATGAATTATTTTTTAATGGGTGCTTCTATTTATGTCAACACCCTTATATATTTCGTTTCTTACATTGGGTTTATCTTTATTTCAAACCATCCAAATTCATTATCTTGAAGGATTTTTTACATATTATAATAGTATGTATTAATTTGTATACTCATTTTCCTTTACGGTGTGACCATAACATTTTTTCCTAATTGTTGTTAGATGATTATCATGAATAACTAATGTTATTCTATCAACATAGAGAAAAATTATTTCCATTATTTATGTTTTTATTACAATGTGGATGATTATTTGAATGATAATTATGTACTTTTTAACCATCAAACTTCTTTTTATATAAATTTTATGTTCATGTTATCCATTATTTTACTTGTGGAAAAGAAATGATATTCATGATGCTTATTAACTACTAAGAATTGTTAATTATTTAAATACACATTTTTTCTTTATTCATTTGGATATCTATGATTTATTCACTATGAGAGACACTCAGGAATGGTATGAAAAATCTATGTTGAATCTTTTGATGATTTTATTATAAACAAACAAATAAAGGTTGTTCCTCAAAATAATCAAAACCCTGGGAGAATAAATAGGTATCATTAGACAAAACCAGTTGGGTTTTAGTTTATACATCTTCCCATAACATGATATCTTCTCATTACAAGACCTTGATAGCTTTTTTTTATCTCTATGATTATGTGTCCATTCAGTAAAATATTAGTTTTATTGGTATCCATTTTTTTAGTTTTCATGGATATAACTTACTCTTCATTTGATTTTTATTATGTTTTAAATCTATTTATATAATCGTTCCATAATATTTATGCCTTTATTATTCCATTAATTCCTTAGTTTTATGTGTTCCCAAAATAAGAAATTAATCCCACCCATTATAATGTTTTTATTATCCATCATTCTAAATATAAATAAAATATGTAAAATGATTATAACGATATCATGTGTGAAATAAATTTATAAATGATGTTGATCATTTATTATGAATTACGCAGTTATGTACATTGGAAAATGTTCTTCCCTTTATTAAAATAACATGGGTTTTGTTATTTTATGTTTTGTTAAAATTTATTATACCTCTACAAAAAAAATATAGTTAGATTATATATGATGAAATAATCATTGTTTATTTTTAAATTAAAAATAGTTTCATCTAGGATTTTTCAGCAGGTCACAATGTGAGTATGTATAGTATGTGATTATGGAATGGGATCATAACAACGGGTATGGGGAATCACAAAGGGGATTTTATTTTATTATATAAATAGATTATTAAATTTTTTATTGTATGAAATCGTATAATAGTATATAGTGCCACAATTTTTTCAATGAGTAGCCAATTTTTCAAAAATTGATTTTTAACAAACCATTTAGAGAAAACCCAAATGTGTTTAATAGATATCCAAAATTATTTATGGATATATTTTATGAATTTTTTAAAGATAATGAAATATTTATATTTAATTCTTAATGGTTCACAAAATTATTTTTTAATTTTTCCCAAACGGATTTTTATATATAGTCTAATATGTTTTTACATCATATATAGCATACAAATAAAGTTTAAAATTTATATAAGGTACTAGTTTTAATGGAATGTTTCTTCGAATTATCAATAAATTTGAAACCATGAATTCATGGTTTAAGTCGCATCATGGTTTCTATTTGGATATAATCTATTCAGGGTGATGTTCCCAACATGAATGTATTGTACTCATACATTTTATATTCTTTTTAAGATAATACATTATATGACCTACTCTACCTTCTTATGATATAAAAATAAATAAATATAAATCTTGTGTTGGTGTTTAAAGAATAATTCAAATCCATGTTCATATTATAAATGTAAACTAATTAATCAAAAAATATAAATGATTAATTAATGTTGTCACATAATAAATTTTTATTAAATATATTAGTCAATATATATAAATTTTTGGAATAAAATGAGTACCCGATGATGGATATATAAATACTAAAAAAATTCTTTTCTCAGGTTACATCCAATAGTTTTGGTACACCTCCATATCAAAACAGTCTAGCTCCCTCTCTCTCTAAAGATAGGGTTGTATAAAAACATTAGTAAGGGGGTATTTTTTCCCCGTGTTGGGAAATTTTGACATCGCATTAAAACTATCAGATAAATGAGTATGTTGGATGGTTTTTTGTAAACATTATCATAATGGTGGGGGATATCTTATAATAATCTATATTTATAGATTAAAATAATATGGTTCTATATTTTTTTATTTAATATTATATGAATGTAAAATTCTCGTGTCTTAAGATTATTTAATTGATATCTTATTCTGTATTTAGATATGTTTTACCCCATATAGAACCCATAATTGATGATATAATTGTTAAGTATGTTTTAATGATTGAACAATTTTCATCATCAGTTATGATCCATTGATTCGTGGTTGAGTTATATAGGTGGATTTGATGGACTGAAAAATTATTTATGTATGACATAATATTGTATTTTATGTTTTTGGGCTGTGATACATTATTAATTAAATTTTAAACATATGTCTAAAAATGAAATTTTTATGAAAATGGATTTTATTTTACATTCACATGCCTATTTATTGTTATTAAAAGAATAAAATTCCCAAACATTTTGTCTCTATCTATTGTGATTTATCGATGTGTTCCATGGAGAATGCTTGATGTCAGGTGGCATCATATATCTTGTTTTATGACTGAATCTATTAATTTTATTTTTTTAAAACATTTAACCATATTTATGATTTATTAATTTTTTATTAACATTTATCTTTAAACTATAACATATAATATTTATATATGATCTATTCAGGTGAATGAAAATTATTTTGATGAAAAATAAATAAAAATATTTCATATTGTGGATAAGGAACATCTCTTTAAAATGATAAAATCAGCATATTTAGATTCATAAAATATAATAAAATTTTCATTCCACATTCTCAATAATTCAAAAATTAAGATATCACACCAAATTATTCAGTGTCATGAAATATATTTTTCATTACCATTTCAATAATAAATAATTTAAAAATTATTTCTCAAATAAAAACTCTGATATGACTGTATAATATAGTAATTGACTTTCATGAATACATTGGTTCTGAGGACCTACTTGTGACTTTTTAGTCGTATAATATTCATCAAAGATAAAATATTACTATTTTTTTTGATGTTTGAAGATTTTATAAAAAAAATTGGAAATGATCCATTATTTTCATATGATTCAAATTCAGAAAATCTAAATATATGTTATATGACATAAAAACATGTAATCTAATTTTTATTATTATTTCTATTCCTGATCACTAGCATATAACCATTTTTTGGATAATATTCAATGGAATGGAATATTTTTATAAATATAATATATCATAGAAACATTAAAAATATTGACATCATAAATCAAGAAAATATCCTTCGTGGTAAGAGTTAATCTCCATAGGGTTTTTTAAATAGGTTTTCCCCCACATTCTTTATATATTTTTAAATATATATATTATTATTTTTTCCACTAATATAAAAAATTATTATATTTATAATCCACTCCCTATAAATACCTTAAATAATTTCTTACTTAATCAAAATCAACATGTAAAATTATTTAAACTAAAAGTATTATATTATTTTGAAAATTAACTATCACATTTATTTTAGGATTATATAAAAATTTACTTTATATTATTTTATATAATAATATATTTACCCTGAAGGTGAGTCCTTAGAACAATGTGTGAACCATTTTTCTCATGTTCTTTTATTCTTCCACATTGCTATTTTGTAATATATTTTCTACAATCTAATAAACTAATTATTTATTCATTTTAACTTTAGTTAGTAAGATTATTATCGTATCTATAAATTCTTATTAGCTAAATATTGAATTTAATTCATCCTTTATAACATTATACCATTCCATATATCACTATCTCCATCAAGAGAAATTCTACAAAGAAAATTATTCAATAACATTATAAGAATGTATTCTAAAAACCTATTTGGGAACATAACTAATATATCTTGTAGAAAAGTATCCTACCGATTTTTTTAGGACATCCATTTTAAAAAAATATACACAGGCTCAACATGACTAAATTGTGGAATTTACCACACAACATTATCAAAAACATTCTTTACGAGATATGAAAATACCAGTGATATATGAAATAGATGATATTGTTAGATCACTATGAAATATATTTAATCTTCTATAATGTCTGACTATAACATTAATATTAAATACATCATACCCAAATTCTCCAATTTATTCATATTCCTTAGCATATCATTTAGAATTTATCAACACCTTTTTATTGTAAATAATAATTTCTTTAATGGTATATTTATAAATATTTGTAATAAATTATTGGTAAATAATATAATTTCCTTCTTTAATATTTCCACAAACTCTTATATAAAATGACAAGATTTAATTCAGGGTTCACTAATAGATTTATCTTTTTTTATTTTAATTTAATTTATTTTTTTATTTATTTTATTGAAAAATATTCTATTCAACATCATCTTTATATATCATATATTCCTCTCATCATTAAACTATTCACGAGTGTCCCAACCATTGTCTAAAATAATTTCCATCTCATTGTAACAACATAATGTCCTAATATTACCAATCTTAATTATTTATTCATGTTACACAGATTCGTATTGGTAAATATATATGATAATTGATTTAATATTTTTATTTTTTTGTTCAATATTCTAAATTTCATAATTTTTATTCCTAAAAATATTTTCGTAATTTTCCATTATAAGATAAATTTATAGAAATTACTGTGTAAAAAATTTATCCAATAGTTAAATTTAACATTTCAATTATTTGAAGATCCCAATAGATCATTCACAGACATAGAGTTGGTGTTCGAATATGTGTTTCCCTTTTTAATGGTGTTTCAAAAATCTCTTCTATTTTTACCCCTTTAATGATAATCCTATATCTTATTTTAGGTGAATTTATTTTATATGAAACATCAACAGTCATATACACTTGAAATAAATATAATAATTGGAAGTTCAATGAACAATATTTTACTATATTCATGTGTAATGTGAAAAGTTAAACATTAATGTGTTTGGTTCACGTTTTAGAGAAACAAATTTCCACTACTAAACATGGGTGAGTAAAATTACATGTCATATTGTAAAAATCATAAACATAACTAAATATACTCGAATGATATAAGGTAAAAATCCATTTATGTATTATAATTGTTACATTATATAAGCTCTTGGTACTATGATACTTCTAAAGGAAATATCATTTCATCTAAGGGTAGTTCAATATAATTTATTTAACCAATTAATTAAATGATCATTCAATTCAGACATAAATTGGACTTTGCCACCCATTAACTTTAATTGTAGTAGAGTTACTACCTTGTTATTCTACAGTTCGACCAATAATAATTTTTTTAGAAATCAAAAATGGATTAATTTTCATTCTCAATATTATTCCCCAACATATGCTTTTTCTTTATCAAAATACATGCTCTTTCTTCTCGAATGATTTGTAACACTCTCTTTTTTCATCATTATCACTAGTTAGCTGGTCAAACTCTAGGATGAAGTTAAATGACATATTAAATATAAATGAAATATTCAATAGTAAAATCATTTTAATTTTATTATTCTAGAACGAATTTCAACATCCTAATATATAGTTTTAATCCAAAAAATATCATTAATTATAATTTTCATAATTTGAGTGTGATGGAATTTTTTTTAAGAATATTGGCCATATTATATTATAAACTGATTAAAAAATCCTCTAATTTAATTATCATCTTAAAAAATATAAATTAATCTAATATGGGATAATATCACTATTTAAAAATTTTATGAATCCCATGATGTTCTTCTTTGGACATTATACAAATTTTCTATGTGGCTACTATTTCAGCAGGACTTCATCTAGGAAACCATTGAGGAGTGTCATATTTTATTTCTTCACAAATATCAATTTATAAATATTTCCCAATAAATCACCATTTTGTTATATTATTATTAATGTATGGATTTTTATTAATTCTCCTATAGAATAATAGCTTTCAATTTCTGTATTATTTATTCCACAAAATGTTATTCTTCATCAATTAATGGTTGTATCTCCATTCTCAAAACCCAACTATATTCATAATTAAGTTTTATTAATTTTTATGATCATTCCATTAACAATCTTCTTTTAAATTGTCAATTGTTATTTTCTGTTACAATACTTTTATTTAGAATTCATCTTTATTTTCTCTGAAATATTGAATATATCATTTTTATTCAATTAAATTCCCTATTTTTCTAGAAGAATTTTTGTTTCCTTAGTACATATAAATTATTGTGTAATATCTAATAATATATTACGATATAATAATTTTCTAATTTACTATTAGAAAAAATTAATAATTTTTTAGTAATATACATATGAAATATTAGACTAATTTTTACATGAACTCAAATTCCTTTTTTACTTCTGAAAATTTCTTTCACGTTCTAGTATAAGTCTTATAAAAACCCATGAGTGTTAAAAATATCAATAATGTCATTAAATCCCTCAAATCCTTATAAAAGCACATCAATGTATTACGAAAACTCTAATGTCCAATTAATTAATTTTTATTTTCAATTCCATTCGACAAATCCCATAAATATATTATGTGTCATCTTAATATTAATAACATATTTAACACAACCGTCTAAATCATTCATTCCTTATATATTCTTGAGTAAATGAAATATTCTATATTCTCAAAGATTCCATCAATAGGTTATCCCATTATTTTTATTCTTTTCATTCATTAAACATAGCACCCAAGATCATAAGTTGAACTTCATCTTCCAAAACCCTTAACAATTTCATGTATAGACTTATATCAAAATTATATAGAAACTATTTAAAAATATTTAAAAGCATATCTATACATATTTATATTAATCCATATTATTCATATATCAAAAATTATAATTATTAGTTGGTTTATTCCTAGACTATGTTCTTTCTTGTATTCCAAGATTGTATAATTAACACCATGTCATTTCCTAAAATGTACATTTATTATTATCTGTACATCAATGATAGGAAACTTCATCATCTAGTCTCTCATAACCCAACACATATTGAAGACTATATTTCATATTATATTCCATTATTATTGAAATTATACTCAATCCCTACAGATCATTAGTAATCTCAATCTCCCCCTATGTGTTTTTTGTCTATTCAATTAAGTATAATTATGTCAATACGTGTTTATAAGAGGGCATTAATTATCACCCTTATTGAAAATAAATTAAAATATGGAGAAGAATGTGAAATTCCTAAACATTTTCAACCATATTATATGATTAATAATTACTTCTTATCTCTATTTTTATCCTTAAATCTTGATAAATAAATCCTTATTTAACTATTATTAGTACTACAATCCAATTTTTATAGTATTGATTTAAACATTAACCAACTCTATGTCAACAAGAGAAATTATTTGTTTGTAAAACATGGGTTATAAATCCTAGAGTAAATAATTTTCATATAATGTTATGGAATGTGATGAAATATCAAAGAAATAATTTAAAGGGTTGTCTGAATATATTCAATAATAAATTTATAACCTAAAATCATCTACTTCAAACATTCAAAAATATATCATTGAATGAAATATTATTCCACCTATTAATCTCCAATGAAATTCCACCTTTTATAAGTATATTATATCATAACATTAATGGGAATATGATTATTGAACCATGATAATCAATACAATAAAAAAGTTATATATTCTATTGAATAATGATATTCCATAAACATATAACCTTATTAGCTCTTACTCAAGGTATTCTCTCTCATAGAACTTCATGATGGTTCATCACATCAAATGTGAACTCCATTATATTCAACTCATATTTACATATTGTATTAATACCACTATATAAAAATGTACATATTAATTAAACACATCCATTTCTATTTAAATAATCCCAAAAATTAGATTTTGGTGTATGGTCAAATTTTATATACTATTCAACTAGAGAACCAGATATGAAATAATGTGAAAAATACAATGACCATTTTAATTATTTCTCTAATATTTAATTTCTTTTAATCCTTCATTTTTTGAAAAAAAAGTATGCTGGAATTTTTATGTTATCATTATTTTATTTGATTATCATACTTTCTAAAAAATTGGATAATGTATTCCAAAATATATACTGAATTGTTTGTATTATTCTATGCTTCCTATAACATCAAATCCAACTCTATCTATTATTAATTTATAGTCAAACACCCCATATGATAATTAAAACCATCATTTTTATATTGAATCATTCATAGTAATATAATTTGAACAAAAATTCTCTCCTGAATTACACATTGATTTCAACACCTGCTTTCTTCTATGTAGCCATGTTATTTAATTTTTTGTTTTCTATCTATAAAATTTAATTCATCCAAATAGATATCCCAATAATTCAATTATCACTTATTTTGAAAAATTTTAGGTACTTTATTATGTATATCCTTTAATTAACACATCCCCTAATTATACTCTTGTATAGAATCTAATTTTTACTCATTCCTCCACTAATATATAAATTTTAAATAAAATATTAAATTTATTCATGATGTGATATATCTTCAACAATATAATCAAATTATTATATTTTGTTTACATCTAACTAATATTTAATCCTTGAATTATCATTACTGGATTACTCAAATCTGTTATTTTACTCCTTAAGATAGTTTCACCCACATTTAGACATTATTACATAATTTTATTTGTTTCTATATTTTAATTAGAGTAAAAATATTTTTTTGTTATAAATGAACTATAATGAATCATAATTGTGATCACCAATGTTATTGTATTCACATAAATTATCAATCTATTTAAAGTTTTTCATGAAGGGTTGATTTTCATTATTTTATGAAAAAATCTTATATATATAAGAAATCATTTGTTAACATCAAATCCACTCCCCCTATATTTTTTATTTATATAGATTTCATATGTTGAACAATTATTCCATTATTCATTCATTTTATGCCTATGACTATGATAACACAAACAATGGAAAATGAATGTATTTTTTCACATTAATAGAATTATCACTATATATTTAATATTGTAACAAATTATGTTTTTTGAGAGAATATACCATTAGTATAGTAGCTACTTAGAGGATGTTTTAAAGGATATTCTAAAATATACCATTGATGATGTGGTGGTTCCTCAATATTTTTCCTTAGGTTTACCCATATTATTATTTGGATGTATAATTAGATATAAAATGAAATTATAATACGCATAAATGCCTAAGAAATTAGTTTTCTTTTCTATCATCCTCTATTGGATAGATTCTTAAAATAACATAAGATCCATTTTCACCAACATGAGTCTACTTATAATTGATACTTCCTTCAAAAACATTTGTGGAACAACATATCTTATACATTTTTTTGAATGTTCCCGATGGTTTCGGTTCTAAACTTTTAAATTTTAGATCATCATAAAAAACATCATGTTCGGGGAATTTTTCTATTCCTCAAATGATTATAAAATTTAAAATATTTTAACTATCACTTAAAAATCTAATATTCTATAATATCTATAATTTCATAAATGGAATTATCTAATTCCATATTTATTATTTCATTTATCTCCAATTTTTGGTAATTTTAATAAATATAATCGTTGAAGGAAGTGTATAAATCATAGATAATTCAGTTTGATTTTATTTTAATCTCAACAATCTCATCACTTTTTGTCATAATTTCCATTTTAAACAATTAATTATATGACTAAATTATTAAAAACTATTATGACATGGATTAATCAATTTTATGGAGATTTTTTCATATCTAATATATTTTAGTCAATTCCTCCACCATATTATTGTTTTCCCACTATAGGTGAGATCCTTCATTAAGTTAAACATTAATAAAAAAAAATATATAAGTGAAAAATAAATGGGATATTTCTTTACATAATTATTTACTCCATATTAGGTTCACAATAAATTTCAAAATAAATACCCTTCTGATTCTCTTCAACAATTTATAATAATTCATTAGAAGGGGAATTTAGAAAAGATGTATAAGATTAATAATGACCAAAATAATTATCTTTAATGTCTTTAAGATCATATTTATATTTTGAGATGTTTCTTAATTTCATTACTTCATTTTTAATTCTATTTCTAGAATTTTTCTCGAGATTCTTAATACAACATAAATTAGTAAGGATACAATGATCAGTATATGATTAAATTCTAAAGTTTATTTTAATATTCTATTTATATATGTCATAGATTATAATTTGGAGCTTTAAATTTATTTATCATAATTTTTCCTTATTTTTAATTTCACTAATTATCACCTAAGGTTTCAAAAAACATATGTCCAATTTATAATTAATGGTCAAACTTTTTCCTTCAACAAAGAGCATCACATGAAATGAAAATATCAAAATTAGTAACAAGACATAGATAATTTTATAAGGGTTTTCCTAATGTGAAAACCTAAAACATTTAGTGTTTAAGTAATTTTTTTAAATGTTTAATTACACTAGAAGACATGAGTTTTAGTATTTAAAATAAATATCCTAAAAGTATTTACCACAAGTGGCTATAGTTGATAGATATATCCCAAAATGTACTTATAGCCTCACAATATGGTCTTCATATTAGTTCTGGACATTGTGAGATATATATTGAAAAATTATTTTATTTGGTTTCATTATAATTAGTGACATTATTTCTTCAAATAAACCTTAAACAAAATTACAAATACCACATATACTGAATTTATATCCTATTTTATGTTTGACTTCTTCTACTTCAATCAAAAAATACCCAATATTGATTATAAATAAAATATATTTTTTTGGGGTTTACCATTATACTTATTCTACTCCTCAATACTCTTCATTGATGAATAGGATATCACTTCCTTAATATAGACAACCTCTCCCTTTTTCCTTACGATTTTTGATGCACATTTTATCAAATCAGATCCCACATTCAGATCATTTTTATTAGAAATACAATTAATATGATTATGATTTAATATTTATATTTTAATTTATTTTATTTTATGTGGTATATGATTAGTGTAAATTGTTTTAATGTTTAGTTAATTAATCCACATTTATGTTATATAATATTATCATTATATGTCTGACGACATGTCCAAAAAATTGATCCATTTTGCTGGCATACATATTAGTCATATATGTTGAAGCTATTTTCCCCGAAGAGTGGAATATGTTGTTCAATGTTATTGTAACGATAAATGAATACCCCTAAATTTTTCCATTATAGTCTATTACAATGGATGATATTAATTTTACAAATGGATTCATGGAGAGGGATAATAAGATGATTTATGAAATATTTTAAGATTATAGTCAATTTTAATCGTGAATCCTCTTGAATCTAAGAAGAAATATAATCATAAAATTTTAATTTTGTGATATTTGAAATGATATACAATTTAGTGAGGTATTACTATACATATTATGGCATTTTTTTCATGAAAATGTTCATTTTATAGTCTCTCAAAAAATAATTTATATGTTAAAAAATGTATTTTTTAATGATTGATGAGATTTTGAGGTAAAATGTTTTATTATTTGAACCAAATTTTTTGATGTATCAGTAGTCTAGAGATTATGATGGTTGTTAAATAAATGAGGTGAACATTGATAGGTCTACATATTTCTGTTGATTATCATACAATCAATGATTTTTTGAGATTTAAACATAGTTTATACTGATTATTCTACAATAAAAGATGTTCCAGTTCTATAATTGAATACTCAAGATAGGTTCTATAGATCCTATTTCACAAATAGATAAACTGGAAGGGTCATATGATTATAATCATATTGGTAATAAAATCATAAATTGGGTTAATAATTGTTATCTAAATCACTATGTAATTTTTAGGATTCATCATTATTTTAATTTACATTGTTATTCATGTTTTATCTACAATTTTTCAAATTTCACTTTTTATGAAATTTCATTACTATCATTCTTCTTATATACCATTTAATCTGATAATAATTGAACATATTAGAATTTTTTTATTTAATGGAAAATCTTTGGTTAATAAAAATTATGCATTATGTTTTGACTACATCTCATGACCCATAGTTATGTAATATCTTACCCCTATTGGGACATAATTTAATATTAGATATTAAATCTACTTTTATATAGATATTATTATATATCATACATTGATATTTTATTACTTCTTTCTTATGGTCACTTATAAATGATTCCATACAATAACATGTAGTATAGTAAATTAATATTTTTGGTATATAATATCTTATAAATGATATGATGGTAATGAATCTAAATCTTAAATAACCACCAATATTTGGTGGAAACAATTTTGATTATTTTTGTGATCAGATAGTGAATTTGATTATCAATAGTAAATTTAAAAATTATAACATGTTGATTAATTGTCTTAAAATTATAGGGAAAAGAATTTTGATTTACCACAAGAATAATTAGTTGATTTTTTTAGAATTTAGTAACATATAATATATTAGTTTTTTATACAGAAGAACATATATAGTAATTTCTTATATTTTCAAATAGTATGTGAATTGTAGAATAATTTTTATGTTAATCTCTTTGGAGCATCCAATGTTCTTCACGAAATAAGAGATATGATAATTGTGTACTATCATTTGTTTGACTTTGTAATAGGTGAGTATAATTCCTAGATACATCATATGAATATGGGTATTGTTTAAAAACATGAATATCTCTTTTATAAATAACAATAAAAAATAGACTAAAGAATAAGATCATTTATATTCTTCAAATAGAGTGTGAGTCTATGAGGAAGTCGATATAATATATAAAATCCACGTTCCGATTGTATAACTTATTTTAAACTCTAATAAAAATATAATTCTTAAGCCAAATGTTATTCTAAAAATGAATGGAGTAAAACTACAAATGTGTTTTCTTAAATCCCATCAATTTTAAATGTAATTAATAAAATGCCAACAAAATAGAAAAGAATATGTAAGAACTATTTTTATGATAATTATTTTGTACATTTTAATGGAAAAAATGATAATAAGTACTTACAAATGGTTAAATATTAAATTTTAATGAGAATACTATAAAGAAAAATATAAATAAAAGGATCTATATTCGAAAATGGAATCAACATACAATATTTGTTATGAATAAAAAAAGGGAATATCATTCATTATGATCCTCTGATGAAAAAATGTGTTACGATGAAATATTTTCAACAAATAAGGTGGAAAAATATTTAAGACCAATAAATGATAATTATAGAGATATTGAAGATAAATAATATTTTAGTATAAGATACAAAAATATTTATATAATTTTTTGGATTAACGTATTTTACACTAGTGATACCACCATTAAACATCACCGTATGTAAAAGATATCATATTACCCTTTTCCTGATTTATCATGGAGGGGAAACATTTCATTATATCAGATGACGTATCCTAGTAAGATGATGAGGATATAATATCCAAGACCTATGAAAAATATATATATATATATAATAAAATGAATAAGAATTCACCAAAAACATTATGTTGAATATTTAGAACAAAAAAAGAATCCATGAAATAATCTTAACTGGAAAACTCAATTGAGGAATTAAATATTCTTATGATTTAGAATTTAAACATATATTAATTTGGATAAATTAAATATCAATAGTTTAATGAAAATTTTTATTATTAGGAAAATATTAATTCTTTTTAAAAATATAAACATAATTTGTATGGATATAATATTATGTGTATATATTATTAAAGTTAGTGACAACCATTACTACTATGAAAAAGTATTTTGATATGATATATAAATATATAAGGAATAAGATGGAAAATTGAAAATATAAGAGTAAGAAAAAACTATGGAATCCTTATTAGTAAAATTTTTTCTTTCGATTACATTACCTATTACACACTAAATTTCATAGAGGAGAGACCATTGAAAAGAATTGTTTATTAAATATCGATTAATTTTTTTTAAAAAATTATATCATATATTTTTAATGATAATTTATGTCTAAAACATGAGAGTTATCTACCGGTATGGAAAGATGATATTTTATTATCCAATACATCTTGACTAAAGAAGATCATAATGCCTCTAAAATTTATTCTAATAATTTGATTTCATTGTCTTCATATATATAAAATTTAATATCTAATTATGGATAATTAATTAGTAAAATGTCTTTAATTTTTATTTTTTATAAAAAAATTACTTCAAAATGGTACTCCATATAAATGAACTCATTATCGATGGTTATGTTGATATTGTTTGGATATCCTATATGTAGTGTAATTTTTAATGTGCTATAACTCATAGCAGATTATGAGATGGAGGTTTTAAATTTATTTATTCAACCATATTTAATAAAACAAATATATGTTCACTTATATAGGATGATAAATTTAATGAGGAACAAGTCTTTTAATTATTATCATAGGACATTTTTATTAAATTTTTTCTTTAATTGACATTTAACATTTTCATGTATTTTAGTATATTTCAGTATATTGTAGGGAATTTATGTAATCATAAGATACTAATTTATTTTATAAGTTAATGGAAATATAATATTCTAATGAAATTAATTATTATTTATTTTTAAAAGGAGTCAATATTGATCATTAGATGTGTTGAAATCAGTAGATTAAAAAATTCTCTATGATAATTTGTATGGACTCACACTGATTACTATATTGACTATTAAGAAAGAATATCTTTCTCTTCCACTTCATTTCTGGTTTTTATTTTGGAAATTATTTCTAATTGAAATTAGACTATTTTTGGTTGAATTTCTAGAATATTCACAACAAGAGAATGGGCAATTTATTGAACTTGGTATAACTATTAATATTCTTTACTAAATAATGTCATCAAATCCCTAGAATTGTTATATATAGATTTACCTTATGAAGATATTTATTGTATTTATCCCAAACTAATTTATTTTTTCAACTTGACTAAAAAATGTACAATTATAATACTGCGAATAAGTTTAAACCAACTTTTTTGGATTTTCGATTCATAATGATCCATAGGAATATAGAAGAGGCTATTTTTGTACAACATGTAGGTTAATGTCTCTTCCTTTTGTACCATCAAATATAAATAAAAAAATCATTCAGTTATTTCAGGGTGGATGAAAGCATATCTATGACTTTAGAAAATGTTCGGAAGATGAAACACCTTCACCAATAATGAAGAATTCTATTTGTATAACACCCAAAGATTATATATCTATATTTCAACGGATATATTGTTTTGGTATTTGATATCTTTATTATTATGTACCCTAAGAGTAAATACACCAGTGATATAGTACACCATTATAACCTATCATTGGGATTAGAGGATATGAATATGAAAACAAAAATATGAAATATTTTTGTAATGGTAAAGAAAATTTTTCAAGCACTCAATTTTGAAAAAATAAATTAATGATTAAAATATATTTTTTTCAATGAAAAATATTTTTAAATGTGTGATGATTTTTTATCTATGAAATAAATATTTATTAATATTGAAAATGTATTTCAACAAAATCAATTAATAAAAAATATTAATAATTAAATATCCATCCATACATTAGTTTTTTAAATGCAATGAGTAATGATAAAATATTATAATTGTTTCTATGATAGTTTTTATAAAACTATATTTATGTGGATAATGAGTTTCTATCAAAATAAATTAATTAAATAACAATTAGTTTATTCTTATAATGAAATTTAAATTTTATATATTCAATTAAATATTTTTATATATATTTTTTATTTTTTACTATGGAATGAATGAATGAAAAATTATTTTCATAGATATAAATGCATATTACTAAGAACCTATTTTCTTTCGTTTTCCAAGATTATTTTATATTTAATTTTTTAAAATTATATATATTTAAATTGGTAAAATGAATTATAAATTTTTATTTATATTTTAAAATTTTATGAAAGCACTTTCATTTTAATTCATAAATTAACATAAATAATATGAATAATTGTCTTCATGGTTAAGGTTCAAATGGGTTTACCAAGGGTTTTAACTAAGTTATATGGCAAATAATTCCACATAAATGAATCTAATAATTATTTGTTGATTTTATTTGGACCATATATTATCTTAACATCATATACATGACTATTTGGATCCACATACACATAAATGTGAATTCATATTGTTTAAATATTTTATGTAATTCAATTTGTGCCCCCACTTATAAATGAGAAACTCTTCTACCCAATTAATCATTAATGTTTTTTCATCTAAAAAATATATTAACTATCCTAATACCTATATAATTACCTTCTATTGGTCCTACATCCCCTATTAATCTCGGAATTCCAATCTCTGAAGTCATAATTGTTAACTCAAAAGTCTTCTTTAAAATATTATGTCTTTTGTTTTGGAAATCACAAACCTCTTCATACTCATTTCTTAAATAAAGGACTTGCTTTGAATATTGGTTTTATGTTTATCGTACTGACTATGTGTATCGTACTGACTATGTTTATTGTAGTGACTCTGTTTATCGTACTGAGTCTGTTTATCGTAGTGACTCTGTTAATCGGACAGACTCTGTCAATTGAACTAACTCTATCAATTATACTGATTTTATCAATCGTATTGACTTTTTTGCATCATAATCACTTTTCAACATATCAATTCCTTGTAGTAAGTAATACTAATAGTACACATGTTTTAATTTTTTTCACATGACAATTTTTATTGTTTTATCAGAAAAATGTTATAAATCAATCGTACTCATGATTTTCATTTCAATATATGTTTTGTTTTTAAAAAAATGATTTCAGGGAGTTACTTATAATATAATCCAAATGATTTCATGTTTTATGTTTCATCATGAACATTATAATTCCATGTGTCCAAGCACCTCTGAGTTTTCTAGAGAAATTTGACCATTGGAGGAAATATGATCATTGGAACCTGTTGCCTATAAATAGGAGGTCATTTAAAGGTAAGAGAATAATGTTAAGACTTTGATCATCTTTTTGTTCTAACAATTTATATAGAGAGACTCTTTTACTAATCTCTTATTTCATGCGAAATCATTGGAATTACAAAAAATGAATGGATCTTTCTTAGTTTTTTTATTTCAATATGTGCTTTGTATTTATTTGTGAAACCGATCAAGTGATAACGATTGAGGGATGCAGGGGACAGGAAGACGGTGCAACTGATATTCATATTTAGGGCTTTCAAGTGTTTGAAATAAAATGGTACTGATTACCTATAAAATCAAGGGATTACAGGTATAGCAAGACAGATGTGTCGATCATCGTGTTGAGGGATTACCAAGGCAGTGGTAAGACTAACCTTTCATCCTAGGTGAAATGATACCCTTCCCTTTGGGATAAGAGAATTGTAATAATTTTACTTTCCTCTACTGTTTGAATAAGAAAGGGAATTATATTATTTCCTCTTTCTTTTTATATTCATTTCAATTGTAATTGTTTCAATTATGATTCTTTTGTTACATATTGAATTAATAGATTCTATACGCTATATGGTAGAATCTTTCTCATTTGTACTACTCTGATTTTTATATTCATTTTGAATACAATATTTTTACATTACATATAGTATTACATCATATCATACCTATTATATCCAAGACAATTGTAGTGAATTTTAATGTTTTTGAATTGTATTAGTTTAATAATTTTAAACTTGTAACACCCCAGGTAAATAAAGAATATGACACTTTCATATTTATCCATATTTGTGAATAAAATATTGATATGACTTTAAAGAGGACGCTATGCTCGATGGCGTACCCAACACGCAACAACGAGTTTCTTGGGAATCTTACGTTGCACTCTAATAATAAAATAATATTATTTTAAATCGTAGTTAACATGTAGCCATTGTATTGGCAGGAATGGATAGAAATAACTAAAATATGATTATATATGTTTTTAAATGTTTTAACATTTATCCAATAAAGGATGAAGGAATAAAATACGAAAATAAATCAATTTTAGGCGTATATGCCCTAGTTTTCACTAAAGGTTCACTTATCGCCTTTTGATGGAGAACCAACATTAAATATAGTTTTGTTCACTCTTATACATCCTTTTGGACCAAATAAAACTATTCTCAAGAATTGGGACATCAAAATTTACTTTCTGTAAATTTTTGGTATCTTTCTTATAAAGTTCATTTTTTTAATGAATAGTGTAAAATGTTGTATTTTAATTGAAAACCTATTTTTAATATAATTTATTTATATGATTATATTATCTTTTGAATTGGTTTTAAAGTGAAATTAGAATATATATTTACCATGAAATCAAATAGTGGTCGTTGGAATTAATTTCACTTTGAAATTAGACTTAAACTACTATCAATCTTTTGATACTTATTGTTTCATAAAAACACGCTATTTGTTATGACAATGGGAATTGATTATTAAATAAATTAATTTGACTTATATGATTTGAATTTTTTAAAATAGATTTCATTTTTGAATTCGTAATATCAAATATATCTTAGGGTGAATTTTTGGGATTTTTCTGAAAAACTTCAATTTTTGATGAATAGTGAAACCACTAAGTGGTACTTATAAAAACTGATTTTTCCGTTTAAATGAAATTTTTCCATCTTTTTGTTTTTAATTTCAAACATCTGACATACATGGTTATCATTAAGAAGTAAAATGTGGTTCAATGGGATAAAAATGATTTTTTGGTGAATAGTAACTTATTAAGTTTTTAATCGCGATTAGAGGTAATTAGTGTAGTTTAAGGTAAAAATAATGTTTTAATAATATGAAATGAACTTGACACATGTCCTATCCTCATTGGATGTGACATGGCCGAACAAGAGAGCCCATGGGTCAACTTGGAGACCCCATGAAGCAGCTTTGGTTGGAAAATGACATTAATATCTTTTTATTTAAAGTTAAAGTAAAAATGAGACAGACATGAAATGTTTTACTAAAAAAATTGTTACATGGGGTTATAAAAATCATATTTTTTACTATAAGTATTAATTTTAAATATAAAAAGATTTCCTACGTCATAGAATTTTTTTTTATAGTTTTTAGACATTAGATAAATTAAATTATTTATGACATCATGATGATGCAGCGATGACCTCATTATTTAACGATTTAAATAAAATGGAAAGATAATGTAATATCTAAGACCTACACATGTCCAAAACCTATTGGATGAGTGGATTTCGAACCCTTGTCACCTTATCCTAGAAACACATCAATGTGGGACCTCTTAAATCCGAATACCATTTTCAAATAATGTAACATTTGCTTACTTTCCAAGAGTGCCCCGACTCTCCTCTTATAAAAGGCCTCCACCTCTACCTCCTTATCCACACTACCAAAGCCTTTGTCTCGGCCATAACCTGCCCATTTGGTCTCTCCACTTCCCTCTATAACTCCTTGAGGCCTCACTTTGGGCATATGTCTTCCCAAGGAAGCCGTTTAGCTCAAACCCAAAGGAGTTACCCGATTTTAAGGTAATGTCTTCACTTGAGTCCTTTTGATTTATTTTACCCCACCAAACCCCTAAACTATTTTTATTCATTTCTTTTGTAACAAATCCAGTATCTTAAATATACTAGGATGTTTTTATTAGAAGTATTCTAACTACACTTATACACACCTACATCTAATGGTTAAAGAACTTATTGTTTCCGTGGATGGAGAATTTATGCCTCTCGAAACGATGATTGTTCAACATTCTTTTAACACCTTCAAAGTTGGCCATTAATATGACACTATATTTATATATGATATATAATACGTTTATGTTTTACTTAATATTCTGTATTTTTCTTTTTGGGCATACCTTTATGGTTTCCATTATGGGGAAACGCGATATCTTCATTTAAGGAAGTGCGGACTACCGCCCCCCCAAAGTGATGTGATTCGTTAATGCCATATGTGGGACATATAAAGGATGGATTTAAAGTTATTATATATGATGTTATAATAGAATTATAATATAGCTCTATTTAATTATTATTCTATTCCATAAAAATATGAAATAGAAATTAAAGTAGCGTTCATGCGTACGTACGGATTACCGTCTCCATGAACGGTGCATTTCATTTCATACCTCTAAATGATTCTTTAATATTATAAATACGTGTATATTCTGGATATATATGATATATATGATATCCAAATCATGAATATAATTCTGGATATAATGAACATTTGACCACACGAACAACATGTAATTGTAAGAAGTCCACTTTCGACTTATGAACCAAATATCGAGAAAACAAACAATATTAACATAAATGATTAAATAATGTTTATAAAATTGCAATAAGTGATCTAAAAGGAATAATTAACTAGAAAAAGGTTCTTAATAAAGTGGAAATTAACTCAAGTTTATTATTCAGGACGTTAAAGATCGATCGAGTCAAGTCGGACCGGAGGTAAGGGATCCTACTCCACTCTTTCTTTTTAACTACACTCTTTTATGACATTCCATTTAAATCTAATATTTCATGTAATTGGGATGTTATTTTATATTAATATTACTGTAATTTTTATGTTCATGTGATGAGAGACCCTATTCTCTCTCATCAATCCATTTTTAATGTTTTAAGTGCCGCCGTTAAGCTGCCGAATTTTCGTAAGAGATCTAATCACTCTCTTTCTCTTTAAATACTCTCCTTTATGTCGCTTCTTTTAAGCTCATCTTTGTTATGATGGGGGATGTTCTTTTATATTCCTCTTGATGTAATTTTTATTGTAATGTGATGAGATACCCTATTTGATCTCATCAATCCATTTTTGGGAGTTTTAAGTGGCGCCGTTAGGCTACCGAGTTTTCGTAAGAGGTTTCCATCTCACTTTTATTCCCGTGAGATTTATGCTACATTTGCCACAATATCATTTGAGTGGTGTATGTACTGCCCATTATTTTACTCATTGTGTAATATACTTTCTTTTATGAGTATTTACATCAATGTTGTATTTTCCTTCTTTCATGAGGTGTATGTTTCGAAAGATACCCATGTCGGTAAGGGAACCTTTCACCCTCCTCTTTTTAAAAGACTTATTTTGTTGGGTATTTTAATTTACATATTGTTATGTTGGAATAAGTTTTCATATATCCTTATTGATGTAAATTTTATTTCTAAGCGATGAGATACCCTTTTTTTGTTCTCTCAACAACTCATTTTGATGATACGCCGTTAGGCTGTCAAGGGAACTTCTTAACCCAATTTCTATTTCTTTGGGTTCAACATGTAGTTATTGAATATGTCATCCTTTGAATATGTATTAATGACCTTTGATTATTTTACAATTAATATCCATTTATATATGGTGTATTCGTTTGTCACACATAATTATGCAATTGATTTATCCTTGTTCCATGGATATTGTCTTCGTATGGGACTTCGTCTCAATCTCCTTTCATTGAGGCATATTTTGTTTTATACACAACCTTATTTTATATGGGGTATAAACCCCTTTTACTTTTACGTTTATTCAAAAGGAATATTTTTTATACAATGTGTTTACTAAACAAAAAAAGGGAATGTTTTTGTCGTACATATGCGGTGACAATGACTTCTCCGCCGCCGTGAACATTATTTTAGTTTCAGCTTCCTCTATAAGCCACACCTTTTTTTAAAGGAAAAATAAATACCATGTTTTACTTTTCTTTTATTTTGGTATTGGAAATGGTTTTCATAATGTTTTTATATCAATGAGTTGTATTGATATCTTGTGATTGAAAGGTGTAAATGTTATGTTTTCATTATGCATGTTTTATGTGATACGATTATGTTGAGATTCTTGGGAATTATTATGAAGACGGGTGGTTCTGTGATAGACTAAGGGCGGGTGAGGCCGATATAGCTCTCCAATGAATTGGGTAACGTGAAGGAGTGAAACGTTAAGGTTCCTCTGAAGAGATTTTGGGAATATACTGTGATGGGTATTCCAAACGTAACCAAGAGGGTTACTCCCTACGTAAGAATGTTATGAATTACTCATGTTACCTTTATGTCTTAGGATTTCAATGATTTATTCATGGTTTGATGAGGTATGTTAAAGTGCCTATGTTTTATGGGTAAAGTATGATTTCATTCTTATGTATATATGAACTCATGTTTCCTTTCCATATTTTTATATCCCTTACTGAGATTTTTTTTATGCTAATCCCATGTTTATAAAATGTTTTTCACAGGTCAAGGGAAAGTTACGTGATGTGATGATAGTGTTAAGGATGTGTCAAGAAAAATCCAAGTTTTATTTTAAATATGTTTCCGTTGATGGGAAGAATGAATCCTGTCTTTTATGTAACCACTTTGTTTAAATGTGGAATGTAATACAAGTTTTATGATCTAATTCTCTAAAACTCTAAACCTGAAAAGATCCTCAATGTGTAATCTTTTATTAACTCAAGATTAAGTAAGGTTTAAGGCTGGGGCCTTATAGTTGGTATCAGAGGTCAGTTTAGATAACATTAAAGGTTAGGGTATTTTTTAAGAATAAGTGGCATTACCATAATGGTTAGGATTTCAGAAAGAGTCCTAGTTTAAGATAAAGTGAATGAGTAAGTATATATTAGTTTTTATCTTCCTCATTAGTACATGATGTTTTTTTTGATATACTCACACTGAACTTTTTGGTTTTAGTAAATGGATGGATCTAACAGGCACCAAAGTAACAGTGGATGTGAGGGAAACTGTGACAATTTTTTGAGCAAGCAACTGAATGATATGGGAGCTTCAATGAGAACTCTTGTGATTATCCTCAACCAACTATCTAGAGTCATGATTGACCACCTAAACCTTGGTGATTTCTCTAAGGCATCATATATGCGAGAAACCAATCCCTACTAAAGTACAGGTAATAATCATAAAGGTAAGTGTGTTCAAAAACCTATGTGTTAAAGATGTGGAAAGAAACACCTAGGAAAATGTTTCAAAGGGACAGAAATATGTTATAGATGTGGAAATGAAGTTCATAAAGCAAGAACCTACCATGGAAAAAGGAAGCATCCAGTTGACTCGAGTAAAGGGAAAGAATTTCTTTCTGAGGGATCAATTGAATGTTTTAAATGTGGTGTGCATGGTCATTATGCAAACACATGTCCTACGAAGAAGTTTTGTGAATGGGGTCACCAAGAGCATACAAATATTTTTTTACCAATACCTAATGCCATTTCGATTGAGGATGAAGAAACTGACAATGACCAATCAAAGGTATGTATTATTTCATGACTATTTTTTTCCTATTTTGGAATCTTAGGATATGATTCATGATTTTGTTTGTAGGAAAGAGGTATTTCATAATAAGTTGGAAAGGAATGGTTAATAGATCATGAAGAATGTTGAATGAGTAAGATGTCAACATATAAGGGCTTCAAGAGTTATGGTGAAATTCTTAAGAGTATTACGTCTCTTTTGATGATGGGGTTACATTAGAAGACTTTTTATATTATGTGTAACCCTGATGTTTAATATAGGCAAATTTTATTCAAGGAATAGTTATCTTTTCTTTTGTGGACATATTTATAAAGAACCATTTGGGTTTATATGATCCTTACTTTTGAGGTAATTATGGGTTACTATATGCTATGATTGAAGTGAAAGGCATGAGATAAAATTGAGGTTAAATTATGTTATGGTTATTTTTGATGATTTTATCCCTTTTTGGGGAATGATTTGAAAATTATATAGTTTTGGAAAAAGGACAACACACAGACTGTGTGACAACCCGTCGCGTCGGACAAAGCTGCGGGAATCGAACCCATAACCAAAGTGCGACTGGTATTTATCGCCTACCACTGGACTACGTGAAGTCCCTGGTTTGTTTGACTATTTATTTTTTAGTTAGATTATTTTATTAATTAAGAGTAAGTTGATTTTGGGTTATCTATGGAAATTTATTAACCTATCATGGAGGATAAGTGATTAGGATTAATCACTTTTCAATACAAGACATTAAGAGCAACTGATGTGGTTTGGAGATAAATGATACGATTTAACATGGTAGACTATGTGACTAAATCCTTCAAAATATTTGGGTTTCAATCATAGTTTGGTTTACTTTGAAGAATTTTATGGACAAATTGTTTATCGAATGGTCTTCGTTGAACTTTGGGTTTCGTTGGACAAATTTTGGAGATTAAGAATAGATATTTTTTTTATAAAGGGTTATCCTTTTCTGGATTATCTGATCATTTACTAACCTATTTGGTTTTGGTATTCGTTAGAGTCTAAAGACATGGGAAGTATATAGTTCTCTATTGTGGATTAGGTGATTATCTAGAAGTTGATTATAGTACTCTTAATGCGGACAAGTCTCCCTAAATACTCGTCTTATGGAAAAAAATATGAGTTTGATTAAGGAATCTAGTAAAAGTTAAAAGTCAACATGATAAGTGATTATGTTTCCTTATGAATAAATTCCACAATAAAAAGTAACTTAAAACAAAAATGTTGTCTATTATCTTTTCCTACTGGGGAATCGAATACCGTTTAACCCATCACAAATTTGTGATTTTCTTATGGTTAACTTTTTCCTAGACATGTTTACTATCACTCTCCATCAGAACATGACCCTTTATTTTCTCATCCATATCCATATTTTCATACTTGGAATCTTAGTATGGGTTAACTCGGGTGACATTTGTACTTCTCTCCCGTTCTTTTAAAGTGATTGTTTTTCCGACTCTTGTTCCGATGTGGGACTTTCAAGGATGTTTCCAAGCTCAATTTTAAAAATTTTGAGGACGCAATTTCCAAAAGGGGGGAAGGATGTAACACCCCAGGTAAATAAAGAATATGACATTTTCATATTTATCCATATTTGTGAATGAAATATTGATATGACTTTAAAGAGGACGCTATGCTCGATGGCGTACCCAACACGCAACAACGAGTTTCTTGGGAATCACACGTTGCACTCTAATAATAAAATAATATTATTTTAAATCGTAGTTAACATGTAGCTGTTGTATTGGCGGGAATGGATAGAAATAACTAAAATATTATTATATATGTTGTTAAATGTTTTTACATTTATCCAATAAAGTATAAAGGTATAAAATACAGAAATAATTCAATTTTAGGCATATATGCCCTAGTTTTCACTAAAGGTTCACTTATCGCCTTTTGATGGAGAACCGTCATTAAATATAGTTTTTTTCACTCTTATACATACTTTTGGACCAAATAAATCTCTTCTTAAGAATTGGGACATCAAAATTTACATTGTGTAAATTTTTGGTATCTTTCTGATAAAGTTCATTTTTTTAATGAATAGTGTAGAATGTTGTATTTTAATTCGAAACCTCTTTTTAATATAATTTATATATATGATTAGATTATCTTTTTAATTGGTTTTAAAGTGAAATTAGAATATATTTTTACCCTGAAATCCAATAGTGGTCGTTGGAATTAATTAAACTTTGAAATCAATCTTAAACTTGAGTTAATCTTTTGATACTTATTGTTTCATAAAAACACGCTATTTGCTATGACAGCGGGAATTAATTATTAAATAAATTAATGTGAATTATATGAATTAAATTTTTTAAAATAGACTTAATTTTTGAATTTGGAATATCACATATATCTTATGGTGAATTTTCTGGATTTTTCTGAAAAACACCAATTTTTGATGAATAGTGAAACCCCTAAGTGGTACTTATAAAAACTAATTTTTCCGTTTGAATGAAATTTTGCCATATTTTTGTTTTGAATTACAAAAATCCGACATACATGGTTATCATGAAGATGTAAAATGTGGTTCAATGGGATAAAAACAATTTTTTGGTGAATAGTAACTTATTACGTTTTTAATCGCGATTAGAGGTAATTAGTGTAGTTTAAGGTAAAAATAATGTTTAATAATATGAAATGAACATGAAACATGTCCTAAACACATCGGATGGGTAATGTCCGACCAAGACAACCCATGGGTCAACTTGGGGACCCCATGAATCCACTTTGGTTAGAAAATGACATTAATATCTTTTTATTTAAAGTTAAAGTAAAAATGAGACAAACATGAAATGTTTTACTAAAACAATTGTTACATGGGTTTATACAAATCGGGATTTTGACTATAAATATTCATTGGAAAGATAATGATATTTCCTACATCATAGTATTTTTTTATAATTTTTAGACATTAAATAAATTAAATTATTTATGACATCATGATGATGCAGCGATGACCTCATTATTTAACGATTTAAATAAAATGGAAAGATAATGTAATATCTAAGACTTAAACATGTAAAAAGCCTATTGGATGAGTGGATTTTGAAGCCTTATCACCTTATCCTAGAAACAAATCAATGTGGGACCTCTTAAATCCGAATACCATTTTCAAATAAAGTAACATTTTCATACTTTCCAAGAGTGCCCCTCCTCTCCTCTTATAAAAGGCCCCCACCTCTGCCGCCTTACCCACACTCCCAAAGCCTTTGTCTCGGCCAAACCCTGCCCATTTGGTCTCTCCAATTCCCTATATAACTCCTTTAGGCCTCACTTTTGGCATAAGTCTTCCCAAGGAAGCCCTTTAGCTCAATCCCAAGGGAGTTACTCTATTTTAAGGTAATGTCTTCACTTGAGTCCTTTTGTTTTATTTGGCCTCTCCAACCCCCTAAAATCTTTTTATTCATTTCTTTTGTAACAACTCCAGTATCTTCAATATACTAGGATGTTGTTATCATAATTATTCGAGCTACACTTACACAAACCTTCATCTAATGGTTAAAGAACATACTGTTTCCGTGGATGTCGAATTTATGCCTCCCGAAACGATGATTGTTCAACATTCTTTTAACACCTTCAAAGGTGGCCATTAAGATGTAAATATATTTATATATGATATATAATATTTTTATGTTTTACTTAAGCTTCTGTATTTTTCTTTTTGGGCATACCTTTATGGTTTCCATTATGGGGAAACGCAATATCTTCATTTAAGGAAGTGCGGACTACCGCCCCCTCAAAGTGATGTGATTCGTTAATTCCATATGTGGGACATATAAAGGATGGATTTAAAGTTATTATATACGATTTTATGCTATAATTATAATATAACTCTATATAATTATTATTCCATTCCATAAAAATCTGAAATAGAAATGAAAGTAGCGTTCATACGTACGTACGGCTTACCATCTCAATGAACGGTGCATTTCATTTCTTACCTCTAAATGATTATGTTATATTATAAATACATGTATATTCTGGATATATATGATATATATGATATCCAAATCATGAATATAATTTTTGATATAATGAACATTTGACCACACGAACAACATGTAATTGTAAGAAGTCCACTTTTGACTTAAGAACCAAATATCGACAAAACAAACAATATTAACATAAATGATTAAATAAAGTTTATAACATTGCAATAAGTGATCTAAAAGGAATAATGAACTAGAAAAAGGTTCTTAATAAATTGGAAATTAACTCAAGTTTATTATTCAGGATGTTAAAGAACGATCGAGTGAAGTCGGACCCGAGGTAAGGGATCCTACTCCACTCTTTCTTTTTAAGTACACACTTTTATGTCATTCCTTTTAAGTCTCATATTTCATGTTATTGGGATGTTATTTTATATTAATATTACTGTAATTTTTATGTTCATGTGATGAGAGACCCTATTCTCTCTCATCAGTCCATTTTGGATGTTTTAAGTGGCGCCATTAGGCTGCCGAATTTTCGTAAGAGATCTAATCTCTCTCTTTCTCTTTAAGTACTCTCCTTTATGTCACTTCTTTTATGATCCTCTTTGTTATGATGGGGGATGTTTTGTTATATTCCTCTTGCTGTACATTTTATTGTAATGTGATGAGATACCCTATTTGATCTCATCAATTAATTTTTGGAGGTTTTAAGTGGTGCCGTTAGGCTACCGAGTTTTCGTAAGGGATTTTCATCTCACTTTTATTCCCGTGAGATTTATGCAACATTTGCGACAATTTCCTTTGAGTGGTGTATGTACTGCCCATTATTTTACTCATTGTGTAATATAATTTCTTTTATGAGTATTTACATCAATGTTGTATTGTCCTTCTTTCACGAGGTGTATGTTTCGAAAGATACCCATGTCGGTAAGGGAACATTTCACCCTCCTCTTTTTAAAAGACTTCTATTGTTGGGTCTTTTAATTTACATATTGTTATGTTGGAATATGTTTTCATATATCCTTATTGATGTAAATTTTATGTCCAAGTGATGAGATACCCTTTTTTATCTCTCATCAACTAATTTTGATGTGACGATGTTAGGCTATCAAGGGAACTTCTTAACCCAATTTCGATTTCTTTTGGGTTCAACATGTAGTTATTGAATATGTCATCCTTTGAATATGTGTGAATGACCTTTGATTATTTTACACTTAATATCCACTTATATTTGGTGTATTCGTTTGTCACACATAATTATGTAATTGATTTATCCTTGAACCAAGGATACCCTATTTGTATGGGACTTCATCTCAATCTCCTTTCATTGAGGCAGATTTTGTTTTATACACAACCTTATTTTATATGGTGTATAAACCCCTTTGACTTTTACGTTTATTCAAAAGAAATATTTTTTATACAAAGCGTTTACTAAATGACAAAAGGGAATGTTTTTGTCGTATGTGTGCGTCGACAACGACTTCTCCGCCACCGTGACCATTATTTGAGTTTCAGCTTTCTCTACAAGCCACACCTTTTTTTAAAGGAAAAATAAATACCATGTTTTACTTTTCTTTTATTTTGGTATTGGAAATGGTTTTCATAATGTTTTTATATCAATGTGTTGTATTGATATCTTGTGATTGAAAGGTGGAAATGTTATGTTTCCTTTATGCATGTTTTATGTGATTCGATTATGTCGAGATTCTTGGGCATTATTATGAAGACAGGTGGTTCCGTGATAGACTAAGGGAGGGTGAGCCCGATATAGCTCTCCAATGCATTGGGTAACGCGAAGGAGTGAAACATTATGGTTTCTCCGAAGAGATTTAGGGAATGTACTGTGATGGGTATTCCAAACGTAACCAAGAGGGTTACTCCCTACGTAAGAATGTTATGAATGCCTCAAGTTACCTTTATGTCTTATGATTTCTATGATTTATTCATGGTTTGATGAGGTATGTTAAAGTGCCTATGTTTTATGGGTAAAGTATGATTTCATTCTTATGTATATATGAACTCATGTTTCCTTTCCATATTTTTATATCCCTTACTGATCTTTTTTTTATGCTCATCCCAAGTTTTTAAAATGTTTATCATAGGTCAAGGGAAAGGTACGTGATGTGATTATAGTGTCAAGGATGTGTCAAGAAAAATCCAAGTTTTATTTTAAATATGTTTCCGTTGATGGGAAGAATGAATCCAGTCTTTTATGTATCCAATTTGTTTAAATGTGGAATGTAATGCAAGTTTTATGATCTAATTCTCAAAAACTCTAAACTTGAAAAGATCCTCAATGTGTAATCTTGTATTAACTAAAGATTAAGTAAGGTTTAAGGCTGGGGCCTTATAAAACTAATTTCTTTTTAAAGTGTTTTAATACAAATTTTTTAACCCTAAAATTCACCCCCACCCCCATATTGTGTCATCTAATATACATATATAATCATATTATGATCCTAAAATTGGAATAAGAGGAGGTTTCAACTGATTTAGTGATATTTTTTATTTCTTTTAACAACACAATTGTATTGTGTTTATAAATTTTTCTTTATAACTACATAATACAATAACGTGTGGAGTGGAAAATTTTTTGTTTTATTAGACTGAAAGAATGAATATTGGATAAATTGAAAATATGAATACCACTAGACCCCCTATTTTTATCGGAATTATTATGAGTACTGGAGAGATCGAATGAAGACATTTGTTATTAATAATGGTGTAGACAACTGTATTATTATTTATAGAGGTTATAAATTTCTTGACAAAGAAGTTAGTAATTTTACCAATCAAGAGAAGCAATAATATCCACTGAATTACAAGTTAATAAATAGTTTGTAATGTTCCATGACCAGGAATATATATATCAAGATATCATCATGTGAAGTAGCCAACTGTATATGGATGAAATTGGAAGTCACACATTTTGGTATAACAAAAGTTATTGAAACAAGAAGAGAAATTATTCAAGAAGAATATCATCAGCTTCTTTTTCCTTATGGGGAACCAGTATGTAAGGTACAACAAATTTTTATGACAATCATCAATAGTTTAAAATCTATGGGTGAAAAAGGTCTTGATGATGAAGCTCTTGTAGAAAATATTATTGATATAATTCCAAATGAATGGGAATTGAAAAGGACAACTATTGATGAGAACATGAAAGTTTCTCAGAGTACTCTTGATGAAGTTTTTGGAACTCTTATACAACATTAGTCGAGAAAGAAATAGAATGATGATTTCAATAATAAGAATAATGGAAATATAAGTGTAGCTTTTACTACAATATACAATGCTAAGAAACCAGAAGGAATAAAAAGTTCCAAAGAAAAAAAAATTGTATCTGAATTAAGTGATAGTGAACAATTTGAGAATGAGTTATCCAATCTTGCTCGAAGGATGAACAAGATTGTGGGAAATAATGACATTCAATATAGATTTAAAAATAAATAAAGGAAAGACAAGAAGGGAATAGAAGTAACTTGTTATGAATGCAAGAAATCAGGTCATATTAGACCTAATTGTGCTTTACATAAAAGAAAATACAACAGGAGTAAAATTACGAATAACAAAAGAGAAAGTATTACAATAAAAAGACAAAGAATGTCCAGAAAGAAAATGGTACTCTGAGTGAATGTGGGGGGGATTCATCATATGATTCTATAGAATATGAATCTTCCGGACAAAGAAATATTGGTCTAGTAGCCATAATACCAATTGAAAATCATTGTTTCATGAGTAAGGTACCCATTGTTGAATCTCTTACAAATGATTCCATAAATTCCAATTATCTGGATGAAAAACATTGTTACTCTTTTGATGAAGAATCTTCCTCAGCAAAAAAAATTCCTTCTTTTAAAGAAGTATCTAAATATGCCAAATTACTTTATAATGAAAATTCTCAACTGAAGGAAAATATTGATAAGGAATATTCTAGAATAATTTTTATTGTAAAAGAAATTTAAGATCATTCAAAATATCTTGATACAAAAACTTATGATATTTATAATATTATAAAAAACATAAGAATGTCAATTCTGATAAGGATAAACTTTTAAAGGATTTTGAAAATGTAATTTCCAAGAAATTTTTTTTAGAGAATAACTCTTCTTCTAAAAATAATGTTTTTAAGGATAAAAACATAGTTTTAAAAATATAATCATAAATATTTTCGTTGAGGAATTTTTTATTAAAATTTACTTCTGTTAAGGAAGACATTGTTAAAATGTGTTCCCAAATTCTACCTTTAAAGAATCATTCTAGATTTGGATATACTTATCCTAAACCGGTTTTTAGTAACAATTATTTTGTTCTTTAAAGTGCCCCATTTTTTATTAAATGTTATCGTGGTGGTAACTGGGAATGAAATTTTTCACTTAATAGAACTCAATAATTAGGTTTTTATAAAGATCATTTTTTAAAATCAAATGTTGATTCCCAAAATTATTTTATCTAACCCTTCTGGATCCAAACAAGTTTGGGTTCAGAAAATCTAATTTTTTTCCGGTAAACAAGATGTGTACCACTAACCAGTACATTTGGTACATTGATAGTGGTTTTTCTCATCACATTATAGAAAAAAACATTTCTTTGAAAAGATGATTGAATCAAAAGTTGGAAAAGTTACCTTTGGAGATAATGCTCAAGGAAAATTTTTTGGTATTGATAATATTTTTTTTCTTGGAAAAGTTTTAATTTCAGATGTTTTTTCATCAACGTTCTTATGAAGAATATCATAAAAATAAGTCAATTATGTGATGAAGGATACCTTGTAAATTATAGTAATGACAAGTGTTTAGTTCACAATTCCAAATATGAATTCATTCTAACATCTCATAGGCAAGAGAATATATACACTATTATCTTAGGAAAACATAGGTGCCAAGAATTACCTTACTTAAGTGCAATAAAAGATCAATCTAGGTTATGGTATAGAAGGCTAGAACACTGTAACCTTTGAAACCTTTGTAAACATTTAAGGAAAATACTTTTTAAGGATCTACCAAATATTATATATTATTCTTCAAATTTTCTTGATCCTTTTCAATGTGGAAAGTAATATAAAACTCGCTTTAAGTCGATCAATGAACTTTCAACTACTAATGTCCTATAGCTAGTGCACATGGATCTTTTTGGTCCTGTGCAAACAAGAATCTTTTGAGGAAAATATTATGTTTTTTTTAGTTGATGAATAAACTAGATTTACATGGGTCTATTTTCTAACAAAGAAATCTGAAGCCTTTTTGTATTTCAAAATTTACAGAGCCAATGTTCAAAATGTGAAAAACCTACAATTGATAACTATTCATAGTGATCATAGTGTTGAATTCCAAAATTCATATTTTAAAACGTTTTGTATTAAGAAAGGTATTAATCACAACTTTTCAGCTCTAAGAACCCCTCAGCAATATGGTATTTTTGAGGGAATAAATTGTATTATTTGGTAAATGAAAAGAACCATGTTGAGTGGATACTCAATTGATAATCAATTTTGGTTTGAAGTAATATGTACTGCTTGTTTTACAATAAATCATGTTTTAACAAGAACTTTTATTAACAAAACACATTTTGAATTGTAGAAAGACCAAAAACCTAAAGTATCATACTTCAGAGTATTTGGATGCAACATATTCATATTGAATACTAAAGATAATCTACATATTTTCGCATCCAAATCCAGTGAAGAAATTTTTCTAGGTTATTCTACAATTTCTAAGGCTTATAGAGTTTTAACAAAAACTCATGTACTGTTGAAGAAAATGTTCATGTTAAATTTGATAAAACTGATCCATGTGTTTTTAAACAACCTGAACCTACATCATGGGATGTGTTTTCAAAAACTGGTTATCAACCCTTAATAGAAAACCCTTCTGATAAAGAAAATGTTCAATTAAGTATTTCTGAAGCTTTTACCAAAGAATATTTCTAACCATATATTGATGAAAAGGTTCAAAGAAACCCAAATCAATTTTTTCCTAGGATTCATCCCAGTGATAATATCATTAGTGAAGTAAATCAACCTGTAAGAACCTGAAATTCATTGAGAAATGAAATAAAACATCTTGATTTTCATTCCCAATTCGAACCTAAAAATCATAGGGTGGCCTTATGTGATGATGATTGGATTACAAAAATTATAGTTGAAAAAAATTAATTTGAAAGGAATAAGGTCTGTTCTTTAGTTGAAAGACTTAAAGAAACAACTATAATTTGTGAAAAATGGGTCTTCAAAAATAAATGTGATGAAAATGGAGTCATCATATGAAATAAATCAAGGAATGTTGCTAAGGTATATAATCAACAAGAGGGAATAGACTATGAAGAAACATATGCTCAAGTAGATATACTTGAATCTATTCATATTCTATTATCCTTTGCAGCATACTTCAATTTGAAATTATTTCAAATAGATGTAGAATATGCTTTTCTTAATGGTATGGTACAAGAAGAATTTTTTTTGAACAAATCCTAGTTTTATAGATTCAAAAGATCCTAAACATGTTTTTAAACTTACCAAATCTTTATATGGCCTTAAACAAGCCCCTATTGCATGGTATGATAGACATAATATATTTATTTTAAAAAACAATATGCAAAAGGTACATCAGATCCAAACCTTTTTATAAAAATGTTAAATAAAAATGTTTTTATTGTTCAAATTTATTATGATGACATTATATTTGGGTCAACATAGTAATCTCTAACTGATTGCATTGTTAATATAATGAAATATGATTTTGAAATGAGTATGATGGGTGAGTTAACATCCTTTTTTAGGTTTTCAAATTTTTCAAAAACTAGAAGGAACCTATATATCTCAACATAATTATATCAAGGGCTTTCTCAAAAAAAATGAATATGACAATACTAAAAGTATTAACACTCCAATTGGTACCTCGAATACTCTTGATCTCGATGAAGATGAGAAACTAGTAGATAAAACAACTTTTAGAAGTAAGATAGGAATTTTGTTATACTTGATAACTAGTCATCCAGATTTAATTTTTTTTGTATGTTTATATGGAAGATACCAATAAAATCGAAAATTATCCAATTTAAAAGCTGTGAAATAAATTTTCTGACATTTAAAAGGATCATTGGATTTATTTCTTTTTTATTCTTCTGGAATTGATTTTGTTTTGAATAGTTCTTCAGATACTAAATTTGGTTTTTTTAAATGGATAGGAAGATTACATTTGGAAAATTTCATTTCATAGGAGATTTTTTAGCTTCTTTTTCATTCAAGAAACAACACTCAGTATCACTTTCTACTGCTGAAGCGGAATATGTAGTAGCTGGAAGTTGTTGTGCTCAATTGTTGTGCATGCAACACACACACTGACTATGGAATGAGTTTCTCTAAAAATAAATTACTATGTGATAATACTAGTTATATAACTCTTATTGAAAACCCAACACATCACCCACGTGAAAAAAACATATATATTAGGCATTACTTTCTTTGGGATCACACACACAAAGAAGGTATTATTTTACAATTCATCGGAACACAAGAACAACTTGCTGAAATTTTTACAAAACCATTACCTTCTGATAGATATGAATTTGTTAAACAGAATATAAAAATTATTACACTAAAATAATCATTCACATTTACTTCATTTTGAACATTTCTCCACACAATAAAAAACTCCTCTTCAAATATGGATAGAATTTTTTACCTATTTTATCAATTTATAAAATTTATATTTGTTTGTTTTCTTCTGAAAATTTGATTATTCTTTTGATATTTTGTTTTTACATTTTTTTTTCGTGTTTTATTTATCGTTATTCTTTTGAATTTCTATTTTTGTATTTTCTATCTAGTTATGGTAATAAATTTGTTTTCCATTGTCTTGACAACCTATGGTAATGACTTTGTTTTATGTCAGCTTGACAACCAATGGTAATGGCATTGTTTTCAATTGGTTTGACAACCTAAGATAATGAATTGTTTTTCATTAACTTGATAACCTATGGTAATGATTTTTTTCCATCGGCATGACAACTTATGGTAATGATTTTTTTCCTTTGGCTTAAAAACCAATGGTAATGATTTTGTTTTCCATCAGCATGACAACCTATAGTAATGGATTTGTTTTCCATCGGCATGACAACCAATGGTAATGAATTTTTTTCCATCATATTAACAACCTATGGTAATGAATTTGTTTTCCATTGGCTTGACAACTTATGGTAATGACTTTGTTTTCCATCGTCATGAAAACCAATAGTAATGACTTTATTTTCTATCATCTTAACAACCTGTGGTAATGAAATTATTTTCCATCAACTTGAAAACCAATGGTAAGGACTTTGTCTTCCATCATCTTGACAACCAATGTAAATGAATTGGTTTTCCATCAGCTTAATAACCTATGGTAATGAATTGGTTTTCTATTAGCTTGAAAACCTATGGTAATGACTTTTTTTTTCATCGGGCTGACAACCGATTGTACTCAATTCTTGTTTATTCATCACTTTCCTATTCGTTTGTATTTTCTTTTCCTTATTATATTGTATTATATCTAATTTCATAATACTATGAAACCAACAACTTAATTGAAATCTCCGATAGGTAAATTATTTCGTTCTTTTCTATTTTGTTTCTTAGGTTTATTGTTTCTAATTTTTTTAATCCCCATTAAATCTCCACTATTGGATTCTTAATCTTCTAATCTCAATAGTTTAATACCAATAGTCATTTTTCATATATAAATTGAGGACCTACTCTCCTCCAACCAACAATGGATTCTTAAATTTTCTTGGCCATGCTCTACCTCTATATTTTAAGACCCCATATGATTTTTCCTTTTGTTTCACATCTTTATGTCTTAGTATTCTTCCAATACTCTTGCAGAAATATCTTCAAAGACGTTCTCAGAAAAATATTTCTTCAGAGAGAGGCTAGTCTCTCTGGATTTATATGACTGTTATTATTCTAAAATCTAGAAAATTATTTTTATTCAAGGGTTGGATCAACATTGTGTTGATAAACTTGTGTCTCAAGACTGGATCCTTGTTAAAGAGGATAGAAAATTTTACAATACGATGTCTTTTGACAAGAATATGATGATCCATTTTGCTGTGTACGATAAAAATTTCTCTGTTTCTGTGAAACAAGTAGCTCATTTTCTCAGTATTTCAACAGAAGGTGACTATTTTTTCCATCTCATAAACAACCCGAGGAAGCTGGTATTATTAATAAAGAAAGAACTGAAATCGTTATTTCTTATAAATGAAGTGAAAAGAAAAGTGGATCATTTTTATCATGACAGCTGGTTTTTTGTCCTTTGGATGCCATGTTTTATTAACCCAAGAAAATGGGATAGAGAAACCCTTAAGGTTTTCCGAAATTTTTATTCTAGATTATCTTGTAAACATGTGAAATGTAAATCTCATGGGGGATATTTTTGAAACTATCAAGAATGGAATGTCTGGAGCGATCAAGCCCCATCTAATAATGTATCCTTCTATTCATAAAACATTCATTCTTTAATGTTTGATGTTTTGTAATATTCCTTTAAAAGGGGAATTGAAAGAACTAAGGCCTTATTGGATATGTATGAATACGCTGATGAAATTGTATGTTTGTTTTGATGAATATTCAAAAAAAATTCATTAATGATGTGGAAGTAGAATCAAAACCAAATCAATCATTACTTATGCCAATTGAATCAGTTCTAATAGTTATTTCTCCTCAGATGTTAGATCCTCAAGTAAGTATTAAGCCGAAGAAGAAAACAATATACAACAAGGAGGTTGTGACCCAGTGGGGAATGGACAAATAATAAGGAAAATAAAGTGATCCTATGTTTGGTCTTGATCAAGCTGAAGCTCTATCTGAGAAGATAAGGGTAGAAGATACTATACAAGATAAGAAGAAAAAGATTACACTTTTGAAAATAAAAGATCATGATTTTGATGTTTCTAGAATCCTTAAAGATGTTGAATTAGAAAGTGTTCAACTAACAGAAGAAGTGCAATAAGAACCAATCGTACAGAGTTTCCAAAAAAATATAAAGGGAAACAAATAGTAAAAGAAGTTCAAGAATGTGATGAAGAGAAAGAATAGTTTCTTTTGTAATTCCTTTGGAGTTCTATGAGGATTAGAGAAGAATCTTCTCTTCAAAAGAAAAGTGAAGGAATACAAAAAAAAATCTTCATACCGGTCCGTCACTAGATCAATCATTAGAAACCCATTCAGAAAGAATTCATTCTCTAATAAACAACGTGCTCAATCATCTCATCCCAAAAAAGTAATTGTCATCAGTGACAAAGTGTACTATGAAAGAAAGGAAAAAGAGAAAGGAAAAGAAAAACAAACTATTGAAGAATCGAGTTGATTAAATGAACTTGAATCGTATGATGATGATACTAATTAAGAACACCCAATTTCATTGAAGAAAAGTTATCATTTTTCATGTGGTAGAAGAATTTAAAGACTATTACTTATTACCCAAGAATTTATGGGAAAATTGATTTCGTCACAGACAACCAAACGATGAAATTTGGTGTAGTAAGAGATATTAGCAAGAGAGTTTTGTCGATAGAAGCTGATTTAAAAGTTCCGAGTGATAGTTCGGCTGCTCATAAGAAGGCTTCCAATATGATAAATAAGTGGGCATACAAAATAGAGAGATCAGTGGATGAACATGAGTAATCAATTGATCACTTAAGGAGTCTTTCAAGTGATCTATCTATTTATTTTAATAATCTTTACAAAGAAAATATTGAAACGATAAATCAGATCCAAAACACCCATGGAGCCTATACTTTATTAGTAAAAGAGCATCAAGAAAGGAATAATTCTTTGCAGTAATATTTTTTGAAGGATTCATCGTTCAGAGATGAAATAATTTTTTTTGATGAAGAAAAATGTGGGGTTTACTCAAGAGAATAATAATTTTCATGATAAAATTGATACCCTTGAATAAGTGATCAGAGTTCAAAAAGATACTATAAAAAACCAGTATCATTTTTTTATCGATAAACAAGAGCTTCTCAAATATCAAGGTTATTCTATCTCAGAAGACATGAATGAGATAAATAAGATGAAGGTTAACCTTCAAGAGTTGATCATGAAAGATAAAGAAATGTAAATAAATAAATGTGTTTTCTTTCCTCGTTTTGTCTTAACAGTTGTTAATCTTTTAAGATTCAATAAATCGTGTTTTTATTTCAATTGTTTTGTAATTTGTTTCTCTCTAACCATTTCAAGAAACTCAATACTACCACATTATTTTTATAAATCACAAAAGTGGAAAATGTAATACAAAAAGGGGAGAATGTATTATAAAAATGGACAATGTTTCACAAAGGGGGGATTGTTAATTTATTTACTCAATTATAGTAAATCTAAATCATAGAAAACATTGAATGTTGTCCTTAGGAAAGTCACTACCTAAGGGGGTGTTATTTTTATTCATTTTCATATTCAGAATAGTTTTCTTAACTCAGGGGGAGATAAGTATTTCATTCAATTTTTACATAGTATTTTGTCCTTTCTAAAAAGGGGGGATTGTTATGTCAAAAGTCTTCTTTTGACTTTTGTGTCTTTTGTATTTGAAATAACAAATCTCTTAATATGCATTTATCAAATAAAGTACTTAATTTGAATATAATTTTTATATTTATCGTACTGACTATGCATATCTTACTGACTATGTTTATCGTACTGACTCTCTTTATCATATTGAGTCTATTTTTCGTAGTGACTCTGTCAATCATACTGACTCTGTCATTCATACTAACTCTATCAATCATACCGATTTTATCAATCGTACTGACTTTTGTGCATCATACTCACTTTTCATCATATCAATACTTTACAGTAAGTAATACTAATAGTACTAATGTTTTACTTTTATCACATGCATGTTTTTATTGTTTTATCAAAACAAATGTTATATATCAATCATACTCATGATTATCATTTCCATATACTTTTTTTAACCAAAACAATGTTGTGGTTTTAGTTATAAACTAATAAAAATGAGTTTTCTTTCTATTTCAACATGACCATTATAATCCCAGGATTCCAAGACCCTCTACGTTTTCTGTAGAAATTTGACTATTGTTGAAAATATGACTATTGTAACCTGTGGCCTTTAAATTGGAGGTCAATTGAAGCTGAGAAAATAACTTTGAGACATTGATCATATTTTCCTTCTAAAATGTTCTATAGAGAGATGATGTGACTTCTCTCTTCCTTCGTGTGAAGGACTTGAAATTAAAAAATGTGTACGACTCTTTCTTAGTTTTTTTATTTCAATAAGTTCATTGTCTTGATTTGTGTGACTGATCAAGTGATAACGATCGAGGGCTACCGAGGATAGGCAGACGGTGCAACCGATCTTCATATCACGGGCTTACCAAGGTGGTGGTAAGACATAACTTTTATCCTAGGAGGAAGGATACCATTCTCTTTGGGATAAAGGAATTGTAATACTTTTAAATTGTACTGTTGTTTGAATAAGAAAGGGAATTGTATTGTTTCGTCTTTCTTTTCATATTCATTTCAATTGTAATTTTTTCAATTACGATTCTATTTTTACATATTTTATTAATAGATTCTATACACAATATAGTAGAATATTTCTCATTTGTATTACTCTGATTATTGTATTCATTTTGAATACCATCTTTTTACATTACTTATAGTATTACATTATATCATACCTATAATATCAAAGAAAATTGTAGTTAATTGTATTGTTTGTGAATTGTATTAGTTTAATACTTTTAAACTAATTTCGTTCTCAAGTGTTTTAATACAATTTTTTTGAACCTACAATTCACTTCCTCTTGTATTGATTCATCTAATATACATATATAATCATATTACGATCCTAAAATAATGGGTATTCCAAATAATTATCTAATATATGTGTTAACTATCATAATCAGGCACTTTCAGTTTTATTTCTTCTTCAACCATCTCTAATCAAATTCTCTTGACCATATCATAATGAATAATGTATAATAAATATAATTTATTATTATTATTATTATTTCTAATTAGTTTTCCAAATTTTTTCCATTAAATGGTAAATAAAACTATCTTATAGGCATACATATGAAATACTACAACCACATAGTGATATTATCCATTTTCCAGTACCACATTTTATTCATGGATAAATTGATATTTTTAATAATTATAGATGAGATTATATTATATAGTTCTCATTATAGAATGATGAAACATTATTTATCTTTATATATGTATTTTTTTTATAAAATGAAAACTTCATTTATGTATACGTATAGTCCATCGCATCTATGAATGATGTAATAAATCTTTCTATAACTAACATATATATATAGTTATAATCATGTATATGTTGAAAATGTATATTAAATATTTAATTTGTTATTTTATCATGATGACGAAACCACGATCAAGATGCAATGACCATTATATCTAAATCATTGCATTAAAACTATTATCATTATTAACAACAATTTTAATAATGAATTGTTAATGAATAGATAATAATATTTTAGAAGTGAAATATGTATGATATTATAAGTAATAATATGTTTAATTTAAAGTATTATAAAATCTTGATATTAATTATATAAGTGGTTATAATTAATATGAAGTATGTCAGACATAAGTTAAGGGTATTATGTTTTAATTTCATATTTTCGAATGATTATTTGTGTTTCATTTTGAAAGAGTTTAAATTATATGATATGTCTGTAATTTATATTATTTAGTTTTTCATTAATGATCATTTTTATTAAATAACATATTTGCATTTCATCTTACACAATTTCTATACTAAATAGTCTAAATAAATGTTTTTATGGAAAATTGGAATTGTTTTTTCTTTGGAAAAAAATCATTACTTCCATGACAATAATTTCTATAAATGATTTGAATGATATTCCTACTGTTTCTAAATTATTGTTTAAATTCATCCGTAAAAAAATTACTTTATTTTAAAATATTTTAAATGATTTTTTTCTTTTTCATAATGATCTACTTTTTTTAAATGTGTAATTGGAATATTTGTATTAATGTGCACTACCCAAACATATTTTCCAATTATAATGAAAACTCATTTCATTCATTATTCAATTAAATTTTTTCATGGTTCATTTAAATGGAAAAAAATTCCTAATATTTGTGAAATATTTATTTATTATAATTGATCTTGAACTGAAAAGGGATTTTTTCAAGAAATAATTAAATGAATTTTTAAATGAATTTTTAATCAATGATAACATTATTAGACATTACCAATGCTTTATTCAGGTCTTGATTTGGTGATAACATCAGTATGATTTCCATATATGGTATACTATTATGATTTAGAAATGTAAATAAATCCATTTTCTAATGATTTATGCTATGATGAAATGATAATTGTTTTGACCATCCTACGGAATAAATATAAAAGTATCATGATTGGATAATGGTTGGTTATTATAGCCATAAAATTAATTGGGAAAATATTAATAATTTATATTCTCATTGGTTATAGAAGAGGTTACCCCATTCCCTGAAAGGTTCCACCGGGGGGATTCTAAGCCCAACAAGGATACATGTGAGTTTATCCTAGGCTAAAATAAGGTACATGGGTGTTTATACAAAGCCAAAAATGTGATAAATGTATTATTTGGTATCATTAACAAAGAAATTCTATTATTACAACTACTCTACAATTAATGGAACTTTTATATGATTTCATGTTATAAAAAATTTATTCACTCATGGTATTTTCACTTTATTTAACTTGTTATGAACTTCTAAGAATTATTACATGAATTGTGATTATTATATATAAATTAAGTTTCATGATTTTTAAAGTTATAGAATATATAATCACACCCTTATTTTATTTCGCAGACTAAAAATGATCACTAATTGAAATATGTCTTATTTACCATTATTGATCATTTGATCTCTCCTGTTATTATGATACATTTTTTCTATGATGATATGAATGGTTTTAATAATGATATGTATAAAAAATGTTATATTTATGAGGAACATATAGGGATATGATGTATAAATTTTATGTATAACAATTTTTTGTATTCAATTTTCTGAAGACACTATGATTTTATGGTTTTGGAATAGATTCTAATGACATGTAATGAATATTCATCTTATAAGAAATGATATTTATATATTTCTTTTTTCTATCACAAAAATTATAGTGGGTATATGTTTTCTTATTAATTGATAAAGTTTATAATTAATAAATTAATGTTTGATATAAATATCTATATATTATTAATTTTCCTTTCTACATGATAAATATAACTACAAATAAATTTATAGTGGATAATTTTGATTACCTGGCTAAAACATCATCCAAAACAAAATCATAACTTCTTTTTAACAAAGTTAAAAAAATTAATGCCAATTATAATTTTGGATAAATACCCTCTGATTAATATATCACAATAATATACATCATCGTAATTAACTGTTTCCAATGAATGAATATCTAAATCAGAATAAATGAATATTAGTCCAGTGAAATCTGAATCAATGTGTATAAGATTATATCCTAATAGTATCATGTACTATTAATGGATAGATATAACTATAAGGGAGTTTGTGTAGATAGAGATGACATATAATGTTGTGATTATGTTTAAATTTTCTATCTCATGTATTTAGAGATGATAATATTTGAATATGATAAATTAGAAAATAGAAACAAAGTTGATTTATTCTGAGGGATTTTATTTGAATTAGATTTGAGCTCTAGATCATGATGGATATAATATAAAATTAACACCAACTCAAAAAGACTGATGAAATTATCAAATGTTATTTCATTTATTATAGGTTTTCATCGAATATTTGTTATCTTCTTGTCAATTATTATTAACTTCTAGGATTTGATATGTTGTAAAAAAAATTATATACTATGTTATAAAACGTATTAATGATATTTTTCACTTAAATGAACCATGTGAGTTTCAATTTAAGGATAAAAAATAATAAAAATAAATATTAATGTTTAATATTGAAATAGTGGCTCTTCGATTGATGATCCAGATAAATCCAAACCCCTTTTTTAAACAAACAAATAAAACAAAAAATATCATGAATATGATATTTCAAGGCTATATAGATGGAAGGATATCCATTAAAAGATGATATATTAAAAAAATTATATATTATTAAATAAAGAAATGATTAATTATTATCATAAGAAAATTAATATAATATTAATTTACTTTTTCCCACTACAATTAACAATTTATAATTCTATTTATTATAGTTTTGGTGAATGTTATAATTAAAAAAATTTGATATGTTATATTTTTTTCTTCAGTATATTTTTGTGATTTTTATTTTTTTGGATATTTATTATTGAAAGAGGATAGTGTATATATTCATCATAAGGTTGAGAAATATACACTAGGGAGGTATTTATCTCACATACATTTGATGAAAAATGTAGTTAAATAGTATTAAATTAACATTATTTTATTTAAACATTATTGAATTTTTATATTTTATATCTACGTATATTTATCAATTATTATAATTTAAAAAAACATATTTATAATGAAATTATAGTAATGAAATTTTTTCCACTATTTTATTATGTGGGACTATTTTGATTATTATTTTAAATTTAAATTTTTATTTAAAATATGGAATTTTTTTCTCATGAAAACCTCATAGGGAATTTCACCACAATTCCTAGGGATTATTACAGTAAAAATTCAGTCAAACATAGTATTTAACAAAATTTTATTATGATTATAAAATACTGACAACTTAGTAGGTTATGGGTAAATTTTTTATGATTTTTATTTTAAAATCCATTTACACTATATATTTGTTCGATATTATATAGATTTATTATACCCAATTATTTATGTTTTAAATGTTTTACATGTGATTTAAATGACTTATGAACTAAATTTCTGTTAATTTTATTCTACATTATCATGCTCTATAGAAAAAAATATTTTTGGAAATTAAAACTGCAATGACTCACACTTTTCAGAAATAAATATTACATCTTATTAAATTAATATTCAATATATATCATAATTATCCACTAATGAATTGTATAGGTTTATTGTTTGGGGAAAGAATGACATAAGATTTGTTTCACTAGATATCTAAATAATATCCTACTATTTCTTTAGAACATGAATCTATCATAGATATATCATTATTAAATCCTTTCATCATAACATGGGTAATGGAAACATAAGGGAGGGTGTGATTAGATTCTCTGTAGGTATAAAAAATGATATCATTGATCACTTAAGTATAACATGATCATATGGGTATGTAAACATGATATTAACATTTCAATAACACACCCAACATATTTTTGATCATAATAGATGTCATGAAATAAGTCATTTTAGATTATAAGATAATGATGATAATGTAATCAAATAACATGATCCATAAGAGTACAACCATGTCAAAAAACATATTTTGTTGTAGAAAACCGTAATAGAAAATTATTTCATTTTATAGTTTAATCATACTTGAATCATATATATAAATCATGTGAAAATATATATTTTAGCATCTAATTATCTTGGAATATCTCTCATAAATCACTATGGAGATAATGTCTAAATTTCATTAATAAAATATTACATCTACTAACATATGATCATTGGTTGGTTAGTATTGCATGTTATTATTCCATTCCCCTGATGCATATGCAATATAATTATCATTTTTCTTTAGTAAAACCCCATTTATTTAATTGATGCAACTTAACATATCACAAATCCAACATTTATGGATGATACTGTCATTAGAGGACTATTAACCAATATCCACATAAATTCCTCAAAACAATCTTCACATTCTTTCATAAAGAAACATAACCCCATTACATGTAACATTAGATAAATTATAATCCAATAAATAAGAAATATAAATGAATAACCCATTGTAACCTTCCAAACAAATTTCAAATTTTTTATTAGTTATGTTCATTATTGTGGGATCCTCTCTGATATCTATTTTATTTTTTATGATCATATGAGATTTTGAACCATTCTATTACTGATCATTCAAGTGAGTATTTAACGTCATCATGATTTTCATAATTCTTGTTATCTGTATTGGGATGAGAAGTAATTTGGAAGATAACTATAATGTTGAACTCAATGATTTGTTAGACTCTCAAATTTAACAAGATTTTTTTTGCAGAATGTAAGAGGATTTCACACCATATAAATAGGTTACATTATGTGTATGTTTTTCTAGGTTAATTCCATAATAGGGATTAATTATATAAAAGGATATACAATATAAATGTCTATTTCATGACATGGATATCTTAATTAATTAATTTTCAATCCAAGCCACACGATTTATCGATGTACTTAAATATCATGGATTTCACAACATGTAAAAGAGATACACATCATGTAATTTATTGACAATGGAAATTTTGAGGTGTTTCTGGGGTTTTTGGTGCCAATTAGTTTACTTTTTACACTTTTCTATTTAACCAATGATCCTCTCACGTAATTTTTTGAGTCATTGTTCCTTCTTAATCGATCTATTTAGTCTTCTATATCCATTGTAGTTGTGATGCTTTCCTCTAGGAAAGATACCATTCCACTTAATCATTTCGATTGATCATGGTATCCCCATTTGGTTGCGTTATTGGATCTTCTGGTCTAAATTGGTGTTTCTTCTTGTCTTCCATCATGTTTTATTGTAAGATTTTTTCAGAGGTCATTAAATTGTTAGTAATTGAGTGGTGATAGTTCATTCTTAATGTATTTGGTTTTTATCCTTTCCATTAACAACTATATTTCTATATTGGATTAATCTTGTAATTTTTATTGGATTCTTGGACTTTGATGACATTTTTTGACTCCAACTTGGGTGGATCGTATTGTGGTTGTGTACGACCTAAGATTTGAGGTAGGTGGTTTTGTCTCTAGCCCATATTTGATAAACTATATTTTTATATTGTTTAAATGTTGATTGAAAAATAAATTGGTTTGAAATTGTTATTATTGTTTTTTGTGGCAATGAATTTTTGAATAAAATTGGGATTTTCTTGGATTTTGATAAATTGTTGGAATATTGATATTTTCAACACATTGAATGATTTGTAAAAAAAATTGGTAATGGATACCCAATTAGTCATTTAATTTCATAAATTGTTTTGAAATTTTTTTCACAAACATTTTGCTAATTATGAAAATGAGAAAATGGGTTACATTGTATACTATGTGGCATGCTTTTCTTGAGGCCATCATCCATTATGGGGGTTCACGTTCTGGGAGTTATATTTCATAGAGTGTAGTTTATTGGCTGTTGGTGCATATATGTAGTTGGGGATTGACCTTTTGTGGTGTCTCCCTCACCCTTAAGTGTAGATAATTGGATTAATGTTCCACAATGCAATGTAAATAGATTTTTTTGGGTATGACGAGTCTACTACATAACCAGTTGCATTACATGGAATTTTGATTCACTTGTTGCTAATATTTTTATGTATTGCATGGATTTGTACTTTATTTCTTGGATATACATGTTTATGATTTGTAAGGATGATAGAAAGTAGGATATTTAAATTTAATATACCATATTTTTTAAAATTTATGATAAAGGTAAAAATTTTATGATGACATATATAATTCTGCATTACTTCTTATCATCCTATGTTATATCTAAAATGAGGATAAATGATTTTTTATATAGAGACCTGATATAGAACACCTAGGTGGTATCCTTCTGATACTATTAGGACACAACCAATGCACCACTCTAGTGCTGCATAGACAACTTTATGTCTTCCAATGTGGGGAATGGTAAGGCATTGTAGTGATGGGATGATGTTCTATATGAACTGAGTTGGGTAGAAAGTGGTGAGATTGTGGAATTTTATCTACACTATCACATGTTTTGTCTATTTTTTTTCCTTTGTAGTTGGACTTATCTCTTTGATATTTTGACTAATTTTACATTTGTTTTGTTTCTGTGGGATTCATACAGTTATGGAATATATCAATTAGTTTCTCTATTATTCCTTCTTGATTTGTGTATATATTTATATAGAATGAGTTTGTTATATATGGGAAAAAACATTCCCTCTACTTATTTTTCCATTCTTGAGTTCTTTTCACCAAATTGTGGGGATCGGGAACACCCTTTGGGTATAAAACATATCGAGTCGGGTGACAGGATTGAGAGAATGATGGGTCGATTCATTGCATATTCTATCATGGAGATAATATGGACATTGAATAGAATGTCTTTATGCAATAAATGAAACTTATTTAATATCCCATATTATACTTTTTCTTTGATTTACTATCATGTATGATATGCCACTAGTATTCATGGTCCTCAATTGTTCTATGAATATAAACATTATTCATCAATGAATACAACATCAAAAGAAACATGAAATTCCTTGAATATTCTGTTAATTATTATCATATAAAAATTAGGTTTCATTATATTATCCAAATAATATTACTCTTAACTCATAATTCGCATACATCATTCAAAATATGGTCATTATAATGTCTTCCTTCCTATCTCACAATTGAGGTTACATAGAAAAAATTTCAATATTTGAAAAATATTGACCATTGTTAATTTTAGCTAATAATTCCTCAGTATGATCCAGAAGATACTTTTTTAATCTAAATGAAATTCAATTCCCTATAATCAATGCATAGACTCATGGATCCATCATTCTACCTAGTGAATTGAATTAGGTCTCTCTAAGGAGAAATAATATGAAGAATTAATCCATTATCACACAGATCCTCAATTTTTTTATTTAACTTTAATAATCCCACAGTGTGAATTATATAGGTATAATTTGATAATGTTCTTTCATCCATGATTAAAAAAATAGAGAAATCATCTTCACGATCTGGATGATGTCTAATTAATTCATCAAGAAATACATTAATGTATTCATAAACAATAGCTAAATTTTATATTTAAGTATTCCATTCTCCATAAAATGATTTTTAATATTATTATTCCAAAAGAATAAAATTAAAAAGTGATACTGGTTTTGGAACTAAACATGGCCTAGATTACAAATTCAATTCCCTAAATTTTAGGAATTCTATATCTTCACCAATAATCATAATTTCCTTATCAATTAGCTAAATTGTTTATTATTATTTTGAAATCCATTCCATATAAAAGATTATATCTAACTCAACCATAATAATAATTATAATGTCTAGAATTTGAGATAATTTATGGGTCATTATGTGGATTTCCTTCCATATCCTTCTTATAGGGAGACATAAACTATGAGTTCTGACTGACAAAAACCATGTTAACGTGCCTGGGAAATATCTATTTTTTAAAAAAAACATGACTTTTATAAAATTTTGGTGTGATATAAAATTATATAAATAATTATATAAATTTAAATATTTTATTAATGTACCTAATAATTCATAATTTTGACTAAAACCTCAGAATGTGTGATCCTAGAAGCATCGTATTCTCCCCTTAGACTCTTATATGGAAGATTAATTGGATGCTAGATTTTTTTAATAATTCTTCATTTTCATTTAACTGAATCACTAAAAATAAATGAATTGTTTCAGCCCCTTATATAAATGAAACTTCTGACCCTTATCTCTACACATATAAAAAACTTCAGATCTGTCCATAAAAAAGGTAGATCGTGGATTCCGTATTGTTGATGAAATCCATAGCATACAGGTCATTCTTGTTAAGGTAGACTCATTCTCCATAAAACTTTATTAATCATTTTTCCTTATGATGAGTAAATTTATCTTCAACTTAGATCATTTATCCCAAGTGAAATATTTTTTGATGAATATTTCATTAAATGATTTATTTTCCATTTGATCTATTTGTTCTTCCTGGATAGTATATATAAACAATGGACACCATTGATCTGAATCTCTATTGAGATTATATAATTCCATTATATCCTTTTCCTTTTCATCGCATCACAAGGAAAAAAATATATACTTAATTGACAATATCCATCTATTAGATACCACGTGATTAGTACTCTCACAAAGTGACGGGGGAATCTATACCATTAATATATCCAGTATAGGAAAATCATGCTATGGAAAAATCTGTCACTCTATTGAAAAATGTTATTTTTCATAACTAGATTAGGCTACCCCAATATATCAATGATCACTTCAGTTTCAATGCTATATACATTGGATTTCTTAGTAGGTCAGTGTTTATATTGTTCATGAGTAATAATACCCTTATTTATTCCAATATCCATTTCTAAAGAATAGAATATACTGGGTCAACACATAAAATTATTGATTTTGAATCATAATATATAATCATAATCATGGTATAAAATCTAACATAAACTAAATGTTTCTTAATTTTCAATATTATAATATAAATCATGGTTTCATTATGTATATCTTCATTTTAGAATCCTTTATTTTTGGGTTTTAAAGATGATTTGAATAATCCTAAGAATATCCCCTAGAAGTGTCAAAAAAGGTTCAAATTTAGTCATTTTGCATGAACCATGTGATGATTGGTTTAATAAAAATGTGCTATTTTTTAGGTATTACCCCTAGGTATAACAGATCATGAAACATTCCCACTTATTATCTCTATAAGGGGATGTATGTCTAGGATTAACTACATAATATATTCCTTAAAAATTTCGAATTATTTTATATACACATCCTAAAGGTATAACATATAGTAATATACAAAAATATATTTTTTCTATAATCTTGTTCCCATGGTATCTCATTAAATTCCTCTGATACCAACTGTGTTGGCCTCGAATGAAGATAAACAATGTCGATGTCTACTTTGTAAAATTGGAATGAGATATACGAGATCACACATCCAATGATATATTAGCTTATTAATCATAAATATCAAAATTCAAAAAAGATATACATTTTACATTGTGAATAAATAAATTAATAAATAATGGGAAACATTTGACAACTAAAAACACATTCAATGAATTTGTATTAGAATCATATGTAAAAGAAAAAAGATCTGGGTTATATAAAATTTTTAGTATAGGTAATATAAAATAAAATATATCATGAATAAAAAAATCCACTATCAATATGGCTAGGTCAATAACTAAACACACAATACATTATTCCATAACATTACTATCATGATTAGATAATCCGTAATAATTAAATAAATTAAAAAAATAAAAAAACATTCCATTTAAATAAAAAAATAACTATGAAATGAATCTAGATATAATAACAATGAGAAATTTGAAGGGATATTAACAATGACTAAATTATCAATGAGGTAAATGGTTAATTATTCCATGTCATCATCTCTATAATCATGATACATAAACTCACAAGACCATTCCCAATACAGTTCGGAACTATGTGAAAAAGCTAATCTAATGATAGCTTTCTAATATTCCTTTTTTGTCTACAGATTCTTCAAGGGGATATATATTACTAAGAAAAAAATCAATACAGAATTTCCAATGTATTCCATATATATCAAATATTTTATTTAATTGATGATTAAAATGCCTTATCATAAAATATCTGGGCGGAGTAAAGAGTATGAATGAATATATATTTCCTAAAACAACAAGTAAATTTAAAAGTAAATTTTTTTGTATAAATTGAATATGGTATGGTTAATAAAAATTTCTATCAAGTAATTAATATTATTATTTCTATTACATTTACTATCCAATGAAACATGATCATAAGAAATTGATTCTCTTAAGAGAAAGTTAACTATTAAAATATAAACCAAGAATAAGATGTGATAGTCGATTCATTGGAAAATGGGTTTTTAAAATATAATAATGACTAAGTAGGTATTCATTTTAAATATTTAAATTTTGAATTATTTAAATTACATAAATCTGAATAGGTTAATAATAACAGACATGTATCAATTAAATCGAAATTGAGATGAAATCCCTCACATCGTGTTTTTTATTATCATTATTTCAAATCTAATATAATATTTTTTAGAATGTTAGTATTTTATAGAATAAATGTATTCAAATTTATAATACCATATATTTACTTCCAATAATGTTTTAACATGGGTTTATTTATAATATTTCATTATTTTTATTATTTTGGGAGTTAATTCACATGTTTTCTCGTGCATATTTTTTATGAAAGTCTATCTTTGAATGTAAATAATTTTGTATAAATAGGATATAAAATGATAATACTATTTTAAGTATCATATTTTATCATTAGATATATTTATATAATAATTCGTGTTTCATCGAAAATGAAAACTAATCGCATCACTTCGTGGATATGGTAGGTTATACGTAAGCACATGCAATAATATCATTTCATTAACTTGTGAGAGGGTAATGATGTGGAGGACATATACATTTATAGAATTATGAATTTTTTATATATATCCCATATATTCATTAAATTTATCCTTATTAATATCTATCTAAATCACATGTTAAAAATGAATCACATCGGTTCGTGAGTAGGTAGTATGTCCTACACACGAGTAAAATTATCTTATTTTAACTTTAATGGAATATAAGAATTTTAATATAATATTATCATTAAATAAGTATAATAGTATCATAAATATTATATACATAAATTAAATCTGTCATTATATACAATATTGGAATGAGTTTATGGAAAATGAATTATATTGGGTCGCAAAGAGGTAGTTTGTTGTACACAAAATTGCAGATTTTGTTTCTCAAATCATTGAATATTCAATTGATATTAGTTCAAACCATTAAATAATAATATATATTTGAATGGAATAATTTTTATTTATTTCATTGAATTTTATTTTATATAATTGATTGTGTTATAGGAATAATTAAAATCGAAGAGCTTCATTATTATGGTTTCTTTCACAAAGAGAAATTTCCATTAGATCCCCTGTTAAAGGCACAACAGTCTATATTTTGGAATACTAGAATCAATATAGATTGGAAAACTATATGGGGGAGAAATTTTTTTAATGGGTAGGTATTGTGAATGTGATTTAATGGTGTGACTATATTAAGGGTGTTAGTGGCATTTTATATGTGTGAAAGTGAAGCATATGGAATTATTTAAAAGAATAGATTGTAAAATAATTTTTCAAAAGACACAAGGATCAAAAATGGGAAATTATAGACCCTATAAGGTTAAATGGTCTACATATGTCCATTAAATTTGGTTTTTTACATGTTTGAAGGCATTTTAGAGCATATATTCTTAGTGTTACCCCCGATAAACCAATTATCACCAGAAAAATGGTAATTACTTTTTACATTATTTCAATATTCATTTTGGAAAAAAAAATATGAACATAATAAATAATTTAAATTATTATTATTTCAAATATTAAATAAATTTCACCAAATTATATTGGAATAATTTTCAAAATTTAATTTAAAATTTAACCCACACACATGTTTAGAAAATTCATTACCATAAAATAACTTTCCATAGTATAAAATGTTTTTATATCTATAATTTTCATATATTTGACTAAAATAAAATAAATTGGATTAATTAAAATGTAATTGAACAAAGGAATTCGGTTTATAAAATTTGTAACAATATGAGACTTATAAATTCTATTAATTAAATGGCTTATTTTAATAACAAACATTATTTTTTATTCAATTATAAAAAAATAATCATTTCAAATATATATATATATATCAAAGATATTTTACACATGATAATTTAATAAATTATGCTTATTTTTTCTAATAAATTTTATAAAAGTAGGAAAATAATTTTTAAAATGGGTGTTAAAAACATAATGAAACTACATTATGGAAAATTAATGTTTTAAAAAATATTTATTTTTATTCCCATTTTTATGTATTTTTATTTCTTATAACTAAATTAGTAATGAACTTGCGTAAAAAATATTATTTAAAATTATTAATTTTTATCCATGAGCACCATCTTAATGGCTACATTAAAACAATCATGTTGAAATAATAATATTTTTATAGCCAATTGCGATTCATTTATACCCGGTGTTACCTATATAAAAATAATTCAATGATATTAATTTTATTAGAAAATGAATATATTGTGATGTATACGTTTTTTACATTCTACCCATCTAAAAAAATTACATCCATGTTATTTGGGAAAAATTTCCTTAAAAAAAGGATGGCAGTTATTCCTCAAAACATTCTCTTGTACCCAAATATTTCCCTCTATACTAGTATTTCTCTAATGTAACAGTACCAATCGAGTCTTATGAATCCATAGAACATGATCTCTAGTATCATGTTTTTTTATTAGTTCTTTAATTTTATATTGATCGGCTTCCAATTTAAACTCTTCAATGTTGCGAACAAGGGTTGTTTTGGGCATGTACATCATTAATAGTGAAAAATGGAACACATCATGTAATTTTTAGATTCTTGGTGTCATCACCAAATGATAATTTGTAGCTCCAGTCCTTTCCAAAATTTCAAAGGGTAACATGTACCTATGTATCTTAATTAACTTCTTACCAATACAAATGGTACAATTCTATAATGATGCATGTATGAAAACATCATCTCCCACATGGAATTCGAAATCATTCAAATTATTGTTGACATATGAAATTTTACTAGATTAAGAGATTTTTATATGATTTTGAATGTTTTTATCAATATCATTATCTCTTCGAAATGTTCTATGACTAAAGGTTTCCTTTCTCCAAATTTATCCCAACAAGTTTGAGTAAGAAATATCATTCCCTATAATTATTTATATGGTTCTATTGGGATACATGATTGTAATCCATGGTTATAGGATAAGTACCAATGGTAAATAATGATCCACATACCTTGTATTTAAATTGATAATGACCTAAAAATGTAATCCAATATTTTAATAGTCATTTAGAACATTCCATCTTTTTGAGGATGGTAGGAAATGTTTAAATAATGATCAGTGTCAAAATTCATTTGAAGGCTCGTCCATAATTTGACGTAAAATAGGGATCATGATCATTAAAAATTGGATGTGGTTTTACTTGAAGCCATTAAAATTTTTCAATAAATATTCCTGTGAGTTTCTAAAGGGTTAAATATTCTCTTATAGAGAAGAAATGTCAAGAATCTATTATTTGATCAAAAAAACATGGTATGAATCATTCATTCTAGGATTATTTGGTGTTCTAGTGACATAGAATATATTAATTTCATCACATTTACACTCCATAATAATAATAGGTTAAATGAAGCATCTAGGATTCTATCACTAAGCTATCAATTATAGTAAAACCAACCATCTGAACATATGATGATGAATTTACCACTTCACGTTATCCCACCAAAAAATTTCCCTCACATCGATACTCAATAGAGTGATATCAGGGATTATAGAGATATATGAGCATTAAGAAGAATCCAACAACTCCCTTTTATCTCTGGTGCAGATGGGAAAAATAATCTATTCGAAAAAAATCAAAAATCCATCTAACAAATTAATTCATTATAATTCCCATGAATCACCACTTTACATGTTTTCTCAAAATTCTCAACAAAAGATTGATAAATTTTTAATTTTTATTTATAAATAACTATCATAATTATTAAAAAATAGAGTAATGTATACCATCCCTTAATAATAAATATATCTATATTTACTATATCTGTGATTATGGGATCCCTTTTAATCCTAATTTGGTTCATGACTCAATTATCCATTATGATTAATGCTTTCAATACTTTATTTTCCATCCCCATGTGATAGTTTAATGAACAATAATCAATCATGTGTAGATTGAGAAATCATTTTTTCGTCATGTTGAAATATTTTTGTGAGAATATATATTTTAGACTTTTAGGGTACACATATATCTCACATATTTCACTGTAGAGATAATTTCTAAATATCATTATAGAAAATTTTATTATTTTAAGATCAATATCATTTGATGGATAGACGTTTTCATGATTCTTCGAATTCCATGATTAATATGGATAAAGTTTTTCATTTATTATAAGGATATAACCCTATCATTCCATTGATTCCTCACAATATATCACAATCACATTATTTCTTAAAGGAAGCATCACAATCATATGCTTTACTACCCTCCTCTTCAAATAATCATAAACTTCATCACAAAAATATTTACAACTGAATATAACCCCATTAATTATAACCTTGGATAACAGGTTATCCAATATGGAAAAACACCAATAATAATCCCTATGAGTAACCAAAAAACTCTGTGAAACTATGTTGCTCAGTTATGTCCATTTATATATTCCATTCTATAACTTCCCTTTTCTTTGAAGGATCAAATATGGCTCCATTAATGGAGACAATATTACCATGAAAAGAAACATCATGTATACATAAATGGAACTTGATTAAATTCCTAAATAACTCCTTCCTTTTATGCATCTCATGATTGATTCACAAGTCATTATAATGGTCATAATAACTCTAATAATACTCCAAGATATCATTAAATAGTACAAATAAACATCATTTGAATATTCCACATATATTATTTTCATTAAATTAATAAAAATAGAGGCTTTATTGTTCAATAAAAATGGATTTACTGTAAAATCATAATTTCAATATGTCATTCAAAATGTTGTTTTATGAATGTCTTCCGACGTGAATCACAATTGATGGTATATATAATTAAGGTTAATATTTGAAAAGAAATAGCTTCTTGAAGTGGATCCATCTCACTTATCAATGAATATAAAGTTAGATCCTCATTGAGAAACACCAGTGAAAATATATCCCTCTTCAGAAAAAACCTCTTGTTGTTTCTTTCACTCCAATAATTAAATAGTGGAAATATTATAGTGGTTCCTTTATATTGTTAACAAATCATGGATTACATCAAAGGATAATTCATCTTCACAATTATTTGGATGTCTAGGAAATTACTCAATAAATGAATCATTGTTTTCATATATTAAAAGGTACATCCTCAGTTTGAAGAATACCTTCCCAAATCCCGTACATTTTTTCTCCTTATTCCCTAATAATCACCTTCAAATGGTATAATGGGGGTATATTTTAACACTTCATTGAAGATGAAATCATGGATCCAAATTTAAGGAGTTTAACAATTTCATCATGAATTTTAATTTACTTCTCCTTCCAATAAAATGTAGTGTCGTATTATTAAAACTAGTTCATACCATTGACTATATTATATTTACCAAGAATTATGATTATAAAATCATCACACTGAGAATTTTTATGTGTAATAATGTATATTTCAATAAACAAACTTATTGTTGTGAGACTTACATTTGGTGGATTTACAAAAAAACTCACTTCTTAGGGTTCTACGGAAATATTAAATTTTATTAGAAAATAATGATGAAATAGATGATTTTGAATCTCACAAATGATATAATGAATTGGTAAAATTTTATGATATGATTATATTACATGATTCCTTATCGTTGCGTTCTTCAAACTCATCTATAGTGATCCCATAATTATATAATTCTACCATTTAAAACTTCTTCGGTATATTCTCTTGACACATGGGACGTTATTTTGAAAAATTCTTCATTTTATTATAGATAGAATTGGACAACATTGATTTATTTATTCCCCTTTTATTTATGAAACATATAACCCTTATTTTCACACTTACAACAACCACCGGTTCTCATCAAGGGAAGAATCAGTATTTCATTCAAAATAATTTATTTTATCCATATAATAAATGTAGTGACCCACACGTTCTTATTGGATTTAGAGGGAAGGGAATCATTACATGGCCTTAAGAGACATCCCAAATATTCCAAACAATGTAAATAAATGACTAAGGGTTTCAATTCAAGTTGAGGACGGTTTTTACATTAATAATGATACCAAAACCAACAATCGTAACCAAACAAGAACCATATGATGCATGACTAATTAAAAAACAACTCAATATCGTCCTATTAAACATAGCCAACCAAAGTGTGCAATACTTGAAGAAAAAAATCATCAAAGTAAATTGTGTAAAAACAATTGAAGACTCCATGGTGACCAAAATATTTCATTCTTTATAATACACATTATCTAACATTACTAAATATCCCACATGTCATAAGGTCATGTTAAATACATGTCATACATTACCTTTTTCCATGTCCTCGAATATAGCATCGGAAAAAGAATGATAGATCTAAGGAGAGGGTGAGTATAAATATCAGTAGGGTTTCCCAAAAAATATCCCGACTAAATCCACTAGGATAAAATAGTTAGTGAGATTTATATAATAAAATTTATATAAAAAAAAATTGTGAAAAATTTTATAACTAAATATAAAAAAGATCGAAAAATCATTTTTAACCAAGAGTAAAATATTTTTATTTTCAACGAATTTTCTGGAAAGTCGTATTTATAGAAATAAAAATCCAAAGAAGGATTTAAAGCCATTTTTCAATATCATTTTGGAATAACCATTACATTTCACTTTTTCACACACCCAAACATTTAATCTTCATTTCGACAGTTCTATACTCCCGAGCAGTCTCTTGTCGAATCAAATTGTGTTCTACTAACACATGCCCTTGATATTGGGTCATGTACCTTGTACCCCAATGGTAAAAATCTCATTTTTAGGGATTTTTAAGAATTATCTCACACAAAACCAATGTATTCCATGACCATTTGAAATATCAAATTTAACCAATTTCAATAAAACAGTTCTTTTATTGATAACCATTAAACATCAAAATTAAAAACACCAATTCCATTTCAATAAAATCATTCCTATTATTGAAAAAATGATAATAAAATCGGTTTACCATTATTATAGAAAAATCCCATTTTAAATTGATCATTTTAAAATCAAGAATCATGTACTTTATTCAAGAAATCCAATTTTCCATATTTCGAAAAATCATCATTCAAGAAGGTTTCTAAAAATAAAGAACATCTCGTTCACCATTATTTCATCACAATGTTATCAATTTTGGATAATTTAAATTACTTCAAATATGGGTAGAAAAGGCTAAATCCACCTAACTAGACTATTTTCATGAATACTAGAAATGGATAATGATCACCCATGAAACCAAGTATGAATTCCATGAAAATGACATAGATCTCTTACCGTATCAACAGCTAATCCAAATCCAATAATAAATTGAATCCCCAATATTATATGTACCCATAGTGGGAGTATATGTATGAAATTTTGAATTGGGGATAAGTATATCTAAGAAAACATGACATGAACAAGGATGAAGAATCACATACCTCAATAATAGAGATTTTAAATGCCAAGGAAAGGATCCATATCTATTCAAATATTATTGGGAGAGGCTATCCAACATTCAAGAGAGAATAATCCCATTTTCGGGATTCATAGGAGAAAAAGTTATCCACTTAGAGTAAAATCATGTGAGATCCACTTATTTAGGATCTCACTTTTAACCCACAAATGATTTTATTGCATGGATAGACTAAACATGTTCTAAACGTGGATCAACTAATGCATGGGAAGATCCTCACACAACCTCCTCTTATAATCACCCTTACCATGTGCACACTGTGGTGATGATACTTCCTCAAATTGAATAAATCCACCTTCTGATGTGAATGGTTACTACTAGTCTCATGCACAGTTTGTACAACCCATGCATAGCTTGTGTGCCTCCCCTTTAGTCATAGTAACTCTCCAAAAGATCTCTAAAATCTATAAAATGTCACCCTTAAACATTATATACCTGAAAACAATACACAAAACCATATATACTATAAACCATTAATGCTACATTCTCCCCACCAATTGGCCTATCCATCCCTAGAAAGTAGAAAACCATCCTTTCCCTGAAAGAGTTCTAGCCACTAATTTTTCATTTCCTTCTTGCGTTTTGAAGTCTCTAATTGAATTTGACTATGTTTCCATAAAACCCACACTAGAACATTGTTTTTTTCCATGAAATAATTTCTCTTGCCTATCCACAGTCTGTACTAGGATATGTACAAATTAAGCATCAATCTCTAGGTCAATGTGAGACCATATGATCCCATGGTCAGGATCAGATTGATACTTTTTCCACTAAGATACGTGGAACACATTATTCAGCGAAATCAACCATAGTGGTAACACTAATATATCTTCCACCTCTCCAACCCATTCTAGTATCTCAAAAGGTCAAATGTGTTGAGGATAAAACTTTCTATACTTCCCAAAATTATGATTTCCATGACTTGGATTGATCCTTATGAATGTATAATCACGCACTGAGAAGGAAAATGATATTGTTCTAGGATGTGCATATGATTTATGATGACTCTGAGTCATCTCCATTATCTTTACAATCAACTAAATCTTAGTTATTGATTATTAGACAAGGATATTTATAATTTGAGTATTCTCACCTGTTTCGATTCAACAAAGTAGAGAATAGCAAGGAAACCCATACAATGCATTAGATAGAGCCATATGTATCGATGCTTGATAATTTTTATTATACGATAACTTTACTAATGGAATATTCCCCTCCAATGAGTAACAAAAATCCATTAGAATTCCCTCCAGCATGTATTACAATGTCTATATCAACCTTTTAAAATGAACATATATATGAGGGTGATATACCGTACTCATAATCAACAGGTTCCCAAGGCCTATTTTTATGGATTTCCATTAATGGTATGCGAACCTCATATCTATGTCTAACATAATCAAAACTTGTATTACATGTCTCCTTACCACTTATGGGATATGGATTATTGAAAAAACCTCCAACATATGAGTTTTACTAATAGGGATGAAATATGATGAATTTTTGGGTTGATCAACTATCACGCATATGAAATCATGTTCCTAAATGGTTCTTGGGAGACTTGTAACAAAATACATTGAACTTTTCTTCCATTTTCACACTAGAAAATATAAAGACTATAATATATCCTCTATTCATTGATGTTCTGCCATACCATGATGAAAAGTTAATCACATTTAAATGAACTCACCCACCATATGATTCATGTTGATCCTCCAAAATTGCACTCTAAATTCCTTATATATATTCAATATTCCCCGATGTACTACCCATATCATGTGGTAGTAAGAATGAATATGTTTTTCTTGATATTCCCTAGGTACAACCATCAATTTTCTAAACCAGAAACCGAACTCCCATTAAATTTTCATCCCTCAATGGTCCCCCCCCATAGTTTCAAACTCTTAACTAGTCATTCTGCATGAGATGTTTTTCCTCTATAACCATCATTAAAAAAATCAGAAATTACAAAAACCAAATACAAAACTGCAAAATCACCTCAGTCTTGACATTCGAAAAGAATATCGGCTTGTACTGACATCAACTTCCACTCATGTAAAGCTTATTTTTTCAAATTAGCATATGACTTTTAGGTTATTACATCATCCACTGAATTACCATTTAAAAGTGTATACATCATGTATAATTCAAACATCTGGAGGTACTCCATCCATATCCATATTGTCATATTACAATACCATTGTGATAAAATAAGAATCTAGACCATATGAACCATGAAAAAAGTGAATTTATAACCAAATAGATTGTGATGCCACATCTTCAAATAATGGAAGACCACAACTAACTACAAGTCATGTGTTTGGAAATTCATATTATGCAATATCAACTGAATTGTACTATGGGAAACCACATAGTATCCTTTCATTAGAATACATCTCAACCCATATCATGAAGAATCACAATACACCACTTACCCCTATCTGGATTACATAAAATAAAATATAGGTGATGATGTAAGATTCACATTTAGCTCTAGAAAATACTTATGGAATTACTCAATCTATTAAAATATAACATTATTATTTTTAAAATATGTCCTCGAAAAATAATTTCATGGGAATTCATGATCATGGTATTGGTAATAACTAGCAAGAACATGAAACATTCATATCTTAAGGAATGTGTTGGGTTGTTTTCAAGAGGGAGCGACTTCTATCTTCTACGGATCTACCAATAATATTTTTTCTAGAAGTTTAATGGGCATGAAACCATACCTATTGTATCCAAAAAAACATACATGGATAGTTTTTTGAATTAAACTGATGATCTATCAAAATTCTCATCTCTATCACCAAGTGTTTCTCATGATCTTCCCTTGTCATTGAGTAAACAAATATGTCATTATCCAACACCAAAACAAAAAGAATCCATATATATTTAAAATATTTGATTCATCAGTACAATAAATACTACTGGATATTTGGTAATAATGAATGGCATGAATATGTATTTATAATGGCCATATCTTCTTCTGAAATATGTCTTCGGAATATCCTCCTTCAAACCTCTCAATTGGTGATATCATAATCGCTAGTCAATTTTAGAGAACTATTGAGCTCCCCACAACTGGTCGAATAATTCATCAATGCATGGTTTTTGATATCTATTTCTTGTTATAACTTGGTTAATCTTACAATAATTCACAAAAAAACATAGAGTTCCATTTTCCTTCAACATGAACAAGACTGGGGTGTCCAATGGAGATGTTTTCTACAAAATAAAACCATTGATTTCTATCTCTTCCAACTACACATTCAACTCATATAAATTTTTTGGTGACATCATACATGATGGAAGGGAAATGGGGCTAGTCCATGGTAGGATATCAATTGTAATCTACAGTATTCATATTGGTGGCAACCTTAACAAGATATTGGGAGAGTCATCTAGAAATCGATCGACAACAACTAGAAAACTAATATCCTCAATATCTTCTATCAATGCCATGGGGAATGATGCCAACTCGTGAGAAATTGTGCCCACTAATGGTGCCAAAAATCTCATTGAACATATCTTTACAAACATTCATCCTCTAAAGATATGCTTGATATCATCCTTAGTTGTAATACTATCCATTCTACTATAAAATCTTATGTGAGTCATTAATTTTTTCAACCAATACATACCCAGGATAATATAAAACACAACCATGTCCTACACCGATAAATACCATTTCTGCTCATATGAATCAACAGTTACAGAACATTATCTACATACAAATGCTCGACATTCTCTTTTATAGATAATAGTTTGATCTTTAATCACATAATTTATCATCTCGAATTGTAAATATCGCACATCAAAAGTATGATATGAAATAAAGGAATGAGATTCACCAATATCAAACAATACTTCCATAATGATAGAATTAAATAGAATCGTACCTCTAATAATAGATGGTCCAATCTGTTCATCATCAATTACATGATCACCTCTATAAAAATTCATCATATTCATACTTTCCCTTTATTTCCATTATGATATTTTCCATGCCTGAGAGTAATGGGGTTCCTATAATCACCATGAATAGCTCTATTTACCTGATGCGATTGATCATGCTATGATATTCCCTTCAAAACATGTGATGATTGGAGCACATAACAGGTGTCTCGACCACCAGAACTCAATGAACTGCAAAAATAATGTGGAATATTACATATCTTCTTCCAGTTATGAAAAGTCCTATATTGTGCTATAGTCTCTCTCTTTATGTGGTAAAGAAAACAACATTGGAATAAACTCTCTTTTCTCTTATTTTGTGGAGGAATTTTCTAATCTAGTTATATTATTTTGAGTCTCGCTCCCACCGTGGAAATAGGTGTCCCTATTCCTCATGATCTTATAATTCATGTTCCCACAATTTACCATAGTTATCATCATACTTCTTCCACCCATAGTTCTTAAGATATCAAGTCCATCCTTTATATATCTGTTCCCCACCTCTATATAATACGTCATATAGAACACGACCATCTTCGATTAAATCCACTATCATTGACCTAATTCAAATATACATGACGTTAAGACCGCACTCGCTGAAAATTTTGGTGAAACCCACACTATATTGATGAATTTAGACAGACATTCTTTAACAACAGATTTTCCTTTTTAGGAAGTATACGTCTACCATTCTCTAGATCCTGAATGTGTGAGGATGGAATTTTATGTTAACCAATTCCTAAAAATCCACCGTACTAAGTCCTTGATTTAGTATATCCTATATCACTTGGTCCAACCACTGTCATGAAAGATCATCAAGAATATACATTTCTGGTTTGACTTTTAACTCTGGTGGTGTGCGGATGAAATAGAATATATGATATATCCAATTCTACCTCACCTATACTTTTTTGAGTTCAGAATCACCCAAAAAATGAGTGGATTCTTATTTATGAACTAGATGGAATGATCCACGTGTCTTGGATCATCCATTCAGTTTCTTATGTCCAAACCTTGAAATTAATGGATGATACTCTAAACTAGGTCTTGGTTCACGTGTTTCTTAGGTGCAACTACATTCTCAAAAGCTTCTTCTAGTTGGTTTCTACAATGCCTATGGGGTGACATTTTATTAACAATCAACAAAATCTATAAGGATCAATCACATTAAACAGAAGTCCTAGAATTTAAAAATCTATCACATCAACTGTCACAAATATTTCTTTTCAAAATCAACATTTTCCAGGTTTAACTGTTTTAAAAAAACACATTCTTAATTTTTAAAATCAACTCATTTTAAAAATTTAGCAACCATGACATTTTCAAAAATTTTCATTTGAAAACCCTTTCAAAAATTTTCAAAAATCATCACAATGCATCACATCAAATATAGTTTTTCCAAAATGAAATATGAATTCATAGTTTAAAGTCATTTATCTAATACTTTTCATTATTATCTCATTGTCTAAACCCATGATAATGATATTTCAATATTCTATAAGTGTCTCTAAAACACTTACGTACCCAACACCCTAGTAACCCGATGATGAAAATAAAAAGGTTATCTATGTATTTTTATTCTCTAAATATCTGTTCTCAATAATCGTAATCCTTTCTGTGATTTCAAACAAAGAAATAGATACTAAAAAAATCAAGTCTGAGGCAAAAAATATGAAAACCACAATCTATGAAAAGACAAAATAAAATGATACCATTTGTAATGACCCACTTATTTTCATTGGCTTGGGAGGGCATTGAATCATTACATGGCCTTAAGAAACATCCCTAATATAATAAAGGTTGAAAATAAATTCCTAATGGTCTCAACATAAGTGGGGTAATATATACCCTTTAATATTAAAACTACAACCATAACCAATCAACCTCCATATGATGCATGACTAATTAAATGAAAACTCAATAACATCCTTTAAAAAACCCACCAATGTGTGAAATAGTTGAAGAAAAATAAATAATAAAAGATAAAAACCTAAAAACAATTAAAGAATCTATGATTAACTCATGACTCCATGCTCTACATAATTAATTTTATAACGTCACCAAATAGTACATGTATCATAATGTGGGGAAAAATAAATTTGATCCTTTACCTTTTCCCATGTCTCGGATGATAGAATCTACAAAATCACCAAGGTGACAAAGTAGTGTTCTGTATAAAATATAGTAGGTTTTCCCCAATGACTTCCCCACTCATGACACTAGGGTAGAAAATTTAATATCATTTATATATAACCACATATATAAAAAATTTATTAAAAATGATTTATAACTAAATATAAATAAGATCTAAAAACAATTTATAACCAAGAGTAATGAATTTCCATTTCAAACCAATTTTCCAGCAATCCACATTTTCAAAAAAGTAACCAAATAAAGAATTATGACCATTTATAGATATCTTTGTGGAATAACCATTTTATTTCTCTATTTCACGCACCCAACTATGAATGCTTCGTTTGGATAGTTCCATAATCATGAGAGGTCGTATGTCCCATCATATTGGGTCCCACAAGAACTTTCCCCCGACTAGGGTCACATACTTTATACCCCCTATTAAATTTCTTTATTTAGGGCCCATCAATCATGAGCACGCACACAATCCAATGTATTAAAAAAATTCAAATATCCATTTCAATCCATTTCAATAAAACAGTTATTTTTCTGAAAAAAAAATTAAAATTAAATTCCAAATAGCCATTCTGTTTTAATAAAATCAATACTTATATTAAAAACACTTTAATCAAGTCCAATTACCATAAATCTTAAAAATTACCATTTTAAAATCATCATTTTAAAATCTAGAATCATGACCATTATTCAAGAACACTAATTTTCTAGATTTCCACAAACCATCACCCTAGAAGGTTCAAAAAATTAGAAAACATCCAATTCACCATAATTTTATCACAATGTAATCAATTTGAAAGAATTAAAATATGTTCTACAAAGAAAAGTTGAGAGTGAATCCAGATACCTTGATTGTTTTGATGAAAAATGAAAACGAACGTAGAACACTGACAAAACTAAGAAAGAATTCCACAAAACTACCTTAGATATCTTCCACAATAAATAGATACTCCAAATACAATCATAAATTTCATCCAAAATCATAGATATACACACAATAGGTGTATATATAAAAATCCAAGAAGTGGGGTGAAGTATATTTTTGATAAAGTGACAGGAATGGTGAACGAAAAGCACTTACCTCAAGAATCTGGCTTCTAAATGCCAAGGAAAGGCTCCAGATCAATTAAAATATTCTTGGGAGAGGTTATCAAACCATCAAGAGAGATGAGTCCCGATTCAAGGTTTCATCGGATGAATAATCATCCACTTAGTTTCAAAAACATGTGAGATCGAATTTTTTAAGATTTCACTTTGACCTAGTGCATTGTTTTGTCCCACAGCCAGACAAATTGTGTGATAACCGTACATTCACTACAACCTATGAAAACCCTCACAAATCCACTTTTCATGATCTCATTAAAATTTTTCACACTATTTCAAATCTATGACCAAAATTTTCCAAAAACCCACATTCCAAAGTGCACGATTACAACATGGCTCATGCATGGTTTTGACAACACATACACATCCCATGAAGCCCCAAAAACCTCTCCAAATATTCTCTAAACTCTCCCAACCTTCACCATTAAACATTATATACATTAAAAGAATAAATTAAGGGTTACATAACCAAAAATATGGGTGTTAAAATACATGGCCTATATTGTAAGGGTATACTCACACTCAAAAAATAATTCCTCTTCATTTTTCAATATATCAAGGAACATTATTATTATTATAATTTTTTTCTCCGGAGGAAAATATTTTATGAATAATTTTTCATTAAAAAATCCAAATTACATTTTTTATATTATGTCTTCCTATCTTTTATTTTGGACTAATTACCTAAAGTGATCAACATAACCCTTGAGATAATATAATAACAATATGAACTTTTCATTTTTATCGTACCCAAACACCAAAATATATTATCATGTATCATAATCCATTTATCTGATACCCCAAGAATGTTATCCCCACTAAATAATGGGGCCTTATATTGTATTATTTGATACAAAAGAAGATAATCTTGTTATAGAATAAAAACACTTTCTATTTGGGAAGGTTAATTTGTTATAACATGATTTTGTTTCCATAATATTTTCAAGATCTATTATGTTATAATTCTATATGTATTGGGATTCTCTATAAATAAATATCTATACTATCTATTAGCATTGATATCCTTCATTCATCCAGGAATTTTTTATAATGAATGGAAAATAATGGCTTAGTTAATAAATAAACAAACACAATCCATAATTTAAAAATATAAATATACTACTACATTAAACCCGAATCATAAATTTGTGAACATTTAATCTCAGAATCACAATCATGTTTTCATTGGGATATATTATTTTTTAAATACTTCATAAGGGGTTGTAATGAAAACATTAATTATCCTAATAATATACCCCAAGAGTGACAAACCTAATGCATTATAACATATTTTATCATATACTAGGTAATACTCAAGTAACTCCAAATGTTCATTTTTTAGAGTTATTACTCACATGTACCTTTCTTCCAAAACCATGTCAATATATATTATCCACACATAAATGTATTACATGGAAAAAAACAAATTATCTTGCATAAAAATGTATTATTTTATTATATACATATCCTATATGTCTTATATAGGTGTGTGTTTCATAACATATGTTTTCCTTATTCTAGGTACCATGTTTTTTAATAAAAATCATCTTGATACCAACTATAATGACCCCTAATCCAATAAACCGGATCCTGTTTCTACATTATTACAATTGAATAAGATACAAGGGATCACGTCACCAAAGATTAGTCAGATTACTTGTCTTACACGAAGTGATATATGCATGAAACCCATTTTTAAATGGAAAATAAAAATACAAATATTGAAATAGAAACAATTTGGAATCCTTTAACTCACTCGATGAATTCATCTCTATATCTAGGAGAAACAAATATAAGGGAGACCAAAAATGGTAATTGTGGGTTACATACATTGGATAATATCAGGAAACAAAATAGAATAATCAGTAGGGATATGTTCATTATCTATAAAACATGGCATGTATTGAATAACATGGTTATAATGATTATATAAGGAATAATTAATATATAAAGATAAATAATTGAAATCACATTCTATTTAATTAATAAAAAGATAGTGAAATTACTCCATATATAATATCATGGAGAAAATAACAAGGTTTATAATAATAGATAAATCCCCAAATAAAGAAATATATAGTTATTGGATATTAGTATCTAAGGGATCATGATACCTCAGATATCACTATTTTTCACGACATTATTTAAAAATATATGTAAACCCCAATATAATGATAACTTGCATATTCACATTATGAGAGTAATAATTCACAGAGTGGATATATATAATCATTCAATAAAAATCACTACTTGTACAGTAAATTATCATATGTAAAATGATAAATTAAATTATTCATTAATGTTCCTTATAATCAAATATATAAATGGCATAAATGAAACATATTTATCAATATTTATCCAAATAATCAAATAAAATTAAAACTAAAAACAATATGTAAATATGGTAAATGATTTAGGAAATAATACAATCCATGATCTATATAATTTTTATATTTAATATAAATCTATTGTCCACAAAAAAATGATAACAATAATATGATTGTCTCAAAAGATAGTTAATATTCAAAAAATTTAAAATAGAAACGAAAGGTGATCATCAATTCATAATGAATATATATTATTAAAATAATATCATTATTGGATTGTAATTTATTTTAAATACATAAAAAATTTATTTTATGTGCTGAATTAATGTGAATGGGTCCATATTATCAAATATTTCATATTGAAATGGAAATTATGGTAAAATATCTTACCTTGCGATTCCATTTGGATGAACATAATTAAACCTCCAATTTATGGTTTTAATATCATTATTAATTTATTACATATTCATAATAATGTATAAATTTTCTTATTTTATTTTCTTATTGTATTTTACCTATCATTTCATAATAATATTTCATCAATTTGTTGTTTCAGTTATTAATTGCATGTTTTCTCATGCGTGTTTTCTTGTGACTATTTCAGTTCTCGTGTATGGGATATAGATAAATCATATAAATAATTAAATTAATGTTATAAATAAAATATTTTATAATTATAATTATATTTATATATTTAGTAGCATTATTAAGGTTTAGATATCGAATATTAATATCATGGTTTTGTGGATACATTACGTCATATGTACACATGAGAGATGATATCATTCAATTAACATCTAAAAGGGTAAGAAAGTGGGATATATAATCATTCTGTAGAAAAAATATCATATCATATATATCACAATCACAATTATAAATTAAATTTATCCTTATTTTCTTATTTTTAAAGAGTATATGAAAAATGAATCACATCTCCTCTTGAGGTGGTGGTCCATCGTACACATGAGAGATGTTATTATATTTTATAGGAAATGGGACATAAGAAGTTATATGTGATATTATAATTAAAGAAGTATGACTATATATATAATTAAATCCATTATTATATTTCATCATGATATGTGTTTAGGGAAAATTATCCAAATTCTTTTGTAAGGCTATAGTCTACCATACACATGATCGATGATTCCACATCGCATTTGATGGAACTGGAGTGGGATATAATTTATAACTATTACATAATATAATTTTAGAATATTATAGATGTTTTTATTATATTTTATATGTTAATAAGTATTTTAATGTTTTAAATGAACAATGAAAATGAAAGAGAATCATTAAGATGATTACCCTATCCTAGAGAATCCCCCATCAGATTTAGTCTGAAAGACACTAGGATTGGTATTTTGAAAAAGTATAAGCTATAGAATGTGGTAAATTATGATTGGGAAATATTATAATATGGTTTCTCTAAAAAAATCAATTTATTGGTGCGAATATGTGAATTAAGTGTGTGGGAATTTATATGTGGGAGAGAGGGAAAAGATGGATTTTTTTAAAAGAATAATGTGTATCCAATTTTTTTTCCTTCCTAAAATGAACCATAATTATCCAATCTTCATCCATAGTGGTTTTATGGTATAAATAATTCCATAAAGTTGTTTTTGGTCAATTTTTTCCATTTTTGACCGTTATCTTCTTACTTTAACCCTTAGGTAAACTTGTTTTCTTCAATAGGACATTTATTAATTTTTACTACTTTCACTATTAATTCGGTAAAAAAAGTATGTTTAATTTATATGATTATATGAATTATTATATTAATAAATATTGAATATGTTATGTAAAATTAATTTGATGGATGTAGAAAGAAATTTATATTTACACTTTCATACGCTTCGGAAAAATAGTGTTCCAAAAGATAAATTTATAAAGTATATTTTTTCATATAAAATTTCATAATAAAATTCATTTAAATAAAATATATTTGAAGAATTTTAATATAATTTATCTGATTTATATTTTAAAAATCCTATGCCACAAAATTATAAATATAGATTCTTTAAATGAAAATGATTTTTTAAATAAAAGTTTGTTCTTTTAATAATTCATCCAAAAAAGTTGCTAAAAATTCAAAAAAACCTCTCCAAATGATTATTTTTAAATGATGATTTGAAAAAATAATGTATTGTTTTTTAAATTTTTTTTATAGATGTGGTAAAATTTAATTTCAAAATTAGTTTATAAAACACAACAGAACTACTTTTTTTTTAAACATAGTCTTTTAGAAAAAATTTGTATTTCTAAAATAAAATAAATATTAACATTTATATTTGAAATAGGCATAATTAAAATTTTTAGAACAAGTACTTTTAAAAATATTTATTCCATTATATACCCACCATCTCAATAGAAAGGTTCAAATGATCACTATTAATAATAATATTTTAATTTATTATTGTTTTTTGTTTAAAATATATGTTGCATATATCAAATGATTTTAATAAAAATAAATTTTTCCGATTAGAAAATATTCATATTTTTTAGGTTTTTATATATAATGTCATATATTATTCACTTATAACATCTATATACTCATTTATTTATAATTCAATATTAAAATCATCGTTTTTTTTTGCTACAAACTTGTCCATTTTACATGATAATTTGGGGTTGGTAGTTCCACGCCATGTAATTTGATCCTGGTTCCATCATCTCTATAATATTAATCATGATATAAATTTTATATATAATCATTATATATATATTCATTTATAAACACTTTAT